>JAUCBN010000021.1:5097500-5757500 GCA_035048815.1 Abelmoschus esculentus
TGGATATTCCTGCATGTACAAAAATTGTAATAATATCTGCATTCTCTATAAATATTAACTTTGTATGTGGTAAAAACGGAATATTCACTATTTGAGCAAAGAGTATATGATTCGGTTCAAGTGGGTGTATAATAGGTGCATAAAGTACCATAAGAAGGGTAGTAAATAACTGCCTTTTAGGCACTCATCATATTAACATTTTGCATCATTATTATCATGATTCTAACGTCAAAAGGACACGTCTCTTGCAGTAATTCAGACACCTGTTAAGATACAACATCCTTATTTTACCAAAAACAGAGCCCAAGACATGGAGTAAAGGCTGATGAAACTGGAGAAAATTTGCGAAGACGTCAAACAAGAAGTCGAAAACAAGTTGGAAAAAATATAGCAAGATACTCACATGTATATTTCAAAGTTACATGATGACCTGATCAAAAAGATGGCCATGATGTTGACCGAAAGGGATTTCGAAAGGGAAAAGGAAGACCTAAATTCAGTATGTTTTGAAGTAAGATTTGCCGATCTGGAGAAACGAATATCGATACTGGAAGACGAAAGGAACCAATTGAGCTTTGGGGTACAATCCCAGAAAGAGGAAATGAAAAGGCTAATGAAAGGAAAAAATAAAGCCAAAGAAGACCTGGATGATTTGCAAGGTGATCATAAATATATGGAAATCAAGTTCTCTACTAATCAAAAAATTCAAGTCCAGAAGAAAGCTGATTATTGGGAAAAGAAATTTAAAGTTGCACAGACACAACAAGCCCTTATGCAAAAAGAGTTAGCCCCAACAAATATGAGAACATCAGTCTGAAAGAGCGAATGGTGGAGTTAGAAAAACCCTCAGAGGGACACCATAACCGGGACTTTGCGGTTGGCGTGAAAGCAAATATGAATTTTCCAAAAGCGAAATCAAGCCAGAAGATAAGCGCAGAAGAAAAGAAGTTTACCCCTATCCCTATCTCTTATGGCAAATTATATCAGATTCTGTACAGTGCATGTAATAACCCAAAAATCAAAGTCAAAATCCCCAAAAATCAAATTCAAAATCCGTTATCGAACCCTAAAATTTTAGGATTAAATTTTTTTGAAATTGGGTACTAATTTAAGAATTATTAAAAAGTAAAGGGTCAAAGTCTGAAGTTTCAAAAACTTCAGGCCCTTAACCCGTAATTGGACCATTTTTATAAGGTAACGTTTTCTTCCTCTGGTAACCGAAGGTTTGATTGGGGGAGTTAATGATTAGATTCATTCTTTGATTAAAATCAGATTGAATTTCATTCATTTCGGATAGTTTGAATTTCTCTCATTGTCTCTGTCGATCTGCCAATTGTTTTGTCTTGGTCTAGCTTTGTCCTTGGCTCTTGAAGGTAAAGTTCGTTTTTAATTTCTTTTTAGTTCTGTTAATGTTTTAGTGTTTGTTCTGTTAGTGGTTTAGTATTGGTTAGTGTTGGTTCTCGATTTAAACAGAGAAGAACAGGGGAGGAGTGTTAAATTCGGTTGAGAGTGTTTGGGGGAGAGAAGGCTTGAGTTGGGTTTTGATTCACGAATTAAATCGGTTTTTGGGTGAGTGTTGATGTTGTTTATGTGTGAATCGGTTAAGGATTTGTTATTGGGTAAGTTTTGAATCGAATCGAATCAAGAAGGGGGTTTAAATCAAGAAAAATGTGTTGTTTGGCTAGGGAGAAAATCTGGAAATTTTCTAGATTTTCCCGAGAAACAAACAGTGCAGGGAAACCAACCTAGAACCCGGCCCAGACCAATCGGCCCAAGAGAACCGGCCCAGAATCGAACCGGTCCAAGCCCAGAACCGGCCAGACCGAACCGCAACCAAATCCCGACCCGCAACCCGATCCGAACCCAGATCCGACCCGACCCCCCGACCCGACCCAATCTCCGACCCAAACCCGACCCGACTGACATCATCGCTGACGTCAGCGTTGACCAGTGTCGACGTCAGCAGATGACTTTTTTTTGACCCGGGCCCACTTTATGTTTTTCGACGTCCTGAATCCAATGGAGCTATCCGTTTTTCGAAATTCAAACCTGAAGTGTCGTTTTTGGGGGTTTTATGTTCGATAAGTTATCTAAAAGTTTATCTGTAAAGGTTTCTGAATCAATTTCTGTTTGCTTTAGGTGACGAGGATTCCGACCCTGAGCAGTTGCCTCCTCCTCCTCCTGTACGTGGACTGATACATCCACATTCGGGACCTTCACGTGAGTAACGGTTAAATTCTGTTTAGTTTATTTTTCGGTATTGTGGCATAGTAGGATGTCTAACGTAACTCTGTTAATTGTAGACTCTACTCCTGCTCAGCCTGGTGGTAGAGCCAAGTCCAGTAGACGTCAGGGTCGTCGTTGATCTTCTGATACAGGTGTATTCTCTCCCGTTCATCCTGTAAATTCTGTTATTTTGTATATTCGAATTCTGTTATCCGTATGATCATGCATCATTCTGTTATATCATTCTGATTTTGTTATCTGTCATGCTTGCCTCCTATTAGATAATAAGGCATGCATTCTGATTCTGTATCTGCATTTATCATGGCATTTGGGATATTATCTGTGTACGGGGAAGTTAGTGATTTTATCACTTCTGTTCAGTGGCTTCACCTTTGGGTCAAGATACCACTTCTGTTGGTGTGATGGTGTTAGAGTGGTCTGGGGACCAACTCTTCTGTGGTGTTCGGAGATGGGTGCATATCATGCATACTCTGTTATTCTGCATATTCTGTTCTGTATTCCGTTATCTGTTCTAGAGACACACTAGGCTCCCTAGCTTACACCCTCTCAGATTTCTGTTTCAGATCTCAGACCTAGACTCGGTACGGTACTTGGAGGTTCCTGTTCCAGTATCTGATTTATAGTATGTATTCATTTTCGGATTCCGGATTATTTATCATATTTGAACAATATTTCTGTAATACAGTTATTAAACTGTTATCGGTTTCTGTGAGGTTTATTATTTATAAATTTATGGGTTGAACGCTATTTTTAAAATGTTAATTTTTATTATTATTTTAATTTATTAATTATTCAACAATTTATCCGAATATTTTATATTTATTTTTGTAAAACCCTAACTTGCCAAACAAGTTATCTGTTTGTAAACCCTAACTTGTAATCTAAGAAATTAGGTTAATTTTAGGGGTTACAGCGCACATGTAGCCTCCCCGTCATACGTGAAACCGCGGCATCCTCCTTACCCAGAATGGTATGACCCTGACGTTCAATGTGAATACCACGCTGGAGTAGCAGGGCATTCCATCGAGAATTGCATTAAGTTTAAAAGGCTTACTGAAAATTTCTTAGAAATGGGAGTCGTACGATTCGAGGACTCTGAGGATACTAGTGTGACCAAGAACCCTTGATTCCCCCTGTTTGAAACTTTTTGTCTGAAGAATGCTCCATCTTGTAACTAATCGGAACATTCGGATTACTAAATAGCTCCTTCCTGTTTTGCGAATATTTTGAAACTATGTACAGAACATACTTGTTACTCTATCCCGTGAGTAACGAAGGTTTTTGTAAAAGGGGCTTAAAGTTATCCGTATAAAATAAGACCTTTTGTGCTATATATGAAAAGCATTCTTGTTTTCTTCTTATAAGCAAATGTCGAACAAAGGACGCACTTTCAGAGATAAACAATTGTTCAAGTTCTCAGATATCGACACGTCAAACGATGTCATTATGGCTCTACAACTCATGTTCGAGAGAAATATATCTAGGGGAGATACCCGAGTCTAAAAATGATCAAGACTATAATTCGTCTTTTCATCTATTGAGACCGATAGAAGGAAAATAGGCGAAAAGAATATGCCTGGAATAAGAACGGATATCATGGTACACATCCTATAAAGGAGGGTTGCAAGCCAATTCAACAAAAGTTACAGAGAATAAGGTTCGATGTATGAGAGAACCTTTTTCTATAAATTAATGCCCTTTTGACTAAAAATGTTGGGGGCAACACATCAACGAGGCATGATCACTTTGTTCTCAAATATAATGATTGAAATTCAATATTGAAGACATCATCGCCAAGTCGCGCATAAAACTTTTCTTGACATTAAGAAAGTTTCCACTGAAGTTGAATCCTGCCAGATGTAAAATCGGAGTTGCACCCAAGAAACTGTTTGGTCTTATCATCAAAGAAAAAAGGACATGAAACCCGAGATTTGAACTTTAATGATGATTTCAATCTCATAGGCACAAGAAATTGGGGCAATGCTGGTATCCTAGAAGATGATCGCAACCCTTTCTTTAGTAAGCTCAACTTTAATTGCATGAAAATTCGAGTTGTAAATACCCGTAAGAGGTCACTGAAAATGAGAAAAAGCTACCGAGACTGACAAGCGATTACATCCTAAATGGGAGATGTGACAGATCAAACGCCTCCAAGACGCATAGGTGCCGCTGAAGCAAAAATGATTCCTGAAAGTCTAACGAGGGTGACATATTCATATTGGCAGGTAGATCACAAGATTTGGGTAACATTGGCCCACAATGGAAAGATAACATAGATCATGTTAGAAAAAAGCTGCAAATTCTACATGAATACTGATAAAATCCATGTTCTTCTGTCATCTTTGTAAGTGATGACTTTTTCCTGGCCATTCTCTGTGTGGGGCAAGGGCATTGTTGGACCTATCTCTCCAAAGGCTTCAAATGATCATTGATTCACCTTTGTTGTCATCGACTACGTCACTAAAGGGGTGAAAGCAACCACTTATACCAATGTTACTGAATAGTCATAAGCAAATTCCAAAAGAAGGAGATCATATATCGATGAAGACTGTTAGAAAACATCATAGCTGATAACGTGCTGAACTTGAACAATAAAAGCGTAGCAGAAGTATGCGAACAATCCAACACATGACATCATAATTCCACGCCATATCGCCCTCAGATGGACGGAGCGGTGCAAGCGGACAGTAAAAAACAACAAAAATAGTGGAAATGGTAGAAACCTACAAAGATCGAGGCGAGAAACTACCATTTACTTAGGTGCTTATGAAACATTGACTATAATTTCTATTTGGTAGCCTCTTTTTCCCTAATATAGGGGATAAACGCTACAATGCTTGTAGAAATTGAAGCATTTTTCCCTTATCATGAAAGGGATATGAAAAATCATCATCCATCCAAGTTTCTACTAGGGTAGCCTCTTTTTCCCTAATATAGGAGATAAACGCTATAATACCCATAGAAGCTGAAAATCTCTCCCTTATCATAAAAGGGACATAAAAAGCCGTCAGGTGCTTTATATCAATTTGAACTTTTATGAGAGTAGCCTCTTTTTCCCTAATATAGGGGATAAACGCTACAATGCTTGTAGAAACTGAAGCATCTTTCCCTAACCATGGAAAGAACGTGAAAAACCATCATGTGCTCTAGATCCATCCAAATTTCTGCTGGGATAGCCTTTTTTTCCCTAATATAGGGGATAAACGCTATAATGCCCATTGAGATTGAAAATCTTCCCCTAATCATGGAGGGGACATGAAAAATTATCTAGTGCTTTATATCAATACAAACCTTTACTGGAGGCTACCTCTTTTTCCCTAGTTTATGGGATAAACGTTATATTACCCGTAGAGGTCAAGAATCTCTTCCTCATTGATTTTTCCAAGATCAGAAATAAGATGAAGCATAACTCCGTGTTGCAAGGAGAATGTTTACTCGAAGCCTCCAAGACACAAAGTGGCTCGCTAAATTGACTATATCAAGCACGTGGGGAATTACATTTTGCGAGTTCGTTTGAGCAACTATACATGTTCGCTGCACGAACTTTATCTATGCTGATCCAAAAACATTCCTAAAAGTACATGAACTAAGAGCATTCTTCGAGAAAACATCTAAAACGGAGAACAGTCACTCAACAAACAGAGCAAAGTCAAATATTTTGCCCGAATAAAGAGGCACGATTATCAGAATTACAACGAGCAAGCAGATCAACTGATAAAGCCAATCTTAAGATGTAACCCCTTAATTTTAACTTAAAGAGTACGGTAGGTTAAAATTATTGTTTTTAAAACTTTTATGTCAAGAAACTTTAAAAAGTAATACAAAACCAATTTGTAAACCAAAAGATAAAAACATAATAAAAAGTAAATATTCTGATTTAAAAATGGTAAAACAGTTTTATGAATGAGGTTTTAAAACATCTTAGATCCCTGATAATCCCAAAATAACTAAAACAAAAATGGTTGTAAATAACCGTACTGAAAGAAAATGTTGTCCGGTAGAGATCTCCAAGTACCAACTCTTAGGGTCAGATATCTGAAAAAAAAATAATCTAAAAGAATAAGCTATAAAGCCCAGTGTGCCTCTAAAGTGCAGTAAAAAAAATCACAATACCACTCAAATCACAATCACAATTATAATATAACTTCCATAGTAAATAAACACAAAGAGTGATGAATGCAATGTCACAGAAAATGCAATATCATAGAGAATGCAGTCCCATACTCCGAACGCCAAACACAGTGGTGGCAAAGCCAACCGATCACAGTGGAGATAGTTCCCCAGAACCCCTCACCCCTTATTTCGCCAAAACACAGTGTGGTAAAACCACCTTCCTCCGTACAATCCATCCCATGCACATGTAATGCAATAAATGCCAATGATCTCATGTCACAACACAGATATCCGTATAGTATACGAATCACACAATTCAATAAATCTGATCTCACTCTCATAGTGTAACACAATATTCACAATATCATATAGTATGTTGATATACCGTAAAATCTCAATAACGAATAAGTACAATACACAGAAAATCTAGCACATGAAGAGAACGCACATTTAAATTCATTTTACAATAGCACAAGAAGAAACACATATTTAACACAAGAGGAAAACACAGATTTATATTCAATTAACAATAGCACGTGGAAACTCACATATTTAACACAAAAAAAGAACACGCATTTAGCACAAGAAGAAAAGACACATTTGAATTTATTCGACAATAACACATAAAGAAATATATATTTAACACAAGAAGAAACAAGTCGAATTTAGGAAGTTAACGTTAAAAGCTTTAAACTCAAAACTAACTTAATTTATATTATTTTATAATAACCGTAAAATATTTAAATTCTTAATAATTCATTACATCCGAAGGTTAAAATTCTAACTAAGAATTGATAATTTAAGAATAGTTAAAATTCTCAAAATACATTATCTCATAGACTTATTAAATTAATATTATAATTTGATGGTTCAAATTAAATATCTGAATATATAAAAAAAATATTTATGTATACTGAAAATAATCTTAATTCCCAAATGCATCAAAGTTTCCAGAATAATAATAATAATTTGAAAAATCTAATAGTTTGTTTTATATTAAAAAAAACAGATAAAATATGAGATTCTTCAGGTACCATATTGCCAAAAGTCCAAAGATTTATAAGAGGAAACTAAGATGGAGTAACAATAAAGAACTTAACGTATCTTAAAGATAAAGATAAAAACAATAAAACAAAGTTTATAAAATTATTTCTCAAGAGTAATATTTTAGAAAAAAACAATGCAAAAACATGATGTACACACAATACAAATCACAACTACGTATTTAATTCATAGTTTAATCCGAAATCTTAATTTATCCAAAATCACAAATTCACATGATTTAAAATCATAATTACTCGCAAAAGTGTGAGTTCTCAAACACAAATACACAATCAAAGTCACAATACAAAAATTAAACATGACAGCAAAGCACGAATATTTTTCAAAGCATATCACAGGAAAGTATATTTAAAAAAAACATATAGCACTAGTAAGAGAACACACATATATATTCATTTAAACACATGAAAACACACATATTTAACGTGAGAAAGGCACACACATTTAGCACAAAAAGAAAACACATATTTAGCACAAGAAGAGATAGGTTGAACCTAAAAAGTTAACATTAAAAACTTTACCCTCAAAACTAATATAATTTATATTATTTTATAATAACTTTAAAATATTTAAATACTTAATAATTCGTTAAAACCCAAAATTAAAATTATAATTAAGAATTGATGACTTGAAAAGAGTTAAAATTCTCCAAATACATTATCTCAAAACTCATTAAAATAATATTATAGTCAGATGGTTCAAATAAAATATTTGAATGTAAGAAAAATATTTATATATACTGAAATAACCATAATTCTCAAATGCATCAAAGTTTCTAAAAATAATAATAATGACTAAAAGTTAGTTTTATATTAAATAATAAAATAACCAAATAAAATATGAGATTCTTTAGGTATTGAATTGCTTAAAGCCCACAGATTTGTAAGAGAAAACTAAGATGAAGTAACCTAAAGAACTTAGCGTATTACAAAGAGGTATATAAAAACAAAAAAAACATGATTTATAAAATTATTTTTCAAGAGTAATATTTTAGAAAAACAATGCAAAACAAGATGTACGCAAAACACAAATCACAACTACATACTTCAATCATAGTTCAATCCAAAATCATAATTTATCCGAAAATACAAATTCATAGGATTTAAAATCATAATTACTCACAAAAGTGTAGGATTTCAAAATCCGAAAGTTTTATATATTTCTAAAATCACAATATTAAACATGTCACAGAAATATATATTTTATATAAACACATCTAGCACCAGTAAGAGAACACACCTTAGCAAAAGCGACTCAAATTATTGCATAACATAGTTTTGATCTCAGACAGAAATAAAGAGTGAGAACAAAGTTTTTAGAGAATCTTGATGAAGGAAAAAAATAATGTAGTGATTTCTCTTAGATCACAATATGTATTTATAGTGAGAAAAATACCTGAGCTTAAGTAGAATTAAAATTCTATTAGATCATATTATAAATATAATAATAATAAAAAATAAGATTGTATAATTTTAAATGAGCTTCTTATCTTTATCTGAGACTTTATATAATATATATAATATTAAACAAAGAGTTTTGATAAAATAATAATTAAATAAAATAATATTTTTAATAAAAAGATTGATTGTAGGAAAACTCTTAATAAAAAAATAATTAATCTCAGTTTAAAAGCAAATTAGTTATCCAAAAAGTCATCTAATTTTAAAACATCACTTTAACTTTTAATCTTTAAATTCACATTTAAACTTTTAAAAACTTTATAATCTTATCTCAAAAATTTTCCCTTAAATATAGAAAATCAATTTAAAACCTCAAAAAAAATTAGGATTTCAGAAATTGGGAATCTAAAAAAGAGTTTTTAATTAGGGATTTTAAAATTAGAGTTTTTAAAATTAGATATAATTTTTGGGGTATTACATAAGACAGAATCATCGTCACATGCATTTTGTATTTCATGCTAGGATCATGCATACATGCATACATATATCATACATGCGATGCATGTTAACCCTAATATTTTGAATATATTTATGAAAGCATTACAGGTCTTGTCCCTTCAGGAAGCAATGGAACAGGCGAACATAGAGCCATTATCAAGGCACTTAGGCAGAATAATGCAACTCTATCCAGATCACAACCATTCATCGGGGAGCGCAGGTAAGAATCCTCACCCTTTGGATTTACTATTTTACTCAGTAAATACATCATTTGGTGAAAAAGTAAGACCAATGATTCATAAGGACTATTCGAAGGTCTAGTAAAATCCATTTTCACGAATGGTCAAAGGAAATCAATCCCTTTGAATAAATTCAATCTCAGGATTGGTACCAATTGATTATACCCAGGGAAATGGTACAACTAGCCCGGGGCAAATGGCCACCGGTAAAGACGAGTCAAATCCGTTAATCCCTGTGCATTTGGGAAAAATGCATGAAAGAGGACTGTTCGAAGGTCCAGTAAAATCTATTTTCACGAATGGTCAAAGGAAATCAATCCCTTTGAATAAATTCAATCTCAGGATTGGTACCAACTGATTGTACCCAGGGAAATGGTACAACTAGCCCGGGGCAAACGGCCACCGATAAAGGCGAGTCAAATCCGTTAATTCTTGTGCATTTGGGAAAAATGCACGAAAGAGGATTATTCAAGTATCCTTTAAAATCCATTTTCACGAATGGTCAAAGGAAATCAATCCCTTTGGACAAATCCAATCTCAAGATTGGTACCAACTGATTGTACTCAGGGGAATGGTACAACTAGCCCGGGGCAAACAACCGACAGTAAAGGCGAGTCAAATCCGTTAATCCCTGTGCATTTAGAAAAAATGCACGAAAGAGGACTATTCGAATGTCCTATAAAATCTATTTTCATAAATGGTCAAAGGAAATCAATCCCTTTGAACAAATCCAATCTCAGGGTTGGTACCAACTGATTGTACCCAGGAGAATGGTACAATTAGTCCGGGGCAAACGACCACCGGTAAAGGCAAGTCAAATCCGTTGATCCTTGTGCATTTGGGAAAATGCATAAAAGAGGATTATTCAAATATCCTTTAAAATCCATTTTCACGAATGGTCAAAGGAAATCAAATCCTTTGAAGGACTTCAATCTCATGTATGATATTAACCGATTGTACTTAAGAAAATAGTACAACTAGCCCAGAGTAAATGGCTATTAGTAAGGATTACGCTTCTCCGTCCGTGTAGTAGCTTGATCAAACATCACACTTCTTTTTCAGCGTAGAAAAATCAGAATTCTGTCACATAGTGCATCTTCGTCAGTGTAGCAACATCAGAACTCAATCAGATTATGCATCTTCGCCAGTGCAACAGCATCAAAACTCCGTTAGATCGTGCTTCTTCGTCAGTGTTGTAGCTAAATTAAGCGTTAGAACTCGTAGTCAGATCTCGTTTCTCCAGCAGTGTTGTAAGTAGATCAAATGGCGTTTCCCATCTCGCGGTAGTGTTGTAGATGGATCACACAAAATCTCACTTCGTCAGTGTTGCAGCTTCAGAGTGACAAAACTCATCGTCAGATCTTGCTTCTTCGGCAGTGTTGTAAGATGATCAAATGGTGTTTCTCATCTCGCGGCAGTGTTGTAGATGGATCATACAAAATCGCGCTTCGTCAGTGTTGCAGCTTCAGAGTGACAGAACTCATCATCAGATCTCGCTTCTCCGGCAGTGTTGTAAGTAGATCAAATGGCATTTCCCATCTCGCGGCAGTGTTGTAGAAGGATCACACAAAATCGCGCTTCGTCAGTTTTGCAACTTCAGAGTGATAGAACTCATCGTCAGATCTTACTTCTTCGGTAGTGTTGTAAGAGGATTAAATGGTGTTTCTTATCTCGTGACAGTGTTGTAGATGGATCACACAAATCATGCTTCTTCGTTAGTGTTGTAGTTAAGAATGACAGAACTCGTCGTCAAACCTCGCTTCTCCGGCAATGTTGCAAGCAGATCGAATGTTGTTCCCCATCTCGGTGTCAGTGTTACAGATGGACCAGATAGATCATGCTTCGTTAGTGTTGCAGCCTAATCGAGCATCAGAACTCCTTGCCAGATCTCACTTCCTCGATAGTGTAGCTAGATCAGACATCAGTGCTCGCACTAGACATCAGTGTTGCAGCTAGGTCAAGTCTTCACTAGAAGTGGTAACATCATCGTTTCAACTTAAGTTTTGTGCCATCTTCTCCAACGGATCGTCAGTTTTGAATATTTTGTGGACAAGGGCGGTGGAGTACATCAAGTCAAAGCTCCACAAAAAGAAGCGGTGGCTGAAAGAACTCAAACCTTATCAAAAGAATCTCAACCTTACCAGAAGAACCATAACTTCACCAAAAGAATCTTGACCTTACCAAAAGAACCATAACTTCATTCAGCGAACTCCAATCTTACCAGAAAGAACCCCTAAACCATCTCAGATAAAATGGGTTATTCTTTATCTTTGCTCTATTGCTATTACACAACAATGAGCAAAGAGGGGCAGCCGTAATAACCCATTATACATACCCAAGACCAATATAAAGCCCAAATATCATTTTATTACCCAAATACAAAATCCAGAAGCCAACAAACATATTAATAGATCCCATCGGTCCACTACACTTAACCCTAATAATAAACCCTAATGGAACCCTAACCAAGTTGGTCGTCGCTCCTCACTGTACATGCCAGCTCACCGCACATGGCCATCATACGCGGCTATTCAACTCGCGCGTGGCCGCCACGCGCCCTATAATTCGTCCTCTTGGCCGACCATCGCCTGGATTGCGGCCACTGCCTTGTGTCTTCTCAACCTGCAAAAGAAGGAAAAATAATTAGATCTAGGAAAAATTCAGAAATAGGATGAATTTCTCTTTTTTCGATTATAATATATGTAGATCTGGGGTATAAAAACCCAGAACCTGAGCTTGTAATCCGAATAGAGGAGATGGAATGAAAATATCATCATTCGAACAAAAAGCAAGAGCAAAAAATCCACATTCAAACATTCAAACACGAAAAATATTGAGATCGAGAGAGGGAGATCGAAGAAGTGAACGGAAAGATAAGGTAAAAACAAAAGAGATAATATTCGGACTTATCTTCTTTCGTATATCTACGCGTCTAGGCTCTTTTTTTAAAAAATAAGGTAAAAACAAAAGAGATAATATTCAGATTCGACTTTAGGGCATCGAAGAGCTTCAGAAAGGTCTAACCTTTCATATTTCCGATCACCGGCGTGGTGGCCGGCGTGGTGGCCAGAGATGATTTGCGGCGGTTGAAAGGGACACACGAAGCTCCGGTGCCGGCTTTCTCTCAGGCTTTGAGAGATTCAGAGAAAAGCTCTGATGTGTAGTTATTTGAAGGAGAACAAGTGAATCAAAAAAATAAAATAAGGGGATTTATATATCATGCTAAATGGCACCGTTTTGGTGCTGATTCATCAGGCCCAAAACGGTATCGTTTTGGCACCTCCAGACCCACACCGAACCCGATCCAACGACCTAAACCCGTGCTTAACCCGCTAAAATGGTGAAATTGCACTCGAGGTCCTCTATGTCCCAGCGTGTCCTCACTCTGGCTCTCCAGTTCGTTTTATCTTCGATTTTAGTCCATGTTTTAACCTATTTGAGCTTTATTTTTTATATTTCTTTCAATTTTGTCCTTATTATATATTATTCTAACTCTATAATTTCAGCCTTTTGCAGATGGGTCCCTGCTAATATGTTTGTTTATTATTTTCATTATTATCATCAATATTTTATTATATTATCTATATTTTTATATCTTTATATTATTTCATTATTTTTTCCATATATTATTATTATAACATAATAATAATAATATTTTTAATCGTTAATTCATCTAACCTTAGCGTATTTTTGCAGATTCTATTTTGCGGGATCACAACGGTAATTTTAAATTGGATTTATATTTTCTTTCATATAAAATATTTTATAACCGACATGTATCGATTTCGGACGTTGTGGGGGTGCTCACCCTTCCCCACGCGTAACAGACTCTCGGATCCAGTTTTGGTTCGTAGACGCAAATTTGGTGTTCCAATCGCATCGGGATAAAAAAAATGATTGGTGGCGACTCCCCAGACGAATTCCGGTGATTACAACCTCCATAACTAAAGCATCCACCTCAGAAGGGTTATAGCACAATAACTCCTTAAGAAGAGCCACATCACATCCAAGCACAGATTCATCTTCAGTCCCAATCTGTCTTGTGAAGAACTGAACCAACTCCTCAGAAATTTGCTCAAAGCTCTCCAAACGATTCCCATCCTCATCATACAAAACCCGAATCGTATTTTGCTTCTTTCTCTTAGCAACAACAACATGGAAAAACTGAGTCCCTTGATCCTTATCTTGGATCCAATTTATGCACGTTTTCTGCCTATAAAACTCTAACTCAACTTTCTCCAAAGAAGCTAATTCAACCTGAAATTGTTTCTCCAATTCTAGATTACATGTAGAAGGAGAAAAATTCAAAATTTGTCGTTCCTCCAGTAACTTTCTCTTTGTACTTACTTACCCAGAAATATTAGAAAAATGCTTCTCATTCAATCTCCGCAAACAACTCTTAAGCCTTTTTAGCTTATGAAACAAAACCTCCATAGGGCTACCAACCAAGCACCCTCAGGTGCTCCCACAGCTCGTGCCTACTCATAGCATCATTACTTCCATAAACTGCTGTGATTAAAATTGACCTCCCTCACAAACACCCAAAAATGGTAATACTTTGAGCAGTAATCAAAGTAGAAGAAAATGTCAACTCCTTCTTCCACAACACCTATATTCTACCATTAACACCCTCGGTATAGTTAGCACTATAATTCCACACCTCAAAAAACTTTGAAAACACTTCACCAGCATTACACTCACGAACCCGTGTTTCTAGTAAACAAACAATATCAGAATCCAAGGCATTCACACGCTGCATGACTTTGCCTTTATTACAAGGGTTATTAAACCCTTGAATATTCCAAAATACAATTGTCATATAGACGAGGAAGGGCCACTCCCCAAACTAGGAACTACAACCTTAGCCAAGGCACCTTTCCTTTTCAACTTCAATTCCTGCATCAAAAGAGCAACCCCTTGAGCCGCAACTCGAGGTTTCCTCCCAACAACCCCTTGAGAAACATCACTCTTTGGATCAATAACTCCTACCTTACCAGGCTTCCCCTTCTATTAACAGGAAGAAAAGGCAAAGATGAAGAATCCTGCACCACCTCCTCGTCACCAACAACACAATCAACATGAGAAATCTCCTTCTCAAATTCAAAAAAGAATCATCTCCAACCAGCACAGGAACAATAGGAAGAGGATCCTCAGTCACAACCCCTGATGAATCCTGAACAATAATTTTAGGAATATGCTCACTAACCAGCCTAATAGTTGAACCCTCTTTTACTCGTTATACTACTTTCTCCTTAGGCACCAAAGGACAGAACTTAGACAAATGAACAAATGACCTACACTTATCACAACTAAAGGCATCAAAGGCACATAAACCCTAATCTAAACAATTGAACGATCCTACATTTGAACTAAAACTGTCCTAGGGACTACCGCATCAACTTTCACCTTAATACACACTTTAGCAAATTCCAAGCGCTCTTTCGAAGCAGTGACAAAGTCCATATAAAGAGGCACACCCAAACCACTTGCTATATAGCTAATTCCCTTCCTAGAATACAACTCAAGAGGAATGTTATATAATTGCACCCAAATTGACATCCTCGAAAGATCAAAACCAAGCCTCTGAATATTAGGCTCCCATTTCCTTAATACTACCGGTTGGTGTTGGATATGCCAAGGACCATTATCCAACACCCAATCCCTTGCACTAACACTAGTAAATAAAAACACATACAAATTTGATCCAGCAAGACTCACCTTAGACAGTGAGTCTTTCCCCCAGAGCAAAAACACTATCTTTTGCAACGCACTGAAATTCGGCACCCCACCCATGAATTGTCCTACCAGAGCAAACCGCCACTCAGAGATACCTTCCTCAAAAACATCATCAGGCGGTTTCACAATCCCAGAGTCTTTAGAAGAAAGAAATTCCAATGATTGCTCAATCCCACCTCCGAAAAGCTTCCTCCAGTCCATAACTACACATGCAACCCAAATCCACCAAAAGAATCACCAAGAAACAAGCAAACCCAAGCAAGAGACGAGCAAAGAAGCAAGAAACAAGCGAGAAACTGTTCACACGCCATTAGACCTGCTAATGTGCGTCCAGAGAAAAATCCCACCTGTCATAACCGCTTTTTAAAATTTTTTTTAACAAAATTTAAAATATAAATTTTTATGTATAACTAAATTATTTTTTTAAAAAATTTAAGTCATAAAAATGTGAATTTAAAATTATTTTTTCTCGCAAGTTTTAAAAAATAATATATGAATATATTACATTTTTATTATCTTTTGAATATTAAATATGAGCTATATTTTAAAAGTATATTTTAAAATTTTAACTTTAACCTTAATTTTAATTGTTTTGTTTATATTTTATGATCATTATATAATAGATAATAGATGAAACCCTAACAATACTTAAAAAAAATAATTTTAAAAAATATATATTTAATCAATTAATAACTAATAAATGTTTAAATTATTTTTATATAATATTTATAAAATATAATTAAAATATAAACAATCTCGATCACTGTTTCTATTTTTATCTTTTATTTCAATTGAATTTAGTTTTTATTTTAATTCAAGACTTAAAAATTAAATTAAAATTTTATATTAGGCCATTTCTTTTATTTTTATTTGTCAAAAATTTAATTTACACTAATATTAAAATATAAACTAAATGGTAGGGGTGAGCATTCGGTTAATTCAGTCGGTTACCGAACTGAATTAACCGAAATTTTTAAAATCTTAACCGTTAACCGAACCGAATTTTCTTTAACTGAATTAACCGAACCGAAATTATTTCGGTTATTAGCCGAATTAACTGAATTAACCGAAATTTATTATAAATTTTGGTTAAATTACATAATAGGTCACTAAATTAAGCTAAAATAATTTTTTAGTCACTAGACTTTTCTTTTATACTAATTTAATACAAAATTTAGTGACCATTTTATAATATAAAAAAATTTAATGAATATTTTAAAATATTTTAAAAGTTAAATGACTAAAATTAAATATATAATATATAATATTTAATATATATAATTTCGGTTAATTCGGTCAAATAACCGATTTCGAACCAAATTAAACGATAACCGAATTATAAAAAATATTAATCGTTAACCGAATTTACTAAAAATTAACCAACCGAATTAACCGAAATAATTTTAATTTGATCGGTTAACCGAATTAATCGAACCGAATGCACACCCTACTAAATGACATTTGTTTGGGCATTAGGTGAGTAAGACCTAGATATGCCTAGACCCATATTAATCCATATATATATATATATATATAAATGATTCTATAACTTAATGACTAAATATGTAAATTTAATATTACTGAAAGTGAGCCGTCTAGGGCTATAAAAATCCTAATCCTCCTTTCTTTTTTCAACACACAATACTTCTTCCAAGTTGAACCTGGTATTTAACCTATCCATTGCATGTTTTATAGTCTTTTTGAAGATGAAGAACTTTGTTGATATCTTTTTCACCATGTTGATGTTTTTGGTTGTCCTGGAAGGTGATGGAAAATAAATGATCCTCGAAAAAGAGCATGACACAAACAACCATACAGTGGATCGAAACAATATCACCAAAGATGATAACTCAGATACAGGACTCATCGCTACCTAGAGGAAAACTGATGTCTATTTTTCAAAACACCATTTCTTCCCTAACGAAACAACCAACCCTTATATCAAACCTCGTAGGCCTTGAAGTGGATGGGTCTGAGACTGTGCAGCTTGGTCTGTGCTAGATTTACAAAAAATATATTGTGTTTGAGTATAAAACTAGGATTTAACATGTTAAAATAATCCTAGAGTATATACGTATAATACGTATATGTGTATAACAATGTTAAGTTTCTATAACAAAATCTATGTTAAAATAAGTGTGTTCGGTTTGATTATATTGCAGTCTCTGAAAATCTAAGTTTGTATGGAATTAAAAAGACCAAGCTTAGCTTAATTGCTGGACTCTTATTTCTTATATATTATAATCTTCAACCAACCTCTGTGCAGCTTGGTCTGAGTTAGATTTACCAAAAATATGATGCGTATTTGAGAATAAAATTGAAATTTAACATGTTAAAATAACTCAAGAGCATATACATATAATAGTATATGTGTATAACAAACGATGTTAAGTTTCCATAACAAAATCAGTGTTAAAATAAGTGTGTTTGGTTCGGTTATATGGAGTCTGTAAAAATCTAGGTTCGTAATGAAGTTTGCATGGAATAAAAAAGATCAAGCTTAACTTAACTGCTGGACTCTTATTTCTTATATATTGTAATCATTAACTTCAATCAACCTTTGTTGTTCTGACAAGGAGTAACGGTAGGATAAAACAAACCCTAAATGATTTTGTTTCAAGCTATCAAAGTAACTATAATTTTTTAAAATATAATTATGATTTAAAAACGAAATTAAGAAGTGTGAAAAAATATTTAGATTTTAAAAATATAGAGAATATCAATACCATTGTAATTGATTTTAAGAATGTTTACTTATTTATTTTGGCAAATGGTGGTTTGCGCCCAATAGACATTGAGGACTATTACTCAAATGAAGCCTGAGAGAAAAATTTACTTGCACAATTGCAGAAGACCCGATTTAAAATTTTCTTGGTTTGTGACCAACTCAAAGCCATTGGCTTTGGGACAATGCACCCCACCTTCCATGACTCGCCGATGCTAAAAAATCTTTCACATTAAACCCTAAAATTTAGCATGCTATGTCTATAAATCCTAGCCACTCCTTCCTACCATTGAAAAATGTATGCTGATTGAAACTGCATTTTATTTTAAGGTTTTTCTTTTTTATTTCAGGGCTTAGACTTTAGAGTTTTTCCGATGATAACTTTGCCACCATCTTTATTGCACTACTGCTGTTTTCAACAAACCTGGACTCCAATGGGAAACGAGGATAGAATCTGATATATCTCCATCTTCTTATAGTAAAACTTTTAAGGTATACATTTTTTTGGACCATAGATATTTTTTTTGATAGATATTAACAGTAAAAAACTTTAAAAAATTAGAAAAAAATAATTATCATTTTTATTCATTTATCATCATTTAACGGTTTCAAAAATATATAAAACTAAATGATTTTTGAAGTGTTTTTCGAAACTGGCAAGCTGGTTGTGGAATCCAACTCCTATGTGACACTCAACTGGGTGTTTTCTAAGGACAGTCGAGTGCAAACAGCTTCGGAAATGAATCATAATTTGATGATAAGTTTATCTTTTCTAGCTGATCCTTTATGTTTCTTCCTCAACCACTTGGGGGGAAAAGTTGCAGATTTGGAGTTTTAAGTTTCTTCCAAGAACTAAAAAATAAGCTTCAAAAACTAATACATATGGTGTCATATTGGAAGGAATTTAGAAATAAGTTAATATAAACATTTTTAACGATATTTTTAATATGTTTTAAGGATAAATTTTATCGGAGGTCCTTTTGTTTGGGCTTGTTTTATTTTGGTCATCCATTTTGACAAAAAAAATTATTCTTATCACTTATGTTTTGATTTGTTTTATTTTGGTCATTGTATCATTAACACTCGCTAATTTAATAACGTGACAATTTAAAAAGTGTTAGGCTAAAAATAAACATCAAATAAAAAATAAAAAAAAATAGATCGATCTGGTTTTATCTTTTTTGATAATGGTCGAATTAGTTACGTTGATGACTAGAGTTGAGGAGGCTCGGGTTTGGGTAGATCTAAGGCTTAGATCAGGGAAGCGTGGGTTGATTCACTTGAATCGGGTTTGAAATTTTAGGGCTCATAATAATTTTTTTTGGAGATTATGAATTTTTAAGGTTTCGACACGACAATCGAAACCAGACGGTGGTCGGAGTTGCTTCATGGTGGCCGATGAATAGTAGAGTTAGGTCAGTGAGGGATGATATAAGATTTAGGGGCGGAGGAAATTGTGTTATTCTATCGTGTTCTTCGATGTTCTATATGTTCATAAAGAACAATGAAGAACATCGTTTGGTGATTTAGGCTAAATTTTTTTATGGTAATTAATTTTTTTAAAAAATAAATATTATATTGATGGTTGGGTGAGATGAGTGATAGATCAGATAGGTTTTAATTTTTTTATCCAAATTATTACTCATTTTATCTACAACTCAATTTAAATAGATTGAATTTTTATTTTATCAAGTTTTTAAAATTTTAGTTGATTTGGGTGAGTAGAATGAATCATTATCCATGAGTAATTGTCAATCCTATATAAAAATTGGAACCTTTTCCTCACCTACTAAAAAATTATGTAATAGGTCATTCTCGTCACGTTATTTATGAAGCAACCGATTAAAAATATTTATTTAATTATTTTTTCATATCATCTTTTTAACCTAGTGAATCTCGGGTGCAAATCGTCTGCCTCTTTATCATACATCCATTTGTGCCTAGCTTTAAATTGAAGGGTTTAGGGTTCAAAGTTCAATGTTAGGGGTTGTGGTTAGGGTTTAGGGAATTAGGAGTAGGTTGTATTTTTTAGGGTATAAGATTTAGGGTTTAGGATATAGAAAAAAGGTTAGGGCTTAAAATTTAATTTTTAAAAAATTTTCTACAAGAGACATAGATGAAGACATGATAAAGAGGTAAGAGAAATTTTACTCGTGAATCTCCACTAATATTTATATAAATTAAATTTAAAAATAATTTTTATCAAGTAAAAATTCAATTAATAAAGTAAAAAATAATTAAATAAATATTTTTAATTAATTAATATCATAAATAATATAACGGGATTTAACTCTAATATAATTTCTCCTCACCCACCGAGCTTAACACAGACAACTCCGAGTTATTAGCAGCCAAAACTGCACGAGGGCGCTGCTGAGATTGTGAAATCATTGAGGTTCCGCCACCAATCTTCCTCTTTATATAACAATATTTAAATAGTATTTTTTATATATAAAATAAATATTTATTATTAGATTAAATCAATTTATTAAAAAATACACGTGTCAAAACTAAAAAAGGGCAAGAATAATTAGATTGGTTGTACCCTTTAATTGTATGCCAATATTTAAACCCATTATAATAAAATGATTTTTCTTAAATATGACATTTTAATAGTAATATTAATTTTTATTATATTATTTAATTTATAAAATAAATTTCTAATAAAATTTCATGTAAAATTTTATAAATATCATGCAAATTTACTAGGTTTAAGGTAACATAACACATAATGAGTTTTTTTTACTATTTATACAATATGATTTCTAAAAGTATTTTCTTGATAAAAAACGAAACGATGGTTTACTGTTCGAGTGAAAATTCTCTGTCTCTTTATTATACCTTTCATGCTTTCTATTGAAATTTTCTAAAAAATTAAATTTAAAATCATAACCCTTATTTTCTATATCTTAAACCCTAAACTCTATACCCTAAAAAATACATCCTACCCTTAATTCTCTAAACTCTAACTACAACCCTAAATCTTAAACCCCAAATACTACACCCTAAACCCTGTAATTTAAAACAAAAGCATAAAAGTAGGTATGAGAAAAAGATAGACGATTTGCACTCTTACTGTTCAAGAAATATTATTCCTGCGATCATTTTATTATTGTATCTTATAGGAGATAAATGTCCAATATTTTTTTTAGAATACTATAATAGTGGATGAATTTATCTATAGAAAATTGTAATTTCACAAAAAATGGTGGATTCAGGTTTAAGTAAGGTGGGTCTATGCTCACCTTAAACTTTTTAAAGTTATATATTTATCCTTAATTTTTTTTTTATTTTTTTATGAATTAATTTATAAATTTTTATAATATTTAAGGTTTATACCCATTCTAAGATTTTGAAATTTTATATGTACCTATCTTCAAATATATTTTTGGACCCGTCACTATTCACGGTTAATTAGTTTCGAATCTGCATTCAAATTTATAATTGATCATTTTTTTCTCCCTTGGATTATCTTGTCTACCTACAGTAAAAGCAGATCAACGTCGACTCCGAGCTGACCTTGCGTATATATAGAGAGAGGTGTATTTAATTGATTCTATAGCCTAATGACTAAATATATAAATTTATTATAAAAGATAGCGGGCCACCTAGGGCTATAAAATCCCAAGCCCTCTTTTTTTTCACCACACAATATTCCCTCCGAGTTGAACCTGATACTTAACCTACTTTACTTTTAAATTTTTACTTCCTCTTTAACATTATATGTATAATACCTTGGAAATCTTATCTCCCATAGAAAAAAGACAGACTGATTAAAATTGTCCATAATAAATTATTTGCTTTTTCATTGCAGGTTTTAGAGTCTTTTTGAAGATGAAGAACTTTGTGTCTATCCTTTTCGCCATGTTGATGTTTTCGGCTATCCTGAAAGCTGATGGAAAATGAATGATCCTTGAGAAAATGCGTGAGCTAAACAATCATCAAGTGGACCGAAACAAGATAGACAAAGATGACAACTCAAGACTCATCACTACCTAGAGGAAAACCGAGGTCGATCCAGCACACCATATCTTTTACAACGAAACCAACCCTTTATATCAAACCCGTAGGCCTTGAAGCGGATGAGTCTGCGACTGTGCAACTTGGTCTGAGCTAGATTTACAATAAATATTGTGTGTGTTTGACAATAAAACTAGGATTTAACATGTTAAAATAATCCTAGAGCATATACGTATAATACGTATGTGTATAACAATGTTAAGTTTCTATAACAATATCTATGTTAAATAAGTGTGTTCGGTTTGATTATATTGCAATCTCTGAAAATCTAGGTTTGTATGGAATAAAAAAGGCCAAGTTTAGCTTAATTGTTGGATTTTTATTTCTTATATATTGTAATCTTGAACCAACCTCTGTTGCTCAGATAAAGAGAAACGACAGGATAAAACAAACCCTAACTGATTTTCTTCATTCTGTGAAAATTTAAAGTATATATTAGTATCTATTTAACTCTGGTAAGAAAATGAGAGGATTAATTGAGCAATAAATTTATAGTTTATAAATATTTATTTTATTTTGAGTAAAATTGAATAATAATAATATATTTTAAAATTCTATTTTCTAAAACATCTAAACTCGAAGATAATCGTCCGAACTACCACCATTACACTGGAGTTAGCTTCGCTTACGACCGAATTTAGGGACAGCCCCTTAAAAAATATTAAAAGTGATTATGCAGTTATTAATTTAGAGGAAAAAACATATCTACATGGAAATACGTAAAATATATACATATTAAAAAGCAAGTAAAAATGTATATATCAATATATAATAAATACTACTCAATTGAAAACTAAAATTAAAAAATAAAATTATAAACAATGAAGGAGAATATAAAGAGGTGTTAAAATTAGGGTATAGAAATTTCGGCCTATGTCCCGATCCGAGTTTTTGGATATCCGGTACGGCTGACAGTTCTTCAGGTATCCGAAAAATCTGATATCGAGTACCTGAATTATATTTCTTTTAATTTTAAATTTAATCTTAAAAAATACACATAAATTTAAAATTTTAAATTATATAATCTAACATCCAAACATAAAAAAATAAACTTACATAAAAAAATATCAAGTAGAACTCTAATTTTTATATTAAAAATATTAAAATAATTAAAATATCAAAAAACGAAGACTTTGAAAAATATATAAAAAAATTAAAACATACTCAATAAAGAATTTCATATAGCTTAAGCAACTGAATTGATTCCATAACAAAAGACAAATACACAAGAAAAATAGCCATGGCCGCACATTGCACAATAAACAATGGAGGGATCCGAATGGAAATTGGAACAAATAATTATCCAAAAGGAAATTGGAATCACTTTTCCTGGGACTTTGGCTCCACTCTCTTGTTAGACAAACAAAACAAATCAATGTTAATATAAATTATAGATTTAAAAATAAGAATTTGAATAACAATAATATCAAGATTTTTTAATATATAAATAATTATAGAGGATGCGGGTACCCGAGAATTTTTATATTTGATACCTAGGCCCGATCCGGGAAATTCTGGGTCGGGTACCCGATTCGAATTTTTAATATTTTAAAAAAATATCCGATTTTTTATACCGGTTGATGGGTTAACGGGTTAAATCATCCGGATCAGATATTTTTGAACACCTCTAATACATTATATACACAATTATAAAATTTTAAAAAAAACATTATATATAATAATACATATATATTTTCACGACCCGTTCTTTGTGATACGGTCGTGACATCGCGGGACCGAGCGAGATGCTTTTGGTTGTGCTTAAAGCTTGGGAGCGGGATAGCATTGAGAATATAGTACGTGCCGAGCAGTCGTCCTATCTTAGGATGGGCGTGCTGATCGCGCACCACACTGGTCGGGAGCTATCCCCGCTTCCCTGATGAGCCCATGGGAGGGCGAAACCAGGGAGCATCGGAGATCGTAAAGGCTGAACCTTGGGTATGTGAGAGACCTGAGGTGCCGCATGGGTAGAAGTCTCTGCGCCAAAACTCTGACCCCGTGACAAGTGGTATCAGAGTGAGGCTGTGTGCTAGCTGTGTGTTTACCAAGCGCCCCATTACTGCGGAGCGAGTCATGTTGACGAGCGTATTAGCTCGTATCCCATGAAGAGGGTGTTCAAAAGTAGGTCCTCTAGAGACGAGGACGGGTAGGCAAGAAGCCGTAGCGAAAGTTCTCCGGAAGTGCGACCCCTATCAGTGGTCGAGTTTGGGGGAATTGCACACTAGTTCCTGGCGAATCTAAAGAGAAGGTTAAGAGTTCCTCACCATGCACGAGGGCGTGCATGAATCAAGTGGGGGAGTTTGTCACGACCCGTTCTTTGTGACACGGTCGTGACATCGTAGGACCGAGCGAGATGCTTCTGGTTGTGCTTAAAGCTTGGGAGCGGGATAGCATTGAGAGTATAGTACGTGCCGAGCAGTCATCCTATCTTAGGATGGGCGTGCTGATCGCGCACCACACTGGTTGGGAGCTATCCCCGATTCCTTGATGAGCCCATGGGAGGGCGAAACTTAGTTAAACAAATCCACTTATCTTTGTTTTTACTTTATCTTTTAGGAGCAAGGGAACAAAGGAAGACACATTAAGTATACCAATCCCTGTAGAGACGATACACGATATACTTATCACTTTATTACTTACAACGTGTACATTGCACAGTTGCGCTATTATTACACGCAACAAGTTTTTGGCGCCGTTACCGGGGATTGACAACTAAATTTTGTTTTCTTTATTTTCTTGCTCTTTAACCATTTTTTTATTTAACTTTAATTCTAACTATTCATTATTTATTTTTTTATTAAGTTTGACTTATCTGGTATATGACCAGGGCAAACCCGAGTGGTCCATTGTACGAATTGGATCTTGAAATCGAACGCACAGGACACCATCTGAGGCACAATCTGTTTCAAGTCATGGATGATCCACCAAGAGGACAAATTCCACCTATTGATCATAATGTACTGCCACCAGCAATGTCGCAGCAGCCACCGCCGCGACCATTACCGAGGCAGTTCACTATTAGAGACTTTCTAGTGGAAGACCTAAATGGACTAAACCCCGACGTAGTCACCCCAGAAATTGAAGCAACCCACTTTGAGCTCAAACCAGTGATGTTCAACATGTTGAACACAATTGGACAGTTTAGTGGGTCTGCTACTGAAGATGCAAGGCAGCATCTTAAATCTTTCATGGAAGTGTGCAATTCTTTCAAGATCCATGGAGTCCATGACGATATTTTACGATTAAAGTTGTTCCTCTATTCACTGAGGGATAGGGCAAAAACTTGGTTAAATGACATCTCGGCAGGATTATAGGATCTTGGGAGGAAGTCTGCCGACAATTCATTATGAGGTTTAATCCAACAAATCTCTATGATCGCATCCTAATGAAATCACATCATTCCGGCAGGATGATGATGAACCGATGTATGAGGCATAGGAACGCTACAGAAAATTGTTAAACAAATGCCCACTACATGGTTTTCCCTTGTGGACGCAAGTCTCCATGTTTTATAATGCTATCAATGCCTCCACAAAGATGATGCTAGATGCTTCCGCAAATAGGACACTTTTGGATAGAGCACCCGCGGAGGCCATTGAGATTCTAAACAAACTCGCAAGGAACGATTTTCAGTTCCCCACATCAAGGCGGGGAGGAATGAGACGCCATACCATGGTCCATGAATTAGACACACCCAGTTCAGTGGCAGCACAATTGACTTCTCTGACCAAGATGGTTCAGAATATGCAAGCCCAGATAAATATACATGAGGTTAAGGTAGTCAACTCATATGATTACATACAAGATGAGAAAACCAGCCTGTATGTTGGAAATTATAACAGGAACAATCAAATGATGTCCAATAATTACAATCCATCCTGGAAAAGGCATCCAAATTTTTCATGAAGTAACCCTAATAATACCTTAAATCCAATCAACCAAGCCCCTAGATTCCAGAACCAAAGTCAGAACCTGCCGCAGCAGTACACTCAGCAGTCCATGCCACTGCAGCAGGTACAACAGCAGCAGTCTCTAAATGCACTGGCAGATTCTCTCATGGCTTTCATGACAAAGACTATTGCATGCATGGCTGAGAATAGCCGCTTCATGAAGCGTACTGATGACTTCATGAACCGAACTGAAATAAGACTTCAGAACCAGGAGGCTGCAATCAAATCTTTAGAAACCTAAGTTGGTCAATTTGTCCAACGATAAAACACTCGACTACTAGGGGGTTTACCTAGCAATACTTAGGTTGCTAAGGTGTTAGGCCACGAGCAATGCAAGGTAATTACGACAAGAAGTGGCCTACAATCAAAAGATAAAGAAGGCCCATCAACCGATAGAGTCCAACCAGAAAAGCAACATCATGAGGACTCAGAAGCTGAGTAGGACCCTGCCGAAAGCACTGCCACGGCAGCAGAACCAGAAACACCTATTGAGGCAACTGCAGATAAGTTCATCCCAAGTATTTTTCGTGACCTCTTTAAAAACACAAATTTAGGTGAAAAATAACTTGATGATTAGTTTTGAAAAATCCAAACTTTACCGCTTTTAATCTTGAAAAAAATCAAATTTTAGGAAAAATATATAATTTAACTTTAAAATTGACTTTGAGTCGCCACCGGCCACTTTGGTATGCCAGACACCATAAAACAAACCAGAGATTCATTTAAAAACTTTTGGGTTCGGGAGTCGGTTACGTGTAAGGATGGCCTTTACAAACGCCCCCAAAAATTGGTACCTTATTAATTTCACGTGGCATTTTGATATTTTGAAGATAGATATTAATTTAATTCTCCATTGTTAATCAAACATTATTTGAATTGAGGATATCCTTTTGATTTAGAAATTACATCATCTTTAAACTTGGGTTGAACGAGACGTCCTCTAGATAGGAAACCTCACCCAAATTTAAAGGAATATAACTTCCGCCTCGAAAGGTTAAAATAAAATACATGACCGTTATTATCTTGTTCATTTTAAGTTCTAATCCTACAAAGGCTCCATTAATTAAGTGTTAAAACCTAAGTTACTAATGTCACTAGTTGTTTACCTATCAATTTTATTTAATACTAAGCCTAAGTTATTTTATCAAAATTCTAGGTTTTAATAGCACATAAATTCGATACCAAGGTACACTCTTTAGGCCAACATCATGGCACGTCAAAATATCAGTCTCTTTAGTGTATCCGAGATATAAGATTAAAATATTATTATTTGCTAATTATCTCCCTATTTAATTAATTAATTAATTAAAGCGACTAGTCCTAAAGGGATCTAAATTAATTAACTAAATGTTAATTAAATGATCTCCCTAAAAATATGCCATGCAATACTCAAAATAAAACATAATTAAAATAAAACAAAAGTAAAGGAACTTGATAATTTTATTTAGAACATGAGAGTACAAATTAAATCAAAATTGTCATCATAAGTACAAAGGGACTTGCATTGGTAAAGATAAAAGGAAGAGTAATCGAACCGAAGGATGAATTAGATTTAATTAAATGTGTAATTAATTTTAAAGTTTAGAAATTTTTAATTAAATTAATTATTTAATTAAATTTTCCTAATCTTCAAATTTTAATTGAAACCTAATTAAAGTCTAATTTTTAGGTTTTTTTAAAGTTCGATTAGGGTTGAATTAGATCTAATTAAGTTAGGCTAATTTTAAAAATTATCTTAGAAATTAATTAAAATAATTAATTAAAATTATTTTCAAATTTTAAGAATTAAATTAAACCTAATTAAAGTCTAATTTGGTGAATCTAAGTTTTAAAGTTCAAAGGCTAAACTAGACTTAATTAAGTTGGGTCAATTTTAAAATTTGTCTTTAGAAATTAATTAAAATTAATTAAAATAATTAATTAAAATTATTTTCTAAATTTTAAGAATTAAATTAAACCTAATTAAAGTCTAATTTTTAGGTTCTAGGGGTTGCCAATAGTGTTTTAATTAGGACTCACGCCGAAAAGGCTGCCAATTTTTGTTTATATCGGGACTCACGCCGAGAAGGCTGCCAATAATGTTCGCTGTTGTTGATTCCTTTGAATCCCGTTTAAAAGAAATATCGTGCATTGTTAGCATGCTTCTAATGCAAATATCCCTATTATGATGCATGAGTATTGCCTTGAAAGACATGTATTATTAGTCAATTCGCCACTTTGAAGGGACTGATTGACTCTTCTCCCTCTTTTCCGCATTCAAGGTTTTCATCTCACATAACGAGGGCAACTTTTAATGATTATCCTCTTTATAAGCTGTTTTAAGGTGTTCTTTCGAGACAAATTTCGTCTGAATGTCAGAACATGTTTGTTTGTATTCCATTATCTTTATCCGGAAAAACAAATCTTACCTGTAATCTAAAACATAATGATGCCAAAAAATTTTCTGTATTTATTAATTCAAATTAGTTCACTAGCATGATGCTTTGGATAGAATTGAAGGCTCAAAAAAAAAGAAATGAGTATCTTTATTGGAGCTTTTCGTAAATTTGTGTAAAACAAACATGGCAAAACAATTTGAAGAGAAAAAAAGAAAGGAACAAAATGCAAGTTCCCAAACGCTTATCACAAGCGATCATCCAATCCTTTTCCCGAGATATAGATTTAAAAATGATCTACTTGTCTAGCCGTTCTTCAGATGAGGATCCAACTTTGCAAACGTGAAGATCCTTCCGCATCGCTTGATAACCGAGAGACACGAATCACCGGATGCCTATTTCATTCATTTGAGCCTCTATTCCTAGTTTTCGACCTAAATCCTCTGTTGGTATCAAGACGCCTTTTTCGGGTTTTCATCTTGACCCCTCCTTTTTCTTTCAATCACTTTTTTTATGAAATGCCCTTTCGGGTTTTCGCTTCATTTTCTTTTTCTTTTTTTCTTCTTTTCTTTTTTTCTTCTTTTTCTTCAGGCGTAATATCTCTTAACTGAATCAGAATTCACCGGCTTACTTAATTCTGGTCTATTTCAGTTAAGATCAACGCGCCTCCGGAGAAGGCCCTTTTAATAATATAAGGCCCTTCCTAATTCGGAATTCATTTCCCTCGGAAATCTCGGTGTATAGGCAAGATCTTTTTAAGCACTAGATCTCCCTCTTGGAATTCTCGCGGTCGAACTTTCTTGTCATAAGCTCAAATCATTCGTTTCTGATACATTTGGATGTGACAGATAACTTTCAACCATTTTTCTTCAATCAGATTCAACTGATCTAAACGAATTTGTACCCACTCTGCGTCGTCTAGCTTCGTTTCTGACAATACTCGAAGAGATGGGATTTCAATTTCCAACGGTAACACTGCTTCAGTACCATATACTAGGGAATATGGCATTGCCCCGGTAGAAGTTCTTATCGAAGTTCAGTATGCAAACAAGGCAAAAGGAAGCCTTTCATGCCAGTCTCTATATGTTTCAGTCATCTTTGATATGATCTTTTTAATGTTCTTATTTGCTGCCTCAACAGCTCCATTCATCTTTGGTCGGTATGCCACAGAGTTGTGATGAATTATTTTGAACTTCCCATAGGTTTCTGCTATCAATCTGTTGTTGAAATTGGTAGCATTATCCGTGATGATTCGCTTTGGTAGACCATACCGACAAATAATCTCTTTCTTCAAGAACTTGCAAACTGTTGTTCTTGTGACGTTATCCTAAGAGACAGCTTTTATCCACTTGGTGAAATAATCGATAGCCACTAAGATAAAGTGGTGCCCATTTGAAGCCTTGGGGTGAATCTGCCCGATTACATCTAGTCCCCAAACAGCAAAAGGCCAGGGCGAATTCATTGTATGTAACGGTACTGGCGGAGAGTTGATTTTATCTGCATAGATCTGACATTTGTGACACTTTTTGGCATATTCTATGCAATCCCCTTCCATAGTAGACCAGTAGTATCCGTATCTCATTATTTTCTGTGCCATCGAGAAACCATTGGCGTACGTACCGCAAATTCCATCATGTACCTCCTCAAGAATACTTTTAGCCTCACGGGCATTGACACATCTTAGCAATACTTGATCTCTGCTCTTTCTGTATAAGACGTCGCCGTCTAACACATATGCAGCAGCCATTCTTCTGATTGTTCTCTTGTCAATGTCATTAGCTCCAAACGGATAAGCTTGGAATTTGATGTATTGTTGAATATCAAAATACCAAGGATTACCATCCTCTTCTTCCAAGTTGTAACAATGAGCATAAGTTTCATAACTCTGCATCCGGATTAGCATCATATCCTTCGGTCTGTTCGCTTGGAATACCGAGGCTAGTGTAGCTAAAGCATCTGCCATTTGGTTGTCCTCTCTAGGAAGGTAAACAAATGTTATCTCTTCGAATTCTTCAATTAGCTCTAATATCAACTTTCGGTATTCTATCAACTTCGTGTCTTTGGTTTCCCATTCTCCACGTAGCTGATAAATAACCAATGCTGAGTCTCTGTATACCTTCAAGGCCTTTATCTTTGTTTCAATTGCAGCCTTTAAACCCATGACACATGCTTCATATTCAACCATGTTGTTATTACACAAGAATTCCAACTTGCTCGTTAGAGGGTAATGTATGCCATCTGGAGATATCAATACAGCTCCGATTCCCCGTCCGAGGGCGTTGACTGCCCCATCGAAATATAATTTCCATTTTTCCGTTTCTTCATTTTCTTCAACGGAAATGGTCATTACATCCTCATCAGGAAAGTCAAAGTTCAGAGGCTCATAATCATCCGAGGCTCTACGTACAAGAAAGTCAGCTATGGTACTCCCTTTATTTGCCTTTTGGCTGACGTATACTATGTCAAATTCGGACAACAACATTTGCCATCGTGCTAATCTCCCGGTTAATGCGGGTGCTTCCATTAGAAACTTTAATGGATCGAGCTTTGATATCAACCACGTGGTGTGGTATAACAAATATTGCCTGAGTCGACGAGTAACCCAAACAAGTGCACATCACATCTTTTGGATAAATGGATATTGTACCTCACACTCAGTAAATTTCTTAATCAGGTAATAGATTGCTCTTTTCTTCTTTCCAGTGTCATCATGTTGCCCCAGTATGCAACCCATGGAATTCTCGAACACCGTCAAGTAGAGGATTAATGGTCTCCCAAGAACTGGTGCCACCAATATTGGCGCGTTGGACAAATATTGTTTGATCTTGTCTAATGTTTCCTGGCATTCATCATTCCACTCACTTGGGTTATTCTTCCGAAGAAGTTTAAAAATGAGATCACATCTATCGCTTAACTGAGAAATAAACCAAGACATGTAGTTCAATCTTCCAAGAAAGCCACGAACCTCTTTCTGTGTTTTTGGAGGTGGCAAATTTTGAATCACCTTGACCTTATTGGGATCGATTTCGATGCCCCTTTGACTGACCACGAAACCAAGTAGCTTGTCGGATGTAACCCCAAACGTACATTTATTAGGGTTAAGCTTCAGCTGATACTTTCATAGCCTTCGAAACAACTTTTTCAAATCCTGCACATGTCCATCCTCTGTTTGGGACTTGGCTATCATATCGTCCACATAAACTTTGATTTCTTTGTGCATCATGGCCCCGACATTCTTCAACCCAAAAGACATGACTTTATAGCAGAACGTGCCCCAAAGTGTGGTAAAATTTGTCTTCTCCATATCTTCCGGATTCATTTTGATCTGATTATAACCCGAGAACCCATCCATGAAAGAGAACCATTAATGCCCTGAAGTATTATCCACCAGAACATCTATATGGGGTAGAGGGAAATTGTCCTTCGGGCTTACCCTATTCAAATCCCTATAATCCACACACATCCGAACTTTCCCATCTTTCTTTGGCACGGGGACTATGTTTGCTACCCATTCCGTGTATGCTGCCACCTATAGGAAGCCCGCATCGATCTACTTCTGTACTTTTTCCTTGATTTTCAACAATATTTTCGGCCTCAGCCTTCTGAGCTTCTGTTGTATGGGCTTGTAATCTGGTCTGATAGGCAACTTGTGGACCACAATATCGGTATTCAAACCCGTCATATCTTGATAAGACCATGAAAAGACATCCTTAAATTCTCGCAATAAGTCTATCAAATTTTGCTTTACCCCTGGCGAAAATGCTACTCCGATCATGACTTGCTTTTTCTCCTCTTCGGTGCCCAAATTCAGAGTTTTTATCTCTTCTTTGTGGGGCATGATTTGCTTATCTTCTTGCTCCACCAACCTTAGCAATTCTTTAGGAACTTCGTAGTCCGCATTATCTTCACACTCATTGGTTTCTGTTAGACAAGAGATTCCTTTCAAATCTATTTCGAGTTTAGACCCAGAATCACTCATGCAATCATTGTTCGGGAACCTGCGAAGAAAATTTGTATAGTTGGATAGGAATAATAGATGAATAAAGAATGAAATGGATGAAGCGAAAAGAAAAATGTTTTCCATTGAAGAAAGGGAAAAATATCTTTATTTGCTAATGAAAATTATGAAAAAGCCTTTTACAGAAAATCTCTTGTACTTGCGGGAAAAAGTACAGGGTGGTTTATGGCATTACTCTATCTTGAAAACTATAGGTAAATCCTCTACAGTCCAATTATTCAGAGTCTCGCCAGGGAGGCACGGACGAATTCTCTCTAGTAAATTCATCCTTGGACCTTCAGAAATTCCTCCCATCATCAAACCTTCAAAAGCTTCCCCGAAAATCTCTTCCTCTTGCAGCCTAATAGCTTTCAAGCGATTCTTCTCCACTTGTTCGGTGACATTCACAAACCCGTGAGAGATGAAGTCGATTTTTGCACTTAATGAAGTTGGCTTCTTGGTTGTGGTTCTTCCGTACTTGTTCCAATACGCCTTAATTGAGAAGCCTAACCCGGCTCGCCCTTTCTTCATAACCACGGGCTTCGGGCGTAAGCTCCCTTGTAACTTTTTTCCAAGTCTTCTTCCGGCTTTGGCTCCTTTACCAAGGGTCTGCTTGACGGTCATCTCGGTGCAGTTTGACAACTTCGAACATGGGAATTTTGTACCTTTAGCGACGAATGCAACGTTGATAAACTCTAAAGCCCTGAAAGAACATTCTAACGCTTCCTCATTCGCTTGAACATAGGGTGTATCTGTGGAGACGGATGTAATGATGTCTTCTTCTGCCCCGACACACACGAGCTTCCCGTCTACTACGAACTTCAGTTTCTGGTGAAGTGATGACTGCACTACCCCAGCGGAATAGATCCAAGGTCTGCCGAGTAAACAATTGTAGGTGGGGTTAATATCCATTACAACAAAATCTATGTTGTACACGGACGACCCAATCAGCAACGGTACTTCAATTCTTCCCAACACATCCCTTGTGGTCCCATCGAATGCTCTGACCATATTCTGGTAGCTTTTCATGTGTGTAACATCTATGGGTAACCTTTGCAAAGTTCCCATAGGTAACACGTTCAAAGCTGAACCATTGTCGATTAGAACCCCTGGCACAACATGACCCTTGCAGTGGGTCGTGATGTTTAAAGCTTTGATAGACCCCATTCCACCGTCCGGGATCTCATCATTGGTGAACGTTATATAATTGTCCACGGTGATGTGATTAACAATCCGTTCCAACTTATTCACTGATATGTCTTTCGGGACAAAAGTTTGGTTCAACACTTCCAATACGCGTCACGGTGCCCTTCGGAACTCAATAGCAGATCGAGAATAAAGATTATGGCGGGTTGTTTTTTCAACTGCTCCACTATGTTATATTCGCTGTGCTTCAAAAACCGCAGAAACTCATGCGCTTGCTCCTCGGTGATAGGCTCATTCACCCTCGGAGTTGGATCTGCGAAAATTTTCTTCTTCTTAGCTTGGTCCTCTTCTTTTTCTTGAGCCGGTGAGTAACATCTCCCGCTCCTTGTGAAATGTCCTACCTCATTCACTGGCTCTCGTGTTTCCATTTTCTCAACAATTTTAGGTTTTCCTGGTTGTACCTCCTCGATGGGCTTCGAACTACTTGGCCCAGCCACACTCGCGGCATAATTCCATGGAACCCTTTGTGTGTCCTTGAACGGGAAGGGTGTTGGAGGGGTAATTATAATGCGGGGAGCATTTACTGATCCAACTGAATCATTGCCCCTTGGTCGAGCTGAGATGATTAACGGCCTGTTTGTATTGTATTTCAACCCGGTTCTTTCAGACGTGCATACGTCCATCACTTTTCGGCCACCTTCCTTCGCAGAGAACTCCACCTCCTTATTGTCCATCATCCCTTGTAGTAAATTCCTGAACTCACTACAATGTTGAATTGCGTGTCCCTGTTCCTGATGGAACTCGCAGTACAAGTCTACCCCAGTAGGTTCCTTCATCTTTACCCCTTGGCATATAAGCCCGTTGTTGAATAGCTGTTGAAAAACCCACTTTAATGGTGGTCGAATCTCCGACACACTCATCTTAATCTGCCTCATTTGGTCTTCTTCAATTGCATTCACGCCTCGACCGCCATGATTCGGTAGTGGGTTTGTTGATACACTGGGTTCATCAAATTTCAAAACCCCGACGTTTATCATGTTTTGGATAATCCTCTTAAAGGCTGTGCAGTTTTCGATACTATGTCTCTGAACGTTAGCATGGTATACGCACTGGGCCTTCGGGTCATACTAGTGTGGAATAGGGGGTTTGAGTGGTATGATGAAGTACGGGCGAATCAGATCTGCATCGTGTAGTTGAGTGTACAACTCAGCATACGTAACTGGGATAGGTGAGAAATTCGGCCTTTCTCATTTTGAGTCCTTCTTATTCGTACTCTGCGAGCCACTTGCTCCTGTCCCTGGTTTAGAAATCGTCACATTTCTTGGGGCTTCATACACGACAGCATTATTCACCTCATTGTCCTTTTTGAAGTTCTTTTTAGAGCTGTCAGATCCTTCAATTCTCCCGCTTTTGATAGCCGCCTCCACCAACTCTCTTGTAGCAACTATTTGAGAGAAGCTTTGCATTGACGTACTAGTGAACAGAAGATCGTTCATCGGCCCCTTCAACGTTTCTACAAACATGTGGGTCATTTCTCGCTCAATCAATGGAGGCTGCACCTGAGAGGCCAGATCTCTCCATCTGTGAGCATATTGTCGGAAGGTTTCATTAGACATTTGCCCCATCTGTTGCAACATGACTCTAGTGGGTCCCATCTCCGACACGTGCTTCTAATTTTCCATGAAAGCGTGATATCAGTCCTTTCATGACTTTATATTCTCCCAAATGAGTTGTGTGTACCACCGGATAGCAGAACCCGCCAAGCTATCCTGAAAGCAATGGATCAGCAGCTTCTTATCCTTGCTAAAAGCGGTCATCTTCCGACAATACATCATCATATGGGTGCTAGGACATGACGTCCCGTCCTACTTCTCAAAATCCAGTATCTTGAACTTCGGTGGTAGGACCAAACCATAAACTAAGCTAAGATCAAATGCATCGGAGCTCTTATCAGCTGACCCATGGACTTGGATTTCTTGAATCTTTGTCTCGAGCGCCTTAAAGTGGTCAGCATATTTCTTCTCCATATCTTGTCGCATCTTTTCTACTTCACTCATGAAGTTAAGATCCGGGACCTCATCGACATTCGGAGTGAAGTCACCAACTTCCACGGGGTGACTTGTGGATGCCCCTACTACGTTGAGTTGCACTCTCCCTGGGACTGAATGCATTTCTGGTTGCCCCCTTTATGTGAGTTACGGTGTCTGCTTTTCCTTCAGCTTCATCCGCCCCTCCCATCGACGCCTTGCCTTTTCTCATCTTGTTTTGGGCCCAACAGAGCAGCTATCTGACTTATAATATCTTTCTGAATTTTGGCGAAGCCATCTTTCATGCCATTTTCTATCGCATCCAAGCGATTTGCAAATTCAACATAATTATCCTCTAGTTTCTGTAGTCTTTCCTTCATTGCTAGTTTCCTAGTGCGCGAGCACGTCGAGTATGTGTATAGTATGTTTGCAATTTTTAAAGTTCACTACCATAAAACCTTTATTATTAAACTTTATTTTAATTAATAATGCACATGATGAATGAATGCATGAATGCAAATGAGTATTAAATTCGAAAAACAATCTCTTAAAAATATTTGTTTGTCCAAAAAGGATTCACTATAAATTAAAGATAATCTAGAGAAAATTGCTAGCCCTAACCCCCAAATTGGTCAACTCATGTAGCAGGCGTACGATAGCTTCCCCGTGCTCTTGCTCGACGTTCGGCTGGTTCAGAAGAGTTGTAGCTTCTCTTGATAATATCTGTACGTAAGATGCAATACTTCTTACTTGTCCCTTGAAGTTGACCAACTCATTTTTCTGGCTCTGGATCGTGCACTGGGCTGCTTCATACTTTGTCTTCCACGCTCCTCCGGCATCTTGACATAAAGCCCCTTCGAAGTCGACTAACTTCTCTTGCAACCCTTGTACTTGACTCTCGAGCGAGACAATCTTCTGCTGAAGCCCCTCCTTTTCTTCTTCCATCTTAGCCTTATCCACATTGTGATACCTAACAACCAATTCTTCTAGCTGTGCTACCTGAGTTATCAACTCAAGGTTATTCGCTTGCTCGTTGTCCGACATCTTCTTAGCTTTGTAACTTGCTTCTCTTGCTTCACGACATTTCCTTTTGTAAAGCCTCTTGTAATCTTCCTTTTCCCTCAATGCCTTGTCCAAGAGGTCAGAACTATCCCCGATGCTCCTATTTTCACCTTCCCTTGGGTATTTCCTTTTACGCCCCTCAGATACTTCTTGTGTCTCTCTCAAATCTCGACGTAACCTTTCGATCTGAAGTGCCATCTCTTTCTTTTTCCTCTCTTGCTTCTGTACCTGGTACTTTGTGAGGTTCAACTCCTGCGTAAGCTCGTAGATCCTCTCTTCTCTTGTCTTTGAAAATCCAAGTCCTGATCTTCCTTGAGCTTCTTTAATGCTGATGGTGCTTCTAGGGTTACCTTGCTTGACGATGGTCCATCATCCCTCGGTATTCCTCGGAAAATTCCATCATTCACCCTTTGCTCCCTCTACTCGTCATATCGGGCCATGACTTCAAACTCTCGATAAGGCTGAACTCTCCTGGGCGAATCCCAAACTTTCACAATCTGAGCTATCTTGGATCTGTACCTTAAGCTTTGGTGTGAATAGCCAAAACTTGTCATCCCCGCTGTAGTTGGTATGAACTGCCTTGACCCGAACTGTGTCGAGACTAGCAATGGGTAATAAGCTGTTCCACCCCATATACCCGCTAATGGGATCCAATCACTATCTCCGCACCGATATCGAAAAGTCATCCCCCTATTCAACCAGCAGGCTTTCCAAATGATGTCTGAATCCGTCAAATCCCTTAAGAGATCGCTCCATTGGACTTCGGTCTTCTTCTCCAAAACGCATCTCTTTAGGTGTTCTTCGATGGGAGAGTAAATGGTCCTGAACCTCAAGGCGCTATACGGGGAGCTCCAACGATGACCTATGAACCATATCTCCAAAAGCTGTGTACAACCCCAAAATCTCCCTTCACCGGCCCTCTTGCAAGCGGTCAGTGATCTATAGGTCTCGGCTAATATGGCAGGAACCGAATTTACGCCTTTGAACAACCTCTCGAACAAACCAACTGTTGATGGGTCTATGTGCTCGGGAGTTCTGGGAAATAGCACCAACCCATAGATATAAAGGGCGTAAATCCTTCTTGCTTTGGTGGGCTCTTCGCTGCTTACGGCTATTAAATCCTTAAAAACCTTCCAACTCATTCTCTGCCTTTCCTCACTCACATCTTTGTGGTCGTGACCCATTATCTGGTCCCAAAATTCTTTATCCTTTCCGGTGATCTACATCAATTTCTACTTGAAACCTGAAGTGTTGTTGGGTTTAACATATATCCTATCGCTCTTAATCACCGGACAATTGATCAGAACTTCATACTCCTCTAAAGTAGGCGTCATGTCGATCTTCCCAAAGGTAAAATAGTTATAAGAGGGATTCCAGAACTGCGTCATCGCTCCCATTAGGTGGTCTGTCAATAGGAACCTTCACTAACAAAGCAATGTCTCCAAACTTCCTCTTGAATTGCTCTTTCATGTCATCACTCCACTGTTCCCATATTTCTTTAACTTCGGAGAGACAAGGACTCTGATTTTTGCTAATCCTAACATACCCTTTCAAATGTTGAGACGCTCCCTGATGGCAAGCTGTCACCTTTCTCGTGCTGAACTGACTCTGACCATGTTCAGACTTCCGTATTATCTTCGCCTATAATGATCCCTTTTGACATTTTTGGATACTTCTAACTTTACTGTTTCCCGAATTAATACCCATGCAAATGATATGCCAAGTAAATATAAAATGCATAAAAGGATCAAAAACAAAAAACAGAAAGAAAATGTGATAGTAGGATGAATATAAAGATAAGATAATAAAAAGGTGCTTGAAAAATAACCATAAAGCAGTTCATAATGCGATGAAAAGTAACCAGAGAGCATGTTAAATTGCATAAAAATAACCAGAGAGTAGGCTAAATTGCACAAAATAACCAGAGAGCATGTTAGCAGAGAAATCCTAAGTTTGGCGGCATTTCGGCAGCATACCGCCTTATCTTATGGTTCCTGTCTGGCTCTAGAAGGGGTAGTTTTCTACTCTATATGCGGTTTTGGTCTAGACATTGGGTTCCCGAACTGTCTTACCGCCTACTGCGACGATAAGACATCGATTCGGTGGTATAGGTCCCTTACAACGGAGGTGAAGACCCCACGATGCGTAAGGTTAGTATACCGGAAGTAGATAAAAATCCGAAACTTGGAGCTGGAGAACATCACGTCGGATAATATCTAACTCCCACTTAAGGGTGAAAGCTCGGGTCGAAAGCTTATGCATGAATGAAAGATATATATCACGAAAGTAAAAGGCTATCCTCATTCAAACAATGTTCATTTAACAATAAAGAATTAAGTTAATATCTATCATCAAAATGCCGAAATGCCACGTAAAATTTTTAAAAAGTTAGGCCTGACTCACAAAAAATAATTTTTAAGTCCCCAGCGGAGTCTCCAAGCTATCGCGACCTCTTTAAAAACACGAATTTAGGTGAAAAATAGCTTGATGATTAGTTTTGAAAAATCCGAACTTTACCGCTTTTAATCTTGAAAAAAACCAAATTTTAGGAAAAATATATAATTTAACTTTAAAATTGACTTTGAGTCGCCACCGACCACTTTGGTAGGCCAGACATCATAAAACAAACCAGAGATTCATTTAAAAACTTTTGGGTTCGGGAGTCGGTTACGTGTAAGGACGACCCTTACAAACGCCCAAAAAAATTGGTACCTTATTAATTTCAGGTGACATTTTGATATTTTAAAGATAGATATTAATTTAATTCTCCATTGTTAATCAAACATTATTTGAATTGAGGATATCCTTTTGATTTAGAAATTACATCATCTTTAAACTTGGGTTGAACGAGATGTCCTCTAGATAGGAAACCTCACCCAAATTCAAAGGAATATAACTTCCGCCTCAAAAGGTTAAAATAAAATGCATGACCGTTTTTATCTTGTTCATTTTAAGTTCTAATCCTACAAAGGCTCCATTAATTAAGTGTTAAAACCTAAGTTACTAATGTCACTAGTTGTTTACCTATCAATTTTATTTAATACTAAGCCTAAGTTATTTTATCAAAATTCTAGGTTTTAATAGCACATGAATTCGATACCAAGGTACACTTTTTAGGCCAACATCATGGTACGTCAAAACATCAGCCTCTTTAGTGTATCCAAGATATACGATTCAAATACTATTATTTGCTAATTATCTCCCTATTTAATTAATTAATTAATTAAAGCGACTAGTCCTAAAGGACTCTAAATTAATTAACTAAATGTTTATTAAGTAATCTCCCTAAAAATATGCCATGCAATACTCAAAATAAAACATAATTAAATAAAACAAAAGTAAAGGAACTTGATAATTTTATTTAGAATATGAGAGTACAAATTACATCAAAATTGTCATCATAAGTACAAAGGGACTTGTATTGGTAAAGAGAAAAGGAAGAGTAATCGAACCGAAGGATGAATTAGATTTAATTAAGTGTGTAATTAATTTTAAAGTTTAGAAATTTTAAATTAAATTAATTATTTAATTAAATTTTCCTAATCTTTAAATTTTAATTGAAACCTAATTAAAGTCTAATTTTTAGTTTTTTTTTTAAAGTTCGATTAGGATTGAATTAAATCTAATTAAGTTAGGCTAATTTTAAAACTTATCTTAGAAAATTAATTAAAATAATTAATTAAAATTATTTCCAAATTTTAAGAATTAAATTAAACCTAATTAAAGTCTAATTTGGTGAATCTAAGTTTTAAAGTTCAAAGGCTAAACTAGACTTAATTAAGTTGGGTCAATTTTAAAACTTGTCTTTAGAAATTAATTAAAATTAATTAAAATAATTAATTCAAATTATTTTCTAAATTTTAAGAATTAAATTAAACCTAATTAAAGTCTAATTTTTAGGTTCTAGGGGTTAAATTAATTTTATATTAGATCTAACTAGGTTAAATTAATTTTAAATTATCTTAAAAAATTAAATTAAATTCTATTTTAGAACCTAATTAATAAATTTTGAAGTTTTAAAATTAATTTTTTATCCTAATTAAAGTCTAAAATTAACTAATTTTAATCCTAGGGGTCTAATTAGAGGTTTAGGGACCTAATTGAGTGAAATCTAAGGCTTTAGGGACCTAATTGAAGGTTCTAGGGACTAAATTGTAAAGCATATTAGACTAAGGAGGACCTAGGGGGTAAATTATCCCTTTAGCTTAAAAGACGCGGATCCGGGTTAACCCGGACTCGACCCGCTCGACCCGGCTGCCAAAACGGCAACATTTTGCTACCCCACAAAACCCCCTATACCGAGTTGGCTCGTTCATTTGTACCGAGACCAACTCGGTTCAACTCTCCCCAGCCCAAAATTCTCTGAAAATAACACCTAAAAATCCAGAAACTAAAGTCAACAAGATCAAATGCATGAGTTTCTAAGGGTGTTCATGTGTGTTCTTCGTGTTCATGAAGAACACGAAGAACACGGCCATGAACCACCGTGCACCCTGCCGCTAGATAGAGCTCGCCGCCGCCTGACCCTTCTCCGACGAGTTTTCCGGCCATCGCCTAAGGACTATTTCCGACGCCGATGATCAATTCCGGCACCGGAGAACTCACCGAAACTCTAAAAACGCGCCTAAAACACTCCAAAAATGTTAGAAACTCCCTAAAACTGATCAAAGCCTTCTCCTAAACACTAAAGGCATCCGACTAACACCCTACACCAACCTAATCCGACCCAGAATCCATCCAAGAACATCAAAACAAAAAAAAAGAAACTGGAAAAAGAACTAATCGAAAAGCTTATCGTTGGCTTTCGATTCCCCTCCTCTGATTAAGCTCTCCGATTACCAAATCCCTTGCTTCCTCTCTTTCGATTTGAACCCAGTAATTTGATTGCCAAAAACCTGATTCAAGCCTCTTCTCCTTCACCGATTCACTGCTCGATTGAATCCCTTTTAAAGGGATTCAAATCAGAATCCTAACCCCAATCAAATCCCTATCAATACTCCTCAAAACACTCATCCAACAACCCACTCAAATCCCTTCAAAACCGGAGTTCTCCCACGATCAAACTCTTTTTTTTCACGATTTTCTAATTTTTTATTATTATTATTATTATATATATTTTAAATATTTTATTATTTATATTTTATTAATTATTATTTTATTTTATTAAATTCGTGTTGATAGTATTAAACTCAATATCTAAGGAAACCTGGAGGACATAAGACCACCACCTCCTTTCCCGCAGAGGTTAAAAAAGCACAAACAAGATCACCAATTTCAGAAATTCCTAGACATCTTAAAGCAAGTCCATATCAACTTGCCATTAGTTGAGGCTATTGAACAAATGCCCAACTATGCCAAGTTCCTAAAGGACATAGTATCCAAACGAAGAAGGCTAGGGGAATTTGAAACGGTGGCAGACACTGAAGGTTGTATGGCCATGCTGCATAATCGCATGCCGCCTAAGCTAAAGGATCCTAGATGCTTTACAATCCCTTGTGCAATTATGGGATGGTTACGAAGGAAAGGCCCTATGCGACTTGGGAGCAAGCATCAATATAATGCCCAAATCAATTTTTCAGAAACTCGGAATAGGGCGGGCAAAACCAACAATAGTACTGCTCCAACTTGCGAATAGGTCCTATGTACATCCCGAAGGCAAAATCGAGGACATTCTGGTTAAGGTCGACAAGTTTATATTTCCTGCTAACTTTTTCATCCTTAATTGTGAGGCCAACGACAATGCACCGATCATATTAGGTCGACCTTTCCTTGCTACTAGACGAACCATCATCGATGTGGAAAATGGAGAGCTCACAATGCGGATAAACGATAAACAAGTCAAGTTGAACGCCTTCCACAATCTAACAAATTTAGACGCTCCAGCAGAATGTAAGGCTCTCCATACACCAAACCAGGGTACTAAAATATCTTGCCTGGACAGTACGCTCGGTAGACTGTTTGGTAAGCGAATAAAGCCCAAAGGAGAAGTCTAATGCACTAAAGGGACTGGCCAACACGTGTAGGAAGATACGAGCCAGAAAGAGATAATCAAATTGGGCGATGCATTCACATGCACTCCACAAATAACATTATCTCTTCTCTTCCATTTTTGTTATTATATTAGGACTAGTTTATATATTGTTATGTGTTATTTTTAGTATTTTATGTTTTATTTTCAGTATCTTATGTTTTATATGTTGTTATGTTTTATTTTATGTTTTTAAAGTTTTGTTTTAAAAATAAATAAAGCAATGAATGCAGAAAATAATTTCACAGCAGGAAGTTTGCTGCCGCGACAGTGCACTGTGTCAGAGCCGCAGAATTCCTAACAGGCAGAAACAGTGCAATGGCTCTTTGCCAAGAAATCCGCCGCGGCAGTAACTGTTCAGCAAGGCAGTAAATGCCTAACGGCTAATTTCTATCACTCATATTTTTACAGCCTATATAAGCAGCTTCATTGTTGTGCACTATTTACTCTTGCATTCTTGCTACTTTTGCTTTCTTTAACAATCTTGTTCTCACTATCTTTCCAAATTCTTGAAATTTTCAGAACCCTCTCTACTACTCAGGAATTTTTTTTCTTTCTCAAACCAGTCTCCATGAACAATCAATGGCTTCTTACACAAGATTCGCCCCGACCACTGTTGTTGACTGATTCAACCGCTTGTTCGTTGCTCGATAGTTATAGGAATAGCAAGAATTTCACCAAACCAATGAGGCATATTTCGGCATTGAACCATACTTGTTCAACAAGATCCAATATCAAGATTGGGAGGCATTCTGCCTACAGCCTCCATCGGCGAACGCCACCATTGTGAGAGAGTTTTACGCACATGGGCCGAGCAAGGACAACCTCTATGTCCACTGTCGAAGCAAGCCTGTTCAACTTGATGCCGAGGTTATCAATGAATTTTATGGTCTCACCCCCACACGTGATGTTCATGCCAAATTCGTAGACGACATCACAACTCAAGACTATGAAGTGATTAAAAATGAACTTTGTTACAGCAACACCTCATGGGAAACCGGTACCCATAAAGGTTCAGTAACAAGGCAGAGTTTTAAACCAGAGGGTAAGATGTGGTGTACTTTTTTCAAGAGACGACTTATCCCAACCTCCCATAACAGCACAATGGACCGTAAAAGACTGGTGCTGATCCAGTCTATCATCAAAAAGAGAAGCATAAACATTGGAGATATAATTCTTCACGAGATTCATGAATGTGGTAAGAAGGAACGTGGACCTCTATATTTCCCATGTTTAATCTCTGCCTTGTGTAATAATGCAAGAGTACCGGTCGAAGACACAGATGAATATACGCTAACTCGGCAGGGATGGACAAGAGATTTCTGTCACCAAGTTATGCAGATCACACATGCAGAACATGTCCAGGCAACACTGCAGTAGTTCACTGTAGACTTTACTGTTGAAGGGCTGTACTCGGTAGAAGCACCCACATCTGCCCAGGGCCCTGCCGTAGCAGACCCTTACGAAGAACTTCTGCAAAGGATGACAGCCATGGACCTTCCCAAATCAAGGGGCATAGTTCCTAGAATTTCCAGCTAACATATTCGTCACTGCCGCCCCTTATGGAGACAACACCTGCCCCAAGGCTGCAACCATTTTTCCAACCCCAGCTGCATCAACAGTTTCATGCTACCGGACCTTCCAAGCCGGCCAGGTTCGCCAGAGTATCATCTACCAGCCAAAGGCCGTCCAAGAGGCGAGCTGTTTTTAACTCTCTCCAAAGGGAACCAATCCCTATACCCAGTCTCAACAGAGACACACTGTCTCGCGAGATTGATGAATACCACAGTTCATCACATGAATCAGCAATACCCACTACCACGGCAGGGTGCGAGACAGAAATCATGCAAACAGAAAATATGGACGAAATGGAAGAAGGGGATGAAGTTACTACACCAACACACCGCACACCACCCAGTCGAGTTCAGCCACATCGGTAAGCCAAACAACAACAATCAACAGCACAGGGATCTAGACGAAAGACGTCAGCAATACGGCCCAGGAGACTGCTCTGTACAAGCAGCTCCTCGGAATCGTTATAAATAATTTTTATGCTTTTGTCTATTTCATTATTACAATTGTTGTTTGCCTTATATTTTGAGCATTGAGGACAATGCTCGGTTTGAGTTTGGGGGTATTGTAGGTGCAGAAGCACTGCCGAGGCAACCCGCTGTCGCAGCATTACCATAAAAAGGGAGTAATTTTTTTTTAAAATTTTTTTTAATATTCTCTTTTCTTGAATTACTGTTTTTAATCTTACACTGCTCTACATCAGCTTTGCTTTAGTTTACTCCTTTAAGGCTATAGAAATCTTTCTCCTTACCATGGCCAATTTCTGTTTTGAAGGGATAACCATAGGATACTCATGAAATAAAACTTAGAAACTTGCTTTAGGATTAGAAAGAAAATAAACACTTTTTGGACTTGTTTTATTTAGGAGTTCTTTTAATAAACTTAGGTGATAAAGACTTAGAACCTTTTGGAAAAATAACTAGAGGTACCTATCACTGGCTCTAGTTTTTCTCTTCTTCATGCTAGAGGTGCCCGAAATTAGCTCTAGTATGCTAAATAGGCAGTTAAAAAGGAAATTGATGCAAATCATTGGGAAGGATAAGGAATTTTGGGACCAGAAGATAATGGGTCACGATCACAACGACGTGAGGAATAACAAAGAGTGAGTTGGAAGGTTTTAAGGGATTTAATAGCCGCTAGTAGTGAAGAGCCCACCAAGGCAAGAAGGATTTACGCTCTTTGTATCTATGGGTTAGTGTTATTTCCAAGAACTCCCGAACATATAGACCCATCCACTGTTGGTTTGTTCGAGAGATTGTTCAAAGGCGTGAATCCGGTTCCTGCCATTTTAGTCGAGACTTATAGATCATTGACCGCATGCAAGAAGGCCAATGAAGAAATGTTTTGGGGTTGTGCACAGTTACTAGAGGTATGGTTCAGAGGTCATCGTTAGAGCCCCCCATATAGCGCCTTAAGGTTCAGGACCACTTACTCGCCCATTGAAGAATATCTGAAGAGTTGCGTTTTGGAGAAAAAGACTGAAACCCAATGGAGCGATCTCTTTCGGGATTTAACAGATTCAGACGTCGTTTGGAAAACCTGTAGGTTAAACAGAGGAACTACTTTCCGATATCGGTGCGGAGATAGCGATTGGATTCCATTGGTGGGCATATGGTGAGGAACAACTTATTGCCCATTGCTAGTTTCGAGGCAGTTCGGGTCAAGACAGTTCATACCAGTTACAGTGGGGATGACAAGTTTCAGTTATACACACCAAAGCGAAGGGTACAGATCTAGGATAGCCCAAATTGTGAAAGCTTGGGATTCGCCCAGAAGAGTTCAGCCTTACCGAGAGTACAAAGTTATGGCCCAATATGACAAATGGAGGGCGTGAAGGGTGAATGATGGAGCTTTCCTAGGAATACCGAGGGATGATGGATCGTCTTCAAACAAAGTAGCCCTAGAAGCACCATCAGCACTAGAAAAGCTTAAGGAGGATCAAGATTTGGATTTTCAAAGACAAGAGAGGAAGATCTACGAACGTACGTAGGAGTTGAACTTTACAAAGTATCATGTAATGACACAAGAGAGGGAAGAGAAAGAGATGACACTTCATAATGAAAAGTTAAGTCGGGATCTGAGAGAGGCATGAGAAATGTCTGTGGGGAATAAGAGGAAATACCCAAGGGAAGGTGAAAGCAAGATCATCGGGGATTTTTCTTACTGCTTGGACAAGGCGATGAGGGAAAACGAAGACTACAAGAAGCTCTACGAGCGGAAGTGCCGTGAAGCAAGGGAAGCGAACTACAAAGCTAGGAAGATGTTAGATAAAGAGCAAGTAAAGAACCTTGAGTTGACAACCCAGGTAGCACAGTTAGAGGAGTTGGTTACCAGGTATCACAACGAGGACAAGGCTAAGATGGAAGAAGAAAAAGAGGGTCTACAACAACAGATTGTCTCGCTTGAGAACCAAGTACAAGGGTTGCGAGAGAAGTTAGTCGACTTCGAAGGGGCTTTGTGCCAGGATACCGGAGGAGCATGGAGGACAAAGTATGGAGCAGTGCAGCGTACGATTCAGAGTTAGAATAATGAGCTGGTCAACTTCAAAGGACAAGTCAGAAGCATCACATCTTATGTACAGATATTATCGAGAGAAGCTATAACTATTCTGAGGCAGCCGGACATCGAGCAAGGGCATGGAGAAGCCATTGTACGCCTGTTGCATGAGTTGACCAATTTGGGGATTAGGGCCAGCAGTTTTTTGTAGTTATCTTTAATTTGTAGTGAATCCTTTTTGGACAAACAAATGTTTTTAAGACATTGTTTTACGGATTCAATACCTTCTTGCATTCATGCATCCATGCATTCATAAATCATATGCATTATTAATTAAAATAAAGTTTAATAATAAAGGTTTTATGGTAGTGAACTCTAAAAATTGCAAACATACTATATACATACTCAACACGCTCGCGCACAAGAAAGCTAGCAATGGAAGAAAGGCTAAAGAAATTAGAGGAAGATCGTGTTGAATTCCAAAATCGATTGGATGCGATAGAAAACGGCATGAAGGATGGTTTTGCCAAGATTCAGACAGATATTATCAGTCAAATAACCGCTTTGTTGGGGCCAAGACAAGGTGAGAAAGACAAGGCACCTATGGAAGGGATGGATGAGACTGAAGGACAAGTAGACACCATAACTCACATGAGGGAGCAACCCGAAATGCAGTCAGCACCAGGAAGAGTGCAGTTTAATTTGGTAGGGGCATCCATAAGTCACCCCGTAGAAGTTGATGATTTCACTCCGAACGTCGACGAGGTCCCAGATCTCAATTTTATGAGTGAAGTAGATAAGATGCGCCAAGGCATGGAAAAGAAATATGCCGACCATTTCAAGGCACTCGAGGCGAAGATTCAAGAAATACAAGGGTCAGCTGATAAGAGCACTGATGCATTTGATCTAGGGTTGGTTTTTGATTTGGTCCTACCACCGAAGTTCAAGATGCCCGATTTTGAGAAATATGACGGGACGTCATGTCCTAGCGCCCATATGACAATGTATTGCCAGAAGATGGCCGCTTTTAGCAAGGATGAGAAGCTGTTGATCCATTGCTTTCAAGATAGCCTGACGGGTTCTATTATCCGATGGTACACATAATTAAGCCGGGAAAATATAAAGTCGTGGAAGGACTTATATCATGCTTTTATGGAAAATTACAAATATTTGTCGGAGATGGGACCCACTAGGATTATGTTGCAACAGATGGGGCAAAGGTCTAATGAAACGTTCCGACAGTATGCTCACAGATTGAGGGATCTGGCCTCTCAGGTGCAGCCTCCGTTGATTGAGAAGGAAATGGCCCACATGTTTGTGGAAACGTTGAAAGGCCTAATGTACGATCGGTTGTTTACTAGTACATCAATGCTAAGCTTCTCTCAAATAGTTGCTACCAGAGAGTTGGTAGAAGTGGCTATCAAGAGTGGGAGAATTGAGGGGTCTAACAGCTTCAAAAAGAGCTTCAAGAAGAAGGACAATGAAGTGAATAACGCTGTCGTGTATGAAGCGCCGAGAAATATGACGATTTCCAAACCGGGGACAAGAGCAGGCAGCTCATAGGGTTCGAATAAGAAGGAATCAAAATGGGAAAGGCCGAATTTCACACCTATCCAGTCACATATACTGAGTTGTACACTCAGCTACACGATACAGATATGATACGTCCGTATTTCATCGTACCACTCAAACCTCCATATCCACACTGGTATGACCCGAAGGCTCGGTGCGAATACCATGCTAAAGTTCATGGACATAGCATCGAGAATTGCACAACCTTTGAAAGGATTGTTCAAAACATGATAAACACCGAGGTTTTAAAATTCGATGAACCCAGTGTATCTACAAACCCACTACCGAACTATGGCGGTCGAGGTGTAAATGCGATCGAAGAGGATCAAATGAGGCAGATTAAAATGAGTGTATCGAAGATCCGATCACCATTGAAGTGGGTCTTTCAACAGCTATTCAATAACGGGCTTATATGCCAAGGGATGAGGATGAAGGAATCTACTAAGACAGGCGCGTACTGCGAGTTCCACCAGGAACAGGGACATATAATTCAACATTGTAGTGAGTTCAAGAATTTACTACAAGGAATGATGGACAACAAGGAGGTAGAGTTCTTTGCGAAGGAGGAGGTCGAAGAGTGAGGGATGTATGTACGTCTGAAAGAACTAGGCCGAAGTATAGCGCAGACAAGCCGTTGGTCATTTTAGCTCGACCAAAGGGTAACAATTCAGTTGGACCAGCAAATGCTCCTCGCATAGTAATTACTCCTCCTATACCCTTCCCGTTCAAGGATACACAAAGGGTTCCATGGAATTATGCCGCGAGTGTGGCTAGGCCAAGTAGTTCGAAGCCCATCGAGGAGGTGCAACCAGGAAAACCTGAAACCGTCGAGAAGGTCAAAACGGGGGAGCCAATGAATGAGGTAGGGCATTTCACAAGAAGTGGGAGATGTTACTTACCGGCTCAAGAAAAAGAAGAAGATGATGCCAAACATACCGAGAAAAAGAAAATTTTTGCAGATCCAACTCCGAAGGTGAATGAGCCTGTCACCGAGGACAAACGCATGAATTTCTGCGATTCTTAAAGTACAATGAATATAAAATTGTTAAACAGTTGAAAAAGCAACCAGCCAGAATCTCTATTCTCGATATACTGTTGAGTTCTGAAGGACACCGTGATGCCCTTTTGAAAGTGTTAAACCAGACTTTCGTCCCGAAAGACATATCAGTGAACAAGTTGGACCGAGTTGTTAATTACATCACCGCGGAAAATTATATAACGTTCACTGATGATGAGATCCCGGACGGTGGAATGGGGTCTATCAAAGCTTTAAACATGACCCACTGCAAGGGTCATGTTGTGCCGGGAGTTCTAATTGATAATGGTTCATCTTTGAATGTGTTACCTATGGCAACTTTGCAAAGGTTACCCATAGATGTTGCTCACATGAAAAGCTACCAGAATGTGGTCAGAGCATTCGATGGGACCGCAAGGGATGTGTTGGGCAGGATTGAAGTGCCCTTGCTGATTGAGCCGTCCGTGTACAATATATATTTTGTTGTAATGGATATTAAGCTCACCTACAATTGTCTACTCGAGAGACCTTGGATCCATTCCGCCAGGGCAATGCCGTCATCACTTCACCAGAAGCTGAAGTTTGTAGTGGACGGGAAGCTCGTGTGTGTCGGGGTAGAAGAGGACATCATTGCATCCGTCTCCACAGATACACCATACGTTCAAGCGAATGAGGAGGCGTTAGAATGTTCTTTCAGGGCTTTGGAGTTCATCAACGTCGCATTTGTTGCTGAAGGTATAAAGTTCCCATGTCCAAGGTTGTCGAACTGCACAGAGATGACCGTTAAATAGACCATTGGTAAAGGAGCCAAAGCCGGAAGAGGACTAGGAAGAAGGTTACAAGAGAGCTTACGCCCGAGCTTGTGGTTATGAAGAAAGGGCGAGCTGGATTAGGCTTTTCAATTGAGGCGTATTGGAATAAGTATGTAAGAATTACAGTTAAGAAGTCAGCCTCATTAAGTGCAAAGATCGACTTCATCTCTCATGGATTTGTGAATGTCACTGAACAAGTAGAGAAGAATCGTTTAGAGGCTATTAGGCTCTAAGAGGAAGAAATATTCGGGGAAGCTTTCGAAGGTCTGATGGTGGGAAGAATTTCTGAAGGACCAAGGATGAATTTACTAGAGAGAATTCGTTCGTACCTCCCTAGCGAGACTTTGAAGAACTGGACCATAGAGGATTTACCTGTAGTTTTCAAAACAGAGTAATGTCATAAACCACCATGTACTTTTTGCCCGCAAGTATAGGAGATTTTCTGTAAAGGGCTTTTTCATATTTTTTATTAGCAAATAAAGATGTTTTTTTCCTTTCTTCAATGGAAAACATTCTCTTTCATTCATTCGCTTCATCCATTTCTTTCTTTATTCATTTATTATTCTCATCCAAATATACAAAGTTTTCTTCGCAGGTTCCCAATCGACGATTGCATGAGTGACTCTGTGCCTAAACCCGAAATAGATTTGAAAGGGATCTCTTGTCTAACAGAAATCAATGAGTGTGAAGATAATGCGGACTATGAGGTTCCTGAAGAATTGCTAAGGTTGGTGGAGCAAGAAGATAAGCAAATCATGTCCCACAAAGAAGAGATAGAGATTCTGAATCTGGGTACCGAAGAAGAGAAAAAGGAAATCATGATCGGAGCAACATTTCCGCCAAGGGTAAAGCAAAATTTTATAGTCTTATTGCAAGAATTCAAGGATGTCTTTGCATGGTCTTATCAAGATATGCCAAGCTTGAATACTGACATTGTGGTCCATAAGTTGCCCATTAGACCAGATTGCAAGCCCATACAACAGAAGCTCAAAAGGTTGAGACCATAAATGTTGTTGAAAATCAAAGAAGAAGTCCAGAAGAGATTGATGCAGGCTTCCTACAGGTAGCAGCATACACAGAATGGGTAGCAAACATAGTCCCCATGCAAAGAAAGATGGGAAAGTTCGGATGTGTATGGATAATAGGGAAGTGAATAGGGCAAGCCCGAAAGACAATTTCCCTTTATCCCATATAGATGTTCTGATAGACAATACTTCGGGGCATTCATGGTTCTCTTTCATGCATGGGTTCTCGGGTTACAATCAGATTAAAATGAATCCAGAAGATATGGAGAAGACAACTTTTACCATATTGTGGGGTACGTTCTGCTATAAAGTCATGCCTTTTGGGTTGAAGAATGTCGAGGCCACGTATCAGAGAGCTATGGTGACATTGTTTCATGACATGATGCACAAAGAAATCGAAGTTTATGTGGACGATATGATAGTCAAGTCCCAAACAGAGGATGGACATGTGCAGGATTTAAAAAAGTTGTTCCAAAGGCTATGAAAGTATCAGTTGAAGCTTAACCCTAATAAATATATGTTTGGGGTTACATCCGGCAAGCTACTTGGTTTCGTAGTCAGCCGAAGGGGCATTGAAATCGATCCTGATAAAGTCAAGGTGATTCAAAATTTGCCACCTCCAAAAACACAAAGAGGTTCGGGGCTTCCTTGGAAGATTGAACTACGTCTATCGGTTTATTTCTCAGCTAACTGATAGATGTGATCCAATTTTTAAACTACTACGGAAGAACAACCCAAGTGAGTGGAATGATGAATGTCAGGAAACATTGGACAAGATCAAACAATATCTGTCCAACACACCGGTATTGGTGGCACCAGTTCCTGGGAGACCATTAATCCTCTACTTGGCGGTGTTCGAGAATTCCATGGGGTGCGTACTGGGGCAACCTGATGATACTGGAAAGAAGGAAAGAGCAATCTATTACCTGAATAAGAAATTTACCGAGTGTGAGGTACGGTACCCGTTTATCCAAAAGATGTGTTGATATCAACCACTTGTTTGGGTTACCCGTCGACTCAGGCAATATTTGTTATATCACACCACGTGGTTGATATCAAAGCTTGATCCATTGAAGTTTCTGATGGAAGCACCCGCATTGACTGGGAGATTAGCATGTTGGCAAATGTTGTTGTCCGAATTTGATATAGTGTACATCAGCCAAAAGGCAATTAAAGGGAGTGTCATAGCTGACTTTCTTGCAAGTAGAGCCTCGGATGATTATGAGCCTCTGAACTTTGATTTTCCCGATGAGGATGTAATGACCATTTCCGTTGAAGAAAATGAAGAAATAGAAAAATGGAAATTTTATTTCGATGGGGCAGTCAATGCCCTCAGACGGGGAATTAGGGCTGTATTGATATCTTTAGATGGTATACATTACCCTCTCACGAGCAAGTTGGAATTTTTTTGTACCAACAATATGGCTGAATACGAAGCATGTGTTATGGGATTGAAGGCTACAATAGAAAGAAAGATAAAGGCCTTGAAGGTATACGGAGATTCAGCCTTAGTTATTTATCAACTACGTGGAGAATGGGAAACCAAAAACACGAAGTTGATAGAATATCGAAAGTTGATATTAGAGCTAATTGAAGAATTTTAAGAGATAACATTTGCATACCTTCCTAGAGATGATAACCAAATGGCAGATGCCCTAGCTACACTAGCCTCGATATTTTAAGCAAATAGACCGGAGGATATGATGCTAATACGAATGTAGAGCTATGAAACATATCCTCATTGCAGCAACTTGGAAGAAGAGGATGGTAATCCTTGGTATTTTGATATTCTACAATACATCAAGTTCCAAGCTTATCCATTTGGAGCTAATGACATTGACAAGAGAACAATCAGGAGAATGGCTGTTGCGTATGTGTTAGATGGCGACGTCTTATACAGAAAGAGCAGAGATCAAGTGCTGCTAAGATGTGTCAATTCCCGTGAGGCTAAAAAGTATTCTTGAAGAAAGAGATTATTTGTCGGTATGGTCTACCAGAGCGAATCATCACGGATAATACTACCAATTTCAGCAACAGATTGATAGCAGAAACCTCTGAGCAGTTCAAAATAATTCATCACAACTATGTGGCGTACCGACCAAAGATGAATAGAGCCGTTGAGGCAGCAAATAAGAACATTAAGAAGATCATATCAAAGATGACTGAAACATACAGAGACTGGCATAAAAGGCTTCCTTTCGCCTTGTTTGCATACCGAACTTCGATAAGAACTTCTACCAGGGCAACACCATATTCCCTAGTATATGGTACTAAAGCAGTGTTACCTCTAGAAGTTAAAATCCCATCTCTTCGAGTATTATCAGAAGTGAAGCTAGATGATGTAGAGTGGGTACAGATTCGTTTGGATCAGTTGAATCTAATCGAAGAAAAGCGGTTGAAAGCTATCTGCCATATCCAGATGTATCAGAAACGGATGATTTGAGCTTATGATAAGAAAGTTCGATCGCGAGAATTCCGAGAGGGAGATCTAGTGCTTAAAAAGATCTTTCCTATATATCGAGATTTTCCGAGGGAAATGGATGCCAAATTGGGAAGGGCCATATGTTGTCAAAAAGGCCTTTTCCTGAGGCGCAATGATCTTGACTGAAATGGACGGACAAGAATTAAACAAGCCAGTGAATTCCGATTCAGTTAAGAAATATTACGCTTGAAGAAGAAAAAAGGAAAAAAGAAAAAAGAAAAAGAGTAAAAGAAAATGAAGCGAAAACCCAAAAGGGCACTTCATAAAAAATGATTAAAAGAAAAAGGAGGGGTCGAGATGAAAACCCGTAAAAGGTGTCTCGACACCAACGGAGGATTTGGGTCGAAAACCAGGAATGGTGGCTCAAATGCACAATAATAGGCATCCGGTGATTCATACCTCTCGGTTATCAAGCAATTCAGAAGGATCTTCACGTCTGCAAAGTTGGATCCTCATTTGAAGAATGGCTAGACAAGTAGATCATCTTTAAATCTATATCTTGGGAAAAGGCTCAGATGATCATATGTGATAAGCGCTTGGGAATTTGCATTTTGTTCCTTACCTTTTCCCTCATAATTGTTTTGCCATGATTGTTTTTGCACGTTTGTCATAAATTTATAAAAAGCTCTAATAAAGATATTCATTTCTTTCTTTTGAGCCTTCAATTCTTTCCAAAGCATCATGCTAGTGAACTAATATTAATTAATGAATACAGAAAATCTTTTATCATCACTATGTTTTAAGTTACAGGTAAGATTTGTTTTTCCGGATCAAGATAACGGAATACAAACGAACATGTTCTAATATTCAGACAAAATTTGGTTCGAAAGAATGCCTCAAAACAGCTTTGTAAAGAAGACAATCATCAAAGGTTGCCCTTGCTATGTGAGATGAAGACCACGAATGCGGAAAAGGGAGAGAAGAGTCAATCAGACCCTTCAAAGTGACAAATTGACTGATAATACATGTCTTTTAAGGCAGTACTCATGCATCATAATAGGAATATTTGCATTAGAAGCATGCTAATAATGCATAATATTTCTGTTAAACAGCATTCAAGAACTATTGATTCAAAGAAATCAACAACAACGAACATTATTGGCAGTCTTCTCGACGTGAGTCACGATTCAAACACTCTTGGTAGCCTTCTCGGCGTGAGTCCCGATTAAAACACTTTTATTTGCAGCCTTCTCGGTGTGAGTCCCGAAAGAAATGGTGTATCATGAGGAATTTCGTAATAAGAAGAACAACCTCAAGTTTCACCGCTTACATCTGGAGAATTTCGTAATAAGAAGAACAGCTCCAAATCTCCCGGAAACGAGGAATTTCATAATAAGAAGAACAACCTCAATTTCCATCACTTGATGAGTTTGGAGAATTTCGTAATAAGAACAATTTCAAATTCTATGAGATACGAGGAATTTCGTAATAAGAAGAACAACCTCGAATTTCGCCACTTTTATCTGGGGAATTTCATAATAAGAAGAACAGCTCCAGATATCCCAGAGATAAGGAATTTCGTAATAAGAAGAACAGACTCAAGCTCCATCACTTGATGAGTCTAAAGAATTTTATGTGAGGAATTTCGTAATAAGAAGAACAACTTCAGACCCTGGAGAATTTCATAATAAGAAGAACAACTCTAGATATCCCAGAGATGAGGTTTCCGAACAAGAAGAACAACCTCAAGTCACGTTAAAGATCTTGCTTGAAGAAATTCGTAATAAGAAGAACAGCTTCAAGCTTTGGCCAAATGGCTTAATCCAAATTCGTGTTTTTCAGTCTTTGCCCATCTCCTGCTCCGCAGCATTGAGCAAAGAGGGGTAGCTGTTAACACGAATTTATAATAAATAATAATAATAATAATTGAAAAAGTAAAAAATATAAAAAATAATAAAAATAATAAAATAAAAAACAGAAAATTGTGGGATTGTTGGAGAACTTACCGGTTTTGAAGGGATTTGATCTTGTTTGTTGAGGAGTTTTTCAGGGAGTTAGGATTAGGTGGAGAGATTTTAGGATGAAGAGATTGAGTTGGGTTGGGATTTTGATTTGAATCCCTTTAAAAAGGGATTCAATCGAATCAGTGAAGGGGAACGGACAGAAGCAATCGGAGGGAGTGTTTTTGGAATCGGCAGGCTGTCAGAGAAAGCTAGAAGACCGATCGGAGCAATCAAACATAGAGGTGAGTTTGTTTTCAGTTTTGAAATCTCGGTTTCTTTGTTGGTTTGAATCAGTTGAAGTCTGGTGGGGGTAATCTTTTAGTTTCTGTAGATTTTGGGTTTAGCCGAGTAGTTTAGGGGAGATTAGGGTGTTTGGAGATGTTTTAGGGTGTTTTTTTCTAGTTTCCGATGTGTTTCTAAGCTTTTCGAGGGTTTCGGCGAGTTCACCGACGCCGGAATTGATCATCGGCATTGGGAACAACCCTTGGGCGATGGCCGAAAAACTCACCGGAGTAGGCTTGGATAGCGACGGGTTCGATCTGGCGGCGGTTTATGCGGTGGGTGGTGGTCGTATTCTTCATGTTCATGATGAACATGAAGAACATTCATAATGTTCTTGGTTGAAAGCCCCTTTTGATCCACTTTGTTCAAGTTTTTTGGGTTGGATGGTGTTAGGCTTTAGAGGATTTGGGTGTTGGGTGAGTCGGCCGAGTCGGGTTTGGATGCAAATGACCGAGTCTACTCGGTCTAAAGGGGTGTATATCGTCCCTAGTACGACACCGTTTAGGGGGCGGGTCACACGGGTCGGATCCGGTTCATACCCGGATCCGCGCGTTTCGTTTATAAAGAGGAAAATTACCCTTTTGGTCCCCCAAACCTTGAACTGTATTGCTTTTTAGTCACCAAATCCCTAATTCAGCCCCTAAAGCTTTAGATTTCACTCAATTTAGTCCCTATTCGCTCCTAATTGAACCCCAAACTTAATTAATTAATTTTAGATATTAATTAGGATTAAAAATTAATTTTAAGACTTATAAATTTCCTAATTAGGTTCTTAATAGAATTTAATTTAATTTCTAAGATGAAATTTAAGATTGATTTTAGCCTAGATAGATCTAATTTACACTTAATTTGACTCCCAAACCTAAAATTAGACATTAATTAGGTTTAATTTTAATTCTTAAAACTTGGAAATTATCTTAATTAAGTTTCTTAATTATTTTTTTTAGTTTCTAAGATAAGACTTAAAAATTAATTTAACCTAATTGAATCTAATTTAGCCCTAATCGAACTTTAAATCTATCAAATTAGACTTTAATTAAGATTAATTAAAATTTTGGAACTTAGGGAAAATTTAATTAATTTACCAATTTAATTGAAGACTCTAAGCTTTAAAAGTAATTAAACTTTAATTAAATCTAATTCATCCCTTGAAGATCGAACTCTTATCCTTTTTGGTCTTTTACCATGTAAGTCCCTTTATACTCTTTTTGATCATTTTTGTTGTAATTTGTACTCCCATGTTTCTAATGAAAAGTATCAATTTCCTTTATTTTATTTATTTATTTTATTTTATTTTATTTAATTATGTTTTATTTCAAGAATCATGTAGCATATTTTTTAGGGATCACGTAATCATTATTTAGCTAATTAATTTAGAGCATTCTAAGATTAAACGCTTTAATTAATTAATTAAATAGGGAGATAATTAGTAACGATAGTATTTGAATCTTATACCTCGGATACACTGAGAGGTCGGTGTTTTGACGTACCATGATGTTGGCCTAAAGAGTGTACCTTGGTATCGAATTCATGTGCTATTAAAAACCTAGAACTTGATAAAATCACTTAGGTTTAGAATTAAATAAAATTGGTAGGTAAATAATTAGTGATATTAGTAATTTAAATAGGTTTTAATATTTAACTAATGGAGCCCTCGTAGGTTAGAACTTAAAATGAACAAGATAAAAAATGGTCATGCATTTAACCCTTTTGAGGCAGAATTTATATTCCTTTAAATTTGGGTGAGATTTCCTATCTAGAGGACGTCTCATTCAGCCCAAGTTTAAAGGTGATGTAATTTCTTAATCAAAAGGGGACACTCAATTCAAGCAGTGTTCAATTAACAATGAAGAATTAAATTAATATCTATATTCAAAATATCAAAATACCACGTGAAATTAATAAGGTACCAATTTTTGGGCGTTTGTAAGGGTCGTCCTTACACGTAACCGACTCCTAAACCCAAATGTTTTTAACGAATCTATGGTTTGTTTTATGGTGTTTGGCTTACCAAAGTGTCCAGTGGCGACTCTAAATCAATTTTAAAATTAAATAATACGTTTTTTTAAAAATTGGTTTTCTAAGATTAAAAGCGATAAAATTTGGGGTTTTTTCAAAATCAAACCGCCAGGCTATTTTTCATATTTTTCGATTTTAAAAGGGTCATGACAGAGGTGCCCGAAATTGGCTCAAGACTTGTTATTTTAAGGAGACAACTTTAGTCTAAGTTCTATTTGTCTTAAACTTAGAGTTTATCTAAGAAAGCCTTGAATCAACCTTGTCCATAAAACACACACACTCACCTAGCCTTATAGCTTGTTTCTTAGTAAAAGTCCTTGAGTAAACTAGTGGCTAAAACGGAGAGATAGACATGACCATGGTGGGGAGAATAGATCAAAAAATAAGACCAAGGGGGAGTAAGGTTCGGCAATTTGATGTCTTACATTGCTTGAGGACAAGCAATAGTTCGAGTTTGGGGGTATTTGATGAGTGCCTAAAAGGTAGTTATTTACTACCCTTCTCATGGTACTTTATGCATCTATTATACACCAACTTGAGCTAAAATATGGACTCTTTGCATAATATTGGATATTCCGTTATCACTACTTACAAAGACGAAATTTATAGAGAATATAGATATTATTACATATTCTGTACATGCAGGAATATCCAGGGCCGAAGCAGCGGTGAAACAGTGTTGAGGCGAGGCAGAGATAAAGGTCGCGGCAGCATCTAGAGTGGTAGCATCAACATTGTAGGCGAATGAAAGAAAAAAATATAGAGAACATTCTAGAAGATGCGGCGCACCAATTGGACCAGGCTAGCGCACTAAAAGCCCAAGTCAAAGATCAAATGGGAAAATTCTTCTAGAAGGCGGCAAACTTGGAAATATCAGATCTCTTGAAGAAGACTTGTTCCTTACTCCAAGTCAGAATCAATTAAGGAAAGGTTTGCCCTAGGTTAAGACTATATATAGCCTGGCCGGCCACATTGTTTAGAGAGTCGATTTTAGAGAAACATTTCCCCTAAGAATTGTACCTATTGACATTATGTTCTAATTTCTTAGGGATAGGTGAAGGTTGTAAATATTAGTGAGAGGAGATTGTTTCTTGTTTCTTGTTCTAAGAAAGCCTTGAATCAACCTTGTCCATAAAACGCACACAATTACCTAGCCTTATAGCTTGTTTCTTAGTAAAAGTCCTTGGGTAAACTAGTGGCTAAAACGGAGAAATAGTCATGACCATGGTGGGGAGAGTAGATGGAAAAGTAAGACCAAAGGGGAGTAAGGCTCGGCAATTTGATGTCTTGCATTGCTTGAGGACAAGCAATAGTTCGAGTTTAGGGATATCTGATGAGTGCCCAAAAGGCAGTTATTTACTACCCTTCTCATGGCACTATATGCATCTACTATACTCCAACTTGAGCTGAAATATGGACTCTTTTCATAATATTGGATATTCTGTTATCACTACTTACAAAGTCAAAATTTATAGAGAATACGAATATTATTACATATTCTGTACATGCAGGAATATCCAGGGTCGAAGCAGCGGTGAAGCAGTGTTGAGGCCAAGGCAGGGACAAGGCCGCGGTAGCATCCAGAGTGTCAACATCAACATTGTAGGCGAATGAAAGACAAAAATATAGAGAACATTCTGGAAGATGCAACGCACTAATTGGACCAGGCTAGCACACTGAAAGTCCAAGTCAAAGACCAAACGGGAAAGTCTTTCTAGAAGGCTGCAAACTTTGAAACATCAGATCTCATGTAGAAGACTTGCTCCCTACTCCAAGTTAGAGTCTATTTAGGAAAGGTTTGCCCTAGTTTAAGACTATATATAGCCTAGCCGACCACATTGTTAGAGAGCCGATTTTAGAGAAACCCTTCTCCTAAGATTTGTACTTATCGACATTATATTCTATATCTCTTAGGGATAGGTGAAGGTTGTAGATATTAGTGAGGGGAGATTGTTTCTTGTTTCTTGTTTCTTTGTTCTAATGCAATAATAATATCAAAATTTGCTTATGCTATTGTTATTCCTTGTTCTTGCATTCAAGCTCGAGAGAGAAGTTTGTAAGTAATCTATTTATCTAGAAGCTAAAAGAAGTGTTGGATTGGTTGGTGATTATCGTTGATTCACGCCGAGAGGTATCGTCAAAGACCAGTCATCAACAACGCTCTGACTTAGAGATAAGCGGATTCAACTACAGATACTTTGCTGAATTTTGATGCATCTGCCCAAGAGCAAGAGATTTCCGCGGCAGAGAACACTAACGCTGCCGAGGTTGTATCTATAGTACTGCCGAAGCAATATTGTATAATTGCATTGGACAAGAAGAAGATCAATCGAATCCACTAATTGACGCAGTTGGATCCTACCCACTTTCTCTATATCGTTCTCCATCCTTTATTTTATGTTTTGTTATTTAGTTGCTTAGTTAGACAATTCCACTTATCTGTGTTTTTACTTTATTTTTAAGGAGCAAGGGAATAAGGGGAGACATATTAAGTATACCAATCCCTGTGGAGACGATATACGATATACTTATCACTTTATTACTTGCGACGTGTACACTGCACAGTTGCGCTATTATTACACACATCAGCTTCAACCAAGACTCTTGGAGCTAGTAGTACCCCACCTTCTTACTCGAGACAATCATCGAGTGCTACAAGTAGAATTCCTTCTCCTAAGAAAGGAATTCTCCCTGTAAGTAATGGTTCTGAGAAGTTGTCCGCTGCTGAAATGGAGGAGAAACGTAGGAAAGGGTTGTGTTATTGGTGTCCTGCCAAGTATTCACCTGGCCACAAATGTACCAGGTCCCAACTTTATCAGTTGTTGATGGAGGGGTAGGATGGGGAAGGTGAGGCCGAAGAATTCGTTGATTGTGAGGAGAAATTGGAGCCTGAAGTTGTTAAGGGAGGACAAGAAATTCTTGTCCTATCATTGCAAGCAATGTGAGGGTCATGGGGTTTTAATACAATGAAGATAGGAGTTTGGATTTGTAAGCAACAATGGGTTGCCCTGATTGATTCAGGCAGCACCCATAATTTTCTAAGTTTAGGAGTGGTGAAGGCTTGTCGACTGGGGGTTGAACAGCAACATCAGATGCAGGTCACCATAGCTGATGAGGGCACTTTGCAGACTCAAGGATAGTGTAGGGGGGTTACATGGGAGGCACAAGGACAAGATTTTTCCACTGACTTTTTGGTGTTGCCTTTAAAAGGATGTGATATAGTTTTGGGGGTGTAGTGGCTCACTTCCTTAGGACCGATATAGTGGGACTTTTCAAAGTTATTGATGCAATTTGAATATGAAGGTATTTTGATCAGATGGAAAGGACTGTTACCAAGACCTACTCAAATTTTTGAGGAAGGTAAAGGAGCTAAAGTTTTAAAAGGGTCTCGAGTGATTCTGGGAGTTTCCCTATGTGCTTTGAAATCAAAATTGGACGGTCAGCTATCCAGCCAAACCTCATCAGACGACTTACAAGGCTTGTTGAAGGAATTTACTGTTGTATTTCAAGAGCTGAGAGGTCTTCCACTCATTAGGGGACATAAACATAGGATCCTTCTCCAGGATGAGAATACAGTGGTGAAGATAAGGCCTTATAGGTACCCTACTGTCCAGAAAAATGAAATTGAGAGGATCATGCAAGAAATGCTTCAAGCTGGGATCATTAGAAACAGGCAAGTCCTTTCGCATCTCCAATTGTGATGGTAAAAAAGAAAGACAGATCTTCGAGATTTTGTGTCGATTATAGGCAACTCAACCAGTTGACTATAAAAGACAAATTTCCTATTCCCATTATAGAGGAACTTCTAGGTGAGTTAGGGGGAGTGAGGTATTTTTCTAAGCTGGATCTATGTTCGGGGTACCATCAGATCCGTATGTGGGAGACAGATGTTCCCAAGACAGCCTTCAAAACTCATGAAGGACATTACGAGTTTCTCGTTATGTCATTTGGGCTAACGAACGCTCTGGCCACCTTTCAAGGACTTATGAATGTTATTTTAAAAGGTTTTTGCAGAAGATAGTGCTAATTTTTTCGATGATATCCTTGTTTATTCAAGGACATTGGAAGATCTTTTGAAGCATTTGAGAGAAGTGCTAGAAGTTTTACGAGCCAACCAATTATTTGCGAAGGAAAGTAAGTGTACTTTTGGGGCAACTGAGATGGATTATTTGGGTATACCATTGCTGGTGGATGTATCTCAATGAATCCAGATAAGGTTCAGGCTATTTTGAAGTGGAAGACTTCCTCTAATGTAAAGGAGCTAAGAGGATTTTTGAGATTGTCTGGTTACTACATACGATTCATCAAGGGGTACGGAGGGATTATGAAGCCTCGCACCAACCTGTTGAAAAAAGATGGTTGGTTGTGGAATGAGAAAGCTGAAGCAACCATTAACCAACTCAAGGGAGCTATGACAGCAACCCCTATTCTTGCTTTACCTGACTTCACCAAACTATTTGTTGTGGACACGGATGTCTCCTATTATGGAGTAGAAGCAGTATTACTCCAAGAAGGACGGCCTATTGCATATTTCAGCAAGGGATTGGGGGTAAAACACCAACAACTCTCCATTTACGAGAAGGAAATGCTAGCAGTCCTTCTAGAAGTCAAGAAATGGGCACCTTATTTAATTAGAAGGCATTTCAAAATTCGTACGGATCATCAGAGTTTGAAGTTCTTGGCTAGCAACCAAGCTACCACTCCAGCTCACAAGCTTGGGTTGCAAAAATGTTAGGCTTCGACTATGTGGTGAGTTATAGACAAGGCTCCAGCAGCACTGTAGTTGATGCCTTATCGAGAGACCCTCAATTTGTCCAAGGAGAATTGAGAGCCATCAGCAGTTTTAGTACCCAGTTGGTGTAGCAGATTTGCCAATCTTGGGAGAAAGATGACAAAATACAGAAACTGATTCAGAGATTGTCACAAGATCTAGCTTCGCATCCCAAGTATTCATGGGATGGCAACTTGTGGAAACGAAGGGGAAAGTTGGTCGTGGGAGAGGATGTAGATTTGAGAACTCAATTGATTGAATTTTTTTTATCATAGTCTTTTTGGGGGACATTCTGGAGCTGAGGTAACAAGTAAGAGGATGGCAACATGTTTATATTGGAAGGATATGAAGAAAGCTGTGAGGGGGTTGATCCGAAAGTGTGGGGTGTGTCAGTAGAACAAGTTCGACAATCAATCGAAAACTGGTCTTTTGCAACCTTTACCAATACCGAAACAAGCATGGTCATCCATTAGGATGGATTTTTTAGAGGGAAAGCCTAATTCCAAGGGTAAGGATACAATATTTGTAGTGGTAGACAAGCTAATAAGATACGCTCATTTTGTGGCTTTGTCTCACCCTTTTACTGCCTTAACTGTGGCCCAAGTATTTATGGATAATGTGTTTAAGCTACATGGTCTTCCTGAAGTGATAGTATGCGATCGAGATCGGATCTTCATGAGCACCTTCTGGAAAGAATTATTTTCCAAGCTCAAGGTGACTATCACCCCTTTCACTGCATACCGTCCCGAGACGGATGGTTAAACAGAGGTGGTAAATAGGTGCTTGGAAACCTATTTAAGATATATGTGTGGGGAGTCCCCTAAAGATTGGAGTTCGTGGCTGTCAATGACAGAATGGTGGTATAATTCTTCATATCACTCGGCTATTAACCTTACTCCCTACCAGGCTCTCTATGGACAGGAACCAACTGTGCATCTTCCCTATTTTGCTGGCGATTCGATTGTGGCATCAGTGGATCGAAGCCTGCAGGCCCAAGAAGCAGCAATTAAGATGCTTAAATTTTATTTGAAGAGGGCTCAAGAACGAATGAAAAAACAGGCGGATAAGAGGAGAAGTGATAGGGAATTTCAATTGGGAGACTTGGTTTATTTGAAGTTGCAGCCATATAGGCAGTAATCAATGCAGTTTCGGAAGAATCAGAAGCTTGCTCTAAAATGGTTCGGGCCATATTCAGTGATCGAGAAAATAGGAAAGGTAGCCTATAAACTGTAGCTACCTGTGGGGTCGAAGGTCCATCCTATATTCCATGTTTCCCAGCTCAAAAAGTATGTTGGGGCTGTGCCAACTCAAAAGGATCTGCCAGTGGTGGGGGCAGATGGTACCTTGCTCAAGGAACCGGTGAGAATAGTGGACGGACGAATGGTTAAGAAGGGCAATAGGGCCGTCACCGAAGTACTCGTGGAGTGGAGCAATTCATTTCCTGAAGATGCAACCTGGGAACTCTTCCACAAGCTCAAGATTGACTATCCTCATTTCAATCCTTGAGTACAAGGATCTTTTTCAAGAGGGGAGTATTGTTGCAAGCTGAATATGGTTGGGATGGTTATGTGGTCGTTTTATAGTTTTATTTGTTTTATTTGAAGTTTGTCGTTTTTTTTATTTGTTAAATGTTGTCATTTTGTCCTTGTTAAAGAGGTAGGGTTGAGCCTGGTTAGGGTATCGATTTGGCTGATTGGGAATTTGGCTCTTCTCTTCTTCTACGGGATTTGTTCTCTTTTTTCTTGTTATTTACAGTAATCATAGTATCAAAAAGATGATTTGAAGTCTCTTCAGAGTGTCGGACAGATCATTGGAGAAGTTCTCAGGCCTCTTGATAATGAACGCTTGATTGTTAAAGCATGCAGTGGTCCTCGCTACGTGGTTGGTTGCCGCAGCAAAGTTGATAAGGAGAAGCTAACTTCAAGAACTAGAGTAGTTCTTGATATGACAACACTTACAATAATGCGGGCCCTTCCACGTGAGGTTGATCTAGTTGTTTACAATATGTTGCACGAAGACCTTGATAATGTCAGCTACTCAGCTGTTGGTGGTTTATCTGATCAAATTCGAGAGCTAAGGGAATCTATTTAGCTCCAACTCATGAATCCTGAGCTTTTCCTTAGAGTTGGAATTAAACCTCCCAAGGATGTCCTCCTCTATGGACCTCCTGGTACTGGCAAGACATTGCTAGCCAGAGCAATAACAAGTAATATTGACGCTAACTTATTAAAGGTTGTCTTAAGTGCAATAATTAACAAGTACATAGGAGAAAGTGCAAGGCTGATATGAGAAATGTTTGGATATGCACGTGATCACCAACCTTGCATCATCTTTATGGATGAGATTGATGACATTGGTGAGTGTCGTTTCAGTGAGGGAACTAGTGCTTACCGTGAATGCAGAGAACACTGATGGAGTTGCTTAATCAGCTTGACGGATTTGATTCGCTTGGGAAGGTTAAAATGATCATGGCTACAAACAGACCTGATGTTCTAGATCCTGCACTTCTTCACCTTGGACAGCTTGACCGAAAGATAGAAATTCCATTACCAAATGAACAGACTATTGGTTCTAGAATAACCCACGACCAATTTACTGCGATTGAAGGGGATGTATCCTTATCTGGACAAAATCCTTGTATAAGGTGGATGAATAAACTTGTTTTAAATACTTCTAATGAAGAAAAGGAAGCACCAGACAACCTAAGCCTTGCTCGTGCTAAAGCAATTGATGTTGCTCATTCTGTGTTAGATGGAACTGATGCAAAAATCTTAGGGTCTGAAACCTTGAGTGGACTGTACCTTATTGAAATTGTCTCGACAGATGAAAAAAATTGTGCAAAGGTAGAAAAAGTTTTCAATGAAGATTTCTACTTCAAGAAAACTGTCAAATATGTTTGAGAACCAATGACTCATTTGGAATCTATTGCTTCCTTTGTGGTACGTGCAGCTATCAAGGTCAAAGCTTCTATAATTATTTGCTTCACTTCATCTGGAAGAGCTGCAAGGTTGATTGCAAAGTACAGGTCATCAATGTCTGAGATATATGTTGTCATCCCTTGGCTAAAGACAAATCAACTAGGCTGGATTTTTACTAATGCTTTTGAGGCTTCACCTATTAATATTAGTGGACGTAAAGTAATTGTTGAATAAAAACGATTTACTTCTCGAGGCAACAAAGGTCGGCCTTTATCGGGTTATGGTGCTAGATATAGAGAATGTAATGGTGATGGTGATGCAAAAAAAATTCATCCACGTATCGTGTCTTCATTGTTACAAAATGTTATTCCAAATGAATCTTATGAGGTTGGATCGGGGAAATCGATTCTTGCAGTGAAAAGTGAACCAATTCAGGTCATGTTAGTTAGTACAACATTTTCAATCAAGGTTAAGAGAGCATATAGATACTCTGGTCTAATTATCGAAAAAGGTTCATGTTTTAATCCTTGAGGACAAGGATTTCTTTAAAGAGGGAAGCTTTGCTAGATATCAATTTGAATTTACCGTTTTATTTTTGAATGTTGAGTAGCCGTTAAGCACAATAATAGTCATACGGTGCATTTTAATTTTCTGTTTTCAGCAGTTCTAAATGTTGCGTTTGGTAGCTAAAGTATTTGTACTGAGTGTGTGGTTGTGAGAAAAGACTATCGAATGAATGAAAATTAAGTCAATCTTCTTCCCCAATTTTTTTGTTCTGTGTCTCCCCTTGCTTCTCTGTCTCCCTATCCCTTTTAATTCTTGTTCTTGATATTTGGTCTGTTACACAAGAAATGAAGTGAGGAGAACAAACTTTTTTGCCAAAAACTGTCTGAAATTTCGATTCTTGATTTCTTGATAGTAATGGTTACAAAGAAGGTTCTCTTGTTTTTCCTAATTGCTCCCCTTTTTATCTATTATAAAAGCTCGTTTAATCTTGTCTATGCTTTTCATTTCTGTTTTTAACCTTTGTGTCAGGAGTCAAAGTCAAAAGGGCCAGCTGGAGTTTGTTATTTCTTTTTAATTAAGTTAGTTTGTTTGTTTTGTTGTTTTTTTTTAGCCGTTAAAAGGGATTAATGAAACGGTGTGTTTCATCCCTTAGTCTATTAAGGCCAGGCTGCTGGTGTTAGGGTTTTTATCGAAAATATCGTGAGAATCATCAGTCTCCCTTAGTTTTCTTGAACTATTTCTGTGTCTCCCTTTATTCTGAATCAAGTTCTTGTTTTTATTCTTTGGTTTGCTGGATTGTTACTGTTACAAAAGGCATCAGAGCTTAGTAGTATCCTGTTGTGATGGTGGACGGAGTTCTAACAAGGGCGGGCCATGCTGCGATGAATGCTCAGGCGGCGGCAGCACAGGCGGCGGCTCAGGCGACGCATCAAACCTTACCAGAACCTATTCCGGGTCCTGAATGGAGGCGTGAGACAGAGCAACTACGGGCAGATTTAAATGGGATGGAGTCACGTTTGGAACAATCATTAGATGGTAAGATGAAGGATATGAGGATATCCATGATGGCCGATTTACATCGGTTGTTAGAAATCGCTTTGGGAAAAAGGATTAGCACTGAAGGAGTGGAGGGACTGCAAGCTGGGATATTGGAGACTCCTGTAATGGTTCCATCTTCCAGTCATGTTGTTGGGGAAATTCATCAAACACAGAGAGTGCACGAGATGAGGACTGGGGAATTTGCTCGAACACCTGGTGTACACAATTTTGGCATGACAGAGGCTGCGGGGGTGAACAACCAAGGGATTCAGCAAGGACAGTCGAGTAATTAAAGTCAGACAAGCAATTTTGCTTACAAATTGCTATGTCCGAAATTCGATGGTGAGAATTTTAGAGACTGGAATTCGAAGTTAGAGCAATACTTCGAAGCTGAAGAAGTTCCTGAAGCTGCTAGGATTCGGGTGGTGATGCTCCACTTGGAAGGCAAGGCGTTACAGTGGCATCAATATTTGATGAAGAACCAAGAGGGGTTTAACCAGTTGACATGGGCACAATATGTGAAGCTACTCCAAGACAGATTTGCTCCGGGAGAATTTGAAGATCCGTTTGCTGAGATATTAGAGATGAAGCAGACAGGGACGGTGGAGCAGTTCTATGCTGATTTCATACATTTGATCAACCGGGTGCAATTACCCGATACTTATGTTCTAAGTATTTTTAAAAATCATTTGCGAATAGAGATTAGCCAATATTTACATCTCTTGCAACCTAAAACTTTGATTGAAGCATTTCATCTAGCTAAACATCTAGAGAAAATATTTTTTCCTAGTCAGAAGAAGAATCCTTGGCCTATGAGCAGAGTTTCTGCTCCTCCTAGTTTGGCCATTCCTGCCAGATCCTTTACTAGTGGAGTGAGAGGAGGAGGGAGTCAAGGAAGTGGAATTGGATCCTCCTTGAATTCCAGGGTGAACACTCCTAGTATTTTGAGTCCTACTCGACCAAAAGCAACTGTAGTCACAGGGAAAAAAGGTACAGGATAAACTATTTCTTCTGCTGAAATAGAAGAAAGAAGAAGAAAAGGGCTTTGTTTTTGGTGTGCGGCAAAATATACTCCGGGACATAAATGTCAGAGAACTCAGTTATTTCAGATTGTAGTCGAAGGAGTTGAAGAGGATGGTGAACAAGAAGAATTTTTGGACTGTGAGGAAGAAGTGGATTTGGGTGAGCAAGAAGGTACCAAAAAAGAGGAACCCACTTTATCTTTACATGCCATGTGGGGTGCACAGAGTTGTGAAACCATGAAGTTAAGAGTAAAGATGGAAGACAGAAAGTGGATTGCCTTGGTGGATTCAGGAAGTTCCCATAATTTCATAAGTTGGACAGTGATAAAAAGCCTTGGATTAAGGATGAATCAGAGAGATCAATTCAAGGTGATGGTAGCTGATGGAAACACCATCCAAACCATGGGAGAATGCAAAGATGTTGAATGGGAGTCTCAAGGGTACAAGTTTAAAACTGATTTTCTGGTGCTGCCCTTGAAGCATTGTGATTTAGTGTTGGGAATCCAGTGGTTGAGTGAATTGGGAACTGTGAAATGGGACTTTGGGAAGTTAAGCATGGAGTGGGAGAAAGAAGGAGAGTTGATAATATTGGAAGGATGTAAACCTAAGTCTACTGTATGGATGAATTCGAAGCAATGTGATAAATGGTTGAGGGGAGCTCCTAGTCCTTATACAAAATCTTTGTTATTTATAAATGCACAGTTGGGGATACAAGAGAATGGCAGAGAAATACAAACTGATTTAAGGGAGTTATTACAAAGGTTTGAAGATGTGTTTGAGACTCCAAAACACCTGCCTCCCGAGAGGGGTCATACTCACAGAATCCAACTTGTGGATGAGCAATCAGTGGTGAGAAGCAAACCTTATAGGTATCCAGCATCCCAAAAGGATGAAATCGAGAAGATGATTAAAGAGATGCTGGAAGCAGGAGTAATTCGAGACAGTAACAGTGCTTTTGCATCATCCATAGTTATGGTAAAAAAAAAGATGACACATGGAGGATGTGTGTGGATTATCGAAGGTTGAACCAGATGACTATTAAAGATAAATTTCCTATGCCTATTATAGAGGAGCTTTTGGATGAGCTAGGAAAGGCAAGGTTCTTTTCAAAGTTGGATCTTAGATCGGGTTATCATCAGATCCGGATGCATGAGGCTGACATACCAAAGACAACTTTTTGAACACATGAAGGTCACTACGAGTTTGTAGTGATGCCCTTTGGATTGACGAACGCCCCAGCAACTTTTCAAGGATTGATGAATAAAGTTTTTAAAGAGTTACTAAGAAGATCAGTTTTGGTATTTTTCGATGACATACTCATCTATTCTCCATCTTGGCAATCACATTTACAGCATTTGGAGGTGGTCCTGGAAGTTTTAAGGAAGAATCAATTATTTGCTAAAATGAGCAAATGTTGTTTTGGAGCAGAGAGCATTGATTATTTGGGATATGTGATATCAAGAGGAGAGATTGCTATGGACAGTGGCAAGGTGAAGTGTATTTTGGAGTGGCCTTCTCCCAAAAGTATCAAGGAGTTAAGGGGTTTTTTGGGGTTGTCAGGATATTATAGGAGGTTTATTAAAAATTATGGGAGACTGGCTAAGCCATTGACTGACTTGCTGAGAAAAGGAGGTTGGAAATGGGGGGAGGAAGAGGAGAATGCTTTTAGGTTCTTGAAGGAAACAGTGGGGTCTGCTCCAGTTTTAATTTTACCAGATTTTCAGCAAGTTTTCACCATAGAAACTGATGCATCTGACAAGGGAGTTGGAGCTGTTTTGAGTCAAAAAGGGAGGCCGATAGCTTTCTTTAGTAAAGGGTTAGGAGTGAGACATCAAAAACTCTCAGTTTACGAGAAGGAGATGATGGCAGTGATCATGGTTGTGAAGAAATGGTCTCATTATTTGATAGGGAGACATTTTATTATAAAAACCGACCACCAAAGTCTTAGGTTTCTTGCTGGAAATCAAGCCATAACACCTTCCCAACATAAATGGGTAGTCAAAATGATGGGGTATGATTATGAGGTGCAATATCGAAAGGGGTCGAATAATGTGGTTGTGGATGTGTTGTCTAGGAGGAGTGATGTGGGGAGTTGCAGTGTGATGACAGTGACCAGTGTGAGCACTGAGATGTTGAAAGAAATAGCAGCTACTTGGCAAGAGGATGAAAAACTAAAGAAAATAATTCTAGATTTGGAGAAAGGAAGGGACAGACACAAGAAGTATACTTGGGATGGTCAGATCTTAAAGAGAAAGGGAAAAATAATAGTGGGAAAGAATGAAGTGGTGAGGGAAAAGTTGCTGAATTTTTTCCATAGCAGTGTACTGGGAGGACACTCTGGGGCTAATGTGACAATTAAGAGGATGGCTGGAACTTTATACTGGAAAGGGTTAAGAAGAGATGTGAAGAGATTTGTAAGAGAATGTCAAACCTGTCAAAAGAACAAAGGAGATTTAAGTCATCCAAGAGGTTTGTTGCAACCTCTACCAATACCTGAGAGTGCTTGGGAGTCGGTGAGCATGGATTTTATCGAGGGATTACCTTCATCCAGAAACAAGAATACCATTTTAGTGGTGGTAGATCGACTAACCAAATATGCACACTTTTTGGGGTTAAGTCATCCTTTTTCAGCTAAAGAGGTGGCCCAAGTTTTTTTGGAACAAGTATTCAAATTACATGAGGTACCAAGTAACATTATATGTGACAGGGACAGAATCTTTGAGCTTGTTTTGGTAGGAACTTTTTAAAAGCTTGGGGGTGAAAATTAATGCTTCAACTGCATATCATCCGGAGACGGATGGACAAACGGAAAGAGTTAATAAGTGTTTGGAGACATACCTTAGATGTATGACCGGAGAGAAGCCCAAGGAATGGGGGAATTGGCTGCATTTAGCTCAATGGTGGTACAATAGCTCTTTTCACTCGGCTATTCAAACCTCTCCATATCAAGCTTTGTATGGACAGGAACCCCCTCAACACATACCTTACACTGCAGGGGATTCGAGGGTAGCTTCTGTTGATAGAAGCTTACAACAAAGGGAGGCAGCCATGAAGATGTTAAAATTCTACTTGAAGAGGGCTCAAACTCGGATGAAAAATCAATCTGATAAAGAAAGGATTGATTGTGAATTTGCCATTGGTGATTGGGTTTACTTGAAACTGCAGCCTTATAGGCAGCAGTCTGTTAAACATAAAAGTTGCCAGAAGCTTGCCCCAAAATGGTTTGGACCATTTCAGGTTAAGAGTCGAATTGGACAGGTTGCTTATGAATTACAACTTCCAGCTGAATCAAAGGTGCACTCAGTATTTCATGTTTCGCAGCTAAAGAAACACATTGGAAGTGCAGAATTTCAAGCAGAACTTCCCATAATTGGACCTGATGGTGCTATTAGCAAGGAGCCTGTTCGAGTGATTGATCGAAGGATAAGGAAGAAAGGTAACAAAGCTGTGACAGAGGTACTTGTTGAGTGGACTAACTCCTTTCCAGAGGATGCTACTTGGGAGGTGCTGCATCAACTGAAAACTCAATTTCCACATTTTGATCCTTGAGGACAAGGATCCTTTGAAGGAGAAGGCATTGTCAGGAGTCAAAGTCAAAAGGGTCAGCTGGAGTTTGTTATTTCTTTTTAATTAAGTTAGTTTGTTTGTTTTGTTGTTTTTTTTAGCCGTTAAAAGGGATTAATGAAACGGTGTGTTTCATCCCTTAGTCTATTAAGGCCAGGCTGCTGGTGTTAGGGTTTTTATCGAAAATATCGTGAGAATCATCAGTCTCCCTTAGTTTTCTTGAACTATTTCTGTGTCTCCCTTTATTCTGAATCAAGTTCTTGTTTTTATTCTTTGGTTTGCTGGATTGTTACTGTTACACTTTGGTCCTTGGTTTGCTTAGGCCCACTGCATTTCCTGTTTAGGTAGAGGATTTAATATTTTCTTGTTTCTTTTGCAGGCTTTCTAGAATCGCCGGCAGGTCGGACGGTGATTCAGACGATGTTAGTGGAAGATCTCGACAGCCGAGACGTCAGGAGTCAACCAAGGACCGCACATTGTGCCCACGCACGCCTGTGCGCGTGGAGGTTTTTGGATGCTTCCATCAGATTCAATTGTGACCATCCGTTGCCTTCCAGATCCAATGACTGTCATTCATGAATGGTTGCGGCATAAAATGATTAAGATTAGGATTTTTGTGCATGTTGGGCTCAATATTTCGGGCCATTGTAGTATTAAGTTAATTTGGGCATACAATTTAATGCTGGGCCATAGATAAAATGCCATTAGACTGTTGGATATTTTTATGGATTTTTAATTTTATGGGTTTTATTATTTTAACATGGGACATTAATAATATTCTAATAATAATAACAATGATAATAACACTAATAATAACAACAAAAATAAAACATGATACTAATTTCTATTATATAGTAATCATGAAAATAATGTATGAACCTGATATAAAGATGGACATGCACACATAATGACATCTAATACATACAAACATGAGAAGTATATAGGCAACAAAACATATCTAATTTTGATGCAATTCATAACAGCACAAAGATAAATATAATACACACATAATAATTCACATTAAGGCAAAATCATATGCAATAACGACACATAATATATACTGATAATAAGCCCTTATTTAAAATGCGAAAAATTAAAGATTTTAAATTTTCCGGTTAAAAATGAGTAATTACACTCTTTAACCTAGAAAAGGGGACAAATTCTTAGTGAATTGGTTAAAAATCTTTAGTGGTGAGCTAAGGTAGTGAATATAAATCTTTGCTCACTCAACAAATGACCCAAATATCGTCATTCTTCATAATTTGACAACTAAATCGATTGTGCATCGAGCTAAACAATATAATTAGGTATTAGGTTTGAATCCTTTTAAACCACTTTTATTTTAGAAAATTTTTTACTATTAAAATTAAGATCAAATTAATAGAATGTATTAAAAGTTTAATGATCGGATTGATATTTTTTATAGATAAATTAGACTTTAGGATGAACCACATACTTTAGTGTCTTTAAACATAATTTGCCCCAAGAGCAGTGGAGACTGGAGAGTGCTGCTCAGAAACTTCACGACGAGAGAGTCAAAAGCATGACTATTTGTACGAGTTGGAAGATAGCCTATACATTTTTAATACAAAGATTGTGGAGTGAGACCGCAGCAACGGAAACAGAAATCAAACTCGAAAATGATAAAATATAATGTATAAAAATGAAGGGATAAAATCTAAATATATTAAATTTTGAGGTCCAAAAATGGCGGTGATGGGATGTTTAATAATCCGAGGGACGACGGTGATGTGGTGACCCTTTATTAGAGATGGCAACGGGCGGGCGGGCTGGTTTTTTGGCCGTCCCGATCCCGACTCGATTTAGTGATATTTAAATTCGATCCTGTCCTGTCTTGGGTCAAAATATTAATTTATTCGTTCCGTTTTGGTTCGATATATTATTTTTTAAACTCGATTTTGATTTGACCCGATCTAAAAAATTAAAAAATTTTCGTCAACGATAAAAGTTAGATTCGACAATCTTTTATCACAATCATAAATTATGGTTTTTAAGTAATTTTAAATCAATATAGAAAAATTAAATAAAATATAATTTAAATTACTCACATATTTTATTTTATATTTAGAAGAAAAAGAAACTTGAATCATCGACTAACAGAATCGAATATCTTAAAATTTGAACAACATCTAATAATTTTTTATTATAAGAACAAACTTCAAAGTATGAAAATTACTTAAAACCCATAAAAATGTTTATATATAATAATATTATTTTACTTAAAATTACTTGAATCATCGACCCGACCCGACTTAATGATTTCTAAGCCCATCCTATCCTGCCCCGATCCCCAAAATTAAAAAAAAAACGATCAGATCGGATCGGGACGAATATTTTTATCATCCTTGTCCCTTATCGTTTTTTGTGCTTGATTTGCCTTGGACTTGCTATGGGTGAACTAATTTGCCAATTTAAAATAGAAATAAAGAGAAAATTATGAGAATATGATTCGACCAAATTAATAAGGTTTGTAAAATTAAAGGTTAAATTTGTTAAATTAATTCGACCAAATTAATAAATATCATAAAATAAAAGGTTATGCATCACAATCCTTGACAGTACACAAACATTTAGTATTTTTTTTTAAAAAAAAATATTTAATGATATATTGGGTTATGCATCACAATCCTTGACAGTACACAAACATTTAGTAATTTTTTTTAACCACTTAAGATTAACATCATTTATTTTTTCACTGTTATCATTTATTGGGTTAAAAAATATTAACTTAATTGAATTAAATTTGATTAAATTAATATACTTTTGAACTAAAAGAAATTAAAAGACATATAGAGAGATAAAGACAAAATTGTGTAAAATATTTTCTTTAAATTCTCTATTTATAGGTATACAAAATAAATATCATAAAATTTTAATTTAATAAAAATAAATTTTTAATGATAAAATTTTATTATGATGGAATTCCTCATAGACAAACATTTATAACAGTTTTATTGGATGTTCATGAAGATCATGTATCTCCTTGAGACCTTACAAAGATAAAAAATTCGATAAAAAAAATATTAATGAAGAAAAAATAATACATATATTTTTGATACACATAATTATTGTTACATTTAAAACCTTACTAGAAAAATCTAGTGGGATGCGTATTACCCTTCATGAAAACATCAAATAAGATCTTCGAATTTTTACAATTTAATCTTAAATAAAATCTTTAAATGTTGAAATAAATAATATAGTGATGAATAAATCTTATAAATTAACACTTGGATAAATTCGTTGAATATTTGTAAGCATTATTCTTTTAAAGATTGTGTGCAACAAAATTTTAGAAAAATATACTAATGCTTGAAGATGTAAAGGTAAGATCTCGAGCATTTATGTAGTACTTTTGGATCAGTTAAGATCTAATGCTTACTCATCAATACCATGCTTCTGAACTAACTAAGATATAATATTTCTAGACCAATTTTTTTTATCCTTCTCTTTCGAAGAAAAATATCTTTATTTATGTTTAACATTTTCTCTCAGTAAAATAAACTTTTATTAAATATTAAAATATTAAAAATATAACTTTAAATATATATGTCTCATTAAAATCATTTTTAAACTTATGCAAAAAAAAATTACAAAACAATCCGATATTAAACACAAAATAAAATTGGCCAACAAGCCAAAGGAAATATCAAACACCTGTAATCATTGAAGTACTCAATATATACGATTCATTTATATTAAGCATTTTAATTTTTTAATAAAATTATTTAATCTTAACAATTTAATTAATTATATTATAAAATATAATAATTATATCGATTAATAGTTTAACGTGCATGACATTATGTGTGGAAATGCTAAGTGCTAAGGAAGGAGAAAGGTTCGATCATGGTGCAGCTTTCTGGCCCACTCGAGGTTGTTGATGCTAATGAGGCGGAACTGGTCGGTCTACACATGAAGATCTATCTGATTGTGGAATAAAACTACTTTACCTGATTTAACCTATTATTAATCATTGGTCATTATTATTTTTATTTTGGAACCAAATTATTAATTTTGCTAAAATATTCATTTGTGTTTTTATTTCAATCTCGTTAAAAACCTTATGATAAAATCAAAACCGAAAAAAATAATAGATTGATAACTAGAGGTGACAAATCTATTATTCTATTCGAGTCATTTCGGGTATGCGATAGATAGAGAATAAAAAATCAAATATAGTGAACCATGTTAGAGAAAAAATATAGCAAAGAAACGCAAACCGAACCATGGTCAAAGCTACGAGAATTTAAGAGTCCAAGAGGAGTAAAATTAAAAAAAAAAAAGAGCTTGTATTTAACATAAAGTTGTATTTTATTCCTATTATAACTCCTATCACTTATGGGAAGTTTTGACCTAGGCTTGACCTATATAAGCCGACCCCTAATTTTAGGAGAAGCAACTTGTCTACACCGATTTGAATCATAGTCGTCACCATCATTATCATGTTCTAAATTCTACCTAAGGCTTAGGTTACTTGTGGAGTAGTTGTGGAAGAAGGTTGTATCTTTATTCAAGTTTTATTAATGCAAATTCATAATTTTTTCACTCTTGGTATTTACTCTTTCTTGCATACGAGCTTGAAAGATAAATTTGTGAGGAAAAATCTATTTGTCTAGACTAAGGATAGTTGGGCTCACGAAACGAGTGAATAAGGTATTTGCTCTTGGGCATTGGCTAATCCAACTTAGAGATAAGCCAACCAAGATTTTAGCAACTAAAAGAAAGCATATCATCGGTTGTTGTTCAGCCTTGATTCACATCGGGATGTATCATCGAGATGTGGCCCTCAATAGTTCTCCGAAATAGTGATAAAGAGGAGACAATTAAGGGTCCTCTATTGAACTAAGATTTTTTGATTTATCGATAAAACATAACCTGTCAAGGCAACCAAGACGACCCTTCAACGAACCGTTCGAGGCAACACTTCAACCTTTTTATTAATAAGAGGAGAATACTAAGCAATTGGATTCCATACTACGAAGCAATCTAACCTAGCCTTTCCATCATATCTTGAGATTCTAATTATTTAGTTATCTTTCATTATTTTAGTAATTCATACTTCCAATTAATTACTTGTGTTCTACTTTTCTTAGTGCAAGGAAAGATGCGCTATGTGGGTATCTAGTCCTTTTGGGTTCGACATCTAAAATATTACAACTTGACATAGGTGTACACTTGCACCATATGGGTGTAGGACTTCTTAATCGTACCAAGTTTTGGCGTTGTTGTCGGGGACTAGCGTTCCAACCTTCCAGCATATTAATCTTGCACCTTATTTATTTTTTTATTTTCTTTTATTTTCCATATAATTTAAGTTATCCCATTGTTTGAACAAGTCAAAACCATTGGATGAAGAATACCCATTTGACCCAGAAATCGAGCATACTGCATGAAGTCTTCGACAAAGGTTAAGAGCAAGAATGAATCCAGCACCTGACTAGCAAGGGAACAACACTGGCATAAATGCCTCCGTGGCAGGCAATGCGACAGTGTATGCAGTAGTCGATCCAACCGATCTTCTAGCACCTGAACACGTGAGAATGGTTTACGATTATCTTGAAGAAGATTTGGATGGGTTGACACCTACAATATTCATGCCCAACAATGATGTTGAGCTTTTTGAACTTAAATCGGTAATATTTAACATGATTAATTACCCTTACGCAATTTGGAGAATCATCCAACGAGGATGCTCGACAATATCTTAAATCCTTCCTTGAAATTTGCAATTCTTTCAAGCTACTAGGAGTGATGCGTTCACATTTCTACTTATTCATCTCATGCTTTCATACTTCATTTCACGCATGGTATCAAAGGGGAGTTATCTTACTGATCTTAGTATTTATTACTTTTATATACTTTATAGTAAGCTACTTAAGAGTTGTATTAATTAGGCTATAAACATGAAGAGCCATTATAACCATATTATTAAGTTTCAATATAGATATAAATTTATATTAAGTTATTTTAAGTATTCTCATTATTTCCATTATTATATTTTCTTCATAGGACTTACCTACAACTCAAGGAGTAAGTATTAGCTCGGTGTCATCTCAGTGAGCTCAAAAGAAGCTAAACGGAAGGCAATGCCAGAAACACAAGGAGACAACTTCAGAATAGCTTGGAAATGCATAGAACACTCCTACAATACTTAAAGGACTAAAGGATAGCTCCATGTCAGCTCACAAATCCCATATGAGCTCAAATGAAGAATAATTTAAAACGAGGACTTAGGAGATTCGGACCAGCTCCAAAACACTCTTCACACTAGAAGAGAGTATAAAGAAGCTAATGGACCATCTCACTTTGCTAAAGGCAGCTCGAATTAGCTTATTTTAGCTTCAAACTTTAGCTAAGTATTTTAGCTAGATAGCTTAGTTTAATCCAACTCACTTCCAGCTCGATTAGCTCACCTCAACTCTAGCTAACATTTCTCGCTCAATACCCGAAGCTCGCATACCCTTCACCAAGCATCATGTCCGTCCATCATCCACATTGGGTGCCAAGCTCATGGAGGGAAAGGAAGTGGGCGCTAATACAAAGAGATAGCATTTTTCATTGGACAGATTCATGATGGTCCACTTGTTTGCCATTTTCGAGCAGGCTACAAGAAAAACTAGGTTTCGGTTTCTTGATGAAAGTTGTTCCGCTATCTTTTATCTTTTCAACACAAGTTAAATCGCATAAATCTGATATCGGGAACTCGGTATATAACCCAATTATTGAAGAATGTGCAGGCTGGACCGAGAAGTTCCATCTTTTCTAATAGATTTGGAGGGAGACACTATTCAAATGAATGGTTATCCGAATAGTTAAAGACCATTTCATTCAAACCTCTTAGAAAACTATAAATAGAACTTAAATTCATTTCTAAAACACATATTTGATCAATATAAAAATTCCTTTGTGAGTTTACTCTTAAACTTGTTCTTTTTAGAACTATATCGACTTATCAAATCTATTATATAGGTTTGTGGTGTCTCCTACCTTTTCCATCTGATAAGTGCTCAACTCACTATCACTTTCTACACTTTTCATGGGTATTAATCATCAATTCTACACCTATATGGACCAATGCATATACTTAATGTGATATATTTAGGGATTTTACTATTAAAGATAATGTTTACAGAAAAGGTATACTTTACTGTATTTTTATAATATGTGTAGAAAGAACTATTGTCGCGACAACAACTTTAGGCCGAGGCAGGACCTGATGCCGAGGCAGTAAAGGACAAGTAGCGATGTGGCAGGCAAGCTGAGGAGAAAAATGAGGAGAACGTTGCTGGACAAGAAGACCAAAGATCGTAGCTAGACAAGCACGTGGAAAGCTCAAAGACAAGGCCATGCGGGAAAGCCTTCTAGAAAGAATAAACTTGGAAATATTTGATTTATATACATGACTTGTTCCCTACTCCATGTTGTATTCTACTTAGGAAAGGTTTGTCCTAGACCAAGCCTATATAAGACCTAGCCGTCCCAAGGAGAAAAAGAACTCTTCTTGAGAGACAATTCAGTTTGTAGATAGTTTATATTTCATCTTTTAGTTTTTATTTTCTTTTAAATTATGTTCTAAGTTTGTTAGGCTTAGATGAAGGTTGTAAAGTATTAGTGTGAGGAAGTTAAACTTTGTTTCTTGTTTCCAATGCAATAAAATATCAAAGTTTGCTTATTCTTTGTCATTTCTTGTTCTTACATTCAAGCTCAGGAGAGAAGTTTGTAAGTCATCCATTTATCTAATATCAGGAGAGTTAGATTCACGAAAAGAATAAGTACGGTGTTTCTATCATGGAATACTAACTCGGCCTAGGATAGATTTAGAGTTTCAACGGCGAATAGAAGTGTGAGATTGGTTGGTGATTATATTGATTCACGCTGAGAGGTATCATCAAGGACAAGTCATCAACAGTACTTCGACTTAGGGATAAGCGGAGTCATCAAAGGACACTTTGCTGAATTTTGGTAAAGTCTGCCCAAGAGCAAGGGATTGCCGCGACGGGTGAGTATCTTCACTGTTGAGGAAGTAATTTTTAGTGTTGCCGAGGCAGTGTTGTACAATTGCATTTGATAGAAATAAGTCAACTGAATCCTCTATACAATACAACTGAATCCTAGCCTCTATCTCTATTTGATTTTTCTATCTTTATTTAGTTTTCTTCATTTAGTTAAATCACAACCCAATAATTTATGCTTTTACTTTATTTCTTTATAGAGTAAGAAGATCAAAGGAAGCATATTATGTAGACCAATCCCTGTGGAGACAATACTTGATACTTATCACTTTATTACTTGGCGATATGTTCACTTGCACTAAAATTGCGCACATCTAACACGCATCAAGTTTTTGGCGCCGTTACCAGAGATTGACAACTAAATTTTGTTTTTTTATTTTCTTGCTTTTTAGTTATTTTATTTTTATTTTACTTTGGTTTATTTTTGGTGTATGACCAGGGATAAACCTACCATCCCTTGTACAAATTAGATCCAGAAATCGAAAGGACACATTAAAGGTTGAAGAGACAGATCCAAGGAGCCATGACAGAAAATCAAGGAAATCAGAACTTACCTGCCGGCAATGGAGGCCTTCCTCCGCCACCACTGCCGCGGCAGTTAACTGTTAGAGACTTCTTGGAGGAAGATTTAAATGGGCTAAATCTTGGAGTTGTTACACCAGAAATAGAAGCGGCCCACTTTGAGCTAAAACCTGTCATGTTCAATATGCTAAACACTATTGAAAAGTTTGGTGGGTCAATGACAGAAGATGCCAGGCAACATCTTAATTCATTCATGGAAATTTACAATTCTTTCAAAATTCGAGGAGTCCATAAGGATGTCTTAAGATTGAAGTTGTTCCCCTATTCATTGAGGGATAGGGCAAAAACCTGGCTAAATAGCATTCAGCAGGATCAATAGGATCTTGGAGTGAATTATGCCGAGATTTCATTACGCGCTTTAATCCTACAAATTTATATGATAGAATTCGTAATGAAATTACTTCTTTTCGGCAGGCTGATGACGAACCTATGTACGAGGCATGAGAATGCTACAGAGAGTTATTGTACAAGTGCCCATTGCATGGATTTTCACTATGGACACAAGTGACAATGTTTTACAGTGCCACCAATGCCCCGACAAGGATGATGTTAGATGCCTCGGTAAATGGAACATTTTTGGATAAAACACCTGGGGAAGCTATTGAAATACTGAACAAACTCGCAAAGCATGATTTTCAATTTCCTACATTAAGGCGAGGAGGAGTAAGACGCCAATCCACAGTGAATGAATTAAAAACTACAAATTCAGTGACAACACAATTGACCTCTCTTACTAAGATGGTGCAAAATATGCAGTTACAATAAAATACCCATGAGGTTAAGGCCATTGATTCTTATTGCAATTTATGTGGAGGTAACCACAATTCTTCTGAGTGTATGCAGAATCAAGTGTCTAGTATGTATGTTGGAAACTACAACAGAAACAATATGATGTCCAACACATACAACCCCTCATGGAAGAGGCATCCAAACTTTTCATGGAGCAATCAAAACAATGCCTTGAATCCAACAACTCAACCCAGGATCCCAGCAACAAATGCAACATCTGCCGCAGCAGCAAGTTCAGCAACCCATGCCACAGCAGCAGATGCATCAGCAGCAGCCTGTAAGTTCCCTGGAAAATTCTCTGAAAGCATTCATGATGAAAACTGAATCATACATGACAGAGAACAGTAACTTCATCAAAAGAAAAGATGTATTTATAAATAGGACTAAGATGAGGTTACAGAATCAAGAGGCAGTAATAAAGGCATTGGAAACCCAGGTTGGACAGTTTTCCCAGAACATCAATACTAGACCAAAAGGAGGATTACCTAGCAATATTAAAGTTGCTAAGGTAATGGGCCATGAACAGTGCAAAGCAATCACTACCAGAAGTGGTCTACAGCTGAAAGAGAAGGCAAAAAACCCAACAGACAAAGTCCCACCAACTGAACCAGACAAAGAGGACTTGGATGCTGAATCAACTAATAATATCCCAGTAGAAAACATTACCCCAGCAAAGAGCTCGGTAACATTTGATCAAGCTGCTGAGATAACGATAGACCCAATGATCCCAAGTATTAAATTTCAAACTAAAGAAACCCTGGAAGAAATGAGACCATCACCATCTTTCCCACAAAGGTTGAAAAAGCAAATACAGAACCATTAATTTAAGAAATTTCTTAATATTTTAAAGCAAATCCACATTAACTTACCCTTTGTAGAGACAATTGAACAAATGCCTAATTATGCTAAGTTCGTAAAAGACATTGTGTCTAAGAGAAAGAGGCTAGGTGAGTTTGAAATAATGGCTGCTACAGAAGGATGCATGACAATGCTACACAACCGCATGCCACCAAAATTGAAGGATCCTAGATTCTTTGCAATACCTTGTGCAATTGGTAACCACTATGAAGGTAAGGCCCTATGCGACCTTGGAGTTAGCATCAACCTAATGCCCAAATCTGTCTTTCAAAAGCTTGGAATTAGAAGGGCAAAACCCACTACTGTGATGCTCCAACTTGCGGATCGATCATATGTGTAACCTGAAGGAAAAATCAAGGACATACTAGTAAGAGTAGACAAATTTATTTTTCCTGCTGGTTTTCTTGTCCTTGATTGTGAAGCAGATGAGAATGCGTCGATCATCCTTGGGAGACCTTTCCTTGCGACTGGACAAATATTGATTAATGTGGAAAAAGGAGAGTTGACTATAAGGATCAATGATCAACAACTCAAACTTAATACCTTCCACAAATTGAAAAGGTATGACAATACAGAAGAATGCAAAGCCCTTCACACCACAGATGCAAACACAGAGGTATCCTGTTTCAACAGCCACTGCCTGAGCAGCATGCTCGGTAGAAAATTAGATATTTGTTATGCTGAATTTTTGGCAGGAAAATTAAGGTAGATGTGAAGAAAACCAACAGAACAACACACTGTCCAGATATATAGGGTGTAGTGAAGAGCAGGATAAAAAGAGATGGACGTGAAGCCAATGGCCAACACTTGAAGAATAACTCGGGCCAACAAGAGATAATCATCTTGGGAGATGCATTTGCATGCACTCCACCAGTGACATAATATCTTCCCTCTCTTTTTACTATTATATTAGGATTAGTTTATTTTAGTTTTACTTTCTATAATTATTTTTGTCTTTAAGTAATTTTCTTATATTTTTTTAAATTTTTTTAGAACAATAAGCAAGAATAAAGGAGAAATAGTTCACAGTAGGAAATCTGCTAAGTCAGAAAAATAGTGTCAGAGCCGCAGTAGTCCCAATGGGCAGAAATAGCATAACGGCTAGCCTACCGAGATTCCCGCTGCGGTAGTAAATACAATGGCAGTAAAAGTTAAACGGCTACAAAATGGCCAGTGGTTTAAACGGCTACTCTACCGAGGCCTATATAAGCAATCTCTCCCTCTTGAACTATTCACTCTTGCATTCTTGTTTTCATTAGATTTGTTTGCTAATCTTGCTCTCACAATACTCTCTACCTACTTACAAGCCTTCTTGCAATTTTTAGAAACTCTTCAAAGAAAATCTCCAAGAACCTCAACTCTCAAACTACTCACTCATGGCCACCTACAGATGCTTTGCCCCATCCAATGTTGAAGACCGGTTCAACAGGTCTTTCATTGCTCAGTAATTATGGGAGGAACAAGGGTTCCAATAGTCTGATGAAGAAAATTTTGGCATCGAACACTACTTGTTTGATAAGATAAAATATCAAGATTGAGAGATTTTTTGCCTCCATCCAATCCAGGCAAATGCCACTATCGTGCGAGAATTCTATACGTACGACCCAAGCAAGGACTCTCTTTTTGTCCACTAATGAGGCAGGCCTGTCAAGCTCAATGCTAAGACAATCAACGATTTTTACGGCCTTGTCCCTATATGTGATGTCCATGCCGAATTCATGGATGATGTCATAGCTGAAGATTATAAGCTAATAAAGGACGATCTTTGCTACGACAATACCCGCAGGAAATCTGGTGCCCATAAAGGATCCATAGCAAGGCAAAGTTTGAAACCCGAGGCCAAGTTTTGGAACACCTTTGTAAAGAGACGCCCCATCCCAACCTCTCATAATAGTACGGTGGACCGAAGGAGATTGGTGCTCATCCAATTAATTATCAACAAAAGGAGCATCAACGTTGGAGAAATTATTTTACGAGAAATTTACGAATACGGTAAGAAGGATTAAGGCCCTTTATATTTCCCTTCTTTAATTATTGGTATTTATAATGTTGTAGGTGTACCCACTGCCGAAACAAATGAATTCACAACACATAGAAGAGGATGGACCAGAGACTTCTGCCACAAGATCATGCAGATCACGCAAGCAGAACCAGTCTAGACTCCGCAACAGTTCACTGCTGACACTGCTACCGGACCCAATACATGGTAGACATGCCTGACACTACCCACACTACTACCGCGGTAGACCAATACCAGGAAATACTATAAAGGAAGACAACTATGGATCTTAGGCAGTAGAGATACATGGAGTATCAAAGAGACTTCAACAACACACTTACCCAAATGATGCTCTACAGCTTTCCAGGCCAAGGGGTGGAGTTTCTAGAATTCTCCACCAACATGTTCGTGATAGTTGCACCTTACACCGAGACGACTCCAGATCCAAGAGGACCGTAACCATTCTTCCCCATAGGCCTTCAGCAACATTTTCAAGATGCTGGCCCATCTAGGGTAGTAGATTCTACCGTGGCATCGTCTGCCAACAGAAGACCTTCAAAGAGAAGGGCAGTCTTCAGCACTCCCCCAAGATCCTCTATCATCATGTGCAGTCTATCAGAGAAAATAGATACCTATGTATATCAAAGTTCAGATGCTGTCGGGCCGAACATTCACCATGCCTGGGCAGACGCATCAAATGAAGGAGGGACGAATATAATGGTAACCGAGGAAGTTGACGAAGATGAAGAATGAGAAGCAGTGAACGCTCCTATGCAATGGACACCACCTAAACGAGTTCAGCCACCACGACAAGCAAAGATGCAGTCATCGCCATCACCAAGAATGCAGCAATCAGTAGCAAGACCTAGAAAATCAATTATCGAAAGCAGCTCTTCCGAGTCCTTATAATTTTATATATGTTGTTTCCTTTTATATTTTGTTGTCTACTGTGTGCCCCTGTTATAAGCATTGAGGACAATGCTTAGTTCAATTTTGGGGGTATAGAGCCACTACCGAGGCAATCCACTGTCGCGACCTTGCCATGAAAAGAGAGTTTTTAAGTGATAAATTTTTTGTTTATCTTATGTCCACCACTTTACTTGAAATTGTTGCCCATACTCTTGCACTGCCCATCATCAGTATTGTTTTAGTTTATTCTTTTAAGGCAATAGAATTCTTTCTCCTTACCATAGTTAGGTTCTGTTTTGAAGGGTTAATTCTAGGATATTTAAGGAGAAAAACTTAGAAGCTTGCTATAAGGTTGATCCTAAAACACTTTTGGGACTTGTTTGGCTATATGAATTCTTTTAATAAACTTAGGTGATAAAGACTTAGATTTTAGGAAAGGTGACTAGATGTGTCTATCACCGGTTCTAGGAACTACTCTTCTTCATGCTAGAGGTGCCTGAAAATGGCTCTAGTATGCTTAAAAGAATAGAAAAGAAATAAGGAAATAATGAAGAGAAAAACACAATCCTTGAGGTGCCCGAAATTGGCTCAAGAATTGGTTGTATAGAAAAGAAGAGTACACTAACTCCAAGTCTATTTGTCTTGAACTTAGAGTTTATCTAAGAAGGTCCTTAATCAAACTTGTCCATAAAAATGCATACACTCACAAAACCTTATAGTTTGTCTGCTAGGTAAACCCTTAGGTAACCAAAAAGTTAAGTCTAAAGAATAAACATAGTTATGGTGAGGAGAATAGATGGAAACATAAGACCAAGAGGGAATAAAGTTTGACAAATTGATGGTTAGCATTGCTTGAGGACAAGCAATAGTTCGAGTTTGGGGGTGTGATAAGTGCTCAACTCACTATCACTTTCTATACCTTTCATGGGCATTAATCATCAATTCTACACCTACTTGGACCAATGCATATACTTAATGTGATATATTTAGGAGTTTTTCTGTTAAAGATAATATTTACAGAAAAGACATACTTTACTGCATTTTTATAATCTGTGTAGAAAGATGTATTGCTGCGGCAGCAACTTAAGGCCGAGGCAGGACCTAATGCCGAGGTAGCAAATGACAAGTAGCGATGTCGCAGGCAAGCTGAGGAGAAAAATAAGGAGAACGTTGCTGGACAAGAAGCCCAAGTATCGGAGCTGGATAAGCACGTGGAAAGCCCAAAGACAAGGCCACGCAGGAAAGCCTTCAAGAAGGAATAAACTTGGAAATATTTGATTTATATACATGACTTGTTCCCTACTCCAAGTTGTATTCTACTTAGGAAAGGTTTGCCCTAGGCCAAGCCTATATAAGACCTAACCATCCCAAGGAGAACAAGAACTCGACTTGAGAGACAATTAAGTTTATAGATAGTTTAAATTTCATCTTTTAGTTTTTCTTTTCCTTTACATTATGTTCTAAGTTTGTTAGGCTTAGATGAAGGTTGTAAAGTATTTGTGTGAGGAAGTTAAACTTTGTTTGTTGTTTCTAATGCAGTAAAATATCAAAGTTTGCTTATTCTTTGCCATTCCTTGTTCTTACATTCAAGCTCGGAAGAGAAGTTTGTAAGTCATCCATTTATGTAATATCGAGAGAGTTAGATTTACGAAAGGAATAAGTACGATATTTTTATCATGGAACACTAACTCGGCCTAGGGATAGGTTTAGAGTTTTAACGGCTAATAGAAGTGTGGGATTGGTTGGTGATTATAATTGATTCACTCTAGGAAGTATCATTAAGGACTAATTATCAAAAGTACTTCGATTTAGGGATAAGCGGAGTCATCAAAGGATACTTTGCCGAACTTTGGTAAAGTCTACCCAAGAGGAAGGGATTGCCGCGACGGGCGAGTATCTTTACTGTCGAGGCAGTAATCTGCAGTGTTGCCGAGGCAGTGTTGTACAATTATATTAGACAGAAACAAGTCAACTGAATCATCTATACAATACAACTAGATCCTAGCCTCTATCTCTATTTGATTTTTCTATCTTTATTTAGTTTTATTCATTTAGTTAAACCACAATCCAATAATTTGTGTTTTTACTTTATTTCTTTACAGGACAAGAAGATCAAAGGAAGCATATTAAGTAGACCAATCCCTGTGGAGACGATACTTGATACTTATCACTTTATTACTTGACGACGTGTTCACTTGCACTAAAATTGCGCATATCTAACAGCATCACCATCCATACTTAAGATTCTAGGAACTTATTTCCTAAGGGTCTAAGTCCTATGCCACCATCAAAGCATACTATAAGTTGGATTTATGCTTTCATAGTATAAGTTCTATTTTTGTTACCTTTTAATAGTATTTCTTTACCAACTTACATACATTCCATCCTATCCATTTCGTCCATCACCATAGCCGACTTCCCTAGCCTTCACTATCACCTTTTCCATTTATTTCCCTAACCAAAACATCACCCTACATTCCCTTACTAGTTACACATATAACCTTCTCTTCTGCAACCCTCTTTACAACACTTCATCATCTTTTCTTAATCAAACAAGGAAAGTATACGAGGATCAAGGCTTGCTTGCAATTACAGTCGGGATAATCAAAGCTTCTCTCTACAACAACAATTGAAGAGTTGGAGCGTATCAAGAATTATCCGCCGATATTCTAAAGCTCAAGCTACTTCCCTATTCACTGAGGGATATGGCAAAATCATGGTTAAACAATCTAAAACTAGGCTAGCTTAGTTCATGGACAAAATTCTGCCAAAGTTTTCTTACTTGTTTTAGTCACATCAATATGACGAATAAACTTAGGAACGAGATAACATCATTCAAGAAATAGGAAAAAGAATCTATGTATAAGGCATGAGAGACATACAAAGAACTTTTTCGTAAATACCCAATGCTCAGATTGCTCAAATGGAATCAAGTATTAATCTTTTATAATGCATTAAACACATCAACAAGAATGATGCTTGATGCCTCGGCAAAGGATACTCTTCTAGACCTTCCGCCGCATAAAAATTTTGAAATTTTGGGCAGACTCGCCAAAAATATTGTTAACATCCCACAACAAGGAGAGGAGTGATAAATCTAGAATCTTGAGATTCAATATTGACCCAACTATTAGCGTTGACAAATATAGTCAAGGATCTACAAAAAGGCCAACAACATTCAATTAGTTAAGGTAATCACCCATTCTTTCAATTATGTGCCGAGAACCATGACTCAAGTGAGTGCCTTTAGAATCTAGAATCTAGCTTCTATGTTGGTAATTTCAACCAAAATAATATGTCCAACACATACAATCTAGCATGGAGGAAATATCCAAATTTTTCATGGAGTAACCCTACAATGCACTCAATACGCAATAGAAAAAAATGCAAACTACAGGATTCCAACAGAATAATAGACAAGCCCACAACAGTCGCCGTAGTAGACAATGCTGCAACAACAACCGACATATCTATGAACTCTGGAGAATACTCTGAACATGTTCATGGCTCAAACTGGTGCCTATATTTCCAATATGGATAAATTCATTCAACGAGCCAACATATTCATGTACAAAACAAAGATGCATATGTAGAACAACGAAGTTGCTCTAAAAACACTAGATATCACAGTAAGACAGATTGCACAACAAATGAATAAACGACCTATGGGAGGTCTACCAAGAGATACTAAAGTCGCTAGATCAGGTCCGCATGAGCAGTGCAAAGCGATAACAACCAAAACCAGACTAAATTTAAAAGATCCAGAGATACCTACCAAGGTAGTGGGTTAAAAATCTAAGACATTAAATACTAAGGACGTAAACACAAAGAAATAAAAGGATAAAGAACCAACAAAAGTAGATGCTAAGGAAGATGTCGTTGTAGATGATGTCGAGGCAACACCACTGATTCAATTTTAATTTTCGAAAAGTATTGAAGATCTGAGGTTACCACCACCATTCTCACAAAGGTTAAAACAAAAAAAAAACAAGTGTACTAGTTCAAGAAATTTGTAGATATCCTAAAACCGGTACACATCAATATACCTTTAGTGGAGCCAATCAAATAGATGCCTAATTATGCAAAATTCCTTAAAGATATCATTTCAAGAAGGATAAGGATTGGGGAGCTTAAAACTGCCACGACAATAGAATCATCATTGGAATACTGCTTAACCGAGCAACAACAAAAAGAAAAGATCCTGGAAGTTTTATGATACCATATTCTATAGGGGATCAATATGTCGGCAAGATATTATGCGATTTAGGTGAAAGTATAAATTTGATGCCTAAGTCAATATTCCAGAAGCTGGGGATTGGGCAAGCAAAGCTAACTAAAGTAATATTACAATTGGCAGACTGCTCTTACGTGCAACAGAAGGCAAAATTGAAGATATCTTAGTCAGAGTTGATAAATTTATATTTCCTTTTGAATTTCTTATCTTAGATTATGAAGCAGATGAGAATGCTTCAATCATTCTGAGAAGGTCATTCTTTGCGACGGGGAAAATATTGATTTATTGCGAAAAAGGAGAATTGGTTATTTGATTCAATGGTTAACAAGTGAAGATCAATATATTTAGTGCACTAAGGCATCCAAAGGAACCAACTGAATGCAAACAGATCAAGGCTCAAGTTGAATTTAATTTCGATATTGTAATGAAATACTTGGACAAGTCCCACCAAGGCAACCCTGCCATGGTAGCACATACCTTACAATCAAGGAATCAATTCTAGAAGATAATGTTGTCTAGAAAGAAACAATAAAGAAACCATCGTATGCAGAAAAATCAACAGAATCAACAATAACCCATCCAAACTTAAAAGGGAAGATGGTTACTCCAGGAGAGACAATTAAATGCACTCCTCCAATAACTTGATTTCTCTAATATTTCATATTTTACTTTTATGTTTTAGGATTTAGAATTATTTTTTGCATTTATTTTCTTGTAATTTTCTTTTCTTTTCTTTAGCTTCATTTGCTTTATTCATATTTTTATTATTTTAGGTCCAACAAAGAAGGATTATTAATTGATATGTAACACCCCAAATTTGGGCATAGAAGTTTAGAGGCCAGTTTAGAAGTCTAGTGGATCGGTTTGACTAGTTTACCCTAGTTCGGGAATAACTACTTAAAAAATAGTTTTAAATCAAAATAAATTATAGAAAATATTCTAAAATTCTTAGTTGACTTATATTTGACTTAGGTAAACTCAATTTCAAAAATTGACCCTTGAATCCCTAAGATTTTGAATTTAGTGACTATTTTATAAAAATTGAAAAACTTAAGACACTTTCATAAACTAAGACAAACTTTGAACCTTTAAGGTAATTTGATATAATACTAATCCTTGTTTATCTAGTTTTTCCAAGAGCCTATATAAACAACATTTAATCCCTTATTTTAAACTAAGTAATCAAAATTCTCTTATTTTGATCAAAACCCTAAGAATTTACTTTTTTAAAAATATCCCTTCTTTGAATTTCGTTTTCTTCTTCTCCAAGGCAACCTCTTCATCATATTTTCAAGGTAAATATCCATTATTTTTAATCAAATTTCGTTGGTTTATTTTTTTTATATTTTCCTTCTTTAAATTCTCTTCGTTTTTCTTCGGTTTTACTTGAAAAACTCTATTTTTGCATTAAGCTTTAAACCCTTTTCAAAGATTTCATTTTCTTCCATCCCAATACATATTCTTTATCATATTTTCAATGTTAAATACTAATCTTTTCAGTAAAAATTCGTTTGATGAATTCTTTATATTTTTCTTCATCAAAATCCCGTCGTTTTTCTACGGGTTTTCTAGTTTTTAAACCTTGGAAGGGGTGGGATCAATTTTGGAGGTGAGAATCATTCAAACCTATGAAACCTAAAGTTATTTGATGCATTTACTAAGTTCTTGGATTATTGAAATAATCTTTAAAGTCTTGAATTAATAAAATCGATTTTCTTGATTAAAATTTCATTATTTTCTTGATTTTCGTTCAAGGGTTTTCCATGTCTATTTTTGATGCTTAAATACATGAATCTTGAAGTTTTTAGATGTAATTAAGATGGATTTTAAGTATCTAATCTCGGACGTAAGGGTTAGAGGGTGTTTGGAGAGGTTTTCGATGAATTTCGATTAGGTTTTATGGTGTTTTGGGGGATGCCATGTATTGGTCCTACTTGAGGGATGTTTGGGTGTGTTTTAATGCACTAAACCTTCTGGTTTTGATGATTTATTAGGTCAAGAGGTATAGGAACAAGTTTGAAGGAGTTTGGAAAGTCGAATCGCGTTTTAGATGACTTGTCGAGCAAGTTTCGGTTAATCGGTGAGTGGATTATGAGGGTTGCCAATTTGGCATAGTTTTAAATGTGTTTTCAAAGGTTGGGGTGTAGGGAAGGTGTAAAACCCCCCTATACACGGAATTAAGTTTTAAGTACTGCTTTCTTAAAGGTTCTCATATTATGCCTTGTTTTTACTATGTGTTTTAGTCTTGCTCGTGTTATACTTGTGCATATTCATATATGCACGTGTTTTAATGCTCATGGGATATTTTTAATAAGTTTTTATATTCATATGGTTCTCCCACGGCTTTGTTTTGAAAATATACGAAAAGTGTTTTTTACCGGCATATGGATTTGATGCATGTGTTAGTGGGATGTATGTGTTTTTACATACCGTTTTAACTTAAAAACTTGAGCATTGGTTTTGTTTTTAGTATTGACATTAAAGATGATGAAACGTAGATAAGTTGATCGATCAATAGGATGCGAGTGCAATATAATTAAAATGCGTACGTGTATTAAATGACTTGGTGATGCATGATGCATGCTAAATATGCGTATGTGTATTAAACTGTACACGTCGTCAAGTAATAAAGTGATAAGTTTATCAGATATAATAAAAACACAAGTGAATTGTGGTTGTGATTTAACTAAATAAAGCAGTTAAAGAAAACTAAATAGAATGAGATCAAATTGAGAAAGAGGGCAGGTGACGAATACCTAAAAGAAAGTTATTTACTACCCTTCCCATGATATTTTATGCATCTATTATACACCAACTTGAACCGAATTATTAACTCTTTGCTCAAATATTGGATATTCCATTATCATCACTTATAAAGTTAATATTAATAGAGAATGCAGATATTATTTCAATTTCTGTACATGCAGGAATATCTAGAGCCGAAGCGACAGAAAAATAGTGTTGAGGCCGAGGCAGAAGTATGGCCGAGGCAGAATCCAGTGTGGCATCACAAACAATGGAGGCGCAAAGAAAGATAAAAATATAGAAAATATTCTGGAAGACACATCGCATCAATTGGACCAGGCTAGCGTGCTAAAAGCCCAATTCAAAGACCAAGCGGGAAAACCCTTCTAGAAGGCGGCAAACTTGGAAATATCAGAATCGTTGAAGAAGACTTGTTCCCTACTCCAAGTTGAAGTTTGTTTAGGAAAGGTTTGCCCTAGGTTAAGACTATAAATATCCTAGCCGGACATATTGTCTAGGAGAGCCGATTTGTAGAGTAAACCCTTCCTCCCTAAGAATTGTACTTACACGATAATATATTCTAAATTTCTTAGGGGTAGGTGAAGGTTGTTGATATTAGTGAGAGGAGATTGATTCTTGTATCTTTGTTCTTATACAATAAAATCAAAGTTTGCTTATCCTATTGTCATTCTTTGTTCTTGTATCTAAGCCTGAGAGGGAAGTTTTCAAGTAATCTATTTATCTAGCATCGAGAGGTGTAGATTCACAAAAGGGATAAGTACAGTGTTGTTAACACTAACTCGGCCTATGCCCTTGTGGAGGCACTAAGGGGTAGGTTATGATGTTTCAGCAGCTAAAAGAAGTGTTGGATTGGTTGGTGATTATCTTTGATTTACGCTGAGAGGTATTGTCAAGGAATGAGCATCAACAACACTTTGACTTAGAGATGAGCGGAGTCACTTACGGACACTTTGCTGAACTTTGATACTTCTGCCCACAAGCAAGAGATTGCTGCGGCAGAAAAGCACCAGCGTTGCCGAGGCAGTATCTGCAGTACTATCGAAGCAGTGTTGTGCGATTGCATTGGACAAGGAGAAGATCAATTGAATCCACTAATTGACGCAACTGGATCCTACCCACTTTCTCTATAATCGTTCTCAACTCTTTATTTTATATTTTGTTATTTACTTAGTTAGTTAGATAAAACAAACCATCTTATTTGTGTCTTTATTTTATTTTCAGGAGCAAGGGAACGAAGGAAGACATATTAAGTATACCAATCCATGTGGAGACGATACACGATATACTTATCATTTTATTACTTGATGACGTATACACTTGCACTCAAAATAGCGCTTATACCATGCCTATCAAGTTTTTGGCGTTATTGTCGGGGATTGGCAACTGAATTTTGTTTTCTTTAATTTTCTTGCTCTTTAATTATTAGTTATCTAACTTTAACTTTAACTTTATCTATTTTATTTTTGTTTTTATTAATTTTTGTTTATTTGGTTTATGGCCAGGGCAAATCTGAGTGGACCATTGTACGAGTTGGATCCTGAGATTGAACGAACAAGATATAATCTAAGACGCAATCTATTTCAAACTATGGAAAATCCACCGAGAGGACAAATGCCACCAGTTGATCATAATGTACTGCCTCCAGCAATGCCGCAGCAGCCACTGTCGCACCCATTGTCGAGGCAGCCTACTGTCCGAGACTATCTGGTGGAAGATCTAAACAAACTTAACCCTGGCGTAGTCACCCCAGAGATTGAAGCAACTCACTTTGAGCTTAAACCAGTAATGTTCAACATGTTGAACACAATCGGATAGTTTGGTGGGTCTGCTACTGAAGATGCAAGGCAGCATCTTAAATCCTTCATGAAAGTGTGCAACTCTTTTAAGATTCAAGGAGTCCATGAAGATATTCTGCGCTTAAAATTGTTCCCCTATTCACTGAGGGATAGGAGAAGACTTGGTTGAATGGTATCCCAACAGGATCAATCGGATCATGGGAGGAACTTTGCCGAGAATTCATTATGAGGTTCAATCCAACAAATCTCTATGACCGCATTCGTAATGAAATTACATCATTTCGGCAAGATGAAGATGAACCGATGTACGAGGCATGGGAACGTTACAGAGAACTATTAAACAAATGACCCTTACATGGTTTTCCCTTGTGGACGCAAGTCTCCATGTTCTATAATGCTACTAATGCCTCCACAAGGATGATGCTAGACGCTTCCGCAAATAGGACACTTTTAGATAGAGCACCCGCGTAAGCCATTGAAATTCTAAACAAACTCGCAAGGAACGACTTCCAATTTCCCACATCGAGGCGAGGAGGAATGAGACGTCATGCCACAGCCCTTGAATTAGACACATCAAGTTCGGTGGCAGCACAATTGGCTTCTCTGACCAAGATGGTTCAGAATATGCAAACCCAAAGAAGCGTACATGAGGTTAAGGCAGTTAACTCATCGGATTATATGCCAGATGAGGAGACCGACCTATATGTTGGAAACTATAACAGAAACAACCCAATGATGACCAACAATTATACCCCATCTTGGAAAAGGTATCCGAACTTCTCATGGAATAACCCTAACAATGCCTTGAATCCAACTACTCAAGCTCCTGGATTTCAGCATCAGAACCAGAACCTGCCGCAGCAGAACGCTCAACAGCCCATGCCACAGCAGCAGGTACAACAGCAACAGTCTCTGAATGCATTGGCCGATTCTCTCACAGCTTTCATGTCAAAGACTGATACCTACATGATGGAGAATAGCCGCTTCATGAAGCGTACTGATGACTTCATGAACAGAACTGAGATGAGACTGCAGAACCAGGAGGCTGCAATAAAATCCTTAGAAACCCAGGTTGGTCAAATCGCCCAACGACAAAACACTCGACCACCTAGAGGTTTACCTAGCAATACTCAAGTTGATAAGGTGTTAGGCCATGAGCAATGTAAGGTAATCACAACCAGAAGTGGCCTACAACTGAAAAATAAAGAGGGGACCTCAACTGAAAGAGTTCAACTAGAAAAGCAACATCATGAGGACTCAGAGGCTGAACAGGACCCTACCGAAAGCTCTGCCACGACAACAGAACCAACAGTATCAGAACTACCTGCCGAGGCAGTTGCAAAAAAAATCACCCCAAGTATAAAACTCAATATCCAAGGAAACCTGGAGGATATCAGACCACCACCTCCTTTTCCACAGAGGTTGAAGAAGCAAAAACAGGACCACCAATTTCAGAAGTTCCTAAACATCTTGAAGCAGGTCCATATTAACTTGCCCCTAGTTGAGGCGATTGAACAAATGCCCAACTATGCCAAGTTTTTAAAGGACATAGTATCCAAACGACGAAGTCTAGGAGAATTTGAAATAGTGGCAGCGACTAAAAGTTGCGTGGCCCTGTTGCATAATCGCATGCCACCCAAACTAAAAGATCTTGGATGCTTCACAATTCCCTGTGCAATTGGAGATGGTTATAAAGGAAAGGCCCTATGAGACTTGGGAGCAAGCATCAACTTAATGCCCAAATCAGTTTTTTAGAAACTTAGAATAGGATGGGCAAAACCAACAACAATACTGCTCCAACTTGCGGATCAGTCTTACATGCATCCTGAAGGCAAAATTGAGGATATTCTGGTAAAAGTTGATAAGTTTATATTTCCTGCCGACTTCCTTGTCCTTGACTGTGAAGTCGACGACAATGCACCGATTATATTGGGTCGACCTTTCCTTGCTACTGGACGCACCATCATTGATGTGGAAAATGGCGAGCTCATAATGCGGATAAATGATCAACAAATCAAGTTGAGTGCCTTCCAAAATCTTCCAAATTTAGACGCTTCAGCAGAATGTAAGGCTCTCCATACACCGACTAAGGGTACTAAAACATCTTGCTTGGGCAGCACGCTCGGCAGACTGTTTGGTAAAAGAATAAAATATAAAGGAAAAGCCGAATGCACCAAAGGGACTGGCCAATTTATGAAGACAGATACAGGCCAGAAAGAGATAACGAAAGTGGGAGATGCATTCACATGCACTCCACAAGTAACCTAATCTCTTCCCTTCACTTTTAATTATTATATTAGGATTAGTATATATAGTATTATTTTCAGCATTCTTTATGTTTAAGTATTTTTTTATTTTCAGTATTTTGTTACTATGCTTTATTTTCAATATTTTATATTCAATGTTTTTAATTTTTAATGAAGTTATGAATGCAGGAAAAATTTGCCACAGCAGGAAGTCTGCTGCCGCGGCAACACTGTGTCAGAATCGCAGAATTTCCAACGGGCAGAAACAATGTAACGGCTCTCTGACGAGAAACCCGCCGCGACAGTAACTGTGCATCAAGGCAGTAAACGCCTAACGGCTAGTATCTTTAACAATTATATTTTTACAGCCTATATAAGCAGACTCAATGTTGTACATTATTTACTTTGCATTCTTGCTATTCTACTTGCATTCACAATCTTACTTTCACTAAGTCTTGCAATTTTCAGAACAAACTCTATTCACTCCAGAAATTCTCAAACCACCCTCCACGAATAGTTCAATGGCTTCTTACACACGATTCGCCCCAGTCACTGTTGCTGAAAGATTCAATCGATCATTCGTTGCTCGGCAATTATGGGAAGAACAGGGATTTCAACAGAACAATGAAATGTACTTCGGCATTGAACCATACTTATTCAACAAGATTCAGCATCAGGATTGGGAGGCTTTCTACCTACAGCCTCCATCGGCGAATGCTACAATTGTACGAGAATTCTACGCACATGGACCGAGCAAGGACAAGCTGTTTGTTCACTGCCGAGGCAAGCCTGTACAACTTGGTGCCAAAGTCATCAATGACTTTTATGGTCTCACACCCACACGGGATGATCATGCTGGCTACGTAGACAGTATCACCACTCAAGACTACGAGGAGATAAAGGATGAGCATTGTTACAGCAACACATCATGGGAAACCGGTGCCCATAAGGGTTCAGTGACACAACAGAGTCTAATACCCGAAGCCAAGATGTGGTGTACGTTTGTCAAAAGACAACTTATCCCAACTTTCCACAACAGCACAGTGGATCGCAAAAGACTGGCGCTGATCCAGTCCATCATCAAAAAGAGAAGCATCAACGTTGGAGAGATCATCCTTCACGAAATCCATGAATACGATAAGAAGGAATGCGGACCATTGTACTTCCAATTTTTAATCTCTACCTTGTGCATTAATGCAGGAGTTCCAGTCGAAGATACGGATGAATACATGCCAACGAGCCAGGGATGGAAAAGAGACTTCTGTCACCGAGTTATGCAGATAACACATGTAGAGCCTGTTCAGGAAACACCGCAGTAGTTCACTATCAACTTCACCGCCGGAGGGCAGTATTCAACAGAAGCACCAGCCTCTGCCGAGCCGACTGTCGGAGCAGACCCATACCAAGTTTGCAAAGGATGACAGCCATGGACCTTCGCCAATAGTGCTACATGGAGTACCAACGTGACTTCAACACGTCTCTAGCCAACATGATGATGCAGAGCTTCCCACATCAAGGGGTATAATTTCCTGAATTCCCAGCCAAAATATTCATCACTACCGCCCCTTATACCGATACAACACCTTCCCCATGACCACAACCATCTTTCCAACCACGACCACACCAACAATTTTATGCTGCCGGACCTTCCAGGACAACAAGGTCTGCTGGAATATCATCTACCAGCCAAAGGCCATCCAAGAGGCGAGCTGTCTTTAACACTCCCCAAAGAGAAGCAATTCCTATGCCCAGTCTCAGCAGGGATACGTTGTCTCGCGAGATTGATGAATATCACATTTCACCCCATGAATCATCAATACCCACTGCCACGACAGGAGAACGTACGGAAATCATGGACACAAACAATATGAACGAAGAAAAGGGAGATGAAGTTACAGCCTCGCCGCACCGCACACTGCCCAGCAGAGTGTAGCCGCCCCGACAGGCAAAGACACAACCATCACCAAGACAAGGATCAAGAATAAAAGCATCGGCAGGATTACCTAGGAGGGCAGCTATTTCCAGCAGCTCTTCTGAATCCCAATCAGAATCTATTTAATCCCTGTTGCTTTACTATTCTTGTTTTCTTTTGCATGCTGTATATTTTAAGCATTAATGACAATGCTCGGTTTGTGTTTGGGGGAGATTGAAGGTGCAGGAGCACTGCCGAGGCGATCCAATGCCGCCTTATTACCATAAAAAAGGGAGTAAATTTACTAAATTTTTTTTATTCTCTTTTCTTGAATTTATGTTTGTAATCTTGTACTACCGTATGTCAGCTTTGCTTTAGTTTACTCCTTTAAGGCTATAGAAAATTTTCTCCTTACCATGGCCAAGTTCTATTTTGAAGGGATAACCATAGGATACTCATGGAATAAAACTTAGAAGCTTGCTTTAGGGTTAGAAAGAAAATAAAACACTTTTTGGACTTGTTTGATTTAAGAGTTCTTTTAATAAATTTAGGTGATAAAGACTTAGAATTTTGTTGAAAAAATAACTATAGGTACCTATCACCGGCTCTAGTTTTGCTCTCCTTCATGCTAGAGGTGCCCGAAATTGGCTCTAGTATGCTAAATAGGTGGTTAATAAGAAAAAGAATAAATAAGAAAAAAAGGAAATAGAAAACACATATCTTGAGGTGCCCGAAATTGGCTCAAGACTTGTTGTTTTAAGGAGATAGCTAATCCAAAATTCTACTTGTCACTTACGGACACTTTGCTGAACTTTGATACTTCTACCCACGAGCAAGAGATTGCCGCGGTAGAAGAGCACCAATGTTGTCGAGGCAGTATCTGCAGTACTATCGAAGCAGTGTTGTGCGATTGATTGGACAAGGAGAAGATCAATTGAATCCATTAATTGACGCAACTGGATCCTACCCACTTTCTCTATAATCGTTCCCAACTCTTTATTTTATGTTTTGTTATTTACTTAGTTAGTTAGATAAAACAAACCATCTTATTTGTGTCTTTATTTTATTTTCAGGAGCAAGGGAACGAAGGAAGACATATTAAGTATACTAATCCCTGTGGAGACGATACACGATATACTTATCATTTTATTACTTGATGACGTGTACACTTGCACTCAAAATAGCTCTTATACCACGCCTATCAGCAGGACCTAATTGTGTTTTATAGTGGATTTGATTGTTCTGTTTCTGTCCAATACAATTGCACTATACTATCTCGATAGTACTTGATAAGTGCTCAACTCACTATCACTTTATATACTTTTCATGGGCACTTATCATCAATTCTACACCTACTAGAACCAATGCATGTACTTAATATGATATATTTGGGGATGATGTTATTAAAGATAACATTTGTAGAAAAGACATGCTTTACTACATTTTCATGTCTGTGCGGGAATAAGTATTGTCGCGACAGCAAACTGAGGCCGAGGTAGGGCCTGATCCCGAGGCAGTAGAGGATAAATAGCAATATGGAAGACAAACTAAAGAGAAAAATAAGGAGAACATTGTTGAACAAGAAGCCCAATGATCGGAGCTGAACAACACGAGGAAAGCCCAAGGACAAGACCATGCGGGAAAAAGTCTTCTAGAAGAATTAAACTTGGAAATATTTAACCTATGTATATAACTTGTTCCCTACTCCAAGTTATACTATATTTAGGAAAGGTTTGCCCTAGGCCAAGCCAATATAAGGCATAGCCGTCCAAGGGACTAAGAGAGCCATATTTGAGACAGTTCACTATAGGAATAATTCTTCCCATCATGTTCTAAGCTTTCTTAGGTTTTAGGTGAAAGTTGTTGAGTATTAGTGAGAAGAGATTGCATCTTGTTTCATGTTTCAATGCAATAAAATATCAAAGTTTGCTTACTCTTTGCGATTCGTTGTTCTTGCATCCAAGCCCGGGAGGGAAGTTTGTAAGTAATATATTTGTCTAGACTCGAGAAAGTTAGACTCACAAAAGGAGTAAGTGCGATATTTGACTTGATTGGAGGATACTAACTCGGTCTAGTGATAGGTTAGAGTTTCAGCGGCTAAAAAAAGTGTGGGATTGTTTGTTGGTTATAATTGATTAACACCGGGAGGTTGATATCATCAAGGACTAATCATCAATAGTGTTTCGAATTAGAGATAAGCTGAGCCATCAGAGGACACTTTGCCAAACTTTGGTAAATCTGCCCAAGAGCAAGGGATTGCCACGACAGAAAACACTATCGTTGCCGAAGATAGTAATCTACAGTACTGTAGAGGTAGTGTAGTGCAATTGCATTAGACAAAAACAGATCAATCAAATCCACTATACAACACAACTGGATCCTGCCCTCTTTCTCAATTTGATATCATCCTATTTATTTTTCTTTAATTGCTTTATTTAGTTTAAATCAACATCCAATTTATTGGTGTCTTTACTTTTATTCTACCGAGCAAGAAGATCAAAGGAAGCATATTAAGTATACCAATACCTGTGGAGACGATACACGATAATACTTATCACTTTATTACTTGATGTATATACTTGCACTACAATTGCGCATATTTAGCACGCATCAAGTTTTTGGCGCTATTGCCGGGGATTGACATCTAAATTTTATTTTCTTTATTTTCTTGCTTTTATTTTAGTTATTTTAATTTTTCTTATTTTATTTTTATTTTTATTTGATTTACTTTTGGTGTATGACCAGGGCCAACCCAAGCAATCCACTATACGAGATTGATCCAGAAATCGAAAGAACCTATCAAGGGTTGAGAAGACAGATCCAAGGAGCCATGAAAGTAAATCAAGGAAAACAAAATTTACCTGTCGGAAATGGAGGCCTTCCACAGCAACCACTGCCACAACCACTGCCGCGGCAGCTAACTGTTAGAGATTTTCTGGTAAAAGATTTGAATGGATTGAACCCTGAAGTTGTTACACCAGAGATAGAAGCAACCCACTTTGAACTCAAACCAGTGATGTTCAATATGCTTAATACTATTGGACAATTTAGTGAGTTTGCAACTGAAGATGCTAGACAACATCTCTTGTCCTTCATGGAAGTCTGTAACTCATTCAAAATTCAAGGAGTCCATGAAGACATTTTGAGATGAAAACTTTTCCCCTATTCACTAAGGGATAGGGCCAAGACCTGGTTAAATAGCATTCCGGCAGGATCTGTAGGATCTTGGAGTGAACTCTGCCGAGAATTCATTATGCGATTCAATCCTACCAATTTATATGATCGAATCCATAATGAAATTACTTCTTTTTGACAGGCTGATGACGAACCTATGTACGAGGCTTGGGAACGCTATAGAGAGTTACTGAACAAATGTCCATTGCATGGATTTCCCTTATGGAAACAAGTAACCATATTCTACAATGCTACCAATGCCCTGACAAGGATGATGTTAGATGCCTCGGCAAATGGAACACTCCTTGACAAAGCTTCGGAAGAAGCTATTGAGATTCTAAACAAACTCGCAAGGAACGATTTTCAATTCCCCACTTCTAGGGGAAGGAGGAGTAAGACGCCAAGCCACAGTGAATGAACTAGAAACTACCAATTCAGTGGCAGCACAATTGGCATCTGTAACTAAAATGGTTCAGAACATGCGAGTACAACAAAATACTCATGAGGTAAAAGTGATCAATTCTTCTGAGTATATGCAAGATGAGGAATCTATTTTTATATGGGAAACTACAACCGGAACAACAATATGATATCCAACACTACAATCCGGCATGAAAAAGACACCCAAATTTTTTATGGAGCAATTCTAATAATGGCTTGAACCCCACTAACCAACCTCAGGATATTAGCATACACTACCGCAACAACATGTTCAGCAGTCACTGCCGCCGCAGTAGATGCATCAACAGCAACCTATGAATTCATTAAAGAATACTCTCAAGGCCTTCATAATGAAAACAGAATCATATATGGCTGAGAACAATAGTTTCATGAAGAGAACTGATGACTTCATAAATAGAACTGAGATGAGGTTACAAAATCAAGAAGCTGCTATTAAATCACTAGAAACCTAAGTTGGTCAATTTGCTCAAAGACAGAATACTAGAACACAAGGGGGACTACCTAGAAATACTGAAGTTGCTAAGGTAATGGGCCATGAACAATGCAAAGCAATCACTACAAGAAGTGGCCTACTACTTAAAGAGACAATGGGCAAGTCAGCAACCAAAGTTCCACCAGCAACACATGACGAATCAGACAAGGAGGACTTGGATGCTAAATAAACTGCTCATGAGAACACTACCCTAGTAGAAGGCTCGGCAACACCTAAACAAGCTGTCGAGACAATAAGAAACACAATGATTCCAGGTATAAAATTCCAAACCAATAAGACCCTGGAAGAAATGAGACCACCACCACCTTTCCCACAAAGGTTGAAAAATCAAAAACAAGACCACCAATTAAAAAAGTTCATAGATATTTTAAAACAAGTCCACATCAAGTTGCCATTTGTTGAGGTAATTGGACAAATGCCCAACTATGCTAAATTCTTGAAGGATATTGTGTCTAAAAGAAACAAGCTAGGTGAGTTTGAAACAGTAGCAACAACTGAAGGATGCATGGCAATGCTGCACAATCGCATGCCGCCCAAACTGAAGGATCTTGGATGCTTTATAATACCTTGTGCGATTGGTAACAATTATGAAGAAAAGGCCTTATGTGACCTAGGAGCAAACATCAATCTCATGCCCAAATCAGTCTTTCAAAAGCTTGGAATAGGAAGGGAAAAGCCTACGATAGTGCTGCTCCAACTTGCGGATAGATCCTATGTGCATCCTGAAGGAAAAATAGAGGACATATTGGTAAGGGTAGACAAATTTATTTTTCTTGCCGACTTCCTTGTCCTTGACTGTGAAGTAGATGATAATGCACCGATCATCCTAGGAAAACCTTTTCTTGCCACTAGACAAACTTTAATTGATGTGGAAAAAGGAGAATTGACTATGAGGATTAATGATCAACAAGTCAAACTCAATGTTTTCCAAATCCTAAAGAGACATGATGATCCAGAAGAATGTCAAATGCTGGACAATACAACTACAGTAAATACAACACCCTGTCTTAGTAACAACTGCCTCGGTAGCAGTCTCAACGATATACCACAGGTTTGCCTCGGTAGCACAAGTGATGACTGCTACAGCAGTATCTTGGAAAGTGTAGAAACACTAGAAAATGAAGAAGTTAACTGGACAACACATCTTCCACGTAAGTATTTCGAACCTCTAGATTACCAAGGTAAGATTGAAAAATCTATAAAGGAACCTTTAGCCACAGAGTTCAAACCCTTACCTGAAAAACTTAAGTATACTTATTTGCGAGCCAACCACACAATGCCCGTAATTATTTCTTCTAAGTTGCAGTCAGAACAGGAACAAAGCTTGATCGTGATACTACGACAACACAAAAAGGCAATTGGGTGGTCAATTGATGATTTGAAAGGAATAAGCCCGAAAATGTGTATGTATAAAATTCTTTTAGAGGAAGACCATAAACCCACTATGGAGGCCCAAATGAGACTTAATCATGCCATGAAGGAGGTAGTACGCAAAGAAATAATTAAATGGCTTGATGCCAGAATCATCTACCTTATTTTTGATAGTGCATGGGTAAGCCCGGTACAATGTGTACCCAAGAAAGCTGGTATGACTGTCATAAGCAACGAGAACAACAAGTTGATCCTAACCAGGATGGTGACCGGTTAGAGGGTTTGTATGAATTATCGCAAGTTGAATAAGGCAACAAAGAAGGATCACTTCCCTTTACCCTTCATTGATGAAATGCTTGATAGACTTGCTTGTAAACCTTATTACTGTTTTCTTGATGGTTATTCAGGATATAATCAGATTGTCATTGATCCAGAAGACCAAGCAAAAACCACCTTCACCTGCCCATATGGAACATATGCCTTTAGAAGAATGTCGTTCGACCTCTATAATGCCCCGACAACTTTTTAGAGATGCATGATGACAATATTTTCTGATATGGTAGAGGACTTTCTGGAAATATTCATGGATGATTTTTCAGTCATTGGAGACAGTTTTGACCACTGCCTCGACAATTTAGAAAAAGTGCTGCAAATATGTGAGGAATCCAATTTAGACCTCAATTGGGAAAATGCCATTTTATGGTGAATGAGGGCATAGTATTCGGACACAAAATATCATCTGAAGGAATCAAAGTCGATAAAGCCAAGATTGATGTGATAAAGAATTTGCCTCCACCAATTTCTGTAAAAGGAGTTCGAAGCTTCTTGTGCCATGCAGGTTTTTATAGAAGGTTTATCTCCACATTTTCTAACATTTCTAAACCTCTTTGTAACCTGCTTGAATAAGACAGAAAATTCGAATTCGATAAGGAATATACTAAATCATTCGAAGCCCTAAAGGAGAAGTTGATCACAACACCAATAGTGGTTCCATCAGATTGGTCCCTGCCCTTCGAGTTAATGTGTAAGCTAGTGATCATGTTGTTGGGCAGCACTTGGGTAGAGAAAGAACAACCTATTCCATGTCATTTACTATGCTAGTAAAACACTCAATGATGCTCAAATCAACTACACCACAATAGAGAAGGAATTACTAGCAGTAGTATTTGCTTTTGACAAATTTTGATCATATCTTATCGGAACAAAAGTATCTGTCCATCTTGAGCACTCGACAATTAAATACCTATTCTCGAAGAAGGATGCTAAACCAAGACTGATTAGATGGATCCTTCTTTTACAAGAATTTGATGTGGAAATCAAAGATAGAAAAGGGACAGAAAATCAGGTAGCCGATCACATCTCCAGATTAGAAAATGAAGGCAATAACAATGCGCTGGAAGAAATACAAGATGCCTTCCCAGATGAACAAATACTGCAAGTCGTAACAACTGTCTTAGACACTGCCGCAACAACAACTACAGTAGTGTATGATCGTATGGCCGAGGCATTGACTGAATACATCTCGACAACCTTAACAGAAGATCTTGCTGCAGTAACAACCACTCCCTAGTATGCTAATCTTGTTAATTATTTAGCTAGTGGTGTTATACCTTATAACCTTAACTATAACGAAAATAAGAGGTTTCAGCATAATGCAAAGTATTACTTCTGGGACGACCCTTTTTTGTTCAAGAAATGTGTAGATCTTGTTATAAGAAGATGTGTTCCAAAAGATGAACAACAAGAGGTGCTTCGACATTGCCATGATTCATCTTGTAGAGGATATTTTGGAGGAAATAGAACAGTAGCAAAGATGCTTCAATCAGGCCTTTATTGTCCCACACTCTTCAAGGATGCCCAACTTTATTGCAAGAATTATGACCGATGCCAAAGAACGAACAATATTTCTAGGCGTAATGAGATACCACAGAGACCCATACTAGAAGTAGAACTATTTGATGTTTTTGAAATAGATTTTATGGGACCATTCTCATTATCTCAAGGTAATCTATGCATCCAGTAGCAGTAGACTATATGTCAAAATAGGTCGAAGTAATTGCCACACTTTACAATGACTCCAAGACTGTACAAAAATTCCTCAAGAAAAACATTTTCACCAGATTTGGAGTCCCTAGAGCCATTATTAGCGATGAAGGTAAGCACTTCGATAATAGACTCATTGTCGCGACCTTAAAGAAATTGGGTGTCACTCACAGAATTACTACGGCATACCATCCGTAGACAAATGGGCAAGCTTAAATTTCAAATCGTGAATTGAAACAAATCCTTGAAAAGGTGGTAAACCCATCTAGAAATGACTGGTCTTATCGTCTAAACGATGCTCTGTGGGCATATAGGAAAACCTATAAAACCCCTTTGGGAACATCTTCATATAGGCTAGTATTTGGAAAAACATGCCATTTGCCAGTGAAAATTGAGCACAAAGCTTACTAGGCAATAAAGAATTTGAACATGGAATGGGAGTCAGCTGGCTAGAAACGACTGCTAGACCTCAATGAAATAGAAGAATTCAGAGCGATAGCCTATGAAAATGCCAAGATCTACAATGAAAAGCCGAAATGATGACATGATAGAAAGTTACTACCTCGGCAGTTCCTGCTAGGGTAGAAAGTTCTTTTTAACTCCAGACTTAAACTGTTCCCAGGCAAACTCAAGTCCAGATGATCAGGCCCATTTGAAGTTATCCAGGTTTATCCACGTGGAGCAATCACAATCAAGTCACATAGGGATGAGAATGAATTCAAAGTGAATGTCCAAAGGCTGAAGCACTATTCTGATCAACAAGAGATGAGAACTATAGAGACCATCACTCTAGAGATGCACTTAAATGCACCCCTATTGTGAATTAATTCTTTCATTTTATCTTTATTTGCATTTTAGGATTAGCTTTAATTTAGACTGTTTTTATTAATTTTCTTTTGGTTTATTTTAGGATAAGAGACAATGATCAAAGGTGAAATCCCTCAGCAATTCAACAGCAACCGATTGTCAATAGCAGCCCATCAGAATCCTCATGATTTTTGTTGCTCATATAATTTTTTTACTGCTTATATTTTGTTACCTACTGCTTGTACCTAAATTAAGCATTAAGGACAATGTTTGGTTTGATTTTGGGGGTGTAGAGCCACTGCCGAGGTAATCCACTACCCCGGCCCTGCCATAAAAGGGAAGTTTTTAGTGATAATTTTTTTTATGTCTATCACTTCACTTGAAATTGTTGCCCATACTCTTGCACTGTCTATCATCAGTATTGTTTTAGTTTATTGTTTAAGGCAATATAATTCTTTCTCCTTACCATAGTTAGGTTCTATTTTGAAGGCTTAGTTCTGGGATACTTAAGGAGAAAAACTTAGAATCTTACTATAAGGTTGAACTTTAAAACACTTTTGGAACTTGTTTGGCTATAAGAATTCTTTTAATAAACTTAGGTGATAAAGACTTAGAATTTTTGGAAAGGTGACTAGAGGTACCCATAATCGGCTCTGGGAAATACTCTTCTTCATGCTAGAGGTGCCCAAAATTGGCTCTAATATGCTTAAAAAATAGAAAAAGAAATAAGGAAATAAGAAGGAGAAAACACAATACTTGAGATACCAGAAATTAGATCAAGAAATTGTTGTTTTAAGAAGAGTACACTAAATCTTAGTCTATTTGTCTTGAACTTAAAGTTTATCTAAGAAGGCCTTTAATCAAACTTGTCCACAAAAACACATACACACACTAAAAGGTAAGACCAAAGGAGAATAGATGGAAAAGTAAGACCAAAGAAGAATAGAGTTTGACAAATTGATGGTTTGCATCGCTTGAGGACAAGCAATAGTTCGAGTTTGGGGGTGTGATAAGTGCTTAACTCACTATCACTTTATACACTTTTCATGGGCACTTATCATCAATTCTACACCTACTTGAACCAATGCATGTACTTAATATGATATATTTGGGGATAATTCTATTAAAGATAAATTTGTAGAAAAAGCATACTTTACTATATTTTCATGTTTGTGCAGGAAGTATTGTCGCAGCAGCAAACTAAGGCCGAGGCAGGACCTGATGCCGAGGCAGCAGAGAATAAATAGCAATATGGCAGGCAAACTAAAGAGAAAAATGAGGAGAACGTTGATGGACAAGAAGCCCAAGTATCGGAGCTGAACAACGCAAGGAAAGTCCAAGGACAAGGCCACGCGGGAAAAAGCCTTCTAGAAGAATTAAACTTGGAAATATTTAACCTATTGATATAAAATACAGAAGTATAGATGGTGGTGGTATGACGTTGGATCGATTTGTCCTTGGCACCCTCCTAATCGCAATTGAATAGGCAAACACCTTCAAACGAAACGAATCTCTCCGTTGAATTGATGATATGTTGTTGTCCTAGGCACCCTCCTATCCGTAATTAGATAGACAAACACCATAATCGGCTCTAACTCACCCTCCTAAACGCGATTGCTTAGGCAAGCGAGAGTGTGAAGATAATCTCCCTCATAAAAACTTAAAGTACTTATGTTGAAGACGACTTCTGATAAGAAAAATAGCAAGGTGACAATCTTGCAAATAAAATGGCCCAAGGCCAAGAGTTTTTATAACTCAGAAATTCATATTATTCCTCATGTGTTTACAAGAAAAGAGTTATCCCCTTTTATAGTCTAGAGGAGACCTTAGAATTGCCTAATAGATAGCTGATCAATCCCAAAATATCAACATATTAATATCTTGATAAAATAAATCCCCTAAAATCAGCATATGGATAGTTAATTAAAAGGAATCCTAAGTAAAAAAATAAAATACTAATAATAATGGTCAAAGATTTATAATCCACCTTTGAATTAATTTATTTAATATCTAATTCATCCAAAAACTTTATATAGTAGCTTTTGGGTTGAATTTTACAAAATCCTATAATAATCTCGTATCCAGTTTTCTGCACGCGCAATCTTCAGTTAAACAAACATATCTTGAGCGTCCTATATCTAATTAATGCGTTTCAAGATGCGTTGAAAAGGTAACTGAATGACGGTCAATTTGTAAGAAGACAACTCTGCCCAGAAATGCATGAAACCCATCCAAAAAGACAACACAAGTTTGCTGACTTTACAGACTTTACAAACAAATTTAGATTTATGCTCAAGGTGGATTACTTTAGCCCTCTCATACATGTATCACAACCAAATGTTGTTTAGTCTAATTTTATGAGTTTAAATAGTTAATTATGGGCGTTTGAACAAAATCATACAGATTGATCTCAAATTTGTAGCTTTTTACTCTATTGAAATTCGAATGGATTCTCTATAAGGCCCATTTAGACAAGCACGCTTTAATCCCAACAAAACGACAACCAAATATTATTAAATCAAATTTTAAGAGTTCAAAATTTTAATTATAGGCTTTTGAACAAAGTTATATATATTAATCTCAAATTTTAAGCTTTTCACTCGGTTAAAATTCGAACAAAATCTCTATAAAGCTCATTTAGATAAGCACGTTTTAATCCCAACAAAACAACTACCAAAAGTTATTAAATAAAATTTTATGAGTTCAAATACTTAATTATGGGCGTTTGAAAAAAGTTATACATATTAATAAAAAAAATTCAGCTATTTAATCGGTTAAATTTCGAACGGATTCTCTATAAAGCCCATTTAGACAAGCACCTTTTAATCCTAACAAAACGACAACCAAATATTATTAAATCAAATATTAGGATTTCAAATAGTTAATTATGGGCTTTTGAACAAAATTATACATATTAATAAAAAAATTTCAACTTTTTACACGGTTAAAATTTGAACGGATTCTATATAAAGCCCATTTAGACATGTACGTTTTAATCGCAACAAAACGACCACCAAAGGTTATTAAATCATATTTTATAAGTTCAATTAGTAAATTATGGGCTTTTGAACAAAATTATACAAATTAATCTCAAATTTTAAGCTTTTTATTAGGTTTAAATCGAACGGATTCTCTATAAGGCTCGTTTAGACATGCATGTTTTAATCCCAACAAAACGACAACCAAATGTTATTAAATCAAATTTTATGATTTCAAAAAGTTAATTATGGGATTTTGAATAAAATTAAACAGATTAATCTAAAATTTTCAATTTTTTACTCGGATAAATTCGAACGAATTCTCTATAAACAGATTAATCTCAAATTTTCAGCTTTTTACTCGGATAAAATTCGAACGAATTCTCTATAAACAAATTAATCTCAAATTTTTCAGCTTTTACTCAGTTAAAATTCAAATGGATTCTCTATAAAACCCATTTAGACAAGCACATTTTAATCCCAACAAAACAACAACCAAATGTTGTTTAGTCTAATTTTATGATTTTAAATAGTTAATTATGGGCGTTTGAAAAAAATCATACAGATTGATCTCAAATTTGCAGCTTTTTACTCTATTAAAATTCGAATGGATTCTCTATAAGGCCTATTTAGACAAGCACGCTTTAATCACTACAAAACGATAACCAAATGTTATTAAATCAAATTTTGATTTATGAGTTCAAATAGTTAATTTTAGGCATTTGAACAAAATTATATAGATTAATCTCAAATTTTAAACTTTTTACTTGGTCAAAGTTCGAACTGATTCACAATAAAGCCCATTTAGACATTCAACTCTTAATCCCAACAAAACAATAACTAAATGTTATTAAATCAAATTTTATGAGTTCAAAAAGTTAATTATGGGTTTTTGAACAAGATTATACTGATTAATCTAAAAGTTTCAGCTTTTTACTCGATTAAAATTCGAACGAATTCCCTACAAGGCCCTTTTAGACAAGCATATTTTACTCACAACAAAACGACAACCAAATGTTTTTAAATCAAAGTTTATGTGTTCAAATAGTTAATTATCAGCATTTGAACAAAATTATACAAATTAATCTCAAATTTTTAGCTTTTTACTCTATTATAATTCAAATGGATTCTCTATAAGGCCCATTGAGACAAGCACGTTTTAATCCCAACAAAACAATAATCAAATATTATTTAATAAAATTTATGAGTTAAAATAGTTAATTATGGGTGTTTGAACAAAATTATACAGATTAATCTCAAATTTTCAGCTTTTTACTCGGTTAAAAATTCGAATTGATTCTATATAAAGCCCATTTAGACATGCAAGTTGTAATCCCAAAAAAACGACAATCAAAGGTTATTAAATCAAATTTTATGAGTTAAAATAGTTAATTATGTGCCTCTGAATAAAATTATACAGATTAATCTAAAATTTTAAGCTTTTTACTTGGTTAAAATTAGAACAGATTCTCAATATGACACATTTAGACAAGCACGTTTTAATCCTAACAAAACGACAACCAAATGTTATTAAATCAAATTTTATGATTTCAAATAGTTAATTTTTGGCGTTTAAACAAATTTATATATATTAAGCTCAAATTTTAAACGTTTTACTCGGTTAAAATTCGAACGTATTCTATATAAAGCCCATTTAGATATGCAAGTTATAATACCAATAAAATGAATATAAAATATTATTAAAACAAATTTTATGCGCTTTTGAACAAAATTAAATAGATTGATCTAAAATTTTTTACTTTTAATTCGATTAAAATTCGAACGGATTCCCTATAAGGCTCATTTTGATAAGCACTTTTAATCCCAACAAAACGACAACCAAATCTTATTAAATAAAATTTTATGAGTTCAAATAGTTAATTATGAACTTTTGAACAAAATTATACAGCTTAATCTAAAATTTTAAGTTTTTTACCTGATTAAAATTTGAACGGTTTCCCTATAAGGCCCATTTAGACAAGCACTTTTTAATCCCAACAAAATGACAACCAATTGTTATTAAATGAAATTTTATACGTTCAAATAGTTAATTATGAGCGTTTGAACAAAATTATACAGCTTAATCTCAAATTTTCAGCTTTTTACTAGATTAAGATTCGAATGGATTCTCTATAAAGTCCATTTAGATATACAAGTTTTAATCCCAATAAAACGACAACAAAATATTATTAAATCAAATTTTATGAGATCAAATAGTAATTTTTAGGCGTTTGAACAAATTTATATATATTAATCTCAAATTTTAAGCTTTTAACTCGGTTAAAATTCGAATGGATTCTCTATAAAGCCCATTTAGACATGCAAGTTTTAATCCCAATAAATCGACAACCAAATGTTATTAAATAATATTCTATGAGTTAAAAAAGTTAATTATGTGCTTTTGAAAAAATTATATAGATTAATCTAAATTTTCAGCATTTTACTCGATTTAAATTTGGACGGATTCCCTATAAGCCTCATTTAGACAAGCACTTTTTAATACCAACAAAACGATAACCAAAGGTTATTAAATTAAAATTTATGAGTTTAAATAGTTAATTATTGGCCTTTGAACAAAATTATACAGATTAATCTAAAATTTTCAGATTTTTACTAGATTTAACTTCGAACGGATTCCTATTAGGCTCATTTGATCTTTGTACACATTTTTGGGATCTAAAGTGGCTAAGTAGAACCTTTTTCCTTTATAAACAAGTGAATATTTGTTCAACTTACCACGGTGGGTTACATCTCTATCATATTGCCATGGTCTTCCTAGCAACAAGTGAGCAACTTGCATAGGAATAACATCACACCAAACATCATCATCGTAATTGCCCATATTAAAAGTGATTAATGAACATTTGGTTACCTTCAATTCGGATCCTTCATGAAGCCATTGTAGATAGTATGGCTTGGGATGACGCTCACAAGGTAGGTTGAGAGAATCCACGAGATAACTACTTACAACATTTGCACAACTTCCACTATTGATGATAACAGAGTATATTTTGCCATTGATTGAGCATCGAGAATGAAAGATGCTAGTTCTTTGTAAAGTAGCATTATCGGCTACTTGAATGTTAAGAGTTTGTCGGATCACCAAATATCTAGGATCAGGTTCTTCAATGTCATACTCGGTGAGATCAACATCCTCTTCGGACATGTTCTGCTCTTCCTTCTTAGAATCAGATGAATAGGCACCATCATTTCGAATAAGGAAAAGTCATTGGTTTGGGCAATCACGTTGATAATGACCATGTCCTTTGTATTTGAAACATTCAACATCTCTAGTCTGAGCTTGCTTTTGGGAAGATTCAGCAATTAGAGGGGATTTGGACGATGGTTCTATTCTCCTTGAAGATGTTGGCACCTCCTCCTTGGTCTTATATCTACTAGAATCTACTGACGATTTAGTAGTAGTTGATAAAGGTGAAGGTGAAGAAGTACCTCTATCGTATGAATAATATGTCCTTTGTCGAATCTTTCGTTGTTGTTGGTTCTCAATGGCAATAGCTATTTGAAGTGCCTCCGAAAGGTCGACATAGTTCTGAAGATCAAGCACATCATGGATGTTGTCATTAAGTCCCAAAATAGACCTTGCCAATGTGTCATCTTCATCTTCTCGGATATTGGCTCTTTGGATTAAGGCTTCCATCTCTTTGTAGTATTCATCGACTGTTCTACTACCTTGTCTCAATCTTTAAAGCCTTTGTTTGAACTCTCATTGGTAGTGTGGGGGAATGAAACGCTTCCTCGTGATGTGTTTGAGCTCTTCCCATGAACGTACTCTACCCTTCCTATTGTTGTTTCTAGTCTTTGTCAATTGAGTCCACCAAACTAGAGCATAGTCAGAAAACTCGAAGACTATCATCTAGACTTGTTCTTCGTCGGTACAAGGGTAGTAGGAGAAGATAAGATCGACTTTGCTTTCCCAATCACAATAACCATCTGGTTCATACTTTCCTTTGAATGAAGGAATTGTGATCTTTCGTTTTGAAAAGATATCACGATCTTGGGCAGCTTGTCGGGGCTCATCAAAGCGTGGGTTACGCCCTTGGTGTCATACGATTGTTATCTCCTATGTTTAGTCGGTCTTGTCTCTGTTGTTCCACATATTCAACCGCTTGGGCTGGATGATGTTGCTCTGGTGGAACTGACCTAACTTCTCTCATGGCTCGTACCTTGTCTTCGGTTCGAGTGAGCCTTGTTAAGATCTCGTTGAGAGATGCTGTGATTTGAGCTATATCATTGGCCTGAACTATCACTTTCTGTGCTATTCCGGTGTCTTTTATCATTCTGTAAAACACTCAATTTTTTTAAAAGGAATAGAAAATAAAACAAGAAATCTCGTAAATCACACCAAGAAAGAAATACTCAGCTAGGCAAGTAAGTCGATCTTGTACACTTTAAAGGATTTCCTGCCACAATTTAACAAATTATATTGGAGTTTGAATCCTAACAAAAGATCCCTAAGGAACTAGGAATCCAAAGAAAGAATGACTCCAATTAAGATATAGTTGCAAGGAGATAAGAGATACGCAACTTGTAATCCTACTAACACAAGAAAGAGAATATGTTAGATGATGTATATACTAATGAAAGCTTGACAAACGAATCTAGAATCTAAGATTCAAAGAAAATTAAATTTGAAATTGTTATCCAACTCAGAATCAACTTGGAAAATTAAATCCAAGATAAATCCAAAAGAACAAACACCAATGCGAACATGATAAACAATGGTGGAGGATGATATTTCTTGACAAAGAATTATAGTGGTTGGCTACAATATGGAACAATGGTGAGCTAGTTTCTATCTCTTTTTTGAAATTTTTTTTCTATTTTTTTTGAATTTTTTTGTTTAAAGAAACTAAATAAATATGATAAGTATTAAAAAAAGTTGAAGAAGAATAAATCACACTAAAAATCAAGAACAACCCCTTATCTTGTGTTGGTATCACAATTTGGAAAAATCTTAAGAATGATGTTTGAAACTCCAAGAATCGTCTTAACTTTGATACCAAATGATGTACAATGCAGGGGAATAGAGATGATATGTTGTTGGTAATGATGTTTTGGTTGATGGAAAGATGGTGAGAGGTTGAAGATGAATATGGTTTGATGGTTGTTGTGTCCTTGGCACCCTTCTAAGTGCAAGTACTTAGGCAAGTAACCTCAAACGGCTCTAACCCACCCTTCTAAACGTGTTTGTTTAAGCAAGCGAGAGTATGAAGATGATTCTCCCTCCTAGAACTTGAAGAACTATGTTGAAGAAATCATCGAAGATACAAGCTATCAACACTTGCAAAAATGAACTAACCAAGTATTTCATATATTAAAAGTAAATTGAGTGACTACACAGCATGGAAGGGACATCCTTTTATAGGTGAAGGATGGCCAAAAATAATTGGAAATAATAATTAAAATTCTAAAAATTTGGAAATACTAATGGCATGAGAATCTTGTTATTTCCTTCCTTGATGCATGAATAGCTCCCTTGTCTTTGACTTTCCATGTTGGAGATGTTGGAGATGCCTTTATTTAAGGAGAAAAAAGATTGCTTTAATTCTGGTCCCTTGGATTTTCACACAGACGGTGGAGATTAAATGAAGTGATGTGGTAGCATGGAGAGTGGTGGATATGGTATGCTTGAGGATGATATTATCTTATTCTATAGGCCTTATTACCTAAATAAATATTATTTCTAATTGGCCTTAATTAAAATATTTGACTCAAACTTCATAATATAGTATTGGGCCAAAATAACACAAACTATGAAAGACCTATTAAGGAGGTTTAAATACAATCTGGTCATGCACTTTATTTGGGCCCTCAATTTGGGTTTGTGTGACCCAATTGTCTTTGAAAGATGAAGAATGATAGCTTTCTCCATGGAATTCTTTGGTCTTCATACTAGTTTGTAATCCCTTGCTCAAGAATCCTTGGACAACAATATTCAGCTTGTCTTGGAGTTGTTTGGACTTGGATCGTGTGATTGGGTCAATTAGAAAGGTAAGCCCATCTCTTTCTTGAATATGGCATGTGGAACATGTATCAATGAGCGTATGTCGCGATGAATGATCTCTCTGTTCGAGTGTATGTCATGATGAATGGTTCCTCTCTTTGAGTGTATACCATGATGGATGACCCCTCTCTTTGAGTGTATGTCGCTATGAATGACCCCTCTCTTCGAGAGCATGTAATAATGAACAGTCCCTCTCTTTAAGTGTATACCGTGATCGAAAATCCCTCGCTTTGAGTGTATGTTGCAATGAATGACCTCTCTTTTTGAGCGTATGCTGTGACGAATGACCCATCTCTTTGATTGCATGCCTTGCTGAACGGTCTCTCTTTGAGCGTATACCGTGATGGATGACCCCTCTCTATGAGCGTATGTCGCAATGAATGACTCCTCTCTTTAAGTGCATGTCATAATAAAAGATCCCTTTCTTAGAGCGTATAACGTAATGGACGATCCATCTCTTTGAGCGTATGACGTAGTGAATGACGCTCTCTTCAAGTATATGTCATAATGAATGGTCCCTCCCTTTGAGCATATACCATGATGGACGACCCCTCACTTTGAGCAATGTCACGATGAATGATCCCTCTCTCTGAGTTCATGTCATAATGAACGGTCCCTCTCTTTGAGTGTATGGCATGATGGATGACCACTATCTTTTATCGTATGTCACGATAAATGACCCCTCTCTTCGAGTGTATGTCAAGGTGAACGGTCCCTCTCTTTGAGCGTATACCATGATAGATAACCCCTCTCTTTGTGCGTATGTCGCTGTAAATGACCCTCTCTTCAAGTGTATGTCATATTTAACTTGTTCCTCGCTTTAAGCCTATACCGTGATAGATGACCCCTCTTGATATGTGAACACCCAACCTTAGTTTCTGCCCATACCTATTATTAAGCTACTTTAATTCACACATGGGATCAAAGGGGAGTTATCTTGTTGATCTTAGTATTTAATACTTTTATATACTTTATAGTAAGCTACTTAAGAGTTATATAACTTAAACAATAAAAATGAATAGTTATTATAACCACATTGATTAAAGTTTCAGCTTAGTTCTAAACTCATGTTAAGTTATTTTATGTATTCTCATTATTTCCATTATTATGTTTTCTTCATAGGGCTTACCTAAAAGCTCAAGGAGTAAATATTAGCTCGGTGTCAGCTCAGTCAGCTAAGAAGAAGCTAAATGAAAGGTAATGTTAAAAACACTAGGAGCCAACTTCACAATAGCTTAGAAATGTATGGAATACTCCTACAGTACATAAAGGACTAAAGGATAGCTCCATGTCTACTCACAAACCTCATACAAGCTCAAATAAAGCATAATTCAAAACGAGTCCTTAGGAGATTCGGATCAGCTCCAAAAGACTCCTCACCCTAAAATAGATTATAAGGAAGCTAATGGACCAGCTCACTTTGCTAAAGGCAGCTCGGATTAGCTTGTTTCAGCTTCAAACTTTAGCTAAGTCATTCAGCTAGATAGCTTAGTTCAATCCAGTTCACTCCCAGCTCGATTAACTTACCTCAGCTCCAGCTATCACTCCCAGCTCAACACTCGAAGGTCACCTACCTTTCACCAAGCATCTTGTCCATCCATGATCAACATTGGGTGCAAAGATCATGGAGGGAAAGGAAGTGGGCGCCAAAACAAAGAGATAACACTTTTCATTGAATAGATTCATGATGGTCCACTTGTTTGTCAATTTCAAGCATGATACAAGAAGAACTGGGTTTCGTGTCTTCATGAAAGTTATTCTTCTATCTCTTATCTTTCCAACGCATATTGAATCGAATCAATCAAATATCAGGAGCTCGAGATATGGCTAAATTACTGAAGACAATGCAGAAGTTGCATCTTTTCGAATAGATTTGGAGGGAGACACCATTCAAATGAATGGTTATCTGAATAGTTAAAGGCCATTTCGTCCAAACCTCTTGAAAAACTATAAATAGGACTTAAATTCATTTGTAATACACATCTTTGGTTAATATAAAAATTCCTTTGTGAGTTTACTCTCAAACTTGTTCTTTTTAGAACTATATCGACTTATCAAATCTATTATATAGGTTTGTGGCGTATCCTACCTTTTCCATCCATACCTAAGAATCTAGGAACTTATTTCCTAATGGTCTAAGTCCTGTACCACCCTCAAAGCATTCTATAAGTTTGGTTTATGCTTTCATAGCATAAGTTCTAATTTTGTTACCTTTGAGTACTATTTTTTTACCACCTTACATACAATGCATCCAATCCATTTTGTCCATCACCATAGTCGACTTCCCCTAGCCTTCACTATCACCTTTTCCATTTATTTCTCTAACCAAAACATCACCCTATATTCCCTTACCAATTTCATATATAACCTACACTTCCGCAACCCTCTTTACACCACTTCACCATCTTTTCCTCATCAAACAACAAGGAAAGTATACGAGGATCAAGGTTTGCTTATAATCACGATCGGGACAATCAAAGCTTCTCTCTAAAACAACAATTGGAGAGTTGGAGCGTATCACCTTTCTTGAGCGTATGTGGCGGTGAATGACCCCTCTCTCTGAGTGCATGTCATAATGAACAGTCCCACTCTTTGAGGGTATGACGTGATGGACGACCCCTCTCTTTGGGCGTATGTCGCGATGAATGACCCCTCGCTTCGAGTGTATGTCATAAGAATGATCCCTTTCTTAGAGCCTATACCGTGATCGATGACCCATCTCTTTGAGCGTATATCGCGATGAATGTCCCCTCTCTTCGAGCGTATGTCATATTGAACGGCCCCTCTCTTTGAGCGTTTATCGTGATGGATGACCCCTCTCTTTGAGCTTTTGTCGCGATAAATGACACCTCTCTTCGAGTGTATGTCATGGTGAATGGTCCATATCTTTGAGCGTATACCATGCATGATGAACGACACCTCTCTTAGAGCGTATACCATGATTGATGACTTCTTTCTTTGAGCGTATGTCGTGATGAATTACCCCTCTCTTCGAGTGCATATTTTAATGAATAGTCCCTCTCTTTGAGCGTATGCCGTGATAGACGATCCCTCTCTTTGAGGGTATATCACGATAAATAACCCCTCTCTTCGAGTGCATGTCATAAAGAACGACCCCTCTCTTCTAGCGCTTACCGTGATTGATGACCTCTCTCTTAAAGCGTATGTTACGAATGAATGACCACTCTCTTCGAATGTACGTTATGGTGAACGATTTCTATCTTTAAGCATATACCGTGATAGATGACCCCTCCCTTTCAGCGTAGGTCGCGATGAATGACCCCTCTCTTTGAGTGCATGTCATAATTAATGGTCCCTTTCTTAGAGCATATACCATGATGGATGATCTATCTCTTTGAGCGTATGTCGCGATGAAAGACACCTCTCTTCGAATGCATGTTATGGTAAATGGTCCATCTCTTTGAGCCTATGTGGAAAGCCCGACATAGAGTGGTTATATGTTTTTTTCAAACATAAATCAAGTTTCAAATAAAATCAAAATAACCTGTACTGACAATAGTTCAATCTTCAAACATAAATTAGTTTCAAAATATAATTAATGTAATCTGTACGGATAAAAGGTTGATCTAGATATGTTTTAAAACATATAAAAGTGTTACCAAAATAAGGTATCCTATAAACACCGTTGTTCAAAAAGTAATTCATTTTTCCGACGATAAAATATAATAAGTTTAAACCAATCAGTAACAAAATATAGGCACATCATTAGCAAAATAGAGAGGCATATGTCACCCTAACTGAAATCCTGACGATTTAAATATAATCGAGAAGGTGTAGATCCTCCAAGTGCCAAATCCGGGATGCCTATCTATAGATATCTGAATCAGGAAAGAAAACGAGTATGATCTATGGAGCCCAATATGTTCCAACAGTGCAAACAAATCACAGGTAAAAAAATAAAATAAACAATAATATCAAGAAAAAAAGATCATGTATATGAATGATATGCTACCATCTAATCGAACTCCTAGATATAGTTCCCCAGAACAGTATCTGATACAGGCATTAACCTAAGCAGGATAGGGCGAAGCTATCAGTCTAAGAAATTTCCTTAGGGAATAGGCGTAATTACCACGGCTATAGCATGAGAACCGATAACAGGAAAGATTACCCTAACCGAAGCTAGGAATAGTAAACAAACAGAATTATCAGTTGGATCAAGACTGAACCGAACCTCAAACACTTCTCAACATCCCCCTTCTAAAGTAATAGGCATGCAATAACAGCAGGAATAATGACAGTAGTACTAGGAAATAATCAGTCACCATGTATATACCAAATCATGAAATATCATACAAGATACATCAGACATACAGTAAAATCATAATATAATCATGCTTAAGGTCCAAAATAAATGTCTATGTAAATCTTGGAAATCAGTCATGTGCACATGCTAGGTTCATTTAAAACGGGGAAAATAGTAGTATACAGTCATATAGCACACAAGGAAGACACCTCAAAAGGGCAGAATCAAATAGGTGGTCTATTAGGCGTTCGCGCCTCGCTCTACAGCAGTACTGGACCCTATAGATACAAGATAAGTCTATATTAATACCGTAGTTTAAACAATGGATTGTTTATTCACTAGGTTTAAATACATACGAGTTATGATTGGATCTCAAGATTGGTCAAAACGGGAGGAGCTAGGCTGGGTCGGTACACGATCAGGAGGACTATGAGATCCCACAATTAAACATGTATCGATATTAGACCTTAATTTCAATACTAGACTTAACTTAACTTAGAAGAAAAGTTTGACTAGAAACTTTAAAGTCCAATTTGGAGGCTTTCAGGTTCGGATTTCGGGACATCGAAAAATATAGAATAGGGGTTTTTGAAAATTTTGACTTTTTGGTCAAAGTCAGCATTGACGACATGCAGACATCACGGTCAACGGGTTAGATCTGGTCAACGGGTCTGGTCAAAGTTGACCAGTTCGATCTGGGTTGGACCGATTCGGTTTGAGTTGGACCGGTTCAGGACTAGTTCGACTCGGGTTAACCGGTTCAGACCGGGTTTAGAGCGGCCGGATATCGCCTCAACGGTGCATGGAGGCCACGTGCGACCCTAAATCGGCCAAAAAAAGCCTCTAAACTAAAAAATTACCAAGATTTCATCCAATAACCCTAGATTTAGACCCAACATCCTAGAAAACCACTCGAAAAAGGTTAAACTTACCTACTAACTCTAACCGGTCGTACAACTCCGATGAAGGCCCGATCGGTGATCAACGAAGGCGCTAGTAAGGGTGTTTTGTTCGCTTCTCCATGGTGAACACGAGGAGGTCGGTGACGTACTAGAACGACGCCGATCGAAGGCTGATACACCAGATCATGAAAGGGGTTTAAACCTTAAATTCCAATGAAGCTTCGAGCTTCGATTCAAGGCAAACGGCACAGCGGCTCGACGAGTAAGGGGAAGGGTTTTTCTTAGGACTTTTCAATGAGTAGAAGGACGGTGGCGATGTAAGACATGCTGTGGTGGAGGAGATCGGCGATTGGGGCAGGAGAGGGAAAAAGGTTTCGAATGATATTATTATTATTATTATTATTTCACCGAAACGGGTTCAAAATAAAACTAGGATGGGGAATTTAGTTCACAAGATCTTACTAGCTCAAGTGGTTGGGTACGTAGTTTAACAACTCGGGGGTTGTGGGTTCAACACCCCACAACCATAATTCCTTATTTTTTAAGGTGTTATAACTCTCCCCTCTAAAAAGAAATTTCGTCCTCCAAATTACCTGAATTGAACAGATGCGAAAACTGTTCCCTCATAGAATCCTCGATCTCCCAAGTGGCCTCAGAAAGGCTACGATTTATCCACTAAAATTTAACCATGGGGATACGTCTTCTTCTCAAAACTCTCACATCAAACTCTAAGATCTAAACAAGTTATGTAACAGGCCCAGTTTTTTTCAGAATACGTTATGGTCCAATGTATCTTGGGCTTAACTTGCCCTTACGCCTAAATCTCAGAACTTTCTTCCATGGAAAGATTTTCAAGAAAGCATGATCACCAACCTCAAACTCGACATCTTTTCTTCTACGGTCAGCATAAGATCTCGGATCAATCTGGTAGTCTCATACAACTCAGTCCAACAAATAGGTCTTACGACCATACAAGGCCTCATAAGGTGTCATACTAATGCTAGCCTGGTAACTATTATTATATGCAAACTCTACCAAGGGCAATGAATCTTTCCAATTGCCTCGTAAATCTAACACACAACCCCGTAACATATCCTCCAGGATTTGTATCACTCTCTCAGACTGGCCATGTCACAACCCAATTTTCCCCTAGATTAGGAATCTAAAATCCCTAATTTGAAACCCTAGATTTTGGGGATTTAATTCCTGATTTCAGTGACTCTTTTGTAATTCCTGAAAGTTTTAGGGTTTGTGTGTGATGTTTCAAAAACATCAGCCTCTGTTGGGTAATTTTACCCTTACTTAAATTTTTAGATTCTTGTTCCCTGTTTATTGCTTCGGTTATAAGGGAGAGTGATTCTCCTTTATTGTCGATTCAAGGTGTTTGAATCCTTTTAATCTCTTTTTCTTACCTGTGAACCAAATCTACTCATCCGTTCCTCGTTTCGTGCTCTCTTCTTGTTGGTTGTTTCATAATTGGTTCGGTAAGCCTCGATCGTTTTCCTCCTTTTGTTTTTGTTCGTGTTTAATATTGGTTAAAGAAGGTGTTTATTGTTTTGGTCTTGTTTGATTTAAGGAGAGTTTTTGAATCGGGTTTGAGTGTTGGGGTGGATTGTTTGGCATTGGTTCGAACTTGTTGTTGAATGAGTGTTTTAAACCAGTTTAGAATTGATTATGAGGGGTAAAGAATCGAGAAAAAAAATCAGGAAAATCTGGCCTGGGAGATTTGGAAAATTTCCAGAATTTTCCTGGAAAATCTGGAAATCCCAGATTTTCTCGAGAAAATCCTGGGAAACCTGAAATCCGACCCGTTGACCCGAAACCCAACCCGATCTCTGACCCAACTGACATCACTACTGATGCCATCACTGACGTCACTGCTGACGTCATCACTAGTGTTACTATTGATGTCATCACTGATGTCATCGCTGACATCATCTGTTGACGTCAATGTTAACCTGATAACGTCATTGCTGATGTTAGTGTTGACCGGTGCTGATGTTAGTAGTTGACTTTTTCGACCTGGGTCCACTTCATGTTTTTCGACGTCTTGAGTTCGATGGTATTCTGTTTTTCGAAATTCGAACCCGAAGTATCGTTTTTTGGGCTTTTATGTTCGAAAGCTTATTTGGAAGTTATCTGTATTGGATTCTAAAATAGTTTCTATTTGGTTCAGGTGACGTGGACTTTGACATTGAGCAGTTGCCTCCTCCTCCTCTTGGACGACCTCCTGTTCATCAGCATTTACTTATCAGTAGTGTGGCATAGTAGGGTGTCTAACATTAATTGTTATTCATAGGTTCTACTCCTGCTCATTCTAGTGGTAGAACCGAGTCTAGTCGACATTAGTATCATCGTTGAGCCTTCTGTTCAGGTGTGTTCTCTTCTGTTAATTCTGTTACTCAGTATGTTCAATTTCTATTAAACCCGTATGAACATGCATTATTCTGACTTTACATTACTGATTTTGATATTTGTCACGCTTACCTCTTGTTAGATTATAAGGATTGCATTTTGATTCTGTATCTGCATTTATCATTACATCTGGTTAGATTATATGTGTACGGGGAAGTTAGTGATTTATCACTTTTGTTTAGTGGTTTTGTAATATATCACTTCTGTTTAGTGGCTCCACCTGCGGGTCGAGTTTCCACTTCTGTTTGGTGTGATGGAGTTAGAGTGGTTCTAGGGAACCTAATCATCTGATGGTGTTCGGTAATGGGTGCATTCATGCATACATTACATCATATTCCCTGCTTTGTTATCTAATTCTATTTATCTACACTTTAGAGACACACTAGGCTCTCTAGCTTACACCCTCTCAGTTTCCTGTTTCAGATCTCAAACCTAGGCTACATACTGTACTTGGAGGATACTGAATTAGTTTATTATTATAGTATGTTTTACAGTTTTATTTTCCGGATTATAACATTTAATTGGATATTATTTTATGTATTAAGGATTTGGGATTTTTACTCAGATTTTCTAAATTATTATTATTTATCATTTATGGGTTGAACTCTGTTTATTTAATCGTTGTATATTTTAATATTTTAAATTATTAATTATTTAATAATTTATCAGAGTAATATATTTAAATTTTATGAAAACCCTAACTTATAAAATAAGTTTTGTAATGTAAACCCTAACTTGTAAATTAAGAAATTATGTTTATTTTAGGGGTTACAGACCATCTGTTTGGGGATGAAAAGATGTATTGAAATTCAGATGAGTACCCAAAGCAGACTGTAAAGTTGTCCAGAAATGAGAAGTAAACCTTGGATCTCGGTCAACAATGATAGACAAGAGCACCCCCATACAATCTGACAATCTTAGAAATATACAATTTAGCCAACTTTTCCAGAAAATAAGTGACCCAAATAGGAATAAAGTGAGCTAATTTTGTGAGTCTATCAACAACAACCCAGACATAATCCTTTCTAGACGGGGTCAGAGGCAAACCGTTAACAAAGTTCATTGTAATATGTTCCTATTTCCATTCTGGAATCCTTATAAGATGTAAGAGACTAGAAGGATACTGATGTTCTGCTTTCACCTACTGACACGTCAGGCATCTAGATACATAGTTTGAGATATCCTTTTTCATACCTATCCAACGGTATCTCTATTTCAGATTTTGATACATCTTATCTCCTCCAGGATGCATAACATAAGGACTACTATGAGCCTCTCTGAGAATAGTCTGTCTCAACTCGGTATTGTTGGGTACACAATAACGACCATTAAAACAAAGAACTTCATCCTAATCGGAAGAATAAATAGAAGTGGATCCTTGCTCAACTTGTTGCATAACAGGAAGTAAGGTGTCATCTAGATGTTGCTTGGCCTTAATCTGCTCGACCAAGGTCGGTTTAACCTGTAACTCATCCAGCAGACTACCATCATCATATACTCATTCTTACAAATAGAGATCTCAGGTTTGATATGGTCTTTCGACTCAAGGAAACAACCACAACATTGTCTTTCCCCGGATGATACTCAATCTTACAGTCATAGTCCTTAAGAAGTTCCAACCAACGACGTTATCTCAAATTATGCTCCTTCTAGGTAAAGAGGTATTTTAGGCTCTTTTGGTCGGTAAAGATATAACACTTCTCTTTGTAGAGATAGTATCTCCAAATCTTCAAAGCAAAAAACTACTGTTGCAAGCTCAAGATCATGAGTGGGATAATTATACTCATGTGGTCTCAACTGTCGTGATGCATATACAATCACCTTACCATCCCGCATCAAAACACAACCAAGCCCTGAATGCGAAGTATCGCTGTAAACTGTAAAGTCCTTTCTTGACTCAGGTTGTGCCAAAACTGGAGCTCAAGTCAAAGTTACTTTCAACTGATCAAAACTAGACTGTTAGGCCTCAGACCATACAACCAGAACATCTTTCCTTGGATGCTTTGTCAAAGGGGTGGCAATGATGGAAAAGCCCTCGACAAAGCATTGGTAATACCAGCTATGCGCAGAAAATTGCTAATCTTAGACACATTCCTAGGAGGCTTCCAACTAGTGATTGTATCAATTTTACTCGGATCCACCTGGATACCCTTAGCTGAAACATGTCCAAGAACATTCACCTCACTAAGCCAGAATTCACATTTACTTAGCTTAGCTTACAGCCGATGCTCCCTGAGAGTCTGCAACACAACTCTTAGATTCCCCACATGCTCGTCCTTAGAGCGAGATTAAACCAGGATAAAATCAATAAACACCACAACAAACTGGTCTAGGTAGGGTCGGAAAATACGGTTCATCAGGTCCATAAAAGCTGCAAGGGATTAGTCAATCGAAAGGCATCACCAAGAACTCATAGTGATATCTAGTGCAGATAGCAGTCTTAGCAACATCAGAGCTCTTAATCTTTAACTGGTAGTACCCAGATTGAAGATCAATCTTCGAGAAAATCATGGCTCCCCGAAACTGATCAAACATGTCATCAATCCTAGGTAAATGATATTTCTTTTTCACGGTCAACTTGTTCAACTTTCAGTAGTCGATGCACAATCGAAGGGAACCATCCTTCTTTTTAACAAAGAGAATTGGAGCTCCCCAAGGAGAAGAGCTAGGTCAGATGAAACCTCTATCAAACAGTTCCTGAAATTGAACCTTTAACTCGTTTAGCTCTTTCGGGGCCATACGATACAGGTCCATAGAAACTGGTGCTGACCCAGGATATGTCTCAATTTCAAACTCAACCTTCCTTTCTGGAGGGAGACCAGGTAACTCCTCTGGAAAAACATCAGAAAACTTGCTAGCAGTGCGAATTTCTTCGATCTTAGATAGAAACCCTTTTGTGTTAAGGAAACATGCAATAAAAGTCTCATATCCCTTCCGGATCATCATGTCAGCAGACAAGACCGATACTACATTGGATAGATAGCCTCGTCTTTCACCAACCAAAAATACAGAACGTCCATCCAGTCTTCATAGTGGCCCTTTTGTCCTCACAGTCCAAACTAACACGATGCTCTGTTAATCAGTCCATCTCTAGAATTAGATCGAACTCCTCTAAAGAAAGTTCCATAAGATCTGCCAGAAACACTTTCCCTTCCACAACAAGGGGACATCTCCTAAACACCTTATTCACAGATAAAGATTGACCCACATGGCTCATAATAAGAGTGGAACAAATAAGAGTGGGTGGAGCCATTGTCAAGCAAAGCAAAGTATGGAACAAATAAGATGGTAAAAGTAACTACGATAACATTTGGCTCGTCTCGGTCATCATGATGTCTGGTGGCATATATAAGTGCTTGCTGACGAGCCTCAGAAATTGACGGTCCATCACTCTGGTGGCCTCGACCCCTAGTGTCGGATCTAATAGTAGACCCAGAAGCTCTACTCTGAAAATGCCCTAAAGCTAGTGTCTAAACAAATGTCCAAGATCGGGAAGGAGTCTGAGTGTGTATAGGGGTCTGAGTCGATGGTCGACTGGCAGAAGGTGGATGAGGGCAGTCTCTCAAAAAATGATCAAAAGATCCACATCGGAAATAAGCACCAACCTTCTTCCTACACTCTCCCCTTTGTAGGTTGCCACCATAGTCACAGACTGGTGCAGATGAGAACGTAGAAGAACCACCACGGCTAACAGTAGAGTCCTGAGGAGTCATAGGCCGATGATAAGAACCACCTCTCTAACTGGGTACAGATCGAGCCCTTTTATAAGGGCGACTATACGATTCACCATGGTTACCATGTGCCCCAGATCAATTACGGTCCTTCCTGTGGTCCCTATCTCGGTCTTGATCTCTCACAATCTGATTATCTAAAAGATTCTCCAAATTCTCTACGGTCTTCGCATGGTTCACCATATCCTCAAAATATCACATCATGATGTGTGGCTACTCTGTCTAGTATACCAATGTGAAGACCTTCTAGAAACTTATCGTACTTATCTTTCTCTATGGCCACTAGCCTAGTACCATACCACATCAAATCTAGAAACCGAAGCTCATACTCGGCCACTATCATGGTACTCTATACCAAGTCCTTAAAGGCCTGATGCCTCTCTCTCAGATATTGATCGCCCAAGAAATGATTCTTGAATCGTTCCTTGAAAAAGTCCCAGGTCAGCCTATCAGGGATACACTACTCACCATAGACTCCCATCAGATGTTGGCACTACCATCAAGCATAGACACTGCTCCTAAGTATGTCATAGCTAGCTTCAAACCCAGCTGATCCATATGCCTCTCGGTATCATACAACCATGTCTCAGAATCTGAGGGTGCACCAGTCAAGGATCCAGAAAAAGTTTTCACCCCAGTAGCCATCAAGGTCTGAGAGATAGGAGTATCTGGTAAAACACCCGAAGCTCTGACGGCTCCTTATATCAGCTGAAAGAACTGTCTACTAAGGGTCTTATATGTTAGTGTGGCAGTAGGCTCGGTTCTTGGTGTTGATGCCCCTCTGACCGGGGTAGACATATCTATGCCTACAGCAGGCTATGGGCCAAGCGATACGGTGGTACTAGTAGAAATAGAAGGTTTCGGAGGAATGATAGGCAGAGGATCACTAATAGGCTCCTCTATAGGATTAGCAAAACTGGTCACTCGACCACTCCCTCAGGTGGTTCAACAAGCTCTATGGACACTCATGTATCTCAGGTAATCTACAAGGATAAAGTTTATGAGATTAGAATTGGCACTGGAGAACCATACACAATACAATAAGATATAGGTGACAAGGTCTTACGGATATCATTTTATAACAGTTTAACAGAAAAATATTTCATTTAGGACCCATCATGATCCGAGAGTCATATAATCAAAAGCTTTGATACCAACCAAATGTACCCCCCTAGATCGGACAATGCGAAAAGCCCGACCTAGAGTGGTCATATTTTTTTCAAACATAAATCAAGTTTCAAATAAAATCAAATTAACCGATAATAACAATAGTTCAATCTTCAAACATAGATTAGTTTCAAAATATAATCAATGTAACCTGTACTGATAAAAGGTTAATCTGGATATCTTTTAAAACATATAAAACTGTTACAAAAATAAGGTGTCCTGTAAACACGATTATTCACAAAATAATTCACATTTTCAACGATAAAATATAATAAGTTTAAACCAATCAGTAACAAAATATAGGCACGTCATTGGCAAAATAGAGAGGCACATGTCACCCTAACTAAAATCCGAAAGATTTAAGCATTACATCAAAATATAATCGGGAAGGTGTAGATCCTCCAAGTGCCAAATTCGGGATGTCTATCTACAGATATCTGAAAGGAAAAAGAAAACAGGTATGAGCTATGGAGCCAGTATGTTCAAACAGTGCAAACAAATCACAGGTAAAAAGATCAAATAAACAGTAATATCAGAAAAAAAGATAATGTATATGAATGATATGCTACCCTTCAACCGAACTCCTACATATAGTTCCCCAGAACAGTATCTGATATAGGCATTAACCTAAGCCCAATATGGAGAAGGTATAGGCCAAAGATATTTCCTTAGGGAACAGGTGGAATTACTCCGACCATAGCACGAGAATCGATAACTGGCGGGATTACCCTAACCAATATTAGGAACCATAAACAGACAAAATTATTAGCTGGATCAAGGCTGAATTGAACCTCAAACACTTCTCAACATCACACTCCTAAAGTAACAGGCATGCAGTAACAGCAAGAACAATGACAATAGTACCAGGAAATAACCAGTTATTATGTATATACCAAATCAGGAAATATCATACAGGATATATGAGACATACAGTAAAATCATAATATGATCATGGTCAATCTCCAAAATAAATGTCTATGTAAATCTTGGAAATCAGTCATATGCACATGCTAGGTTCATTTAAAAAGGGGAAACCAGTAGTATACAGTCATATAGCACACAAGGAACACACCTCAAAAGGGCAGAATCAAATAGGTGGTCTACTGGGCGTTCGAGACTCGCTCTGTAGAAGTACTAGACCCTATAGATACAAGATAAGTTTATATTAATACCGGAGTTTAAACAATGGATTGTTTATTCACTAGGTTTAAATACATATGGGTTATGATCAGATCTCAAGATTGGTCAAAATGGGAGGAGCTGGGTCGGGTCGGTACATGATTAGGAAGACTATGAGATCCTACAATTAAATAGGTATCAGTATTAAACCTTAATTTCAACACTGGACTTAACTTAGAAGAAAAGTTTGACTAGAAACTTTAAAGTCTAATTTGAAGGCTTTCGGGTTTGAATTTTGAGAAACGAACTTTACGTATGGACTTAGGACATCGAAAAACATAAAATAGAGGGTTTTGAAAATCTTGGCTTGTTGGTCATAGTCAGCGCTGACGTTAATATAGTCAATGTTGACGTCATACTAACATCGGCAACCACGTCAACAATCAATGCTGACGTCATACAGATGTCACGGTTAACGGTCAACGGGTCAGATCTAGTCAATGGGTCGGGTTGGTTAATGAGTCAGATCTGGTCAATGGGTCTAGACCGGTTCAGTTCGTTTTGGGTTGGACCGATTCAAGACTGGATCGACTCGGATTGACCGATTCAAGGCCGGTTCAGACCGGGTTTAGGCCGATTTAGATCAGCCGGCTCCATGCAACCATCTAGGGCGGCCGAAAATCACCCTAGTGGCACGTGGAGGCCATATGCGACCCTAAATCGGCCAAAAAAAGGCTTTAAACTCAAAAATTACCCATATTTCAACTGATAACACCAGATTCAGACAAAACAACATAGAAAACACACTCGAAAAGGGTTAAACTTACCTACTAATCATAACCGATAGCACAACTCCGACGAAGGTCCGATCGATGAAGAACGAAGGTGTTGGTAAGGGGGTTTTGTTCGCCTCTCCACAGTGAGCACGAGGAGGCCAGCGACGAGCTAGAACAGCATCGATCGGAGGCCGAAACATCGGATCTCAAAAGGGGTTTAAAAGCTAAATTCCGTCAAAGCTTCGAGCTTCGTTTCATGGCGAACAGCGCGACGGCTCAATTAGTTAGGGGAGTGGTTTTGCCCAGGAATCGATGGTGAGCACAAGAACGGTGGCGGTTCAAGCCACGACACGGCGGTGGAGGAGATCAGTGATAGGGGCATATGAGGGAAAAAGGTTTCGAATATGGAGAAGGTTCCAGATCTGATATCTTTTTGGTTTCCAACATGGTATATGGGTTTAAAAAAATTCGAATGATATTATTATTAGGGTAAACTACTCCATTTACCATCCAACTAATTGGGGATACCTATTTTGGCCACCCAACTAACGAACTCGTCAATCAAATCACTCAACTTTTAAACCCTACCTATTTGGGTCACCGCCGTTAAAATTCTAATGGGGAAGGTTAACGGTGGTGACATGGCAATTAATTAAAATTTATAAAATTATACATTTAATCCCTCTAATTTATTTATTCAATCAATTTGATTATATTTTTAATTAAAATTAAATAAAATTAACTATCCAATCAAATTAGGACACGTGTCTTTTTTATTTTTTATTTTTATTTATTAAATTTAATAAGCCAATCGTATAGTGACATGTGTCAGCTTTTTATTGGCCTTAAAGAATGAAAGAAAGTAAATTAAAATAATTGCTTGTGGGGTGAATTGAGAGTGCATAAGCCATTACGCCACACTATTTTAATGTGAAGTAGCACTGACATAATTAATTTAACCATTTCGTTCCGGTGAAACTGTAGGGATCTGACATATTAAAGGATACTGACATAATTTTGATTCAAATAAAAATTTTTATATAATAAATATTCGTATAAAAATTATAAATATTCGAATAATTTGATTAAAAATATTTGAATTTTAAATATTTAAATAAAACTTTTAGATATTCAAAAAAATACTTGAATAATAATTATATGAATAAAAATATTTCTATAATAAATATTCGAATAAAACTATTTGAATAAAAATATTCGAATATTTATATTTTTTATTCAAAAGATTGAATAAAAATATTTATGTTTATTCTTATATATAGGAATAAAGATATTTATGATTTTTAATAAAAATATATGAATAAAAATCATAAATATTTTTATTAAAACTTTCGAATAAAAATCATAACTATTCGAATATTTTTATTCAAATAGTTTTATTTGAATATTTATCATACTAATATTTTTATTCGTATATTTATTATTCATTTTTTTGAATATCTGGATTTTTTTATTCAAATATTTAAAATCCAAATTTTTTAATTCAATTATTTGAATATTTATAATTTATTTATAAATATTTTTATTTAAATATTTATTGTACGAATATTTTTATTCGAATCAAAATTATGTCAGTACTCTTTAGTACGTCAAATCCCTTTAGTTTCACGAGGAACGAAATGGTTTAATAAATTAAGTCAATGTTACTTATCACTAAAATAGTGTTACTTATCATTTAAATGAGTGTGGAGTAATGGTTGAAGCACTCCCATTTCACCCCACGGGAAGTTTTTAAATTTTACTTTCTTTCATTCTTTAAGCCCAATCAAAAGGTGACACATGTCACCATACGACTGATTTATTAAAAATTAATAAATAAAAATTAAAAATAAGTAAGACACATGTCCTAATTTGATTGGATGGTTAATTTTATTTAATTTAATTAAAAATATGATCAAATTGATTGAATAAATAAATTAGAGGGATTAAATGTGTAATTTTATAGATTTTAATCAACTACCAAGTCACTGTCGTTAACCTTCTCCGTTAGAATTTTAACGATGATTGCCCAAATAGGTAGGGTTTAAAAGTTGGATGGTCTGATTGACTAGTTCGTTAGTTGGATGGCCAAAATAGGTATCCCTAATTAGTTGGGTGGTCACTGGAGTAGTTTACCTTATTATTATTATTATTTCACCAAAAGGGTTCAGAATAAAACTAGGATGGGGAATTTAGTTAACAAAAGCTTCCAAGCTCAAGTGGTTGGGTACTTAGTCTAATAACCCGGGAGTTATGGGTTCAACACCCCACAATCACAATACCTTATTATTTCTTAAGGTGTTACAACATGTCATAATGAACGACATTTAATGGTATCAGAGTCTGGTTCAACACTCGGACTGTGAGGTCCAAAATCATTTTTGATCTGAAAAAAATGATTTTGTAAATCTATTTGGTAAATCTGGATTCTTGTTTTGACTCATATTTAAAATTTTCTACAATATTTTTGAATAATTCTTCAAGTACCGATTCTAATATAGGATTTGTCTGTTCTTCTGTAGACACTCTATTATGCCACCCCGTATAAGTACACGCTTAGCGACCGGAAGAGGTCATGGACGAGGCCATGGCCGAGGTCGATCTATTGGATCTACTAGTGATGTCTCGCCTCCTGTGGACCCGCCACAAGATTAGAGTTTGGCTCAAGAGATAGGAGTGGAGGATCACCCTGAGATTCAGACCCAGGCTCAGCAAGACAAGGTTAATCATCTGGTCTAGAGTGAGAGACCATATGTGTCTAGAGATAGTGAAACTGTCGGTTTGGACTCCATGACGATATAGAGACAGATACTCAGATATTTGCGTTAGAATAAGGGTTTGAGAAAACCCATATCTATAGAGTTTCTAACTATTGGTATGACGATGTTCGACGGTAAGACTGGTACTGATCCAGTCGGTGCAGAGTACTGGATGAAGAAGCTTCAGTGTTTGTTTGTGGAGATGGAGTACCCTTCAAATAGGAAACTGGGGGCAGCCATATCCTTGCTTCAGGGGGAGGCCCTGAACTGGTGGGAGGTCGAGGAGAGAGTTACTACTTCAGAGAATATCAGTGGGAGTTTTTCAGACAGGCTTTCGAGGATAGATATGTTGGACCTGAGTATCTAGCCAAGTGCTGAGATGACTTTCTGAACCTACAACAGAATGATATGTCAGTGAACAACTACGAGATAGAGTTTCTGCGACCGCTTCAGTATGCTCTAGGTATAGTTTCTACTAAGAAACAGAAATGTGATCATTTTACGGAAGGACTCTAGGTACCTGTTACACCCGAATTTTGGGTGTTCCAAATAAAATAAATAACTAAAAATAGGATAAAAAATAAAATAAAATAAACAAATAACAAAAAAATAATAATAAAAATAATAAAATTTAAATTAAAGATATTTGAGAGATTTTCGGTTGGTGTGGGGAGTTGGTTGAGAGATTTCTGGGAGAGGGTTTAGGAGTTTGATTTGGTGTGGATTGTGGGTTGGTGCCTTTAAAAGGAAATGAAATCAGAAAGAAGGGGCCCAGAAACTTGAATAGTGTGTAGAAATCTCAATCCCATCCGAAGGAGGAGGAAAGAAACGGAAGCAGAGAGAGGCTAGTACTTCTTGGCAGAGGGGGAGAGCAAGAATTAAGAGGGAATCGAAAGGAAAAGGGATGCAGGGGAGGTTTCTCTCACTCGGCCAAGACGAGAACAAGGTAAAGGGGGGTTGGAGCTTTTAGAATTTGCACTCAGGGGGTCCTTCGAAAGTTTTCTCTGTGAAGGAAAATTGGAGATCATGAAAATGAATTCTAAAGTTCATGGGGTACAAACTTTAGCAGAGAAAGAAAACCCATGCATGTGAAAAAAAATGTAAGTATATTGTTAACTTATTACCACCAATATATAGAATAATGTTTTTTTAGTTGATTTGCAACAGTGCTTCTACATTCAAGCTTATTGTCATGATTTGTTCCAGATAAAATTAGTCATATTTCTTTAGTTCTCGGTTCTATACTGTTATAGTAATCGGAAAAAGAAAGACATAATTTATCTTGTTTCTTTGATCTCTTTGTTTATTTATTTATTTATTTATTTATAATGTTTTATTTAATTGTTTTATTCATCGGTATGTTTGCATGTTTTTAATTCATGTAGAATATTTGTTTAGAAGAACACCTAATTTATACCTAGTTAATTAAATTAGAGCCTTTTAGGATTAGTCTCTTTAATTACATATTTAATTTAAATAGGGAGATAATTGTAGTAAAGATGACATTTTAATCTTATACCTCGGATACACTAAAAGGCCGATGTTTTGACGTACCATGATGTTGGCCTAAAGAGTGTACCTCGGTATCTAATTAATGTGCTATCAAAACTTAGAACTTGGTTCCCCAATTTAGGTTTAGAATTAAATAAAATTGGTAGGTAAATAATTAGTGACATTAGTAAAATTATTAATTTTGTTAAGTGACAAGATGGTAGTGTCCGAGCATTCGGATGTTATCATACACTTGGTAAAATTAATAATTTAAATAGGGTTTTAATACCTAATTAATAGAGCCTTTCTAGGTTAGAACTTAAAATGAACAAGATAATGAATGATCATGCATTTAAACCTTTTTGAGGCGGAATTTATATTTCTTTAAATTCGGGTAAAGTTTCCTATCTAGAGGATGTCTTATTCAAGCCCGTGTTTAAAAGAAATATATTTTCTTATCCAAAAGGATATCCTCAATTCGAACGATATTTTGTTAACAATAAAGAATTAAATTAATATCTATATTCAAAATACCAAAAAGCCACGTGTAATTAATAAGGTACCAATTTTGGGCGTTTGTAAGGGTCGTCCTTACACGTAACCGACTCCCATACTCAAATATTTTTTAACGAATCTCTAGTTTGTTTTATGGTGTCTGGCCTACCAAAATGGCCGGTGGCGACTCCAAATCAATTTTTAAAATTAAATAATATATTTTTTAAAATTTGGGTTTCTCAAGATTAAAAGCGATAAAATTTGGATTTTCCAAAATTCAATTGCCAAGCCATTTTCCATGTGTGTCGGTTTTAAGACGGTCGCGACAGCTTGGCGACTCCGCTGGGGACTAAAAAAATATTTTTTGTGAGTCAGGCCTAACTTTTTCAAAAAATATTATACGTGGCATTTCGGTATTTTGAATATAGATATTAACTTAATTCTTTATTGTTAAATAAATATCGTTTGAATGAGGGTAGCATTTTTCATTTTTTTTATGATATATCATGTCATTCATGCATAAACTCTCGACCCGAGCTTTCACCCTTAAGTGGGAGTTAGATATTATCTGACGTGATGCTCTCCAGCTCCGAGTTTTGGATTTTTATCTACTTCCGATATACTAACCTTACGCATCGTGGGGTCTTCACCTTCGTTGTAAGGGACCTATACCACCGAATTGATGTCTTATTGTCACAGTAGACGATAACGACAGTTCGGGAACCCAGTGTCTAGATCAAAAACCACATATGTAGAGTAGAAACCCACCCCTGTAGAGCCAGACAGGGACCATAAGATAAGGCGGTATGCTGCCGAAATTAGGATTTCTTTGTTTAACTGCTCTCTAGTTATTTTTATGCGACATAAATTATTTTCTTGTTATTTTTCACAAGTTAATTTATTCTTGTTCAGATTATTATTTTACCATACTAACACTTTTTTTGTGGCGTGTGAGTAAGTTCATATAGCATGCATTAGAGATATCGATTCATTAGCTAGTTTTATAGACAATAGTCATAAACTAAAAGGTTTGATATAAAAGTGGAAGACAATATGCCAGGATGAATCATATTCAAGAAGACTCGGTACGCGATCAAATTTGGTATTCGTGAAGACTCAGTCCGAGATCAGACTTATATTGTTTGAAAATTCTTCGATAAGGTTTTTTTAGTTGTTTTCAAGAAGACGGTTACGACACCAACAACTATGAGGTTTTGCTAGACCGTTCCAATAGGTGAAAAAGATTAGACTTATATTGGGTTTATGATTTGTTTGAGCTTCAAGTCGGGTACCTAGGCAAGTGTAGATATAAGTGAGGCACAATGATTAGAAGGCGAAGATAGTCAAAACTAGGGGCATCCCAAGGAATTATCGAATGATGAAGATGAGAAATAGAAAAGGAATTCAGAAAGTATAACACGACAGTTGTAAGTTTTGAACCACCGTTCCAAGTGAAGAACAATTTGTTGAAAGATAGGCCGGGTTACTCACCAAGGTTATGCAGATGGAGTTAGTGATCAACTTCAGAACCAAGTACAAGAAATATCAGATATATATGGATTTTGCCCGATAAAGCTGAAGATTCGTCAACAGATTTTTGTCGATATTCTAGAATGATTGTCGAGTCAGACTGAATGAGGTGATCAACCAAGAAGCTCGAGCCAGATGTCTCCTATCAACAAATTGACTTCTCCTTGTATTCGATCTTTTAGTTAGATGAATGTTGTCTAATGGCTAGCTTTTGAAATCGATATCTCTTGCATTCATGCATTGCATCATTTAAATATTGCATTTTTTAGGAGAATATAAAAGCGATAAAAAACATTGCATTTTGTTTTAAATACTACTTTTAAAGTAGCATTGCATTTTGACAAGCATAAATTAAAAAAACATGTTAAGATTAAGAAATTTCATAAAGTTATTGAGGATCACTTGGGTAATATAAAAGATCAGACGGTCTCAGAATTAAACACCTGTTTTTATATCGCTTGAAGGCTAGGAGATCGAGAAAGAAAGACATCCAAATGAAATGCAGATACGAGAGAGTGGTATGAAAATTCATCTCACACAAGGGTTCAATTTGAAAGGTTTTTTTGAAAAAAAAAACACAAAAAATGAAAAAATAGAAGAAAAAATACAAAATGAAGTCGGAAAAAATAAAAGAAGGTTAAGTTCACTTTAAAAGAATTGGGGAGTCTAGAATATCAAAGTGGGAGCTATGAAGGCAGTAATAAAGCGTTCGATCATGATGTTGACAAATTGAGAAGACTTCGGGCCTTTGTTCACCCCAAACGATGTAAATGGGGCAAATTATATTGGGTCATGAATTTACTTGTGTCATTTTGAAAATGAAAACGAAGAATATCAGACCAAACATGGGGCAACCATGGGAGAAGTTACCTTTCAAAAATCGAGAATTCAACCTTGAAAAGAAGCAAGGGTCTATCTACATTTTTGGACCATTACAGAGTAATACCCTGAATCATCCCAGTTGCTTTTTCCCGCAAGCCTTGGAGATCCTTTGTAAGGGAAGTCATTTCAATTTATTTGCTCATAATGCTTGTTTCATATATATTTTTTTAAGTGGCAAACATTATATTCTTTGATTCTTTGTTATGGGTTAATTTTTTCGCTCATATATGTATATATCATTACTGACTTCTTTCTTTCAAGTCTTGAATATCAATTGTAGAATTGCTCTAAAATAAAGTTCAGAGATCAACTTCAGTAATGTGACAATGTGGCCCGTTTTCGCTTTATTTAGGCCAAAAAGGAAACATTAATGAGTGTTCAAGAATTACAGGAAAATCCTAAATATAAATTTTGAGTGAATTCCCTCTCAAACATTGCTGAGTAAAGTCTTTGAATGAAGTGATAACCCAACACTTCATCCAACTGAAGGCTACCTTTCTTCAAAGATATCTAAGTATGAGATGATATTTGGCATTCCTTGATTTCCCTTCTCAAAGAAAGAAACTAAGGAAAATATCATTTCTTGTCCCCTTTGAGCCTAATGTTATTTTTTCTTTCGATTCAACCCAAACTAAGGATCAACCCTATACTAGGGGCAAAAGAGGATAAAAATATGTTTCAAAGTAAAATATTCTTGGTTGTGATACCTTGTGAATCAGTGGCAGAAAATAAAAGTGAAATACAAAACCAAGAAAAACAAGTCAAATTCAAATTGTTGACATAAAAGTTGAAGCATCAAAAAAGAAAAATGAGCATAAAGTTCAGTGAAATATTTTGATGAGATGAACTACTGAAAAAAGAAGTGGTGAAAAGGAAATAACCTCTAGGGTGAAAACCCAAAAAAAGGTCAGTCTAGAGTGATCCGCAAAGAAAAAGAGAAAAGTATTTCATCAGAGCATGTTCAGATCCATATGACAATGATCCTTGATTTTATCACCCTTGAATTATTTGAGCCTATATATCCTTTTTTGGTAGCCATAAACCATAGCCCACATTACAAGCCATAAAAGACCATTTTGACCATATACGAGTATTGGAACAAGGAGAGTTAGTCTTCAGAATATATCCCGCTTACCAGGGTTAACCTTTCTTCAAGGATTTTTAGTCTTCTAATGCTTGATCGAGATCAGAAAAGAGAGAAAAATTGGGCATGGTGAGCTAGTGAGAAAAAGAGTGCCACCTACACGGGGTAGAATTAGAAAAATGGGAATGTTTCTCCTTAATGTCTAATAAATTAGAAAATGGTCACATCAGAGTTGATCTTTGCAAATTTATTCGAAGGCTTTGTTGCACTTGGTATTCAGAGGCCTAATTTTTTTGTTTTTTGTTTTCCATGACAGTCAAAATTTTTCAATGTTTTCAAAATACTATTTTGAGCATTTTTGCTTAACGTTTAACAAGCATCTTGCAGATAAATTGATTAGATACAAGAAAAGCAAAGGATTCCATGGGTATTACTATGGTGTACTAACCCTTTAAGTGCAGACAAAGCAGAAGATGACCTTAGTACTCGATTGTTGATGAAAATATGATGAGGAACAGTCAAAGCTCCAAATGTCAAAGTATTTGAGCAAGAGCAACAAAAATGACGCAAGTAAACTTGAGGCAAAGAGAGAGCAATGATCATTATTTGGGGCAAAATATAGCCGGATCAATTCATCAACGTGTGGAAATTGTTACAATTTCGACATCATAAGACAAAGAATCTCTACAGGGTGAATATCAGAATGAGAAAACAGGACAATTATGCTCAAGTTCGAGTGGGGGCAATGCTACAAAAGTGTGTAAGAAGAACATACTATGATGAGAAATTCGAAAACCGAATGGAAATGGTGAATTCTTTCAGAGCAGAGAACAACTTTCCCCAGAATAGATCTTCCCTGGTGTTCAAAGGTTGAAAATACAAAGAAAGGAATATGTTGAATTTATGAAAGATAAGAACAAGTGTCATTGAGATCGTGACAGACTTTATTTATTGCGAAAAAAAAAGAAAAATAAAATGTGAAAAAAGACAAAAAAAGAAAGAAAAAATCTAAAGTGAAAACCTAAAAAGACGCTTTAGAGCAAAAAGTAAAGATCTTGAAAATTAAATCTGAGTTTCAGATGAATTTCTATATCAGTTAAAGAAGATATGTCGGGAGATAAAGTAAGGAATTATGAGCTTTCCCTGGAATTGGAAGTTACCCTAGTGGTCTTTAATTACATTCATGCATCATATGTTTAGGTATCCACATGGTAAAACATGCTAACTCATGCATTCAAGATATTTTTGTTGTTAATTTTAACAGGAATTTACAAGATCAACAAAGCAATCCAGATCAGGACAAGCAAAGATTTCAGAGGAAGGAAATTCGAGAAAAAAAAATTTAGGTCAACAAAAGACTAATTGTTCACCAAATATGCTTATCTACTCGAGCACTTGGAGAGTAGAACCTGCTTATCTATTCGAGCACTTGGAGAATAGAACCTGCATATCCATTCATGCACAAGGAGAATGGAACCCTTTTTTAAAGATGCTTATCTACTCGAGCACTTGGAGAGTAGAACTTGCTTATCTATTCGAGCACTTGGAGAATAGAACCTGCATATCCATTCGTGCATACGGAGAATGGAACCCTTTTTTTGAACCTGCTTATCTATTCGAACACTTGGAGAATAGAACCTGCATATCCATTCGTGCATACGGAGAATGGAACCATTTTTTTGAACTTGCTTATCTATTCGAGCACTTGGAGAATAGAACCTGGATATTCATTCTTGCATAAGGAGAATGGAGCATGAGTTCCATAATAGAAAAATAAAACCTTGAGCAACATCAATCGAGTTAAACCAACAATGGATTCAGACGAGAAAATGTTTAATCTTGAATAGGGAAGCAATGACGATACCAAATACAAAGATGAAGTCTTTCAATTTAATTCATGTTGAATTGTATTAATTGATGACTTCTCTTTTTGCAGAGAAATTATTCAAGAATCAATGAAAGAGAAATCAAGCAACAACAAATAGAAATTAGCAGCTTTCTCGGCGTGAGTCCCGAAAGAAGTGGTGTAACATGAGGACTTTTGTAATAAGAAGAACAACCTCAAGCTTCATCACTTTCATCTGGAGAATTTCGTAATAAGAAGAACAACTCCAGATATCTCGGAGACGAGGAATTTCGTAATAAGAAGAATAACCTCAAGCTCTATCACTTGATGAGTTTGGATAATTTCGTAATAAGAATAATAGCTCCAAATTCCATGAGATACGAGGAATTTCGTAATAAGAAGAATAGCCTCGGATTTTGCCACTTTTATCTGGAGAATTTCGTAATAAGAACAGCTCCAGATCTCCCGGAACCGAGGAATTTCATAATAAGAAGAACAACCTCGAGTTCCATCACTTGATAAGTTTAAAGAATTTCATCTAAAGAATTTCGTAATAAGAAGAATAGCTTCAGACCCTGGAGAATTTCGTAATAAGAAGAACATCTCCAGATTTCCCAGAGACGAGGAATTTCGTAATAAAAAGAATAGCTTCGGGTTCCGTCACAGGTTTCGCTTGACGAATTTTATAATAAGAAGAACAATTTCAAGCTTCAGTTAAAAGGCTTAGACAAAATTCGTGCTCTTCAGTCTTTGCTCATCTCCTGCTCCGCAGCATTGAACAAAGAGGGGCAGCTGTTACACCCGAATTTTGGGTGTTCCAAATAAATTAAATAACTAAAAATAGGATAAAAAATAAAATAAAATAAAATAAACAAATAACAAAATAATAATAATAAAATAATAAAATTTAAATTAAAGATATAGGAGAGATTTTCGGTTGGTGTAGGGAGTTGGTTGAGAGATTTTTGGGAGAGGGTTTAGGAGTTTGATTTGGTGTGGATTGTGGGTTGGTGTCTTTAAAAGGAAATGAAATTAGAGAGAAGGGGGCCAGAAACTTGAATAGTGTGGAGAAATTTCAATCCCATCCGAAGGAGAAGGAAAAGAAACGGAAGCAGAGAGAGGCTGGTGCTTCTTGGCAGAGGGGGAGAGCAAGAATTAAGAGGGAATCGAAAGGAAAAGGGATGCAGGGGAGGTTTCTCTCACTCGACCAAGACGAGAACAAGGCAAAGGGGGGTTGGAGCTTTTAGAATTTGCACTCAGGGGGTCCTTCGAAAGTTTTCTCTGTGAAGGAAAATTGGAGATCATGAAAATGAATTCTAAAGTTCATGGGATATAAACTGTAGCAGAGAAAGAAAACCCATGCATGTGAAAAGAAATGTAAGTATATTGTTAACTTATTACCACCAATATATAGAATAATGTTTTTTTAGTTGATTTGCAACAGTGCTTCTACATTCAAGCTTATTGCCATGATTTGTTCCAGATAAAATTAGTCATATTTCTTTAGTTCCCGGTTCTATACTGTTATGGTAATTGGCAATGGAAAGACGTAATTTATCTTGTTTCTTTGATCTCTTTGTTTATTTATTTATTTATTTTTAATGTTTTATTTAATTGTTTTATTCATCGGTATGTTTGCATGTTTTAAATTCATGTAGAATATTTGTTTAGGATAACATCTAATTTACACCTAGTTAATTAATTTAGAGCATTATAGGATTAGTCTCTTTAATTACATATTTAATTTAAATAGGGAGATAATTGTAGTAAAGATGACATTTTAATCTTATACCTCGGATACACTAAAAGGCCGATGTTTTGACGTACCATGATGTTGGCCTAAAGAGTGTACCTTGGTATCGAATTAATGTGCTATCAAAACCTAGAACTTGATTCACCAATTTAGGTTTAGAATTAAATAAAATTGGTAGGTAAATAATTAGTGACATTAGTAAAGTTATTAATTTTGTTAAGTGACAAGATGGTAGTGTCCGAGCATTCGGATGTTATCATACACTTGGTGAAATTAATAATTTAAATAGGGTTTTAATACCTAATTAATGGAGTATTTCTAGGTTAGAACTTAAAATGAACAAGATAATGAATGATCATGCATTTAAACCTTTTTGAGGCGAAATTTATATTTCTTTAAATTCGAGTAAGGTTTCCTATCTAGAGGACGTCTTATTCAAGCCCGTGTTTAAAAGAAATATATTTTCTTATCCAAAAGGATATCCTCAATTTGAACGATATTTAGTTAACAATAAAAAATTAAATTAATATCTATATTCAAAATACCAAAAAGCCACGTGTAATTAATAAGGTACCAATTTTGGGCGTTTGTAAGGATCGTCCTTATACGTAACCGACTCCCGAACCCAAATATTTTTTAACGAATCTCTGGTTTGTTTTATGGTGTCTGGACTACCAAAGTGGCCGGTGGTGAATCCAAATCAATTTTTAAAATTAAATAATATGTTTTTTTTAAATTTGGGTTTCTCAAGATTAAAAGCGTTAAAATTTGGATTTTTCAAAATTCAATCGTTAGGCCATTTTCCACGTGTGCCGGTTTTAAGACGGTCGCGACAGTACCATTGAAGATTATTGTTACCACTCACCACAACATGGAATATAAGATGATCACTCGGCGTGCCAAGACAGCCGAGTGTAACGAGAGCATTAGGGTTTAGCTGGAGTCCCAAGTTCAGGATAGAGGTAGATGACAGCCCGCGGCATCTGCTTAGCATAGTCAGGGTTTTCAGTCTCGGAAGAAGGGTTGTGATGAGTTTGAGCCACAAAGTTCTGCACGATCTAGACCAGCTACTTCTGTTGTTTCTACTGCTAGTGGAGTTGGATCCACTAGTACTCGAGCTTTGCCTCAGTGTTCATTCTGTAAGAAGTGGAATTCAGGAGAGTGTCGCATGCGGATTAGAGCCTGTTTCCATTGTGATTCGTATGATCATCGTCTCAGGGATTGCCCAGTGGCACCACAGTCTGGTTATACTTCGGGGCAATCTCAGGCATCAATTTAGACCACTACAGGGGGAAGAGGTCAGGGTAAACCTGTTGCATCTGGTACCGGTAGTAGAGGAAGACCTAGTCAGTTCAGAGGATCTGCCAGATCAGGAGGATCTCAACCTAGGTTAGTTTATATGATGAAGAGGCATGAGGATTAGGATGAGCTAGACGTCATTGCTGGTACTTTTTCTATTCATGTTATTTCTTTCTTTTCTATTCATGACGATCTTGAGTTTTGTTTCTGTATATAGTCCTATAGGTAACCCTATGGAGGTTACCAAAGTATATAAAAATTCTCCTCTTGAGGTTCAAGGGGAAATCTTTCCTACAAATCTGATAGAGTTGTCATTTGGGGAGTTTGACTTGATTCTGGGGATAGATTGGCTGTCAGCCAATCGAGTTACTTTGGATTGTGAACGTAAGAGAGCAACTTTGAGGACTTATGATGACCGAGTGGTAACCCTTATCGGTGAGCGTAGAGGATTTCTGTCCGTTATTATATCTGCTCTGAAAGCTAAAAAGATGATCAAGAAAGGATTTGTAGCCTATCTTGCCTATATCTTTGACCCGAGACAATCTGATTCTGGAATGGATAAAATCCGAGTAGTATGTGAATTCCCTTATGTTTTCCAGAGGAGTTACCGGGTGTACCCCCTAAGCGGGAAGAGGTGGAGTTTGGTACTGAGTTATATCCGATGACTACTCCAGTGTCTATGACACCGTATCGGATGGCTCCGAAGGAGCTTAAGGAACTCAAAGTTTAGTTACAAGAACTCCTGGATAGAGGCTTTATACGACCCAGTGTTTCACTGTGGGGAGCTCCTGTTCTGTTTGTTAAAAAGAAGGATAGGTATCTACGTTTGTGCACTGATTATCGGAAGTTGAACAAGTTGACCATCAAGAACAACTACCCTCTTCCCCGTATTGATGATCTGTTTGACCAGTTCCGAAGAGCTTTTGTGATGTAGAATGCAGCGAAATAGAGATGATATGTTGTTGGTAGTGATGGTTTGGTTGATGGAAAGATGGTGTGAGGTTGAAGATGAATATGGTTTGATGGTTATTGTGTCCTCGGCACCCTCTTAAGTGCAATTAATTAGGCAAGTAACCTCAAACGGCTCTATACCACTCTCCTAAACGTGTTTGTTTAAGCAAGAGCGAGTGTGAAGATGATTCTCCCTCCTAGAACTTGAAGAACCATGTTGAAGAAATCTTCGAAGATGCAAGCTATCAACACTTGCAAAAATGAACTAACCAAGTATTTCATATATCAAAAGGAAATTGAGTGAGTACAAAGCATGGAAGGCACATCCTTTTATAGGTGAAGGATGGCTGAACATAATTGGAAATAATAATTAATATTCTAGAAATTTAGAAATATTAGTGGCATGAGAATCTTGTTATTTTCTTCCTTGATGCATAAATGGCTCCCTTGGTCTTTGACTTTCCATGTTGGAGATGTTGGAGATACCTTGATTTAAAGAGAAAAAGATAGCTTCAATTTTGGTCCCTTGGATTTCACACGGACGATGGAGATTAAATAAAGTGATGTGGCAGCATGGAGAGTGGTGGATATGGTATGTTTGAGGGTGATATTATCTTATTCTCCTTATTACCTAAATAAATATGATTTCTAATTGGCCTTAATTAAAATATTTGACCCAAACTTCAAAATGTAGTATTGGGCCAAAGTAACACAAACTATGAATGACCTATTAAGGAGGTTTAAATACAATCTGGTCATGTACTTCATTTGGGCCCTCAATTTGGGCTTATGTAACCCAATTGTCTTTGAAAGATGAAGAATAATAGCTTTCTCCATGGAATTCTTTGGTCTTCATACTAGTTTGTAATCCCTTGCTCAAGAACCCTTAGACAACAATATTCAACTTGTCTCGGAGTTATTTGGACTTGGATCGAGTGATTGGACCAAGTGGGAAGGTAAGCCCATCTCTTTCTTGAATATGGAGTGTGGAAAATGTATCATCCCCTCCCTTCTCAAAAGGATTCGCCCTCGAATCTAAAACATCAAAGGGAGAAAGGTCAGACACATTAAAAGAGGAACTCACATTATACTCACCGGGTAAATCAATACGATATGCATTATCATTGATCCTTTCGATGACATGGAATGGTCCATCTCCTCTTGGATTCAACTTGCACTTTCTTTGGTTAGAAAATCGCTCTTTTTAAAGTGTACCCAAACCCAATCACTAGGTTGAAAGACAACTTAGCGACTTCCTTTGTTGATTTTGTTTGCAATTGTATCATATGTTTTCTCCATCCTCTATTTCGCTTTGGCGTGAATAGACTTCACCAAATCAACCTTTTTTTCGCCATCTAGTCTTGATATATAATCTAAAGGCAAAGGAACAAGATCTAAATCAGTCAAGGGGTTAAAACCATAAATTACTTCAAATGGAGAGTAGCCGATAATGGTGTGAATAGAACGATTGTAAGTAAATTCTACAAATGGTAAACATTCTTCCCAATGACGAGTATTCTTACCTACAACTATTCTAATTAAAGCATACAAAATTTGGTTGATTACCTTGGTTTGGCCATCAATTTATGGGTGACAACTAGTAGCGTATAGGAGCTTTGTACTTATCTTTCCCCATAATACTTTCTAGAAGTGGCTAATGAATTTAACATCCCTATCAGAAATAATCGTATGTGGAACACCAAGCCTTACCACCTCTCAGAAAAAAAGATCAGCTACATGTGTTGCATCATCCGTCTTGCAACAAGGAATAAAATGTGCCATTTTGGAAAACCTGTCCACAACGACATAGATACTATCTCGATCTTTCTTGGTACGAGGTAAGCCAAGAATGAAGTCCATAGATAAATCAACCCAAGGTGAAGAAGGGATAGGAGGAGGTGTATACAAACCATTGGTAGTACCTTCGATTTAGCTTGTTTACATGTGATGCAAGAAGAACACACCTTTTCCACTATTTTGTGTATATATGGCCAAAAAAATGTTTCATGACCATTTCAAGTGTCTTGGTGATGCCAAAATGTCCCATTAAGCCTCCCAAATGTGATTCATGAACTAGAAATTCTCGAATAGAGCCTTGTGGTATACACAATCTATTCATTCGGAAAAGAAAACCATCTACAAGATAAAACATGTTAAATGCACCCTTAAGACAATGGTTATAAATATCTGAAAAATCTGGATCATTAGGATACAAGTCCTTAATGTGTTCAAAACGAAGGATAGTAGCATGCATTTGAGTAATTAGAGTATACCGTCGGGAAACTGCATCAGCTACTATGTTATCTTTACCTTTATTATACTTGATTATATAAGAAAATGATTCAATAAACTCTTTGGGTAAGAGGTAGTGTTGCCAAACTTCAAGGGCAGGAACTAAGGCGAGGAGCTCCTTATCGCAAGTGGAATAGTTGAGTTGTGCTCCCTTTAACTTCTCGCTAAAGTAAGCAACTAGTTGCTTTTCCTGTAGAAGGACTGCACCTATGCCTAATCCTGAGGGATCACATTCTAACTCAAAAGTGTTAAAAAAATTAGGAAGCCTAAGAATTGGGGCTGAACAAAGTTTACCTTTCAAGGTTTGGAAAACCTCTTCTTGTGCTTTCCCCCATGGAAAACCTACCATTTTCTTGATGATTTCAGTCAATGATGCAGCAATGGCGGAGAAGTCCTTGACGAAGCGACGGTAGAAACTTGTTATTCCATGAAATGACCATACCTCGATGATGGAAATTGGTGTAGGACACTCTTGGATTTCTTTCACCTTTTCATCATCGACATGGATACCCTGTAAACTTATGATAAAGACTAAAAATATAAGCTTGTTACTACAAAAAAAAAACACTTATACTTGTTACCATATAATTGTTCTCTTCGAAGAACGGTGAAAACAGATTGAACATGAAGCATATGAGAATCAAAATAGGAAGAGTAAATAAGAATATCATCAAAGTAAACAATAACAAAATTACCTATAAAGTCCCTCAAAACATGGTTCATGAGTCGCATGAATGTGCTAGGCACATTAGTCAAGCCAAAAGGCATGATTGTCCACTGGTACAACCCAAACTTTGCCTTGAAAGCAGTTTTCCACTCATCTCGTTTCTTCATTCTGATTTGATGATAACCACTTGATGTGAGCACATCATGTCAAGTTCAACAGGTTGATCCGGAGGTCTTACCATCAGGACCTATCACACGTTCTAAGGCAAAGAAATACAGGGAAGCTCTTTTCCTTACTTGTGCTAACATTTTAGATTCATTTGAGAATGTTCATGCCTTAGAATATGTTGTTTATAATGTGTTGCATGCTGATATGTGACATATTTAGGTATATATATTAGTATGTGTGTTTACTTATGTATATACTACGTTAATTATGTTTGCATTTGGTTTTAAGTGTGTTTGTATGGTTAAAATAAGACTACAAGGCTTTTTAGATGTGTTTGCCTTGTTCTAATATAGGTACTTAGAAGAACCTTAGCTCAAGTGGGCATACCCAGCTCATCTCTAGCTCAGGAGAGCGTATGCAGTTCAATACCAGCTCAAGTGGATTATATTTAGCTCAGAAGAAGCTCAATGGTGTGCACGCAACTCACCTTAGCTCGGGGCAGCTCAAAGGCTTAGCTCCCAGCTCCATTTAGCTCCTAACACTTTTAGCTAGTTCGTTTCAGCTCATCTCCATTTCCAGCTCAACTCAACTCAAGTTGAAGTGACCTACAGCAGCTGAAACCTATCGTACACGAAGAGCAGGTGTCCTACACATGTGCCATGCATGTGGGGCTCACATAGCACACTTTTCCACAAGTTTGGGCGTCCAAAAGCAAGCAAGCCAAACAAGGCCCTTGCTTTGAAGACCAATCAGCAACATTGGATAAGAATGAGTGGTTTCTTATTCAAATTCAAACATTAAACACATGTTTAATGTGTTTTAAGTGCCAAAAACTGTGGCTAAGGATATTAGGAGCCTAGGAGAAGTTATTTGAGCATTTAAATTTTAATTTTCGTTTGAATTAAGGCCACAAATTCAAATTTGGCCAACTTCTCCTTTATTCCTATATATTTACTTAATTTTGTAAAGACAAGGGTAGACATTTTATGAATAAAATCACTTGTGAGATTTTCTCTCAATTTCAGTTCTTCATTGAACTTTTCTTGACAAATTCAGACTTTGTTTGAGTGTGTCAAGTCCTTGATACTTCGGGTTCCTAGATCGCTATCTAGAGGGTCCAAGTCCGTTGACGAAGAACGTATTCGATTCGGGTCCGCTCAGTATATTGTTCGGGTTCTTTCGAGTTCAATGTCGTTGTTATTTTCCAGCAACTTAAACATCCAATTCTGCCATTTTGGACGTTTTAGTGCTTCCATGAAAGCCTTCGGAGCATTTCATCTTCGTTAACCTCCAGAAACTGCCAGAATTCCTTCATCCCTTTTCTTCTTTGTTTCAGTTTTTTTTTCTTTTTTTTCTTATTGTTTTAACATCGTTCTAACATCCATAATATTGTGTTTATTGCAAAGACTTGCTTGCTATTATCCTAGATCCGTTTCAAAAAAGGATCGTTGTTTTTGAAGCAACGAATCCCGAATATCATATGGTATCAGAGCTTTGGTTGGATATTAGCACTTTCTGCGCTACATATATCGAAAACAAAAAAAAAGAAAAAAATTCGAAATTCTGCAAAAAAAAAAGGGAAGTCAAAGTCAAAGTTTGACCAGAAAAGTCAAAGTCAACAAAAGAAATTCGAAAAATTTGAAAAAAAATCACATTTGAATATTTAGTGTATTTTCATGTTTATATGTGCTGTCTGACCACAAAAATGATGAAGGATGCTTACGTTTACCATGGAATGTTTCTAAATCACTTAAAACGATGTGTTCTTGTTTGTTCGGTGATAGGATTGTGGTAAGCATTTCTAATGCAGTAAGTACTTCATTTCCAGCCTTAATTCACTTTGTTTTTCATTAATTCCAGCCTTATTCTTGTTTTCCTTTTGTTTGTTTTCAACCTTGTTTTTCTTTTGTTTTACAATCCAACCTTGCTTTTTGTTTGTTTTCTTTATTTTCCAGCCTTTGTGTCATCTAAGCAGACCCTAATTCACTTTTAACTCTTGTTTGTACCACCGTTACATATATCTTAGAGTTTGACACAGATAACAAGTTTGAAGGATCAGATTAGTTCCTTAAAGAGCTGTTTGCAAGAGAACGAGTGGAAAAGGCATTTGAGAGTGTGAGCACAGAAGGGGAATCAAAAGAGCCATTCATGTATTCCCGAGTGAAACACGAGCGCTGAGTGTTACTTTGCTGAGTGCATTGTTCTTTTGGAGTGATCTGCGAGAATTTGTTGTGTGTGTAGTGAGGGACTTTAAAATTTCGTTTATTTAACATAATAGTTTTCTTTTCTTGTTTTTCGTTGTTGCAATGACAGGTAATGACGATCGTAGTCCCGGTGGAAGTAATCCACCAGATTTGCAAATGCATGCTTTTACTCGAACCTTGCAGCATCTTTTAGACCAAGCATTGGAGCCTATTCAGTCTCGTTTGGATAGAATAGATGGGGGTGGTTTCCAATCTGTCCAAAATGAGAATCTTGATGAAAACGACGTCGAACAATCACCACGGACAAATCAACGACCAGGACGTACAGTTGATGATAATATTTCTAACATAAAAGTTGCTATACCTTCTTTTCAGGGACGTTCAGATCCAGATGCTTATCTAACATGGGAAAGTAAAGTTGAACACGTTTTCAAGTGTTATAATTACTCGGAACAAAAGAAAGTATGACTAGCAACTTTGGAGTTTGTTGACTATACACTATTGTGGTGGGATCAATTACTGGTTAGTCGACGACGTGCAGGTGAAGGACCAGTGAGAACATGGGACGAAATGAAGCGTATCATGCGGAAACGGTTTGTTCCTTCTCACTATCATCGTGATTTATTTCAGAAATTACAAACTTTGAAACAGGGCAATAGGAGCATCGAGGACTATTTCAAGGAAATGGAGATGTCCATGATGCGTGCAAACATAGTTGAGGATCGTGAGGCGACTATGGCTCGGTTTATGGCAGGTTTGAATTCTGAAATTGCTCACGTTGTTGAATTGCAGCATTATGTCGAATTGGATGACATGGTGCATATGACGATGAAAATTGAGCGACAACAACGTAGAAAAGTTTCTACTCGAGGTAATACTACTCCATTTAAATCTTTTACGAATCCATTATATACCCCTAACCATGCTAGGAAACAAGCACCACAAGCGCCACTTCGGATTCAAGAACAAGGCGAGTCCAGCAAGCCAAAGCCTCCCGTTGCTGATAATGGGCATGGTAAACAAAAAGTGGTTGTACAAGAGAGATCGAGAGATATTCAATGTTTTAAGTGCCTTGGTCGAGGACATGTTGCTAGCCAGTGTCCTAATCGTAGGGTTATGTTGATGCGAGATGATGGAGAGATTGAGTCAGATTCTGAAGAAGAACCACATGAGATCCCTGATGAAGATGATAAAGAGGATGTCTTAGAAGTTGCTGAGACTGGTAAGGTAATGGAAATTATGGTTGTTAAACGTAGTCTGAGTGTACAACAGGTTCAGGATGAACAACAACGCGAGAATATCTTTCACACGCAATGCAAAATTCAAGATAAGGTATGTGTTGTTATTATTGATAGCGGTAGTTGTACTAATGTTGCTAGTTCAGTGATGGTTGACAGGTTAGGTCTCAAGACAACAAAGCATCCAAATCCGTACAAATTGCAATGGTTGAATGACGGGAGAGAACTTAAAGTAAAAAAACAAGTTGTTATACCGTTTTCGATCGGAAGTTACAAGGACGAGATCCTTTGTGATGTTGTGTCGATGGATGCTACTCACCTTCTTTTGGGACGCCCTTGGCAATATGAAAAGAAGGTAATGCATGATGGTTTTACAAATCGATACTCTTTTATGCATGCAGGTAAGAAGATTACTTTGGCTCCTTTGACACCGAGTCAAGTGATGGAAGATCAAGCAAGCTTAAAAAAGAGTAAGGAAGCTGCAAAGGAGAAGAAAAAGATGAATGTTTATGCAAGCAATCGAGATATCAGGAAATGTCTTTCCTCTCACCAATATTTGCTTATTTTAATGTTTAAAGATTATTGTTTATTGACTGACTTTCCTTCTGATTTGCCTGCATCAATTGTTTCCCTTTTGTAGGAATTTAAGGATGTGTTTCCGGAAGAAACACCGAGGGGATTGCCACCTCTTTGTGGCATTGAGCACTAGATTGACTTTATCCCAGGTGCTACTATTCCAAATCAACCAGCTTATCGAACTAACCCCAAAGAGACGAAAGAGCTTCAAAGACAAGTGACAGAATTAATAGACAAGGGTTATATTTGAGAGAGTCTGAGTCCGTGTGCTGTTCCGGTACTGTTAGTGCCGAAGAAAGATGGGTCTTGGAGGATGTGCGTAGATTGTAGAGCTGTGAATCAGATTACAATTAAGTATCGTCATCCTATTCCCAGACTTGATGATATGTTGGACGAGCTTTGTGGAGCTGTCATCTTCTCCAAAATTGACCTAAAGAGTGGATATCAACAGATTCGCATGCGAGAAGGCGATGAATGGAAGACAGCCTTCAAAACGAAGCTAGGTTTGTATGAATGGTTAGTAATGCCTTTTGGCTTAACTAATGCACCTAGTACTTTTATGCGATTGATGAATCATGTTCTACGATCTTTTATTGGAAAGTTTTGTGTTGTATATTTTGACGATATTTTGATTTATAGCAAGACTTTGCAGGATTATGTAGAACATTTGAGAGTTGTTTTACAAACTTGGCGAGAAGAAAGATTGTTTGGTAACATAGAGAAATGTGTGTTTTGTACTGACAAACTTACATTTCTTGGTTACATTGTTAGTGCACAGGGTGTTGAAGTCGATCCTGAGAAGATAAAGGCAATTCAGGAATGGCCACAACCGACATCGATTACTCAGGTTAGATCTTTTCATGTCTTAGCTAGTTTCTATCGTCGGTTTGTTCCTAACTTCAGTTCTATTACCGCACCCTTAACATGGATTATTAAGAAGAATTCTAGCTTCTTATGGGGTAAAGAACAAGAAGATGCCGTTTTGAAAATTAAGGATTGTTTAACGAAGTCACCTGTGTTAGCCTTACCTAACTTTGATAAAACTTTTGAAATTGAATGTGATACTTCTGGTGTTATTATAGGCGCGGTGCTAATGCAGGAAAAAAGGCCCATTGCATACTTCAGTGAAAAGCTTAGTGGAGCAACATTGAATTATCCAGTCTACGATAAGGAGATGTATGCACTAATTCGGGCATTGGAGACATGGCAACATTACTTGTTGCCTAAGGAGTTTGTGATTCACACTGATCATTAGGCTTTACGATACATCACAGGTCATCATAAATTGAATAAACGACATGCTAAATGGGTTGAATTTTTAGAGTCTTTTCCTTATATCATTCGTTACAAAAAGGGTAAAGATAATATCGTTACTGATGCTTTATCACGTAGATATGTGCTTTTGAATTACCTTGACTCACATTTGATTGGATTTGCATATATACGTGACTTGTATGTTGATGATTCTGATTTTAGAGATAAGTATAATGCTTGTGAGAAAGGTGCAGAAGGAAAGTTTTACAGGCATGATGGTTATCTTTTCAAAGAAAATAGGATATGCATTCCACAGGGTTTAATGCGTGATATTCTGATCCGTGAAGCACATGAGGGTGGATTGATGGGTCACTTTGGAGTCACCAAGACGTTACAAACATTGAAAGAACATCTATTTTGGCCTAATATGCGTAGAGACGTTGAAAAGTACTGTGAACGTTGTGTGACATGTAAGAAAGCAAAATCGAAGGTTTCACCACATGGTATGTACTTACCTCTACCTATTCCTGATTCCCCTTGGACTGATATTTCAATGGATTTTGTTTTGGGATTGCCTCGAACTAGAAATGGTAGAGATAGTGTCTTTGTTGTGGTTGATAGATTCTCTAAGATGGCACATTTCATTGCATGCCATAAGACTGATGATGCTGTTAATGTGGCTAACTTATTCTTTAGAGAGATTGTTCGATTACATGGTATTCCTAGGTCAATTGTTTCTGACAGGGATGTTAAGTTTCTAAGTCTTTTCTGGAGGACTCTTTGGAGCAAAATAGGTACAAAACTCATGTTTTCTACTACTTGTCACCCCCAGACTTATGAACAAACTGAGGTTGTTAATCGTGTTTTATCTACTTTATTGCGTTCCATCATTAAAAAGAACATTAGGACTTGGGAAGATTGTTTGCCACATGTTGAGTTTGCGTATAATCGTGCTATACATTCTGCTACTAAGATGTCACCATTTGAGGTTGTTTATGGTTTTAACCCTATTACGCCTCTAGATTTGTTACCTTTGCCACAGGAACAAGTGACGAACAGAGACGGTCAAGCGAAAGCAGAATATGTGAAGAAGTTGCATCAACAGGTGAAGGAGAATTACTCAACAGTACGAAAAACAAGCAAATAAGGGAAGAAAGCGAGTCACCTTTGATATTGGTGATTGGGTTTGGGTTCACTTCCGAAAGGAACGATTTCCAGCCCAAAGGCGGTCTAAGTTGTTACCGCGAGGAGATGGTCCTTTTTAGGTGTTGGAGAAAGTGAATGACAACGCCTACAAGATAGACTTACCGGGCGAGTACACTGTAAGTGCCACATTTAATGTTTCTGATTTAACCCTGTATGATATTTCTGTAGATTTGAGGTCAAATCCTTTTCAAGAAAGGGGGGATGATGTGAGCACATCATGTCAAGTTCAACAGGTTGATCCGGAGGTCTTACCATCAGGACCTATCACACGTTCTAAGGCAAAGAAATACAGGGAAGCTCTTTTCCTTGTGCTAACATTTCAGATTCATTTGAGAATGTTCATGCTTTAGAATATGTTGTTTATAATGTGTTGCATGCTGATATATGATATATTTAGGTATATATATTAGTATGTGTGTTTACTTATGTATATACTACGTTAATTATGTTTGCATTTGGTTTTAAGTGTGTTTGTGTGGTTAAAATAAGACTACAAGGCTTTTTAGATGTGTTTGCCTTGTTCTAATATAGGTACTTAGGAGAACCTTAGCTCAAGTAGGCATACCCAGCTCATCTCCAGCTCAGGAGAGCGTATGCAGTTCAATACCAGCTCAAGTGGATTATATTTAGCTCAGAAGAAGCTCAATGGTGTGCACGCAACTCACCTTAGCTCGGGGCAGCTTAGAGGCTTAGCTCCCAGCTCCATTTAGCTCCTAACACTCTTAGCTAGTTCGTTTCAGCTCATCTCCATTTCCAGCTCAACTCAACTCAAGTTGAAGTGACCTACAGCAGCTGAAACCTATCGTACACGAAGAGCAGGTGTCCTACGCATGTGCCATGCATGTGAGGCTCACATAGCACCCTTTTCCACAAGTTTGGGCGTCCAAAAGCAAGCAAGCCAAACAAGGCCCTTGCTTTGAAGACCAATCAGCAACATTGAATAAGAATGAGTGGTTTCTTATTCAAATTCAAACATTAAACACATGTTTAATGTGTTTTAAGTGCCAAAACATGTGGCTAAGGATATTAGGAGCCTAGGAGAAGTTATTTGAGCATTTAAATTTTAATTTTCGTTTGAATTAAGGCCACAAATTCAAATTTGGCAAACTTCTCCTTTATTCCTATATATTTACTTAATTTTGTAAAGACAAGGATAGACATTTTATGAATAAAATCACTTGTGAGATTTTCTATCAATTTTAGTTCTTCATTGAACTTTTTTTGACAAATTCAAACTTTGTTTGAGTGTGTCAAATCCTTGATACTTCGGGTTCCTAGATCGCTATCTAGAGGGTCCAAGTCCGTTGACGAAGAACGTATTCGATTCGGGTCCGCTCAGTATATTGTTCGGGTTCTTTCGAGTTCAACGTCGTTGTTATTTCCCAGCAACTTAAACATCCAATTCTGCCATTTTGGACGTTTTAATGCTTCCATGAAAACCTTCAGAGTATTTCATCTTCGTTAACCTCCAGAAACTGCCAGAATTCCTTCATCCCTTTTCTTCTTTGTTTCAGTTTTTTTTCTTTTTTTTCTTATTGTTTTAACATCGTTCTAACATCCATAATGTTGTGTTTATTGCAGAGACTTGCTTGCTATTATCCTAGATCCGTTTCAAACAAGGATCGTTGTTTTTGAAGCAACGAATCCCGAATATCACCACTCTTCACGTCGATCTTTGTAAAGATACATGCACCATAAAGTTCATCAAGCATGTCTTCTAGACGTGGGATATGATGCCTATTCTTTATGGTGATTCGGTTGATGGGACGAAAATCAACAGACATTCGATATGAACCATCTTTCTTGGGCACCAAGAGTACTGGAATGGCACAAGGGCTAAGACTCTCACGAATGTAGCCTTTTTCTAGTAACTCACCTACTTGTCTTTCTAATTCCTTTGTTTCTTCAAGATTACACCGATAAGTTGGACGGTTTGGAAGAGAAGAACCTAGAATTAGATCAATCTGGTGTTCAATATCTCTTTCGAGTGGCAAACCATTAGGTGGATCACTTAAAACATCCTGAAATTCCTATAAAAGAGAAAGAAACACACTAGGCAATTTTTCGTTAAGGTTAGATATTGATAAATAATTTTGCCTAAATCAGACAAGGATACAAGGTTGTTTTGAGAAAAGAGCTTGTCTCACATATTTTTTCAATCGAATATATATTTGGAATCACTTTTTTCTTCTCACAACTAGGTTCACTCACCAGCCCTGGGCCTTTAATGATTTGGCTTTGTTACTAATGGCCTCTTTTGCATTTGCCTTCTTATCATCCTTTTTTTCTATTTTTCCCACCCCCTCACAAAACTGCTTCATTTTCATTTGATCTTTATACACATCTAGGATCAGATTCTTCAATGTCATACTCGGTGAGATCAACATCCTCTTCAGACATGTTATGCTTTTCCTTCTCAAAATAAGATGAATAGGCATCAACATCTCGAATAAGGAAAATTCGTTTGTTTGGGCAATCACGTTGATAATGACCGCGTCCTTTGCATTTGAAATATTCAAATCTCTAGCTCGAGCTTGCTTCTAGGAAGATTCAGCAATGAGAGACGATTTGGACGATGGTTCTGTTCTCCTTGAAGATGTTGGCACCTCCTCCTTGGTCTTATATCTACTAGAATCTACTGAAGGTTTAGTAGTAGTTGATAAAGGTGAAGGTGAAGAAGTACCTCTATCATATGGATAATATGTCCTTTGTCGGAACTTTCGTCGTTGTTGGTTCTCAATGGCAATGGCTATTTGAAGTGCCTTCGGAAGGTCGACATAGTTCTGAAGATCAAGCACATCATGGATGTTGTCATTAAGCCCCACAATAAACCTTTCCAATGTGTCACTTCATCTTCTCGGATATTGTCTCTTTCGATTAAGGCTTCCATCTCTTTGTAGTATTCTTCGACTGTTCGGCTACCTTGTCTCAATCTTTGAAGCATTTGTTTGAGCTCTCGTTGGTAGTGGGGGGAATGAAACACCTCCTCATGATGTGTTTAAGCTCTTCCCATGAACATACTCTACCCTCCCCATTGTTGTTTCTAGTCTTTGTCAATCTCACCAACAAACTAGAGCATAGTCAAAAAATTTGAAGACTATCATCTGGACTTGTTCTTCTTCGGGACATGGGTAGTAGGAGAAGATAAGATCGATTTTGCTTTCCCAATCACAATAACCATCTGGGTCATACTTTCCTATGAATGAAGGAATTGCGATCTTTGGTTTTGAAAAGATATCACGATCTTGGACAGCTTGTCGGGACTCATCAAAGCGTGGGTTACGCCTTGGTGCCATACGATTGTTACCTCCTATGTTTAGTCGGTCTTGTCTCTGTGGTTCCACATATTCAACCGCTTGGGCTAGATGGTATTGCTCTGGTGGAACTGGCCTATCTTCTCTCATGGCTCGTACCACGTCTTCGGTTCGAGTGATCCTCGTTAGTATCTCGTTGAGAGATGTTGTGATTTGAGCTATATCATTGACCTGAACTATCACTTTCTGTGCTTTTCTGGTGTCTTTGTTTATTATGTAAAACATTCAATTTTTTTAAATGAATAGAAAATAAAACAAGAAATCTCACGAATCACTCCAAGAAAGAAATACTTAGCTAGGCAAGTAAGTCGATCTTGTACACTTTAAAGGATTTCCTGTCACAATTCAACAAATTATATTGGAGTTTGAATCCTAACAAAGGAGCCCTAAGGAACTAGGAATCCAAAGAAAGAAAGACTCCAATTAAGATATAGTTGCAAGGAGATAGGAGATATGCAACTTGTAATCCTACTAACACAAGAAAGAGAATATGTTAGATGATGTATATGAATCAATGAAAGCTTGACAAACGAACCCTGAATCTAAGATTCAAAGAAAATTAAATTTGAAATTGTTACCAACCCAGAATCAACTGAAAAATAAATCCAAAAGAACAAGCACTAATGCGATCATGATAAACAAAGGTGGAGGATGATGTTTCTTGACGACGACTTGTAGTGGTTGGCTGCAATAGGGGACAATGGTGACAAAGATATAGTTTCCATCTCTCTTTTTTTTGAATTTTTTACTTTTTTTCTGGGTTTTTTTTTGTTTAAAGAAACTAAATATGATAAGTATAAAAATGGGTGAAGAATAAGAAATCACACTAAAAATCAAGAACAACCCCTTATCTTGTGTTGGCAGTGCAATTTGAAAAATATCAAGAACGATGTTTGACACTCCAAGAACCGTCCTAAATCCAATACAAAATGATGTAGAATGCAGCGAAATAGAGATGATTTGTTATTGGTAGTGATGGTTTGGTTGATGGAAAGATGGTGTGAGGTTAAAGATGAATATGTTTTGGTGGTTGTTGTGTCCTCGGCACCTTCCTAAGTGCAATTACTTAGTCAAGTATCCTCAAACGGCTCTAACCCACCCTCCTAAACATGTTTGTTTAAGCAAGCGAGAGTGTGAAGATGATTCTCCCTCCTAGAACTTGAAGAACTATGTTGAAGAAATCTTCGAAGATGCAAGCTATCAACACTTGCAAAAATGAACTAACCAAGTATTTCATTTATCAAATGGAAATTGAGTGAGTACAAAGCATGGAAGGCACATCCTTTTATAGGTGAAGGATGGCTGAATATAATTGGAAATAATAATTAAAATTCTAGAAATTTGGAAATATTAATGGCATGAGAATCTTGTTAATTCCTTCCTTGATGTATTAATGGCTTCCTTAGTCTTTGACTTTCCATGTTGGAGATGCCTTGATTTAAAGAGAAAAAGATAGCTTCAATTCTGGTCCCTTGGATGTTCATACGGACGGTGGAGATTAAATAAAGTGATATGGTGATACATGCATGAGAGGGCTAAAGCATGTATCATGTGGCAGCATGGAGAGTGATGGATATGGTATGTTTGAGGATGAAATTATCTTATTTTAAAGGCCTTATTAACTAAATAAATATGATTTCTAATTTGCCTTAATTAAAATATTTGACCCAAACTTCATAATGTAGTATTGGACCAAAGTAACACAAACTATGAATGACCTATTAAGGAGGTTTAAATATAATCTGGTTATGGTCACTACAAGTTTCTTTTAATGCCTTTCGGTCGTACGAATGCCCCTACAGCATTCATGGACATGATGAATAGGGTGTTTCGACCCTATCTAGATTAGTTCGTTGTGGTCTTCATAGATGATATTATGGTTTATTCTATGTTTGTCAATGAGCATGAATAGCATCTTCGTATTGTGTTACAGACTCTGAGAGGAAAACAACTCTATGCTAAGCTCAGCAAATATGAATCCTGGCTTTTTGAGGTTGTATTTTTGGGTTAGGTGGTTTCAGCTAAGGGTATTTAGATTGATCCAAAGAAAATTGAGGCTATTATGAAATGAAAGCAACCCAAGAATGTGGCAGAGGTTCATAGTTTTCTGGGATTGACTGGTTATTGCTAGAGGTTTGTGGAGGGTTTTTTTTATTGCCGCTCTGCTAACTAAACTTTTGAGGAAAGATGTTCCTTTTCTTGGTTTGAGGCTCAGTTGGCGAGTTTTAAAAAACTCAAATATGTTCTGACAGAGACACCCGTTTTGACATAGCCAGAGTCGGGGAAACCCTATATAGTTTACAGTGATGCCTCGTACACCGGTTTGGGATGTGTTCTAATGCAGGATGGGAAGGTAGTAGCTTATGCTTCTCGTCAGTTGAAGTTTCATGAGTGTAACTACCATACCCATGATCTAAAGTTAGCGGCAGTGGCCTTTGCTCTGAAATTCTAGAGACACTACCTCTATGGAGAGAAGTGTTTCATCTTCACAGACCATAAGAGTCTGAAGTACCTACTTACTTAGAAGGAGCTTAATTTGGGATACCGTCGTTGGTTAGAGCTTCTGAAAGACTATGATTGTGAGATTGATTACCATCCTAGTAAAGCTAATGTCGTTGCGGATGCTTTGAGTTGCAACGCCATTTCTGATTTGAGAGCTCTGTTTGCTCGAATGAGTTTGTTTGGGGATGGCAGTCTGTTGGCTGAGCTCCATGTGGTTCCTACTCTGATATCTGATATTCAGGTTGAGCAACCCAATGATCCTTACTTGTCTCACCGTATTACGGAAGTCAAGAAAGTGACATCTTAGGATTTCTCTATTGATCAGGATGAAGTTGTGTTTCCGGGGTCGATACTATGTTCCAAGGAACTTCGACTTGAAACAAGTTATTCTTCGGAGGCCCATGATAGTCCATATTCTATGCATCCTGGTGGTGATAAGATGTATAAGAATCTCCGAGAGATGTATTGGTGGAAAGGTCTCAAGGGAGATGTTGTCAGTTTTGTATTTAAGTGCTTGACTTGTTAGAAAGTCAAAGAAGAGCATCAGCGTCCGTCTGGGCTTCTTCAGCATATTGAGATTCTTTAGTGGAAATGAGAGCAAGTGACTATGAATTTTGTTAGTGGTTTGCCTTTGACTTCGTCAAAGAAAGATTCTGTATGGGTCATCGTTGATCGATTGACCAAGTTTGTGCACTTCATTCTAGTCATAACCACTCACATTCTGAGATTGTTCGGTTGCATGGAGTGCCTTTGTCTATTATTTCTGATCGAGATCCGAGGTTCAAATCTAAGTTATGGATTTTTTTGCATTATGCTTTGGGTACTCGGTTGAATTTCAATACTGCTTATCACCCATAAACCGATGGTCAGTCTAAGCGTGTGATTCAGATCCTTGAGGATATTCTGAGAGGATGTATTCTGGATTTCAAAGGTAGTTGGGAGGATTTCTTACCGTTGGCAGAGTTTGCGTATAATAACAGTTATCAGGTTAGTATTAAAATGGCACCTTATGAGGCTCTATATGGGCGTAAGTGTCGCACCCCTATTGGTTCATGAGGTTTTCTTGAAAGTATCTCCGTGGAGAAACATATTCCATTTTGGCCGTAAGGGCAAACTCAGTCCCCGTTATATTGGACCCTAACGTATTCTCAGACGAGTTGGGCCTGTAGCTTATCAGCTTGAGTTACCACCAGAACTTAAGCATATCCATGATGCCTTCCATGCATCTGTACTGAGACGCTATCGAGTTGATTCGTCTCATGTTCTGTCAGTTGAGGATTTTGAAATCCGTCCAGATATGTGTTATGAGGAGGAACCAGTTGAGATCATTGCTCAAGACCATAAAGTTCTTCGGAGGAAAACCATTAAAATGGTTAAGGTTCTTTGGCGTAATCGAGGTTTGGATGAGGCTACTTGGATGACCAAATCTGTTATCAAAGCTCAGTATCTGCATCTCTTTGATCCAGGTAAATTTCGAGGGCGAAATTTCTGTAAGGGGGGAGAGTTTAAATTTAACCTAATTTCTTAGATTAAAAGTAAGTATTTACGTTACCAAAACTTATTTTGCAAGTTAGGGGTTTCAATTAGGTACTTGGTGATACATGCATAAGAGGGCTAAAATAATGTACATTGAGCATAAATCTGAATATGTTGGTAAAGTCTAGAAAGTTAGCCAACTTGGATCGAGTTTTGGATGGGTTTCGTGCATTTCTTGGTAGAGTTGTCTTCTAATAAATTGACCGTCATTCAGTTACCTTTTCAACGCATCTTGAAATGCATCAATTGGATATCAGGAGCTCAAGATATGTTTGTTTTACTGAAGATTGCGTGTGCAGAAAACTGGATACAAGATTATTATTGGATTTTGCAAAATTCAGCCCAAAAGCTAATATAAAGTTTTTGGATAAATTAGACATTAAAATAAATTAATTCAAAGTTGGATTATAAAGCTTTGACCATTATTATTAATATTTTATTTTATTCCCTAAGATTCCTTTTAATTAGCTATCCATAAGCTGATTTTAGGGGATTTATTCTATTAAGCTATCCATATGCTGATATTTAGGGATTAACATCTATGTATTAGACAACTCTAAGGTCTCCTTTAGACTATAAAAGCGGTAGACTCTTCTCTTGGAAAAACACATGAAGAACATGAAATTTTGAGCTATAAATCTCTTGGCCTTGGACCATTTTATTTGCAAGGTTGTCACCTTGCAATTTTTCTTATTAGAAGTCTTCTTCAATATAAGTACTTCAAGTTTTTATGAGAGAGATTATCTTTACACTCTCGCTTGCCTAAGCAATCGCGTTTAGGAGGGTGAGTTAGAGTCGATTATGGTGTTTACCTATCTAATTACTATTAGAGTTTGCCCAAAGACCAATCATATGATGATTGTAAGGATACTTTTATTTACCAATTTTATTAAATAAAAGCATTGCCATTGTTGTTTTCAGATATATGTGTAAATGTATAACATAAACGAGAAACAATAAGGTCCATATAATAATGTATGTATTATTATTAAAAGATCCTTAGTCAAGTTTTATTATGGGTATAGACAATATAATAATACGCTTAAGACTAACATGTGATTAATTGATGACAATGAGTTGTCATTGGCATAGAGATGTTAGAATTAATACATGAATATATTAGTAGAGAATAATATATTGGATTGACCCACTATGAGCATATATCTTGGATTATTATGTGACGGTCACGATTTTGCTCATAGTGACAACTATATGTATAAAAACTAACATTGGACAGACTACAATGAATGTAGTGAGATGTGAATGATCAAGATAGGATTTATCCTTCTAACATAATAGGAAAATATATCAAAGGCCACTTGATTGAGTGAGACTAGAAATGAATGGACATGCTTGAATATGTTGATATGAGATATCACAAATTATTCATTAAAAGTAGTCCACTCTAGATATCAAGAAACTTTAAAATAGGCTATACAAGTGTGACTATTCTAAGACTTGTGCCTATTAAAGATATAAAAGGACAAAAGGATATAATACATTAAGATAGTCAGTCACGGACATGATACATCGAATCATGATCTCTTGTAACTTAGAGAATTTCGAATTCTCAAACCCTAGAATCACGAAAAATAGTTTTTCGAGATTTTGCTCTATCAACCGGATGAATTGAGTAGAGGTCGAGACGATATTCGTGGAGGTAAAAGATTTGAATTGTCGAACGATCATGATTGTCACAAATCTAATTGTTGTTTTTGCTTCTTATCAAGGAACCTAATGTAAGTCATCGCATCTCTTCCTCCCGATTTCGAATTAAACATACATGGATCACTGGAAAGACCATTGTAATTTTGTTCCGCTACGCCATGTGGTGTATCGACGGTCCCAACAATTACGGATAGGAGAGTTCCTAGGATAACAATATATCATCAATTCATCGGAGAGATTCATTTCGTTTGCAGGTGTTTGCCTATTCAATTGCAATTAGGATGGTGCCAAGTACAAATCTATCCAACACCATACCACCATCACCATCTATCTCACTGCATTTTATATCACTTGGAATCTAATTTAGGAATAAATTTGGGGTGTTACAGTTATTGACAACCCCTCTCTTTGAGTGTATTTCGCGATGAATGACCCCTCTCTTTGAGTGCATGTCATGGTGAACGGTACCTCTCTTTGAGCGTACACCGTGATGGACGATCCCTCTCTTTGAGCGTATGTCGCGATGAATGACCCTCTCTTTGAGTATAAGTCTTGGTGAATGGTCTCTCTCTTTGAGCGTATGTCGCGATGAATGACCCTCTCATTGAGTACAAGTCTTTGTGAATGGTCCCTCTCTTTTAGCGTATACCATGATGGACGACCCATCTCTTTGAGCATGTCCCGGTGATTGACACCTCTCTTCGAGCATACGTCATAGTGAATGGACCCTTTCTTTAGGCGAATACCGTGATGGATGACTCTTCTCTTTGAGCGTATGTTGCGATGAATGATCCCTCCCTTCGAGTCCATGTCATAATAAATGGTTCCTCTCTTTGAGCGTATGTCGCAATGAATGACCCCTCCCTTCGAGTGCATGTCATAATGAACGGTTCCTCTCTTTGAGCTTATACCGTGATGGACAACCCTCTCTTTGAGCGTATGTCCCGTTGAATGACCCCTCTCTTCGAGCGTATGTCCATAATGAACAGTCCCTCTCTTCGGGAGTATGCCATGATGGACGACCCTCTCTTTGAGAGTATGTCGCGATGAATGACCCCTCTCTTCGACTGCATGTCATAATGAACGGTCCCTCTCTTTAAGCGTATACCGTGAACAATGACCCTCTCTTTGAGCGTATGTCGTGATGAAGGATCCCTCTCTTCGAGTGTATATCAAGGTGAACGGTCCCTCTCTCTAAGCGTATACCGTGATGGACGACCCTTCCCTTTGAGCGTATATCGCGATGAATGACCCCTCTTGATAAGTGTATAAAAGTCCTATTTTTCATATCATTTTACCACTCGTTTATTGCCAATAAAGGATATATTTAAGGATAATATTGGGCATTCTGCTTATTTTCTATAATTCAGTGTTTAAGTATGTAATTCATGAATTTATCTATTATTTGACATAAAACATATGCATTTAATGGTTTTCCTTCTTAGACAGGAAATACATCATAAGAATGTTCAGACAAGAGGATGGATGCTGGAATGTAGATTAGCACCCATCACAACAGCACTTTGGAGGTCGCAACAGAGAGAGAAAAAGATGTTGATCTTAACGGACATAAAGCGAGAGAAAGACGAAACTGATTAAAAGAGTAAAGCCTTGGTCAAAAGTCAACGCAAGATTAAGGAGTTATTTTAGGAAATAGAACAAAGTGTCCTAGTTTAATTATGAGTTGTATTCTTTTCCTTGTATAACTCTTCCCTTATATGGAAGACTTTAACCTAGGGCCTGGCCTATATAAGTCACCTATTAGGTCTAGGTTTAAGGGAGTCGGAGTTGGAGTTGGATTGGAGAATTATCGACAAGGCATAACCCCGCCTAGATAGCTGCGGCGACCCTTAGTGCGACCCACCGAGATGGCAAGTCAACCCATTACATTAATAAGTGAATAAATAATATAACTGGATTCCCCTCTACAAAGCACTCAGCTTGACCTCACTTCTATCATTCTTATTCTTTTCGTTTATTTAGTTTTAAGTGGTTAATTTAGTTACTCCAAATCAACAAGTTACTTGTGTATTTATTTTTATGTACAGGTTTAAGAAGTAGTGAAGTCGACACAGTCCCTGTGGGTTCGATACCCTAAAATATTATAATTTGGCGAAAGGTTGAAATAGAAGGACTTCCGAGCCTTCACCAGATTTGGCGCCGTTGTCGGGGACTGACGCTCAATTTTACTACTAATTATTTCTACATTCTTTTCTTTTCTTTTCTTTTCTTTTTATTTAGTTTTATTTTTTCTTTAACTTACTGGGGTTGTTCTGTTTATTACCAGGTCCAATCCGTCGGTTGACCAATATCCTTACGATCCAGAAATCGAAAGAACAGGACAAAATCTGAAACGTATGGTATGCGAAAGAATGAATCAAGACAAGTACCTGGCAAACAAAACAACACTGGTATGAATGCCACCGAGGCAGACAACCGCAGCACATTGGCAGTTGTTGACCCAACAAACCTTCCAAGACAAGAACGCGCATATCATACCCCGTTTTCCCCCAATTTAAATTCATTAAATCTCTAATTTAAACCCTAGAAATTGGGGATTTCAATTTCTGAAATCAATGACTATTTTGTAATTTATGGAAGTTTGAGGGTTCGAGTGTAACGTTTTAAATTTTTTGGGCCCATGTTGGGTAATTTTTCCCTCATTCAATTTCTAGATTTCTTTCTCCTTGTTTTCTGCTTCGGTTACGATTGGAGATTGAATTCTCCTTTATTTTTGATTCAAGATTGGTTCAATCTTTTTGAATGTCTTATTTCTGTAACCAAACGTCTCAGCTTCATCTCCTTTGTGCGTTTTTTCTTCCTCCTTTTCGTTCAAGCTTGTATCGTGTGCTCTCTTTTTCGGGTTGGTATGATCGGTAAGAACTCAACCATTATCATGTTTCTTTCGATCCAGTTTGTTTATTCTGTAGTGAACTTGTTTATATGTTAATCGAATCTGAATATATGGTGTTGTGGTTAGGTGTTTAAGTGTTTATTCTCGATTTAAGGGTTTGGTGTGGTTTTGTTTTAGGTTGAATCGAATTAGGTTGCTGATGGGTGTTTAACAGTGTCCAAATAATTAGAGGGAGAATATCAAAAATCTGGAAGCCTGAAAACCATTCGAATTTTTGGAAATTTTCTGGATTTTTAAGCTCAGATTTTCCGGGGAAAATCCAGGGAAAATACATCCCCAACCTGTCCAACCCAAAACCCGACCCGACAGACCTGACAAGAAAACCTACTCGACCAACCTAAAAATCCGACCCGACCGACCGACCCGTGACCCGCTCACGTCATACTAACCTCATCTGTTGACATCAGCATTGACTTGATGAAAATCACTACTGACGTCAGCATTGACAAATGCTGACATCAACATTGTCTTTTTCAACCAGGTACCATTCTATGTTTTTCGACATCCTGAGTCCGATGGCGCAATCTATTTTTCAAAATTCAAACCCAAAGTATCATTTTTAAACCTTTTAAGTTCAAGTGCTTATTTGGATATTATCTTTATCAGATTTTGAATAAGTTTCTGTTTGGTTCAGGTGACGTAGATTCCGATCCTGAGCAATTGCCTCCTCCTCCTCTTGGACGACCTCCTGTTCATCAGCATTCGGGACCCGCAAGTGAGTTTCAATTTATTTTAGATTAGTGTACTTTTCGGTATAGCGGCATAGTCGTGTGTCTAGCATTCTGTTAATCGTAGGTTCTACACCTACTTGATCTAGTGGTAGACCATCTGCTTCAGGTGTGTTCTCTTCTGTTAAAATTCTATTATTCTATTTTTGCCATTTCTGCTAAATTCCGTATGATCATGCATCATCCTGACATTACATTTCTGATTCTGATATTTGTCTTGCATACCTCCTGTTAGATTATAAGGCATGCATTATGATTCTGTATCTGCATATGATATTGTATCTGGTTGGATTATATGTGTTCGGGGAAGTTAGTGATATATATTCACTTCTTTTCAGTGGCTCCACCTACGGGTCGAGATACCACTTTTGATCAATGGCCTACCAACGGGTCGAGTTTCCACTTCCGTTGGTGTGATGGAGTTAGAGTGGTTCAGGGGAACCTACTCTTCTATTGGCGTTCGGAGTTGGATGCATTTCATACATACATTATATCGTCCTCATATATATTGTTCTGCAATCCTGTTTATCTGTACTCTAGAGACACACTAGGCTCCCTAGCTTACACCCTCTCAGTTTCCTATTTCAGATCTCTGACTTAGACTTCTATGGGACTTGGAGATTATTACTTCTAGACTATTTACGTACGTTCATAGTTTTCAGAATAATCAAATTCATTCCAGATATTTTTGTTATTTGTAACAAATTTGGATTTGGGATTTTATTTCGGACTTTCTGGACTGTAATGTTTATTAAACTTTTGGGTTGAACTTTATTTAATTGTTTGTAAAGTTTTCAGCATTTTAAATTATTAATTATTTAATAATTTATCTGAATTTTATTTTAATTTTATATAAACTCTAACTTGCAAATCAAGTTTCTGTGATGTAAACCCTAACGTCAAATCTAAGAAATTAGGTTACATTTTAGGGGTTACAGCGCATGTACCGTCCGTGATTATTTGAAGGAAGATTTAGATGGCTTAACTCATGCTGTTGTGCTGCCTAATATAGAGGCAGAACATTTTGAGCATAAACCGGTCATGTTCAACATGATCAACACCCTAGCCTGTTTGGGGATCAGACAATGAAGATGTTCGGTAGCATCTCGGTCCTTTTTGGAAATCTATAATTTGTTTAAACTCTTGGGAGTCTCAGCCGATATCCTTAAGTTGAAATTGTTCCCCTATATGCTGAGGAATAGGGTAAAATATTGGTTAAACAACCTTCAGTCGGGATCGCTGAATTCATGGACAGAACTAAGCCGAAGATTTTTTTTTACCCATTTCAGTTATACTTATATGACAGATAAGCTCAAAAACGATATCACATCCTTTAGACAAGAAGAAGATGAGTCTATATATGAGGCTTGAGAAAGATACAGAGAATTGTACAGAAAATACCCCATGCGTGGTTTGCCCGAGTAGACTCAAGTATCAATCTTTTACAATGCAGTCAACACTCCTACCAGAATGATGTCTGACACTTCCGCCAATGACACCCTACTAGACCGCCCACCCCATGAGAGTCTAAAGATTCTGGACAGGTTAGTAAAGAACGATTATCAGCACCCAATAACCAGACGCGACATAACAAGGCAAAGTATGACAAATTCTGACTCTTTAGAATCTATCTTAGCACAACTGTTAGCTTTGACAAACATGGTTAAGGATTTGCAAAAGCTGAGTCACGTTCGAAAAGTAAAAGCAAACACTATTTTTTGTGAAACATGTGGTGACAACCACAACTCGAACGAATGCCTGCAAAACCCAGAATCATCCTTCTATACTAGAAATTCTAATAGAAACAATATATCAAATAATTACAATCCATCATGGAGGAAACACCCAAATTTCTCATGGAGTAACCCAAACACTGCACTAAACCCGCAACATCAACCTGTGCAAAATGCTGAATTTCAGCAGAATAACAAAACAATTCAGCAACAAATATCGCAACAGGCACTACCGACGCCGCAACCATCAGATGTCGAAACTTTGGAAAATACGCTGCAAACGTTCATGGCTCAGACTACTGCTTACATAGCCAATACCAATAAGTTCATCGAGAAATCCGACACTTTCATGGACCGAGCAGAGATGAGAATGCAGAATAATGAGTCTGCTCCCCAAAAGCTGGAAATCACAGTAGGTTAGATGGCACAATAGATGAAAAACCAACCTATAGGAGGTCTGCTCAGCGATACTTAAGTCGCTAGAATGGGCTAACATGAACAATGTAAAGCCATATCTACCAGAAGTGGTTTACAACTGAAGGCCCCTAAAATACATGCTAGGACAGTAGGTAAGAATACTAAAACAGTAGCACCACAATAGGCTACTGAAGAAAAACCTGAGGCAAAGGAACCAACAGATACTGTCGACGACGATGCCGCAATAGAAGATGTCGCAGCCACAACGCAGATAAGATTCCAATGCAATGAAAAGATTGAGGATCTTTGTTTACTATCATCTTTCTCACAAAGGCTAAAACAACAAATGCAGGAGTACCAGTTTAAAAATTTTCTAGACATTCTTAAACAGGTACATATCAATGCACATTTGGGGGAGGCAATAAAACAAATGCCCAACTATGCTAAGTTCCTTATGAATATTATATCCAAGGGGACGAAAATTGGGGAATTTGAAATTGTTACCGTAATAAAAGGGTGTGTGGTAATGTTGCACAATAACACCATGACCAAAAGAAAAGATCCTAGTAGCTTTATCATACCATGTTCTGTCGGAGATCAATACGTGGGCAAGGCACAATGCGACTTAAGTGCTAGTATTAATCTAATGCCTAAGTCAGTATTTTAGAAGCTAGACATTGGGCAAGCAAAACCAACAACAATGATGTTGTAACTGGAAATCCGGTCTTATGTGCAACCGGAAGGAAAGATTGAATATATTCTAGTAAGAGTAGATAAGTTTATATTTCCTTATGACTTCTTAATTTTAGATTATGAAGCAGATGAGAATGCCCCAATCATCTTGGGAAGGTCGTTCCTAGCCACAGATAAACATTGGTCGATTGCTTAAAAGGAGAATTGGTCATACGGGTGAATGATGAACAAGTAAAGATTAATGTATTCAAAGATCTAAGGCATATAGAAGTATAAGAATGTCAACAAGTCGAAGTTAGAACTGAATTTAACTCCGATGCAGAAACGGACTGCCTAAACAAAACTTGTCGAGGCAACACCCCTTTGAACAGAAGTACATCAGAAAGAAACCACATGATGAGGAGGCAGCAACAGGAACATCCGCTTCTCCCTCACTCAAAAAGTGGAAGATGGTTGTTGCTGGGGATGCAATTTATTGCACTCCACCAGTAACCTAATTCTTTTATCTTACTATCCTCTATTTACTTTTATGTTTTAGGAATTAGATTTTTAGTTTTCAATTTTAAGAATTAGATTTAAATTTTTTGCAAATTAAGTTTTCAGAATTTTTAATATTTCCACGGTTTCTACTTATATTATTTGCAACTATTTAGGTACCATTAATGAAGAATAAAAGATGATTATCAACCCAATCAATTAGTAGCCCAATCCAAGGAAATGAATAAATTCCAAGCGGGAATTATACCTCTTGATTCAAAAATTGCATCGTTTCCGCTGCGAATGGACACCAACTGTAGTTGCATCGCGTATACGCTAGCAGGCAATAATCAAATCCGCTCCCTCAAACACTGCATCGTTCCGCCTCTTTAAATAACGTGCAAAGGTAACAATTTCTTACTCATCATTTTTGTTTAAGTCTCACAACTTTCTTCTCCTCTTCTACACAAAACTACCAATGGCCAACCAACAACAAAACCTTACTGGAGCAACAACCTACAAAAGATTCTCAACAAAGGTTGTCGAGGACGAATATCACCGTGTTTTCCAGAATCAACAGATTTGGGAAGAACAAGGATTCTATTACACCAATGATACAGATCTTGGGCTAGACAATTTTATTCTATCCAAAATCACATTTCAAAGGTGGCAAATATTTGCCAAGCTACCTTCGACAGCAAACATTGAATAGGTACGAGATTTCTACGCACACAGACCAGTGGCGAACAATCCCTACTCTTACCTCCGAGGAAGAGCAATCCCCATCGCTGATGTGATCATCAACGCCAATTTCGGCCTTGATAAGTGCTCAACTCACGATCACTTTTTACACTTTTCATGGGCACTTATCATCAATTCTACACCTACTTGAACCAATGCATATACTTAATGTAATATATTTAGGGATGATGCTATTAAAGATAATATTTGTATAAAAGGCGTACTTTATTGTATTTTCATATCTGTGCAAGAACAAGTATTGCCGAGGCAGCAAAATGAGGCCGAGGCAGGACCTGATGCCGAGGCAGTAGAGGATAAAAAGCAATATGACAGGCAAACTGAGGAGAAAAATGAGGACTATATTGTTGGACAAGAAGCCCAAGCATCGGAGCTGGACAATACGAGGAAATCCCAAGGACAAGACCACACGGGAAAAAGCCTTCTAGAAGAAATTAAACTTGGAAATATTTAACCTATGTACATAACTTGTTCCCTACTCCAAGTTGTACACTATTTAGGAAAGGTTTGCCCTAGGCCAAGCCTATATAAGACATAACCATCCAAGGGATTAGAAGAGAGACGAATTTTGAGAGAGTTCACCCTAGGAATAATTCTTCCCATCATGTTCTAAGTTTTCTTAAGATTTAGGTGAAAGTTGTTGAGTATTAGTGAGAGGAGATTGTAGCTTGTTTCTTGTTTCAATGCAATAAAATATCAAAGTTTGCTTACACTTTGACATTTTTTGTTCTTGCATCCAAGCCTGGAGGGAAATTTGTAAGTAACCTATTTGTCTAGACTGGGAGAGTTAGACTCACAAAAGGAATAAGTGCGGTATTCGACTTGGTTGGAGGGTACTAACTCGGCTTAGGGATAGGTTAGAGTTTCAGCGGCTAAAAGAAGTGTAGGATTGGTTGTTGGTTATAATTGATTAACGCCGGGAGGTATCATCAAGGACTGATCATTAACAGTGTTTTGACTTAGGGATAAGTGGAGCCATCAAAGGACACTTTGCCAAACTTTGATAAATCTGCCCAAGAGCAAGGGATTGTCGCGGCAGAGAATACTGTCGCTGCCGAAGACAGTAATCTGCAGTACTACCGAGGCAGTACAGTGCAATTGCATTGTACAGAAGCAGATCAATCAAATCCACTATACAACACAACTGGATCTTTCCCTCTTTCTCAAATTTGATCTCATCCTATTTTATTATTTTAATTAGTTTAATCAACACCCAAATTTACTTGTGTTTTTACTTTTGTTTTACAGAGCAAGAAGACCAAAAGAAGCATATTAAGTATATCAATCTCTGAGGAGACGATAACTCGATAGTACTTATCACTTATTACTTGCGACGTATTCACTTGCATTAATTGCGCATATTTGACATGTATCAAGTTTTTGGCGTCGTTGCCAGGGATTGACAACTAAATTTTGTTTTCTTTATTTTCTTGCTTTTATTTTAGTTATTTTTATTTTTTTCATATTTTTATTGATTTTATTTATTTGGTGTATAACCAGGGCCAACCCAAGTAATCCACTGTACGAGATTGATCTAGAAATCGAGAGAACCTACCAAGGTTGAGAAGACAGATCCAAGGAGCCATGGTAGTAAATCAAGGAAACCAGAACTTACCTACTGGCAATGGAGGCCTTCAACAACAACCACTGCCGCAACCTCTTCTGCGTCAGCTAACTGTTAGGGATTTTCTGGTGAAAAATCTGAATGGATTAAACCCTGGAGTTATTACACCAGAGATAGAAGCAACCCACTTTGAACTTAAACCAATGATGTTCAATATGCTTAATACTATTGGACAATTTAGTGGGTCTGCAACTGAAGATGTCAGGCAACGTCTCAAACCCTTCATGGAAGTCTGCAACTCATTCAAAATTCAAGGAGTCCATGAAGACATTTTTGATATTAAAACTTTTCCCCTATTCACTGAGGGATAGGGCCAAGACCTGGTTAAATAGCATTCCGGCAAGATCTATTGGATCTTGGAGTGAACTTTGTCGAGAATTCATTACGCGATTTAACCCTACAAACTTATATGATCAACCCGTAATGAGATTACTTCTTTTAGACAGGCTGATGACGAACCTATGTACGAGGCTTGGGAACGCTATAGAGAGTTACTAAACAAGTGTTCACTACATGGATTTCCACTATGGACACAAGTAACCATGTTCTATAGTACTACCAATGTCCCGACAAGGATGATGTTAGATGCCTTGGCAAATGAAACACTCATTCACAAAGCTCCGGAAGAAGCTATAGAGATTCTATACAAACTTGTAAGGAACGATTTTCAATTCCCTATTTCTAGGTGAAGAGGAGCGAGATGCCAAGCCCCAGTGAATGAACTAGAAACTACCAATTCAGTGGCAGCACAATTGGCATCTTTAACCAAGATGGTTCAGAACATACAAGTACAACAAAATACTCACGAGGTAAAAGCGACCAATTCTTCTGAGTATATGCAAGATGAGGAATCTGGTTTCTATGTGGGAAACTACAACTGGAACAACAATATGATATCAAACACATACAATCCGGCATAGAAAAGGCACCCAAACTTTTCATGGAGCAATCCTAATAATACCTTGAACCCCACTAACCAAGCCTCTGGATATCAGCATACACTGCCGCAGCAGTAGATGCATCGACAACAACCTATGAACTCATTAGAAAATACTCTCAAGGCCTTCATAATGAAAACATAATCATATATGACTGATAACAGCAGTTTCATGAAGAGAATTAATAACTTCATGAATAGAACAAAAATGAGGCTGCAAAACGAGGAAGTTGCTATTAAATCAATGAAAATCCAAGTTGGTCAATTTGCTCAAAGACAGAATACAAGACCACAGGGGGGACTACCTAGCAATACTGAAGTTCCTAAAGGAATGGGCCATGAACAATGCAAAGCAATCACCACAAGAAGTGACCTACAACTTAAAGAAACAATGGGCAAGCCAGCAACCAAAGTTCCACCAGCAACACATGAGGAATCAGACAAAGAGGACTTGGATGCTGAACAATTTGACCATGAGAACAGTGCCCCAACAGAGAGCTCAACAACACTTGAACAAGCTGCCGAGACAGTGAGAAACACAATAATTCTAAGTATTAAATTCCAAACCAATGAGACCCTGAAAGAGATGAGACCACCACCACCTTTCCCACATAGGTTAAAAAAGCAAAAACAGGACCACCAGTTTAAAAAGTTCTTGAATATTTTAAAGCAAGTTCACATCAACTTGCCATTTGTTGAGGCAATAGAACAAATGTCCAACTATGCTAAATTCTTGAAAGACATTGAGTCTAAAAGAAAGAAGCTAGGTGAGTTTAAGACAATGACAGCAACTGAAGGATATATGGCAATGCTGCACAATCGTATGCCACCTAAACTGAAGGATCCTGGATGCTTTATCATACCTTGTGCAATTGGTAATAATTATGAAGGAAAAGCGTCATGTGATCTAGGAGCAAGCATCAATGTCATGCCCAAATCAGTCTTTCAAAAGCTTGGAATAGGAAGGGCAAAGCCTACAATAGTGCTGCTCCAACTTGCGGATAGATCTTATGTGCATCTTGAAGGAAAAATAAAGGACATATAAGTAAGGGTAGACAAGTTTATTTTTCTTGCCGACTTCTTTGTCCTCGACTATGAAGCAGATGATAATGCATCGATCATCCTAGAAAGACCTTTCCTTGCCACTAGACGAATCTTAATTGATGTGGAGAATGGAGAGTTGACAATGAGGGTCAATGACCCACAAGTCAAACTCAATGAATTCCACAATTTGAAAAAAAAATTGATGATCCAAAAGAGTGCAAAGTCCTCCATACAATAGATGCAGACACCAAGGTATCCTGCCTAGGCAGCACGCTCGATAGATTATTTGGTAAGAAAATTTAACCCAAGGTGGAAGCAAAAATATGGATGGACACAAAACAGAAGGGAAAGGCCAATAGTTGAAGAAAAATCTAGGCCAACAAGAGATAAGCAAATTGGAAGATGCATTTACATGCACTCCACTAGTAACATAATCTCTTCCTTCTACTTTATCTATTATATTAAGATTAGTTTTAAATTTATGTTATTTATATTTTTATGTTAAGTTTTTTTAGGACAATAAAAGCAAGAATAAGGGAGAAATAGTTCACAAAAGGAATTCTACCAAGGCAGTAAACAGTGTTAGAAGCCGCAGCAATCCCAACGGCTAGAACAATGTAACGGCTATCTGTCAAGTCTTATGCAGCGGCAGTAAATGCTAACAGGCAATAAATTCAAAACGGCTACAAAACGACTAGTAGTCAAAACGGTTACAAGGTCGAGGCTTATATAAGCAGCATCCTTATTTTAAACTATTCACTCTTGCATTCTTGATTTCTTTAGAATTCTATTAAATCTTGCTCTCAAAATACTTTCTGCTTACTCATAAGTCGTCTTGAAATTTTCAGAATCTTTCTAAAACTCTCAATCTTTATAATTCATCCATGGCAGCATACAATCGATTTGCCCCCGCCACTGTTGTAGACCGATTCAACAGATCGTTCATCGCACGGTAGTTGTGGGAGGAGAAAGGATTTCAACAATCTGAGGAGAAAAACTTTGGCATTGAACATTACTTGTTCAACAAGATTCAATATCAAGATTTTGGAGATTTTCTGCTTATAACCTCCCTAGGCAAATGCCACCATAGTGCGGGAATTAATGATTTCTATGTCCACGGCTGAGGCAAGCCTGTCCGTCTTGATGCTGAGGCAATTAATGATTTCTATGACCTCATCCCCATTCGTGATGTTCATGCCGAGTTCATGGAAGACATCACCACCCAGGACTACGAGTTGATCAAAGATGACCTTAGTTAAAACAACACTCCTTGGGAAACCGATGTCCATAAGGGTTCTGCAACAAGGCAAAGTCTAAAGCCCGACGCTAAGCTATGGTGTACCTTTGTCAAGAGATGCCTTATCCCTACCTCCCACAACAGCACAGTGGACTGCAAGAGATTGGTGCTCATCCAATCCATCACCAACAAGTGGAGCATAAATGTTGGAGATATTATTTCACGAGAAATACACAATTATGGTAAGAAGAAATGTGGACCTCTATATTTCCCTTATTTAATATCCGGTTTGTGCATTACTGCAGGAGTACCAGTCAAAGATACGGATGAGTACACACCAAATAGGTAAGGATGAACAAAAGAATTCTGTCATAGAGTGATGCAGATCACACAGGCAGAACCTGTCCATGTAACCCCTCAGCAGTTCACTATTGACTTTATTGTCGGCACCCAGTACACGGCCAAGATGCGGGCACTTCCCAAGCCATTGCCGCAGTAGACCCTACCAAGAGATTCTTAAGAGGATGGCAACTATGGACCTTCACCAACAGAGATATATGAAATATCAGAGAAACCTCAACAACACTCTTGCCCAAATGATGATGCAGAATTTTTCCAACCAAGAGGCACAATTCCTAGAATTTCCTACAGACATATTCGTCATAGCAGCACCCAACACAGAAACTACCCCAGCCCCAGGGCTGAAGCCATTCTTCCCCTCCAAACCGCAACAACAATACGATGCAGCTGGTCCATCTAGAGCAGCAAACTCTATCGTGGCATCATCTGCAAGAAGAAGACCTTCCAAGCGAAGGGCAGTCTCAGCATTTCTCCATGATCCCCAATCCCAATTGGCATTCTATCAACTGAGATAGATGCCTATGTAAATCAGAGTTCAGACACTACTGAGTCAAGCATCCAGCATGCTTGGGCAGATCCAGAGAACGAAGGAGGAACAGAGATAATGGACACTAAAGATGAAGGAGGAGAAGAGGTTAATGCTTGAATGCAACGAGCAACACCAACGAGAGATCAACCACCAAGACGAGCAAAGCCATCACCATTACCAAGGGCACAACAATCAGCAGCTAGATCAATAAAACAAATTGTGGAAGAAACTGAATCATTATAATTTCTCTTCTTTTTACTTGTCGCTCATATAATTTTTTTACTGCTTATATTTTTTACCTACTGTTTGCCCCTAAATAAAGCATTGAGGACAATACTTGGTTTGAGTTTGGAGGTGTAGAGCCATTGCCGAGGCAATCTTCTGCCGCGGTCTTGCCATGAAAAGAAAGTTTTTAGTGATAAAATTTTTTGTTTTATGTCCACCACTCTACTTGAAACTGTTGCCATACTCTTGCACTGCCCATCATCAGTATTGTCTTAGTTTATTCTTCAACACAATATAAAATTTTCTCCTTACCATAGTTAGGTTCTATTTTGAAGGCTTAGTTCTAGGATACTTAAAGGAGAAAAACTTAGAAGCTTACTATAAGGTTGAACTTTAAAATACTTTTGGGACTTGTTTGGCTATAGGAATTCTTTTAATGAACTTTAAAATACTACAGGTGCTTATAACCGGCTCTAGGAGATACTCTTCCTCATGCTAGAGGTGCCCGAAATTGGCTCTAGTATGCTTAAAAGAATAACAAAAAAATAAGGAGATAAGAAGGAGAAAACACAATACTTGAGGTTCCCGAAATTGGCTCAAGGAATTGTTGTTTTATGAAGAGCACACTAAACCCAAGTCTATTTGTCTTGAACTTAGAGTTTATCTAAGAAGGTCATTAATCAAACTTTTCACAAAAACGCACACACACACTAACCTTAGAGCTTATCTTCTAGGTATACCCTTAGGTAACTGAAAGGTTAAGTCTAAAGAATAGACATAGTTATGGTGGGGAGAACAGATGGAAACATAAGACCAAAAGAGAATAGAGTTTGAAAACTTAATGGTTTACATTGCTTGAGGACAAGCAATAGTTCGAGTTTGGGAGTGTGATAAGTGCTCAACTCACTATAACTTTTTACACTTTTAATGGGCACTAATCATCAACTCTACACCTACTTGAATTAATGCATGTACTTAATGTAATATATTTAGGGATGATGTTATTGAAGATGATATTTGTATAAAAGGCGTACTTTACTGCATTTTCATATTTGTGCAGGAACAAGTATTACCGAGGCAGCAAAATGAGGTTGAGGCAGGACCTGATGCCGAGGCAGCAGAGGATAAAAAGCAATATGGTAGGCAAACTGAGGAGAAAAATAAGGAGAATGTTGCTGGACAAGAAGCCCAAGGATCGGAGCCTGATAACACGTGGATAGCCCAAGTACAAGGCCACACGGGAAAAGCCTTCTAGAAGAAATTAAGCTTTAAAATATTTAACCTATGTACATAACTTGTTCCCTACTCCAAGTTGTATTCTATTTAGGAAAGGTTTGCCCTAGGCCAAGCCTATATAAGCCATAACCGTCCAAGGGATTAGAAGAGAGCCGAATTTTGAGAGAGTTCACCCTAGGATCAATTTTTCTCATCATGTTCTAAGTTTTCTTAGGATTTAGGTGAAAGTTGTTGAGTATTAGTGAGAGGAGATTGTATCTTGTTTCTTGTTTCAATGCAATAAAATATCAAAGTTTGCTTACTCTTTACCATTCTTTGTTCTTGCATCCAAGCCCGGGAGGGAAGTTTGTAAGTAATCTATTTGTCTAGACTTGAGAGAGTTAGACTCACGAAAGGAGTAAGTGCGGTATTCGACTTGGTTAGAGGGTACTAACTCGGCCTAGGGATAGGCTAGAGTTTCAACGACTAAAAGAAGTGTGAGATTGGTTGTTGGTTATAATTGATTAACGTCGGGAGGTATCACCAAGGACTGATCATCAATAGTGTTTCAACTTAGGGATAAGCGGAACCATCAAAGGATACTTTACCGAACTTTGATAAATCTGCCCAAGAGCAAGGGATTGTCGCGGTAGAGAACACTGTCGCTGCCGAAGAGAGTAATCTGAGTACTGTCGAGGCAGTGCAGTGCAATTGCATTGTACAGAAGCAGATCAATCAAATCCACTATATAACACAATTAGATCCTGCCCTTTTTCTCAAATTTGATCTCATCCTATTTAATTATTTTAATTAGTTTAATTAACACCCAAATTTACCCGTGTTTTTACTTTTGTTTTATAGAGCAAGAAGACCAAAGGAAGCATATTAAGTATATCAATCCCTGAGGAGACGATAACTCGATAATACTTATCACTTATTACTTGTGACGTGTTCTCTTGCACTAATTGCGCATATTTGACGCGCATCAGGCTTCCTCATCAAAACTGACAAACACGCTGAGTTCGTGGCTACCTTAACAACCGAAGACTTTGAGATGATGAAGGCGGAACTCTGCATGCTGAGAGAACAATGGAACACGGTGAAACCCGCGATTCTATCAGCCGGACCTAAGACCGAAAGTAAAGCTGTGGAACACCTTTATAAAGAGGAACCTACTGCTCGCATTGTATAATCAAACGGTAGATCGGCCAGGACTGGTAGTCATCCACTCCATCATCCACAACCGAAGGATTGATGTAGGCCACATCATCAGTGATCAAATCTTTGAATGTGCCACCAGGACAGAGGCATATTGATTTTCCCATGCTTAATCACTGCTTAGGCAAGGTGTGAAGGCGTACCGACACTGCCTACGGACTCATACACCATGAAGAGGAAAGGATGGACCAGGGATGTCTATATCAAAAGAATACAAGTGGAGGAAGTTGTTCCACAAGCTTACATTCCACCTACTGTTGAATTCCAGTCGCCTGAGGCTACACAACCTCAAAACACAACAGAAAGAGCTACCCAAGCATCATCAGGAGTTTTGGACATTTTGCACCGAATAGAGAGAAGGCAACTGGCCTTCATAAATTATGTTTGAGAGTTCAATAGCGCCGTCATAGCCACCATCCTAGAAGAACTCCTCACTTGTTCGACTATATTTCTAGAGTTTACAGTTGACCTCTCCATGCCACAACAACTACTTGCTCCTGCCCCTGCTCCAACAGCTTCTGCATCCACTATAGTATCACTATCTCCTGCTGCCACAACTGCAGCTGCAGCAACTGAACTACTCTCTGCAGATTCCGCAGCAACAACCAGAAGACAAGATTCTAACCAACGCGTTGCTACTTTAGTGGTCTTCAGTCCACTTGATTGGAGCAGATCATCAAATGACATGGAGTCTCTCATGCAAACCATAAAAGATTTCATCGCTCTTCAAACCACTTTAGTGGTCTTCGCTCATGGTTCTGCCACAACAACCTCTCCGATCGATCTTGATATGAAGGATGAGCCCTCACGAGATACAATTCCCGTTAGAGTCCAACCACCTCGCTCGGTGAAGAAGCCAATGGTATGCCCATCAAAGGTAGCCGCCCAGCAACCACCGAAGACACGCAGCAAACTCCTGAACGATAGTGATTCGGAGGATTCCTTTGGATCCTTCACATTTTAAAAAGGACGGTAGTCTTTCTTTTATCTTTAAACACTGCAATAAAAAAACATTAAACACTGCTTCTAGTCTCAATTGATTTTAAAAGTTCTTTTCTTTGAAAAACAATAAGGACTTAGGCTTAGATTTTAACTAGAGGTGTCTATCACTGGCTCTAGTTAGTCCATAGAGGTTCCCATAACTGGATCTACGACTTAGGCTTTCTCCCACTTACTAGAGGTGCCCGAAATTAGCTATAGTAAGAATAGCTAAACACTTGAGGTGCCCAGAACTGGCTCAAGCAGTATAAGTATATAGCAATATATATTTATATACAATTAGGGTGAAAGAGAAAAAGAATATTCAAATGAAAATTTAAGTCGAAAGTCTTAAGCTAGAAAAAGGATTAGAACGTAGAAAATCAACTTTGACACAACTACGCACCCACCCACAAAGACTCATAGTTCAGTTCCGAGGAATTCCTAGAACCTAGAAGAGGTCGAGTTAAGAAAGGAATTTTGCCTCGGCAAGCAGGACGGTATATTACTTTAAAATTCCTGACTTAATTCTCTTTTGTATTACTTAAGGACAAACAATAGTTCGAGTTTGGGAGTATTTGATAAGTGTATAAAATTCCTATTTTTCATATCATTTTCAAACTCATTTATTTCCAATAAAGGACAGATTTAAGGACAATACTGGGCAATTCTGTTTATTTTCTATAATTCAGTGTCCAAGTATGTAATTCATGAATTTATCTATTATTTAGCATAAAACAGATGTATTTGATGGTTTTCCTTCTTAGACAGGAAATACATCATAGAAATGGTAAGATAAGAGGATGGATGTTGGAATGCAGATTAGCACCCTCCACGACAGTACTTTGGAGGCTGTGGTAGTAGAATAAAGATAACAACTTGTGCTCGACAGAGAGAGAAAAAGATGTTGATCTTAACAGACATAAAGCGAGAGAAAGATGGAGCTGATTAAAAGAGTCAAGCCTTGGTTAAAAGTCAACGCGGGATTAAAGAGTTATTTTAGGAAATAGAATAAAGTTGAATTGTCGACAAGGCATAACCCCGCCTAGGCAGCTGCGACGACCCTCAGTGCAACCCGTCGAGGCGGCAAGTCAACCCATTGCATTAATATGTGGATAAATAATACAACTAGATTTCCCTCTGCAAAGCAGTCAACCTGGCATCACTTCTATCATTCTTATTCTTTACGTTTATTTAGTTTTAAGTAGTAAATTTAGTTACTTCAAATCAACAAATTACTTGTATTTTTATTTTTATATATGAAAGTTTAAGAAGTAGTGAAGTCGACACAGTCCCTGTGGGTTTGACAACCTAAAATATTAGAATTTGGGAAAAGGTGGATATAAAAGGACTTCCAAGACTTCACACCTCTCATCGAGGGGATGTCATAATGAACGACCCATCTCTTTAAGTGTATACCGTGATCAATGACCCCTCTCTTTGAGCGTATGTCGATGAATGACCCCTGCCTTCGAGAGTATGTAATAGGGAATGGTCCCTTTCTTAGAGTGAATACCGCAATGGATAACACGTCTCTTTGAGTATATGTCACGATGAATGACTTCTCTCTTCGAGTGTATATCATAATGAACGATCCATCTCTTTGAGCGTATGTCAAGATGGACGACCCCTCTCTTTGAGCGTATGTCGCGATGAAAAAACCCTTTCCTCGAGTGCATTTAATAATGAAAGCTCCCTCGCTTTGAATGTATACGGTGATCGATTACACACTCTTTGAGCGTATGTTGTGATGAATGACCCCTCTCTTCTAGTGCATGTCATGGTGAACGGTACCTTTCTTTGAGCATATACCGTGAAGGACGACCCCTCTCTTTGAGCGTATGTCACGATGAATGACCCCTCTCTTCGAGTGCATGTCATAATTAATGGTCCCTTTCTTAGAGCGTATACCGTGATGGACGACCCCTCTCTTTGAGAATATGCCGCGATGAATGACCTCTCTCTTCGAGTGCATGTCATAGCGAATGATCCCTTTCTTAGAGCGTATACCGTGATTGACAACCCTTCTCTTTGAGCGTATGTCGCGATGAATGACTCCTCTCTTCGAGCGTTTGTCATAATAAATGGTCCATCCCTTTGAGCGTATGTCGTGATGGACGACCCCTCTCATTTAGCGTATGTCATGATGAAAAATCCCTCTTTTCGAATGTATGTCATAATGAACGGTCCCTCTCTTTGAGCGTATACCATGGTTAATGACCCCTCTCTTTGAGCGTATGTTGCTATGAATGACCCCTCTCTTCGAGTGCATGTCATGGTGAACGGTCCCACTCTATTAGCGTATATCGTGAAGGACGACCCCTCTCTTTGAGCGTATGTAGTGATGAATGACCCTCTCTTCGAGTGCATGTCATGGTGAACGGTCCTTCTTTTTGTGCGTATGTCGCGATGAACGACCCCACTCTTTGAGTGGATGTCATAATAAACGGTCCCTCCGTTTGAGCATATAACATAATGGACGATCCTTCTCTTGGAGCGTATGTCACGATGAATGGCCTATCTCTTGAGTGCATATCATGGTGAACGGTCCCTCTCTTTGAGAGTATGTTCGCGATGAATGACCCCCCTCTTGAGTGCATATCATGGTGAACGGTCCTTCTCTTTGAGCGTATACCGTAATGAACGACCACTCTCTTTGAGCATATGTCACGATTAATGACCGCTACCTTCGAGTTCAAGTCATAGTGAACGATTCCTTTCTTAGAGTGAATACCATGATGGACGACCCTTCTCTTTGAGCGTATGCAGCGATGAATGATCCCTCTCTTCGAGAGCATGTCATAATGAACGGTCCGTCTCTTTTAGCGTATACCATGGTCAATGACCCCTCTCTTTGAGCGTATGTTGGTATGAGTGACCCCTCTCTTCGAATGCATGCCATGGTGAATGGTCCCTCTCTTTGAGCGTATACGGTATTGGACAACCATACTCTTTGAGCGTATATCGCAATGAATGACCATTTACTTCAAGTGCATGTCATGTTGAATGGTCTCTCTCTTTGAACGTACACTGTGATGGACGACCCCCGTCTTTGAGCATATGATACAATGAACGATCCCACTCTTTGAGCGAATGTCATAATAAACGGTCCCTCTTTTTGAGCGTATATCATGGTGGACGATCCTTCTCTTTGAGCGTATGTCGTGATGAATGACCGCTCTCTTGAGTACATGTCATGGTGAACGGTCCCTCTCTTTAAGCGTATACCGTGATGGGAGACCCCTCTCTTTGAGCGTATGTCTCGATGAATGACCCCTTCCTTCGAGTGCAAGTCCTAGGGAACGGCCACTTTCTTAGAGCGTATACCGTGATGGACGACCCTTCTCTTTGAGTGTATGTTGCAATGAATGGCCCTCTCTTTGAGTACATGTCATGGTGAACGGTCCCTTTATTTGAGCGTACACCGTGCTGGAAGACTCCTCTCTTTCAGCGTATGTCGTGATGAAAGACCCTTCTCTTTAAGTGCATATCAAAGTGATGGGTCCCTTTTTTAGAGTGTATATCGTGATGGACGAGCCCTCTCTTTGATCGTATGTTGTGATGAATGAACCCTATCGTCGAGCGTATTTTATAATGAATGGTCCCTCTCTTTGAGCGTATACCGTGATGAACATCCCCTCTCTTTCAGCGTATGTCGCGGTAAATGACCCATCTCTTCTAGTGTATGTCATAGTGAACAGCCCCTCTCTTTGAGCATATGCTATGATAGACGATCCCTCTCTTTGAATGTATGTAGCGATGAATGACCCCTCTCTTGAGTGCATGTCAAGTTGAACGGTCCCCCTTTTTGAGCGTATACTGTGATGGACGACCTCTCTCTTTCAGCATATGTCACGGTGAATGACCTGTCTCTTCGAGTGGATGTCATAATGAACGGTCCATCTCATTGGTCAGATGTCATGATGGATAACCCCTCTCTTTGAGCGTATGTCGCGATTAGTGACCCTTCTCTTCGTGTGCATGTCATAATAAATTGTTCCTCTCTTTGAGCGTATACTATGATCGATGACCCCTATCTTTGAGAGTATATCGCGATGAAAAACCCCTATCTTTAAGTGCATGGCATACTGAACGATCCCTTAGTTAGAGCGTATACCGTGATGGACAACCCCTCTCTTTGAGCGTATGTCGCTATGAATGACTCCTCTCTTCGAACTTACGTTATAATGAATGGCCCCTCTCTTTGAGCTTATGCTGTGATGGATGACTCCTCTCTTTGAGCGCATGTCCCGATAAATATCCCTCTCTTCGAGTACATGTCATAATGAACGGTCCCTCTCTTTGAGCGTATACCATGATCGATGACCCTTCTCTTCGAGTGCATGTCATAATGAAGGGTCCCCCTCTTTGAAAGATGACCACTCTCTTTGAGTGTATATCGCTCTCTTCGAGTGCATGTCATAATGAATGGACCCTTTCTCAGAGCGTATATCATGACGAACGATCCCTCTCTTTCAGCGTATGTCGGATGAATGACCCCTCTCTTCGAGCGTATGTCCTAATGAACAGCCTCTCTCTTTGAGCGTAAGCCGCGATGGACGACCCTTGATATGTCCACTCCCAACCTTAGTTTCTACACGTACCTTATATTAAGCTATTTCATTTCACACATGGGATGAAAAGAGAGTTATCTTGCTGATCTTAGTATTTATTACTTTTATAAAATTTATATTAAGCTACTTAAGAGTTATATTACTTAAGCTATAAAAATGAATAGTTATTATAACCACATTGATTAAAGTTTCACCTTAATTCTATACTCATGTTAAGTTATTTTAAGTATTCTCATTATTATGTTTTCTTCATAAGACTTACCTACAGCTCAAGGAGTAAATATTAGCTCGGTGTCAGCTCAGTCAGCTCAGAAGAAGCTAAACGGAAGGCAATGCTAGAATCATAAGGAGCCAACTTAAGAATAGATTGGAAAAGCATGGAACACTCCTACAGTACTTAAAGGACTAAAGGATAGCTCCATGTCAGCTCACAAGTCTCATACGAGCTCAAATAAAGCATAATTCAAAACGAGGCCTTAGGAGACTCGGATCAGCTCCAAAACACTCCTCACACTAAAAGAGAGTATAAGGAAGCTAATGGACCAGCTCACTTTTCTAAAGGCAGCTCGGATTAACCTATTTCAGCTTCAAACTTTAGCTAAGTCTTTCAGCTAGATAGCTCAGTTCAATCCAGCTCACACCCAGCTCGATTAACTCACCTCAGCTTCAGCTATCACTCCCAGCTCAACACCCGAAGGTCGCCTACCCTTCACCGAGCATCATGTACGTCCATCATCCACATTGGGATCCAAGATCATGGAGGGAAAGCAAGTGGACGCCAAAACAAAGAGATAACACATTTCATTGAATAGATTCATGATGGTCCACTTGTTTGCCAATTTCGAGCAGGATACAAGAATAATTGGGTTTCGGGGTCTTCATGAACGTTGTTTCCCTATCTCTTATCTTTTCAACACATGTTGAATCGCATCAATCCAATATCGGGAGCTCAAGATATGGCCAAATTACTAAAGACAGTACAGGTTAGACCGAGAAGTTACATCTTTTAGAATAGATTTGGAGGAAGACGCCATTCAAATTAATGGTTATTCGAATAATTAAAGGCCATTTCGTCCAAACCTCTTAGAAAACTTTAATAGACTTAAATTCATTTGTAAATTACATCTTTGATCAATACAAAAATCCCTTTGTGAGTTTACTCTCAAACTTGTTATTTTTAGAACTATATCGACTTATCAAATCTATTATATAGGTTTGTGGCGTCTCCTATCTTTTCCATTCATGCTTAAGATTCTAGTAACTTATTTCCTAAGAGTCTAAGTTCTATACCACCCTCAAAGCATACAATAAGTGGGTTTATGCTTTCTTAGCGTAAGTTCTACTTTTGTTACCTTTAAATACTATTTCATTACCACCTTATATACATTCCAAGTGTATTGTCAATCTTGAAGAAAATTCAACAATCAATACCCATTAAACATCCACCATGGTTTGCAAATTCTTTTCATCTTGTTATAGGTTTATTCTCTACTAAATTTGGTTCGTTTTATAGTAAATTCATCAATCTACATGGAATTGTACTTGCTTGTGATGACCAATTCAAGGAGATGAAACAGGCACTGTCAATCTATTCTAGAATGATAATATGGAGTGGCACTAGCATTAAAGTTGAAAAAATATACATACTTGAAGTATTCCAAAGGAAACATCTATACGCCAACGGTTGTGATAATTCAGAAAAACACATCCAAAAGACAAGTCTCTACACCAAGGGGTATGAAGATTCCAAGAGGTATAAAAGAAGGATCCAAAGGGAACATGTTATGAATGACTATCTCGAAAAGGGATAGTTAGAAGATCTCTTCGAAAATGACCCTTTTGGGGTCCTCTACTTCAAGCAAAAGTTTCATCAACTTGTTCCATCATTGAAGCAATTGTCCTCCCCTGCATCAAGGATATATTCGTTGGAAAACCCTTTCGATTTGAGGACAAATCTCCACAAACAAGGAGGGGATGACATGTGCACGCCCAACCTTAGCTTCTGACCGTATCTTATATTAAGGTACTTCATTTCACACATGGGATCAAAGGGGGGTTATCTTATTGATCTTAGTATTTATTACTTTATATTAAGCTACTTAAGAATTATATTACTTAAGCTATAAAAATGAATAGTTATTATAACCACATTGATTAAAGTTTCAGCTTAGTTCTAAATTCATGTTAAGTTATTTTAAGTATTCTCATTATTATGTTTTCTTCGTAGGACTTACCTACAGCTCAAGGAGTAAATATTAGCTCGGTTTCAGCTCAGAAGAAGTTAAATGGAAGGCAATGCTAGAATCACAAGGAGCCAACATCAGAATAGCTTGGAAATGCATGAAACACTCCTACAGTACTTAAAGGACTAAAGGATAGCTCCATGTCAGCTCACAAGTCTCATACGAGCTCAAATGAAGCATAATTCAAAACGAGGCCTTAGGAGATTCGGATCAAATCCAAAACACTCCTCATGCTAAAAGAGAGTATAAGTAAGCTAATGGACCAGCTCACTTAGCTAAAGGCAGCTCGGATTAGCTTATTTCAGCTTCAAACTTTAGCTAAGTCTTTCAGCTAGATAGCTCAGTTCAATCCAGCTCACTCCTAGCTCGATTAGCTCACCTCAGCTCCAACTATCACTCACAGCTCAACACCCGAAGGTCAACTACCCTTCACCAAGCATCATGTTCGTTCATCATCCACATTGGGCGTCAAGATCATGGAGGAAAAGCAAGTGGGCGCCAAAACAAAGAGATAGCACTTTTCATTGAACAGATTCATGACGGTCCACTTGTTTTCCAATTTCGAGCAGGATAAAAGCATAAATGGGTTTCAGTGTCTTCATCAAAGTTGTTCCCCTATCTTCTATCTTTCCAACGTTTGTTGTATCGCATCAATTCGATATCGGGAGCTCGAGATATGGACAAATTACTGAAGACAGTACAGGCTGGACCGAGAAGTTACATCTTTTCGAATAGATTTGGAGGGAGACACCATTCAAATGAATGGTCATCCGAATAGTTAAAGGATATTTCGGCCACACCTGTTAGAAAACTATAAATAGGACTTAAATTCATTTGTAAATCACATCTTTGATGAATACAAAAATTCCTTTGTGAGTTTACTCTAAAACTTGTTCTTTTTAGAACTATTTCGACTTATCAAATCTATTATATAGGTTTGGGCGTCTCCTATCTTTTTCATCCATACTTAAGATTCTAGGAACTTATTGTTGGGACCGCCGGCACACACCATGCGCAATATACTTAGCCTCTAGTGTAGAATCAACTATTGTGTTCTGCTTAGAACTTTTTCTGCTTACAGCACCTCCGTTAAGGCAAAACACAAATCCAGATTACGATCTTGAGTCATCCTTGTCTGTTTGGAAACTAGCATCAGTATAACCTTTTTATACTTAGCTCTTCTTTGCCTCCATAGACATGAAATGTATCCTTAATTCTTCTCAAGTACTTAAGGATGTTTTTGACTGCTACCTAGTGACTTTTACTAGGGTTTACCTGATATCGACTTTTCACGCTTAAGGCATACGATACATATGGTCGAGTACATATCATGGCATAAATGATAGAACCAATAGCCGAAGCATATGAAATCTTACTCATTCGTTCTCTTTCTTGTGGAGTTGAAGGACACATTTTCTTCGAAAGAGATATACCATGTCTCATAGGTAAGAATCCTTTCTTGGATTCTTCCATATTGAATCTTTTCAGAACTTTGTCTATATATGTACTTTGACTCAGACCTAAAAGTCGTCTAGATCTATCTCTATAGATCTTAACCCCTAAGATATATGCTGCCTCACCCAAATCTTTCATAGAGAAACAACTACTTAACCAAGTCTTAACCGACTGTAGGGTAGGTATGTCGTTTTCTATGATAAGTATGTCATCTACATACAAGATTAGGAAAGAAACAATGTTCCCACTTGTCTTCTTGTAAACACAAGGCTCATCTTCGTTCTTGATAAAACCAAACTCTTTGATCGCATCATTGAAACGAAGATTCCAGCTTCGAGAAGCTTGCTTTAGTCCATAAATAGACCTCTATAACTTACAAACCTTTCTAGCATTTCCTAACGCGACAAAACCTTCTGGTTGTGTCATATAAACATCCTCTTCAAGTTTTTTATTAAGGAAAGCGGTTTTGACATTCATTTGTCAAATTTTGTAATCATGGAATGCAGCTATAGCAAGCAAGATCCGGATGGATTTAAACATAGCTACAGGGGATAAAGTTTCGTCGTAGTCAATACCATAAACTTGTTGAAAACCTTTAGCGACTAGTCGCCCCTTGTATGTTCGTACGTTTCCATCCGTGTTGGTTTTCTTCTTGAAAACCCATTTACACCCGATAGGTTTTACCCCTTCGGGTGATTCAACCAAAGTCCATACTTGGTTGACTGACATGGATTCCATCTTAGATTTCATGTCCTCAAGCCATTTCTCAGGGTCTGGGCTCGATACTGCCTCTTAATAAGTTCTTGGCTCATCTTGATCCATAATAAGAACATCTCTATGCATGGTAATAAGAAATCCATATCTCTCAGGTGCATGGCGTTCTCTTGTGGACCTGCGCAGTGCTTGTGCTTCTAAATCTGTGGACTGTTCCTCAACAATTTTTGGAACATGTTCAATCTCAGGCTCAGTGAATTGTTGGTCTTGAACTTCTCCAAGTTCAATGTCTCTACCCTTTCCTTTCTTATTGAGAAATTCTCGTTCGAAAAAACTCATGTTCGAGCAACAAACACTTTTTCTCTTTAGGGTTAAAGAAATAATATCTCTAAGTTTCTTTGGGATATCCAACAAAATTACACTTATGAGATTTGAGTTTGAGCTTTGTAGACATTTGATGTTTGACATATGCTTCGCAACCCCAAATCTTCATAAAAGACATACTAGGATGTTTTCCAGTCCATATCTCATATGGTGTCTTTTGAATATATTTAGAAGAAACACGATTTAAAGTGAAAGCATCTGTTTCTAGTGCATGTCCCCAAAAAGAAGTCGGAAGATCACTATGACACATCATTGATCGAACCATGTCTAACAAAGTTCGATTTCTTCTCTCGGAAACTCCATTCCACTGTGGTGTACCTGGTGGAGTAAGCTGTGAGACAATCCCACATTCTTTAAGGAGTTCATCAAATTCTATGCTTAAGTATTCTCCACCTTGATCTGATCGAAGTGCTTTAATACTCTTGCCTAATTGATTTTGTACTTCATTCTTGAATACTTTAAACTTTTCGATAGCCTCAGATTTATGGCGCATAAGGTAAATGTAACCATATCGACTGAAGTCATCAGTGAAAGTGATGGAGTACTAAAATCCACCTCTAGCTTGTTTGTTCATTGGTCCACATACATCACTTTGTATTAATCCCAATAAATCACTTACTCGCTCAATTTTACCATTAAAAGGAGTTTTAGTCATTTTTCCTAATAAGCAAGATTCACATACATCTAGTTGTTCAAAAACATATGAATCTAAAAATCAATCTTTATGGAGTTTTGATATGCGTTTCTCACTTATATGGCCTAAACGACAATGTTAGAGATAAGTTTGATTTGATTCATTGGTTTTGATCTTTTGGTATTTATGTTATAAATGACATTTTCTAGATTTAAAATATATAAGCCATTAACCAATTGTGCCGAACCATAAAAAACATTATCGAGATAAAAAGAACAACAATTAATCTTAATAATAATCTCAAAGCCAATCTTGTCAGAACAAGAAATAGAAATAATGTTTTTAGTCAAACTAGGCACAAAATAACAATCTTCTAAATACAAATCAAGTCCACTAGGTAAAGATAAAACGTATGTTCCTATAGCTAATGCAGCAACTCTTGCTCCATTCCCCACTCGTAGGTCTACGTCTCCCTTAGCTAGATTCCTTCTCTTTTGCAGTCCCTATACAGAAGTACAAATGTGAGAACCACAACCGGTATCTAACACCTAAGAAGAAGATATTGATAGATTCACATCGATAACAAAAATACCTGAAGCAGATTCACCATCTGCTTTTGTTTTCTTGATCTCTTCAAGGTAAATAGGGTAATTTCTTTTCAAGTGTCCGGTCTTATTGCAGTGGAAACATTTTCCTTCCTTGCTAAATCCCCCTTTGGGCTTTAGTGCATCCTGCCCTTGGGGTATAGGATTACCTTTACCCTTGTACTTTGCCACTGCCTTTCCCTTTCCTTTGTCCTTGTGGACCATCAGAATGGGCTTAGGTCCACCCTTAGACATATTTTTCTCAACAGTTCGTAACATGCCAAGTAACTGTGGCAAAGTTTTGTTAATTTCATTAATGTTTAAATTAAGGACAAATTGATTGAAGCTATTTGGCAACGATTGCGAAATAACATCAGTAGCTAATTCATCCTTGAGAGAAAAACCTAGCTTTTTCAACGTTTGGATATAGCCTATCATCTTAATGACATGAGCTCCTACAGGAGATACCTCTACCATTTTGCACTGAAATAGAGATTTAGAGGTCTCATACCTCTCTTGACGTGCTTGCTCCTCATATATTTCTTTGAGGTTTTGAATCATATCATATGCAATCATGTCCTCATTTTGCTTCTGAATATCAGGAGTTATGGTAGCAAGTATAAGACATCTGACATCTAACATGTCACCCATATGTTTCTTAAACTTGTCTTTGTCAGCTCTAGAAGCATTAGTTGCCGGTTCATCTGGAACAGGTTCTTCAATGACATATTCCTTTCTTTCCTGTTTGAGAACAATTCTCAAATTACGAAACCAATCAAGGAAGTTTACGTCACATTGAGTTTCTTCTTCTCAAGAAGTGATCGCAATGATATAGTGTTGTTTGCCATTTAGATCTATAACAATGGAAATACATAATATAAATTTACCAATTTGAAATATTATAAATAGGACTTTGTTTATAAAATATTCTCACTATTTTGTTCAAAATTAAAAACCCCTCTCGTTTTTAATTTCGAAAAAATTCGACAAAAATTTTTCTAGTGAGCAAGGATCCATAATTCACCAATTTTCTAAATTAGCTTTGGTTTTTCTTTTAGGATAGAGGTTATTTAGGTAAGTAATCCTTTACCAATTACATCTCATGTAACTTCTCCATTTGGTGAACAACTCTTGTTCAATCATCTCATGACTTAACCAAATACTTAGCCTTCATGTTTCTAATCCCATTAGAACAACCTAACTATGTTATTACCAATATTTCGACCAACGAATATCACTTGTTTATTCTTCGCGTTTAACAAAGATGGACTTATGTGTCAATGCTTTGGCAAAACCCACATAAGATCGATCAAGGCCTTAACGAGGGCAAATATTGGACGACTATTTTTAACTTAGATTAATTTGAGGGAAAACAATAAATATCTCATCGTTATTTCTTTTAATCTGGCGCTTATTGATCTCATCAATATATGCAAGTAGAAAAATATATATCATACATTGCATCACATACATTATAGATATAAAATAAAAGATTGCAACGGTTATAGCCCTAAATAAAGAACTAAGGTGGTTCATCCCAAGCCAATGGGAGAACCTTAAAACCCTAATTCTATACTAAAATTGCTGGCCAAGCATCTTCTCGCCTTTGCTCCAAACGTCTCAATTGTTTCTTGGAATAATATTACAATTATAGAAACTTGTTTTACATACGAGGGAGAAAGATGAGAAGATAAGTACAATAGAGATAGAGAAAGGAACGACACGCAGGTCGTATTTTAAAATTTACAATTATTTGTAAAAACAAGGGCTATAACCATGCATGTCAAACACCGTGCAAAGCGAACATATCATATATATGCTATCACGAAACCGTTTATATTACCAAAATAGGCCTACAATCTATGTTACCAAAAATAGCGACTATTTTTCTAGGGAAAAACATCATGATTTGATAAGATTTATCAATAGAATCGTATTTTCGGGATTTTTAAAATCCCTTAGATTTTTCCTTATCGGAATAACAATTATTCCTTTTTCCTTGATGCAATTTGCATCGCACTTTCGTCGATCACTATATCAACGATTGACATATGATTATCGTAAAACTCTTGTAGCAACATGACGACTGTAATTAATAGATTAACATATTAATCGTATCCCTAATCAACTAACAATATCAATATTTATATCGCCAATATAGTAAAACAAATCATGCATCTCATATATATTGCATCACCCAAGTATTTAACCAGATTACGGATCGTACAAGTGGCTCTGATACCACTGTTAGGACCGCCGACAAACCCCATGACGTAGTAAAACAAAATTACGACGGTTTTTCCAGTGATCCATATACGTTTAATTCGAAATCGGGAGGAAGAGAAGCGATGACTTACATTGGGTTCCTTGATAAGCAGCAAAACAACTGGATTTGCTACAATCATGATCGTTCGACAATTTGAATCTTTAGCCTCCACGAATATCGTCTCGGTCTATACTCGTTCACTCGGTTGAGAGAGCAAAATCTCGAAAAACAGTTTTTCGCGATTTTAGGGTTTGGAAATTCGAAATTATGTGTTATGGATGCTAGACCAATTGATCCTTTATATAGGTGTAACCTTAGGTATAAGAGTTTGATTTTGAATTGGTTTATAGGAAATAATTACTTTAATTATTTCCTTAAATTTCAGAATCTATATTTAATTCAAATTTAAAAGGGATATAATTATTTTAATCATATACTTTATCTAAAATTCAGGATTAAATATAATCTACTTATATATATTTTTGCTCCGTTTCAACCATTGGGTGTAACTCTGTAGGCTCATTGTAACGTTAGTAACAATATTAGAACAATTCTAATATTAAAAACAATGAGTGACATCTAGCAATATATCATTGTCATCTAAGTTACAAGAGATCATGATTCGATGCATCATGTTCGTGACCAACTCTTTTAATGTATTATATCCTTTTGTCCTTTTATATCTTTAATAGGAACAAGTCTTAGAATAGTCACACTTGTATAGCCTAATTTAATGTTTCTTGATATCTAGAGTGAACTACTTTTAATGAATAATTTGTGATATCTCATATCAACGTATTCAAGCATGGCCATACATTTCTAGTCTCACTCAATCAAGTAGCCTTTGATATATTTTCCTATTATGTAGGAAGGACAAATCCTATCTTGACCATTCATATATCACTACATACATTGTAATATGTCCAATGTCAATTTTTATAGTGTAACTAATTACGAGACACGTTTAACTGCATCAAGACATAAAATAACATATTTTGAGATAGTAATAATCTCAAGTCTAAGGATCATATATATAGTTGTCACTATGAGCAATATCGTCACCGTCACATAATAATCTAAGATATATGCTCATAGTAGGTCAACCCAATATATTATTCTCTACTAATATATTCATGTATTAATTCTGACATCTTTATGTTAATGACAATTCATTGTCATCAATTAATCACATGTTAGTCTTAAGCGTATTATTATTGTCCATATCCATAATAATACTTGACTAAGGATCTTTTAATAATAATACATATATTATTATATGGACCTTATTGTTTCTCAGTTTATATTATAAATTGACACATATATCTGAAAACAGTAATGGTAATACCTTTATTCAATAAAATTGGTTAATAAAAGTATACATACAATCATCATATGATTGGTCTTTAGGCATACCCCAACACTTATTTCCTAAGGGTCTAAGTTCTATCCCACACTCAAAGCATACAATAAGTTGGGTTTATGCTTTCATAGCGTAAGTTCTACTTTTGTTACCTTTGAATACTATTTCATTACCACCTTACATACATTCCATCCTATCAATTTCGTCCATCACCATAGCTGACTTCCCTAGCCTTCACTATCACCTTTTCCATTTATTTCCCTAACAAAAACATCATCCTACATTCCCTTTACCATTAAACAAATAACCTACACTTCCACAACCCTCTTTACATTACTTCATCATCTTTTTCTTCATCAAACAACAAGGAAAGTATACGAGGATCAAGGCTTGCTTGCAATCTTGTCGGAACAACCAAAGCTTCTCTCTACAACAACAATTGGAGAGTTGGAGAGTATCAACCCCTCTCTTTGAGCGTATTTCGCGATGAATAACCCCTCTTCTAGTGCATGTCATAATGAACGGTCCCTCTCTTTGAGCGTATACCGCGATCGATGACCCTTCTCCTTGAGAGTATGTCGCGATGAATGACCCCTCTCTTAGAATGCATGTCATAATGAATGGTCCCCCTCTTTGAGCGTATGTCGCGATGGATGACTCCTCTCTATGAGCGTATATCGTGATGAATAACCCCTCTCTATGAGTGCATGTCATAATGAACGGGCCACTTCTTAGAGCGTATACCGTGATGGTTGACCCCTTTCTTTGAGCGTATGTTACGGTGAATGACCCATCTGTTCGAGAGTATGCCATAATGAATGGTCCCTCTGTTTGAGAGTATACCGTGATGGACAACCCCTCTCTTTGAGCGTATGTCGCGATGAATGACCCCTCTCTAGGAGTGTATGTCATAATGAATGGTCCCTCTCTTTGATCATATACTGTGATGGACGACCCCTCTCTTTGATCATATACCGTGATGGACGACCCCTCTCTTTAAGCGTATGTCGCGACGAATAACCCCTCTCTTCGAGAGCATGTCATAATGAACAGTCCCTCTCTATGAGCATATACCGTGGTCGATGACCCCTCTCTTTGAGCGTATGTTGATATGAATGACCCTTCTCTTCGAGTGCATGTCATGGTGAATGGTCCTTCTCTGTGTGATATGATCCCGATTGTGAAATTTTGAATCATATATGTGTTGCTTGATCGTGGTTCGAGTAGGAGCTTTGAGTAGCATTTTTTGGGGGAAGTTAGTTGCTTTGACAATTAGGATTGTAAAGAAAATATGAATGCGAAAGATAGTAGTGGTGACGTAGGTTTTGTAGATTTAAAAAGGATGGTGAATCGTGACCCATTAGCTATATCGAGCTAAGAACCAACAATATAAATGATGGAATTGAAGTGATAGAGAATGGAACGTGACCCACTAGCTATAAAGAGCTAGGAACCAACGCTATAAAAAATTATATGGATAGAACGCTACAAGAATCCACTCGAAGCCGATAAAGTTCTTGTAGAACAAGAAAAAAATAGAACACTCTCAAAGTTTAATATATGATCAAAGTTGTCTTCTTGCAAATGAAATGCTAGGGACTATTTATAGGAAAACAAAATAAAAAGTCTAACAAAGAAACATGACAATGATGACAAGACATTAAGGCTTGTGTTCTTCCATCTTCTTTGGTAGTTGAATAGTTTTATAGAATATGTAGGATGAATATGAAAAACACTAGGATAAATGTAGACATCCATTTGTCCAAGGGAGAGTGTCTCATTGATATGAATCCGATTGCGGAATATCTAAATTTTTATTTGTGATTTTCCGATCGTGATTCTAATAACTAAAATGAAAAATAGGAATTTTGGAATGAAACTTATAAGATGATATGAAATGGATGGATAGTATGGTGAAATTGAATGATGATAAGATGGTGGTTGTGTTTAGGATGAAGTATGGAAAATATGGATGTATGGATGATGGAAGTGAAGAGAAGAAATGTAATTGATGGTGCGGTGTAAACAAAGAAGGAACCAACACTAAAAAGTGAAGACCCCTTCCTTAAGAAGTTTTTAAACCGTGATTTGGGTGAAAGGTTAATGGATTTTGACCCTCTAGTTATAATTTAAGGCTTTCATTGAGTGTTGTTTTAATTCCTTCCTTTACTCTTCCTTAAGTGTTGATAATGAAGGCTTTCATTGCAGTATTCTCTAATAAAAAACTGATAAGTTTTATGAAGGATTTAGTAGCTCCTAAGTGGTATTTAAGTTCCTCTTTAAGTGGTGTATTTAAGAGCTCTTCAATGCATTGTTTTCTTGTTGAAACTGATAGCCTTTAAGTGGTGTAAGTCTCCCTTGAAGGTCTTGAAACTGATCAACCATCATGGTGTCTTTAAGTATCTTCAATTGGTGGTAAATGTATTGTCATTCTTGTAGAAAATGATCAACCATTTGCTCCAAAAGAATACCCTAGCTGAAATATATAAGCAACCATTAGATAACAACTTTATTCAATAAAAACAAAAATGAATGCATGAAACAGATTAATGAGCTAGTTTAATTAATGAAACTAGTTACATTGAATGATCTAGTTTAATTAATTAACTGACACACTAAATTAACTTATAAACATAAGAAAACTAACATGCTTTAAGTGAATTATCATGCATTAATTAAACTAATGAACTTAATTGAACTAACATGCTTAAATGAACATCAAGCATTATTTATTCATGCACACATGCTGAAATTAAATATGCAAAATAATGTAAACTCATGCAAGCTAAATGCTCATACAACTACATGCAACACACTCCTAAGCTAGCACTAAAATCCATGTATTAAAGTGAAAACGTAACATGTTGCATTTGCTCAAAAGATGGACAAGGCTCCAAGTTCAAATTCAAGGCTTGAAATAGCATGTTTGAACTTGAATTGTTAAGATCATCGACTTTGCCACAACTGTTTAAATCTTGTGACTTCTTCTCTGATATGTGCAAGGCCCCGAGAAGTTTGTTGTTGGCTTAGATCACATCACTCATTGAATTCCATGCTCATCTACAAGTCATTTATCCTCCTTGAATGTCATAATAGTCTGAATAAAGAAGCTCTTCAATGTGTATCTTATTGTAGAATTTGAATAGTCTCACAAAATGGATGATAAGAGGGCCTTGAATGCTTTTTTTTTGTATGAATAAAGATGTCATTCAATTGCTTGTCTCTCTTGCTGAATATAAAAAGTCTCTCATGGGCTCAAGTTCAGGCTTGTTCTATCTTCTCTCTTTATGTATTGTTTTAGTTCATGCCTTTACTTTCACTTGATTTCTTGAACCCCAAAAGACTTCAAACATGTCTTTAGTCAGCCTTAATGCACCTAATAAAACAAAAACATTTGTTAAAATAATGTAACTTATATGTAAATTAGAACTTAAATAAACTAGCATGCTTAATGAACATAACATATTCAATGAACTAGCATGCATATGAACTACATGCTTAAATGAGCTAAAATATTAAGTAAACTACCATGCATTCTCTCCTTAAGTTTTTGAAGGAACTAGATCGACTTGATCAAATATTTTTTCTTCTGGAATTGGTTTAAAATAAATTTGGGTATGTTGGTAGATGTAAGGTAATATGATAGGGAAAAATGAAACCAATGATGCTAAAATTCAAGGGTGGTGTAAAACACAAATGATGCTCAAAATCAAGAATTAAATTAATAACATATAATACGATATTCTTTCTCACTTTTATGCCAAACTTTTCTTTTCTCTTTTGAATGTTTTTTTTTTCAATTTTTTAACTTTTTTTTCTTCTGAAAAAATGAAAGTTGATACTTACTTGTTCAACTTAGCTCTGATACCAAATGATATCATCCCGATTGTGAAATTTTGAATCATATATGTGTTGCCCAATCGTGGTTCGAGTAGGAGCTTTGAGTAACATTTTTTGTGGGAAGTTAGTTGCATTGACAATTAGGATTGTAAAGATAATATGAACGTGGAAGATAGTAGTAGTGACGTAGGTTTGGTAGATTTAACAAGGATGATAGATCGTGACCCGTTAGCTATATAGAGCTAAGAACCAACAATATAAAATGATAGAATTGAAGTGATGGAAAATGTAACGTGACCCACTAGCTATAGAGAGCTAGAAACCAACGCTATAAACAAATAAAATGGATAGAATGCCACAAGAATCCTCTTGAAACCAATAAAGTTCTTGTAGAACAAGAAAAAAGAAAACACTCTCAAAGTTTAATATATGGTCAAAGTTGTCTTCTTGCAAAGGAAATGTTAGGGGCTATTTGTAGGAAAACAAAACAAAAAGTCTAACAACGAAACATGACAATGATGACAAGACATTAAGGCTTGTGTTCTTCCATCTTCTTTGGTAGCTGAATAATGTTATAGAATATGTAGGATGAATGTGGACAACACTAGGATAAATGTAGACATTCATTTGTCTAAGGGAGAGTGTCACATTGAATTCCATGCTCATCTATAAGTCATTTATCCTCCTTGAATGTTATAATGGTATGAATAAAGAAGCTCTTCAAAATGTGTCTTATTGTAGAATTTGAATAGTCTCACAAAATGGATGATAAGAAGGCCTTGAATGCTTTTTTTTATATAAATAAAGATATTCAATTTTTTGTCTCTCTTACTGAATATGAAAAGTCTCTCCTTGGTTCAAGTTCATCCTTGCATGCATTTCACGTAATAAAATTTCAGCTTGCTCTGTTTTTGGCGAATTGACCACACCTCAAGCTCCCGATATCGGATCAATATGATTCAAAGTGAGTTGAAAAGATAAGAAATAGGGGAACAAGTTTTAAGAAGACTTAAAAACTCATTTAGGCCTGGATACAACTCAAATATGGCGATCAAGCTGACTTAATATACAAGACTCCTTGAATTCCTTCTTTATGTATTGTTTTAATTTATGCCTTCACTCACACTTGATATCTTGAAGCCCAAAAGACTTCAAACATGTCTTTAGTCAGCCTTAATGCTCCTAATAAAACAAAAATATGTGTTAAAATAATGCAACTTATGTGTAAATTAGAACTTAAATAAACTAGCATGAATAATGAACATAACATATTTAATGAACTAGCATGCTTATGAACTACCATGCTTAAATGAACTAAAATATCAAGTGAACTACCATGCATTCTTAAACATGCAAACTTGTTAATGCTCATGCAACTACAAGCAACAAACTCCTAAGCTAGAACTCAAATGCATACATTGACATGAATAACTAAAAGATGAAATAAGGAAAAACTCCCTTAGCCTTGAGGATCTTCGATGATGGTGGAGGTTCTTCCTTCGGGTTGAAATACACCTTTAAAAATCTGACCTTAGTTTGAACATCCAAAATGAAGGAAGAATAAGCTTCTTGAAGCTTATCGAATGTAAACAACTCGCCTCGGTCAAACGGTCTTAAAAAGGTTGCAGAAAATAATTTATGGATCATATTTTTGCTCACATCACTTTTAGCGTATACCGTGATGGAAGACCCCTCTCTTTGAGCGTATGTCACAATGAATTACCCCTCTCTTCGAGTGCATGTTATAGTGAACGGTCCCTCTCTTTGAGTGTATACCGTGACGGACAAGCCCACCCTTTGAGCATTTGTTGTGATGAATGACCCCTCTCTTCGAGCTATGTCATAGTGAATGGTCCCTCTCTTTGAGTCTATACCGTGATGGACGACCCCTCTCTTGAGTACATGCTCTCTTTGATTATATACCATGATCGAAGACCCCTCTCTTTGAGCGTATATGGTCCTCTCTTCGAGTGCATGTCATAATGGATGGTCCCCTTCATAGAGCGTATACCGTGATGGACAACCCTCTCTTTGAGCGTATTCGCGATGAATGACTCCTCTTTTCGAGCTTATGTCATAATGAACGGTCCCACTCTTTGAGCGTATGCCATGATGGACGACCCCTCTCTTTGAGCATATGTCGCAATGAATAACCCCTGTCTTTGAGTGAATGTCATAATGAACGGTCCATCTCTTTGAGGGTATACCGTGATCGATGACCCCTCTATTTGAGCGTATGTCGCGATGAATGACCGCTCTCTTCGAGTACATGTCATAATGAACAATCCCTTTCTTGAAGAGTATACCGTGATGGACGACCCCTCTCTTTGAGCGTATGTCGCGATGAATGACCCTTTTCTTCATGCGTAAATCATATTGAACGATCCATCTCTTTAAGCGTATGTCGCGATGAATGACCCTTTTCTTCATGCGTAAATCATAATGAACGGTCCCTCTCTTTAAGCGTATGCCGTGATAGACAACCCCTCTCGTTCAGCATTTGTCGCGATGAATGACCCCTCTCTTCGAGTGCTGGTCATGGAAAATGGTTCCTCTCTTTGATTATACACCGTGATTGAAGATCCTTTTCTTAGAGCGTATGTCGCGATATATGACCCCTCTCTTCTAGTACATGTCATAATCAATGGTCCTTTTTATAGAGCATATACCGTGATAGACAAACCCTCTCTTTGAGCGTATAACGCGATGAATGACCTCTCTCTTCGAGTGCATGACATAGTGAACGGTCATTTTCTTAGAGTGTATAACGTGATGGATAACCCCTCTCTTTGAGCGTATGTCGAGATGAATGACCCCTCTCTTTGAGTGCATGTCTTAGTGAACGGTCGTTTTCTTAGAGCGTATACCATGATGGATGACCCCTCTCTTTGAGTATATGTCGTGATGAATGACCCCTCTCTTCGAGTGCATGTCATATTGAATGGTCCCTCCCTTTGAGCGTATACCGTGATGGACGAACCTCTCTTTGACTCCTAGGTAACGTATTGAAGTGAGGGTCCTAAGGATCAGTTCACTCAGCTAGGAGGTTAGCCGTTCAGCTCAAATCAAGACTCAAAGATGGTGAACTCTCAGCTAGCTAAATCAGCTAGCTAGCTCAGCTCAACCCAACTCAACCTTAGTTCATCCAGCTCATCTTAGCTCACCCTACAACCTTCAGCTCAACCATTGAAGGACATGTTCCCTCCCTAAGAGACACAACCGACCAAACATGGAGGGAAACATGTCTTGGGCGCTAAAACAAAGAGGTAGCACTCTTCATTGGACAGATGCATGATGGTCCACTTGTGTGCCAATTTCGAGCAGGATACAAGCAGAATTGGGCTTTGGTGTCTTCATGAAAGTTGTCCATGTATTTCTTATCTTTCCAACGCATGTTAAATTACATCAATATGATATCGGAAACTTGAGATATGTCCAATTTACTGGAGACTGTGCGGGCTAGAATTTTAAACCAAAAAGTTATAAAAATTATTGGGAGACACCTTTCACCGAACGGTTAAAGAGGGAGACACCATCAATTTAACAGACACCAAGGTCACTATTCAGCCACCTTTTCAAAGGGAAATGTCCCTTGGAAACACGCGTTAATATCTCATTCTGGCATTTGGCATTTGGCATTTGAACAGATAACTTTGAATTAGATTATTTAGTTTGTGAGTTGATATCTCATTCTTGTTCTTTTAAGAACTTTATCGACTTATCAAATCATCTCTTTGATTTGTGACGTCACCCTCCATCCTTTATACTTTAGGTTTATGAAATTACATTTCCAAGAGGTCTAAGAGCATCTACCACTCTCAGAGTTGCAACTAGATTGGATTTATGTTACTATAACATAAGTTCAACCTTTGTCCCTTTGAATACTATCATTCCAACATCGCATAAACACCATCCATCTTCCATTTTTATTTACCATTCTTCACCAGCCCTTAACTTATCCTTCCATATCATTTACTTCATTTAAACACCTCCATTTTCTTCCCTAATCAATCATCAACATCCCCCACGCATTCCCTTCACCAAAACAACTTCCTTTTTGTCTACACAATACCCCAAACCAGAACCCCTTCTTGAATCATCCTTATCTTATTTCCAGCATCATTTAACATTCTTTTATTTAGGAAACATACGTGATACAAGGCTTGCTTGCATTCTAAGGTCCGGGCAATAAAAGTTTCTCTCTACAAGCATCTTTGGAGAGTTGGAGCATATCATATGGTAATTAGATAAAAGAAAGAATTAAGTAAGCCTTATTTCTTGTTATTTCAATTCTGATCAAAAAATAAAGAAAAGCAAAAAACAAAAGAGAAAATTCAGATTGTTCCAGCATATAAGGAATCTGAATTAGATTTTTAAAAAGAGAGAGAGAGAAGAGAAAAGAAATCTAAATTGCAAATGGTGAAGATTCAAGTACAAACGTCCAAGCAACCAACTCCGAGAAGTTCCTCAAGTTTGATTGCTCAAGACCAATTTGTAAGTTGAGTTTTGTGGTAACATTTCTGTTTTCTTTAGTCCTTTTCAATTGAATCCTTAAAAAATTCTTTTACTATTCAATCCCTAAACTTTTTGTTTCTTCTTTTAAACTTTTTCCTTCTTTCTATTTGCACACCTAACCTTTGTTTTCAGCCCAAACGCCATCATTGCTTAAGATATTTTACAAGTTTTGAGTAAGTTCTTCTAAGAACTTGATTAGAGAGATTTGAGAGGTAAAAGACAAGAGAGTGGTGAGCACAGAAAGGGAAATAAAGGTTAGAATTCCCAGAGTGTAAACACGAGTGAATTGAGTGCCATCTTTCTATTCCTTGAAGTGACAGTGAGGATTTTTGTGTGTGAGTATTGGTGAGATTTTTTTTATTAACTAAGAATGTTTCCAGAATTTTGCATTTCTCCATCCACTTCTGGACAGGTTTTGATTATCAAAAGAACATTAAGTGTTCATTCAATAGTAATTGATGGAAAGGTGTGTAGCATAGTAATTGATGGAGGAAGTTGCACAAACATAGCTAGCACTATGATGGTGGAAAAGCTTGATTTTAGGACCTTTGAACATCCACAGCCTTACAAACTACAATGGCTAAGAAATGAAGGTGAATGCAGCGAGTCAAGACAAGTAGAAGTGTCAATTTCCATAGGAAGTTACAAGGATGAAATCTAGTCAAGACAAGACAAGTACAATGCCTGCCATATCATACTTGAAAGGCCCTGACATTTTGACAAAAAGGCAATGCATGATGGTCACTTAAACCATTATATTTTCAAGTTTGAAGGCTGGAAGATCACATTGACACCTTTGACACCAAAACAAGTGAGGAATAATCAAGATGCCTTGAAAGAAAGCCTAGCGTCATGGAAGAAGTCCTCCAAAGAAGACACTAAAAAGATGACCTTTTATGCTCGTGGGAGGGACATTCGGAGGCACCTTTCCACACAACAAAACGTACTTGTACTTATGTACAAGGAAAATTGTTTTAGCACTAACACCCTTGAAGGTTTGCCTTCAAAAATTTCTCAACTTTTGTAGGAATTCAAGAATATGTTCCATGATGATCTTCCTAGTGGATTACGTCCCGTTAGAGGAATTGAGCACCAGATAGATTTCATGCTTGGAGCCACCATTCTTAATAGACCTGCTTATAGGAGCAATCCAGAAGAGATCAAGGAGTTACAACGCCAAATAGGGGAACCTATAGAGAAGGGATATATTAGAGAAAGCTTGAGTCCTTGTGCCGTGCCAGTTTTGTTAGTTCCAAAGAAGGATGGTTCATGGAGGATATGTGTGGACTATAGGGCTATCAACCAAATCACAATCAAGTACCGACATCCCATACCCAGACTGGATGATATGTTAGATGAACTTAATGGGGCTAGCATATTCTCCAAGATTGATCTCAAAAGTGGCTATCATCAAATCAGAATGCGAGAAGGGGATGAGTGGAAAACAACCTTCAAAACTAAGCAAGGTTTGTATGAGTGGATAGTTATGCCTTTTGTCTAACCAATGCCCCTAACACTTTCATGAGATTGATGAATCTTGTCTTACGGCCTTACATTGGTAAGTTTTGTGTTGTTTAATTTGATGATATACTGATATATAGCCGCAAATTGAATGGCCATGAGCAACAACATCTAAGGGAAGTTCTCAAAACATTGAAAAATGAGTACTTATATGTCAATCTATCGAAATGTGTCTTTTGTATTAATAAAGAGTTATCTTTTCTAGGATTTATTGTGAGTTCAAAGGGACTAAAGGTAGATCCAGAAAAGATTCAAGCAATACAAGAGTGGCCAAGGCCTACCAACATCAGTCAAGTGAGGAGTTTTCATGGGTTGGCCAGTTTTTACCGAAGATTTATAGCCAACTTTAGTTCTATTATCGCCCCCTTAACTGGGATTATTAAGAAAAATTCAATTGTCGAATGGGGTAAAGAGCAAGAAGAGGCATTTCAAGAGATTAAAAGGAAGTTAACCGATGCTCTCTTATTAGCATTATCAGATTTCAACAAAACCTTTGATGTTGAGTGTGATGCGTCTGGATTTGGGATAGGGGATGTTTTGACACAAGAATGATGCCCTATAACCTATTTTTGCGAAAAGCTAAATGAGGCTACACTCAACTATCCTACATATGACAAGGAGATGTATGCCCTTATCCGAACCCTTGAAACATGGCAGCATTATTTATGGCCTAATGAGTTCATTATTCATACCGACCATGAAGCTTTGAAGCATATCAAGGGCCAACACAAACTTAACAAGACGCACGCAAAGTGGGTTGAATTTCTCGAATCATTTTCCTATGTCATCCACTACAAAAAGGGTAAGGACAATTTTGAAGTAGATGCACTCTCAAGAAGGTATGTACTTCTTAACTCACTACATTCTCATGTTTTTGGATTCTCTTTTATCAAGGAACAATATGCCACTAATAATGATCTCAAGGAAAGGTATGGATCTTGTGATAAGTTTACTGAAGGAAAATATTATAAGCAAGATGGATATCTTTTTAAGGACAAGAGAGTACGCATACCGCAAGGGTCTATCCGAGAAGTATTGCTATAAGAGGCACATGAAGGAGGATTAATGGGACACTTTACCATGCACAAGATGTTAGACATCTTGAAGGAACATTTTTTTTGGTCTAAAATGCGAAGAGACGTGAAACGGTTCTTTTTGCCGTCAACATCCCCCACGCATTCCCTTCACCAAAACAACTTCCTTTTCATCTACACAATACCCCAAACCATAACCCCTTCTTTAATCATCCTTATCTTATTTCTAGCATCATTTAACATTCTTTTGTTCAGGAAACAAGCGTGATACAAGACTTGCTTGAATTCTAAGGTCCGGGCAATCAAAGCTTCTCTCTACAAGCATCTTTGGAGAGTTGGAGCGTATCAGACGACCCCTCTATTTGAGTGCATGTCGCGATGAATGATCCCTCTCTTTGAGTGCATGTCACAATGAATGGTCTCTCTCTTTGAGTGTATACCGTGATGGAAGTCGTCGCTCTTTGAGCGTATGTCCCGATGAATGATTTCCTTTCTTCGAGTGTATGTAATAATGAACAGTCTCTCTCTTTTAGCGTATACCATGATCTATGACCCCTCTCTTTAAGCGTATGTTGCGATGAATGGCACTTCTCTTCAAATGCATGTCGTGGTAAACGGTCTATCTCTTTGAGTGTATATCATGATGGATGACCCCTATCCTTGAGTGTATTTTGCAGTGATGACCCATCTCCTCGAGTGTATGTAATAATGAATGATCCCACTCTTTGAGCGTATGCCGTGATGGACGACCCCTTCCTTTGATCGTATGTCACGATGAATGACCCCTCTCTTGTAGTGCAAATCATGGTGAATGGTCCATCTCTTTGAGCGTACACTATGATGGACGACCCCTCTCTTTGAGTGTATGTCGTGATGAATGCCCCCTATCTTCGAGTGCATGCCATAATGAATGGTCCTTAATTAGAGCGTATACTGTGATGGATGACCCCTCTCTTTAAGTGTATGGAGGACCCCTTCCTTCGAGTGTATGTCGTAATGAAATTCCCTCTCTTTGACCTATGCTGTGATGGACGACCCCTCTCTTTGAGCGTATGTCGCGATGAATGACCCCTCTCTTCGAGTCTATGTCATAATGAACGGTCCCTCTTTTTGAGTTATACCATGATCGATGACCCCTCTCTTTGAGCGTATGTCGCAATGAATGACTCCTCTCTTCGAGTGCATGTCATAGTGAACGGTCTCTTTCTCTACGTATACCCCATGGTGGACAATCCCTCTCTTTGAGCGTATGTCGCGATGCATGACTCCCCTCTTTGAGCGTAAGCCTTAATGAACGATCCCTCTCTTTGAGTGTATTTCGTGATGGACGTCGCCGCTCTTCGAGCATATGTCGCGATGAATGACCCCTCTCTTTGAGCATTTACCATGATCAATGACCACTCTCTTTGAGCGTATGTCACGATGAATGACACTTCTCTTTGAGTGCAAGTCATGGTGAACGGTCCATCTCTTTGAGCATACACTGTGATATACGTCCCCTCTATTTGAGCGTATGTCGCGATGAAGGACCCCTCTCTTCGATTGAATGTCATAATGTATGGTCCCTTTCTTATAGCATATACCATGATATTCAACCCTTCTCTTTGAGCGTATGTCGCGATGAATGACCCCTCTCTTTGAGTGCATGTGATAATGAACAATCCTTTTCTTAGAATGTATGCCGTGATGGTTGACCCCTCTCTTTGAGCGTATATCACGGTGAATGACCCCCTATTTGAGCGTATGTTGCGATGAATGACCCCTCTCTTCGAGGGCATGTCATAATGAATGGTCCCTCTCTTTGAGCATATGCCATGATGGATGACCCATCTCTTTGAGTGTATGTTGCGATGAATGCCCCCTTTCTTCGAGTGCATATCATAATGAAAGGTCCTTCTCTTTGACCGTATACCGTGATCGATGACCCCTCTCTTTGAGCATATGCCACAATGAATGACCCCTCTATTCTAGTGCATGTCAAAGTGAACGTTCTCTGTGTACACCGTGATGGATGCCCCCTCTCGTTGAGCGTATATCGCGATGAATACCCCATCTCGTCGAGTACATGTCATGATGAAAGATCCCTTTCTTAGAGCGTATACCGAGATGGACGACCCCTATCATTGAGCGTATGTCATGATGAATGACCCCTCCCTTCGAGTGCATGTCATAGTGAATGGTCTCTATCTTAGAGTGTATACCGTGATTGACGACCATTCTCTTTGAGCGTATGTCATGGTGACCGGTCCCTCTATTTGAGAGTATTCTGTAATGGAAGACCCCTTTCTTTGAGCGTATGTCGTGATTAATGACCCCTCTCTTTGAGTGCATATCAAAGTGAACGGTCTCTTTCTTAGAGCATATACCGTGATGGTCGAGCACTCTCTTTGAGCGTATATCGTAATGAATAACCCCTCTCTTCAAGTGTAGGTCATAATGAACGATCCCTCTCTTTGAGCGTAAACCATGATGGACGACGCCTCTCTTTGAGCGTATGTCGCGATGAATGACCCCTCTCTTTGAGTGCATATAAAAAATGAATGTCCCTTTCTTAGAGCATATACCGTGATGGACGAGCCTTCTCTTTGAGCGTATGTCGTGACGAACGACCCCTCTCTTCAAGCGTATGTCATAATGAACAGTCTTTTTTTTAGCATATACCGTGATGGACGATCACTCTCTTTCTGCATATGTCACAATGAACGACCCCACTCTTTGAATGGATGTCATAATAAACGGTCCTCTCTTTAAGCGTATACCGTGATGGATGACCTCTCTCTTTGAGCGAATGTCGCAAAGAATGACCCCTCTCTTCGAATGTATGTCAAGGTGAACGGTCCCTCTCTTTGAACGTATACCATGATGGATGACCCTCTCTTTGAGCGTATGTTGCGGTGAATGACCCCCCTCTTTGAGCGTAGGTGATAGTGAACGGTCCCTCTGTTTGAGCGTATACCGTGATGGATGATCCCTCTCGTTGAGCGTATGTCGTGATGAATGCCCCTTCTCTTCGAGTTCATGTCATAATGAATGGTCCCTTTCTTAGAGCTTATACCGAGAGGGACAACCCCTCTCTTTGAGCCTATGTCGCGATAAATGACCCTCTCTTTGAGTGCATGTCATGGTGAACGGTCCCTCTCTTTGAGCGTATACCGTGATGGACGACACCTCTCTTTCAGTGTATGTCACGGTGAATAACCCGTCTCTTCAAGCGTATGTCGTATTGAATTTCCCTCTCTTTGGCCGTATGCCGTGATGGACGACCCCTCTCTTTGAGCGTATGCCGCGATGAATGACCCCTCTCTTCGAGTCTATGTCATAATGAACCGTCCATCTCTTTGAGTTATACCCTGATCGATGACCCCTCTCGTTGAGCGTATGTCGCAGTGAATGAAACCTCTCTTCGAGTGTATGTCATAGTGAAGGTCCCTTTCTTAGAACGTATACCCCGTGGTGGACAACCCGTCTCTTTTAGCGTATGTCACGATGAATGACCCCTCTTTTCGAGTGCATGTCATAATGAACAGTCCTTAGAACGTATATCTTGATGGTTGACCACTCTCTTTGAGAGTATATCGTGGTGAATGACCCCCTGTACTAGCGTATGTTGGGTGTTCCGATGAATGACCCATCTCTTCGAGTGCATGTCATAATGAATGGTCCCTCTCTTTGAGCGTATGCCGTGATGGACGACCCATCTCTTTGAGCGTATGTTGCGATGAATGCCCCCTTTCTTCGAGTGCATATCATAATGAATGATACCTCTCTTTGACTGTATACCGTGATCGATGACCCCTTTCTTTGTGCATATGTCGCGATGAATGACACCTGTCTTCTAGTGCATGTCAAGGTGAACGGTCCCTCTCTTTGAGCTTATACCGTGATGTACGACCCCTCACTTTGAGCGTATGTCGCAATGAATGACCCCTCTCTTTGAGTGCATGTCATAATGAACTGTCCCTTTCTTAGAGTATAAACCGTGATAAACTATCCTTCTCTTTGAGCGTATGTCACGATGAATGAGCCCTCTCTTCGAGTGTATGACAAAATGAATGGTCCCTCCTTTTGAGCGTATACCATGATAGACGACCCATCTCTTTGAGCGTATGTTGCGATGAATGACCCCTCCCTTCGAGTGCATGTCATAGCGAATGGTCTCTTTCTTAGAGCGTATACCGTGATAGACGACCACACTCTTTTCGCGTGTCGCGAAGAATAGCCCCTCTCTTCGAGTGCTTGTCATGGTGAACGATCCCTCTCTTTGACCGTATTACGTGATGGACGACCCATATCTATGACCGTATGTCGCAATGAATGACCCCTCTATTTGAGTGCATGTCAAAATGAACAATCCTTTTCTTATAACGTATACCGTGATGGTTGACCCCTATCTTTGAGTGTATATCGCGGTGAATGACCCCTTGTTCGAGCGTATGTTGCGATGTTGCGATGAATGACCCCTATCCTCGAGGGCATGTCATAATGAGTGGTCCCTCCCTTTGAGCGTATGCCATGATGGACGACCTATCTCTTTGGGTGTATGTTGCGATGAATGCTCGTCTCTTCAAGTGCATATCATAATGAACGTTCCCTCTCTCTGACCATATACCGTGATCGATGACCCCTCTCTTTGAGCATATGCCGCGATGAATGACCCCTCTATTTTGGTGCATGTGAAAGTGAATGTTCCCTCTCTTTGAGCGTACACCTGATGGATGACTCCTCTCATTGAGTGTATGTCGCGATGAATGCCCTCTCTCTTCGAGTGTTTGTCATAATGAATGGTCCCTTTCTTAGTGCGTATACCGAGATGGACGACCCCTATCATTGAGCGTATGTCACAATGAATGACCCCTCCCTTCGAGTGCATGTCATAGTGAACGGTCCCTATCTTATAGCGTATACCGTGATTGACGACCCTTTTCTTTGAGCATATGTTGCGGTGAATGACCCTCTCTTTGAGTGCATGTCATGGTGAACGGTCCCTCTCCTTGAAAGTATACTGTGATGGAAGACCCCTTTCTTTGAGCGTATGTCATAATGAATGACCCCTCTCTTTGAGTGCATATCAAAGTGAACGGTCCCTTTCATAGAGGATATACCGTGATGGACGAGCACTCTCTTTAGGCTTATATCGTGATGAATGACCCCTCTCTTCGAGCGTATGTCATAATGAACGGTCCCTCTCTTTGAGCGTATACCGTGATGGACGACCCCTCTCTTTGAGCGTACGTTGCGATGAACGATCCCTCTCTTTGAGTGCATATAAAAAATGAATGGTCACTTCCATAGAGCATATACCGTGATGGACGAGCCTTCTCTTTGAGTATATGTCGTGATGAACGACCCCTCTCTTCGAGCGTATGTCATAATGAACGGTCCTCTCTTCGAGTGTATGTCAAGGAGAACTGTCCCTCTCTTTGAGTTTATACCGTGATGGATGACCCTCTCTTTGAGCGTATGTCGTGGTGAATGACCCCCCTCTTCGAGCATATGTGATAATGAACGGTCCCTCTCTTTGAGCGTATACCGGGATGGATGATCCCTCTCGTTGAGCGTGTGTCGTGATGAATACCCCCTCTCTTCGAGTACATGTCATAATGAATGGTCCCTTTCTTAGAGCTTATACCGAGAGGGACAACCCCTCTCTTTGAGCGTATGTCGTGATGAATGACCCTCTCTTTGAGTGCATGTCATGGTGAACGGTCCCTCTCTTTGAGCATATATCGTGATGGTAGACTCTTGTCTTGGAGCGTATGTCGTGATGAATGACCCCTCTCTTTGAGAGCTCATCAAAGTGATCGGTCCCATTCTCAAAGCGTATACCGTGATGAACTAGCCCTCTCTTTGTGCGTATGTCGTAATGAGCGGTCCTTCTCTTTGAGCGTATTCGCGGAGAATGAATCCTATTTTTGATTGTATGTCTTAATGAACGGTCCCTCTCTTTCTACGTATGCCATGATGGGTGAACCCTCTCTTTGAACGTATGTCGCGATGAATGACCCCTCTCTTGAGTGCATGTCATGGTGAACGGTACCTCTCTTTGAGCGTATACCGTGATGGACGATCCCTCTCTTTCAGTGTATGTCACGGTGAATGACCCGTCTCTTCGAGCATATGTCGTAAGGACTTTCCTTCTATTTGACAGTATGCCTTGATAGACAACCCCTCTCTTTGAGCGTATGCCGCGATGAATGACCCTTCTCTTCGAGTCTATGTCATAATGAACGGTCCATCTCTTTGAGTTATACCATGATCAATGACCCCTACCTTTGAGCGTATGTCGCAGTGAATGACTCCTCCCTTCGAGTGCATGTCGTAGTAAACGGTCCCTTTCTTAGAGCGTATACCCCGTGTTTGACAACCCCTCTCTTTTAGCGTATGTCGCGATGAATGACACCTCTCTTTGCGGGCATGTCATAATGAATAGTCCTATTCTTAGAACGTATATCGTGATGGTTGACCCCTCTCTTTAAGCGTATATCGTGTTGAATGACCCCCTGTACTAGCACATGTTGCGATATTCGGATGAATGATCCTTCTCTTCGAGTGCATGTCATATTTAATGGTCCCTCTCTTTGAGCATATGCCGTGATGGACGATCCATCTCTTTGAGCGTATGTTGCGATGAATGCCTCCTCTCTTCGAGTGCATATCATAAAAACGATACCTCTCTTTGACCGTATACCATAATCGATGACCCCTCTCTTTGAGCGTATGTCGAATTGAATGACCTCTCTCTTTTAGTTCATGTCATAATGAACGGTCCCTTTTTTAGAGCGTAAACCGTGATAAACTACCCTTTTCTTTGAGTGTATGTCGTGATGAATGAGTCGTCTCTTCGAGTGTATGTCAAAATGAATGGTCCCTCTTTTTGAGCGTATGCCGTGATAGACGACCCATCTCTTTGAGTGTATGTTCGATGAATGACCCCTCCCTTCGAGTGCATGTCATAGTGAATGGTCCCTTTCTTAGAGCATATACCGTGATGGACAACCCCACTCTTTGCCCGTATGTCGCGAGGAATGACCCCTCTCTTCGAGTGCTTGTCATGGTGAACGCTCCTTCTATTTGAGCGTATACCGTGATGGACGACCCATATATCTGAGCGTATGTCGCGATGAATGATTCCTCTCTTTGAGTGCATGACATAATGAGTAGTCCCTTTCTTAGAGCTTATACCGTGGTGGACGACCCCTCTATTTGAGCGTATATCACTATGAATGACCCCTATTCGAGTGCATGTCATAGTGAACGGTCCTAGTCTTAGTGTGTATACCATGATTGAGAACCCCTCTTTTTGAGTATGTGTCACGATGAATGACCGCTCTCTACGAGTGTATGTTATAATGAACTGTCCCTCTCTATGAGCGTATGCCGTGATGGACAACCCCTCTCTTTGTGAGTATGTCGAGATGAATGACCCTCTCTTGTAGTGCATTTCATAACGGTCCCTTTCATAGAGTGTATACCATGATGGACGCCCCTTCACTTTGAGCGTATGTCGTGATGAATGACCCCTCTCTTTGAGTGCAAGTCATGGTGACCGGTCCCTCTCTTTGAGCGTTTACCGTGATGGAAGACCCCTCTCTTTGAGCGTATGTCGTGATGAATTACCTCTCTCTTTGAGTGCATATCAAAGTGAACGGTCCCTTTGAGGTATACCGTGATGGACGAGCCCTCTCTTTGAGTGTATGTCTTGATGAATAACCCCTCTCTTCGATCGTATGTCATAATGAACGGTCCCTCTCTTTGAGCGTATACTGTGATGGACGACCCCTCTCTTTGAGAGCATGTCACAATCAACGACCCCACTCTTTGAGCGGATGTCATAATAAACAATCCTTCTCTTTGAGCGTATACCTGATCGATGATTCCTCTATTTGAGCGTATGTTGCTATGAATGACTCCTCCCTTCAAGTGCATGTAATGGTGAATGGTCCCTCTCTTTGAGCATATAACATGATGGATGACCCCTCTCATTTAGCTTATGTCGCAATAAATGACCATTCTCTTTGAGTGCATGTCATAATGAACGATCTCTCTCTTTGAGCGTATACCGTGATCTATGACCCGTCTCTTTCATCATATGTTGCGATTAATGACCCCTCTCTACTAGTGCATATCTTGGTGAACGACCCCTTTCTTTGAGCGTAAACTGTGATGGACTACCCCTCTCTGTGAGCGTATATCACGGTGAATGACCCCTCTCTTTGAGCATATGTCATAATGAACGGTTTCTCTTTTAGCATATACCGTGATGGACGATCTTCTCTTTGAGCGTATGTCGCGATGAATGACCCCTATCTTCGAGTGCATGTTATGGTGAACGATCTCTCTCTTTGAGCATATACCATGATGGACGATCCCTCTCTTTGAGCGCATGTCATAATGAATAGTCTCTTTCTTAGAGCGTAGACCGTGGTGGACGACCCCTCTCTTTGAGCGTATGTCACGATGAATGACCCTTATTTGAGTGCAGGTCATAGTGAAAGGTACCAATCTTAGTGTGTATACCATGATAGACTACACTTCTCTTTAAGCGTATGTTGCTGTGAATGACCCTCTCTTCGAGTTTATGTAATAATGAACGGTCCCTCTCTTGGAGCGTATGCCGTGATGGACGACCCTTCTATTTGAGCATATGTCGTAATGACTGACCCCTATCTTTGAGTGCATGTCATGGTGAACGGTCCCTTTCTTAGAGCGTAAACCGTGATAAACTACCCTTCTCTTTGAGCGTATGTCGCGATGAATGAGCCCTCTCTTCGAGTACATGTCAAAATGAATGGTCCCTCTTTTTGAGCGTATACCGTGATACATGACCCATATCTTTGAGTGTATGTTCGATGAATGACCCCTCCCATCGAGTGCATGTCATAGTGAATGGTCCCTTTCTTAGAGCATATACCATGATAGACGACCCCACTCTTTGCCCGTACATCGCGAAGAATGACCCCTCTCTTCGAGTGCTTGTGATGGTGAACGGTCCCTCTCTTTAAGCGTATACCGTGATGGACGACCCGTATCTTTGAGCGTATGTCGCGATGAACGACCCCTCTTTTTGAGTGCATGACATATTGAGTAGTCCCTTTCTTTGAGCGTATACAGTGGTGGATGACCCCTCTATTTGAGCGTATGTCACTATAAATGAACCCTCTTCGAGTGCATGTCATGGTGAGCGGTCCCTCTCTTTGAGCGTATGCCGTGATGGACGACCCCTCTCTTCGAGCGTATGCCATGATGGACGACAACACTGTTCGTGAGTATGTCGACATGAATGACCCCTCTCTTGTAGTGCGTTTCATAATGAAGGGTTCCTTTCATAGAGCATATACCGTGATGGACGCCCCTTCACTTTGAGCGTATGTCGCGATGAATGACCCCTCTCTTTGAGTGCAAGTCATGGTGACCGGTCCCTCTCTTTGAGCGTATACCGTGATGGAAGACCCCTCTCTTTGAGCGTATGTCGTGATGAATTACCTCTCTCTTTGAGTTCATATCAAAGTGAACGGTCCTTTTGAGGTATACCACGATGGACGAGCCCTCTCTTTGAGTGTATGTCTTGATGAATGAACCCTCTCTTCGATGTATGTCATAATGAACGGTCCCTCTCTTTGAGAGTATAATATGATGGACGACCCCTCTCTTTGAGCGCATGTCGCAATCAACGACCCCACTCTTTGAGTGGATGTCATAATAAACGATCCCTCTCTTTCACCGTATACCGTTATGATTCCTCTATTTGAGCGTATGTTGCTATGAATGACTCCTCCCTTCAAGTGCATGTAATGGTGAATGGTCCCTCTCTTTGAGCGTATAACGTGATGGATGGCCCCTCTCATTTAACTTATGTCGCGATAAATGACCCCTCTCTTTGAGTGCATGTCATAATGAACGATCCCTCTCTTTGAGCGTATACCGCGATCCATGACCCCTCTCTTTCAGCATATGTTGAGATTAATGACCCCTCTCTTTCAACATATGTTGAGATTAATGACCCCTCTCTTTCATGGTGAACGACCCCTTTCTTAGAGCGTATACTGTGATGGACTACCCCTCTCTTTGAGCGTATATCATGGTGAATGACCCCTCTCTTTGAGCATATGTCATAATGAACGGTCCCTCTTTTAGCATATACCGTGATGGACGACCCTCTCTTTGAGCGTATGTCGCGATGAATGACCCCTATCTTCGAGTGAATGTTATGGTGAACGATCTCTCTCTTTGAGCGTATACCATGATGGACGCCCCTCTCTTTGAGCGCGTGTCATAATGAATAGTCCCTTTCTTAGAGCATAGACCGTGGTGGACGACCCCTCTCTTTGAGCGTATGTCACGATGAATGACCCCTCTTCGAGTGCAAGTCATAGTGAAAGGTCCCAGTCTTAGTTTGTATACCGTGATGGACTACACCTCTCTTTGAGCGCATGTTGCGGTGAATGACCTTATCTTCGAGTGTATATCATAATAAACGGTCCCTCTCTTGGACCGTATGTCGTAATGGACGACCCCTCTCATTGAGCGTATGTCGCGATGACTGACCCCTATCTTTGAGTGCATGTCATGTTGAACGATCCCTATCATTGAGCTATACCGTGATGACGAACCCTCTTTTTGAGCATATATCGCAATAAATGACCTTTCTCTTCGTGTGCATGTCATAATAAAGGGTCCCTCTCTTTGAGCGTATACCGTGATGGATGTCGCCGCTCTTTGAGCGTATGTCGCGATGAATAACCCCTCTCTTCAAGTGCATGTCATAATGAATGGTCCCTCTCTTTGAGCATATACCGTGATCGATGACCCCTTTCTTCAATTTCATTTTGTAAACATACCATTCAGATTATATAAAATTACTTGTCAGATTTTTCTCTCGTTTAGTTCTTAGAATTTTATCGACTTATCAAGTACTTTTGTACTTGTGGCGTCAACCCCTTTCTATCCATCTTGATACTTCTGGTTCTTTTAGTTTAATATACTTAATATCCTAGTTTCTTCCTTGAGTATCTTTAAGATACTATTTCCATTTCACCATATCACCATCCTTAATATCCTCTCATTCCATCAACATTCCTGAACCTTTTGTCATCACCACAAAACATTCTAAACATCAATTCATCATTGTCAACACCACATATCATTCCGCTTCCAAATCAGTCCCTAAACTATTCTTTTCATTCATTTCACCTATTCCTTTCATCCTGTATCATTAATGATGATAAGTTGATATGAACCCGGTTGCAGAATATGTCGCGATGAATGACTGATATGAATCCGGTTGCAGAATATCCGAATTTGTATATGTGATTGCCCGATCGTGATTCTAGTAAGTAATTGATATGATTACAAGATGATACGACAATGGAATGATGATAAGTTGATTGTTGTGTTTAGGATGAAAAATGGAAAATATGGATGTATGGTTGATGGAAATGAAAAGATGAAATGTAATTGATGGTGCGGTGTAAACAAAGGAGGAACCAACACTAAAAAGTGAAGACCCGTTCCTTAAGAGTTTTTAAACTATGACTTGGGTGAAAGGCTAATGGATTGCGACCCTCTAGTTATATGAACTAGGAACCAACAATATAAAAAAAAATGAAAAGGGATTAATGTCACAAGAACAATCTTGCAAGCCGATAAAGTTCAAAAAGAACTATAAAAGAGAACACTCTCAAAGTTTAATATATGCCAAAAGTTGTTCCTTTTACAATGAAATGAGTGCCTATTTATAGGTGTAAGACAACAACAAATTGATTAGCCTAGACAAAGATTAAAGACTCATTATTCTGGTGTTAAAGGCCTATTAATTTGTAGGTTATCCTATCTCCAATTGACAGCCAAAAAGGTTTGATCTAACAAGGATGAATGTGGACATTCGTAAGATGAATGTAGACATACATATCATCCACATGGAGAAACTCTTGGTCTAATGAACTTGATTAAGTTGTCATTCATCCTCCTTTAATGGGCTGTTGATAAAGCATTGAATTCAGCAATTAAATGGCCTCTTGAATTTGTTGAACAAGCATCTTGTGACTATTCCCGTACTGAATTTCCAGCATGCATTGTATTCACTAATTTAATCATATCTTAAGCTCCTGATATCGTTTTGAGGTGATTCAAAGTGCGTTGGAAAGCTAAGAAGTAGAGGAATAAGTTTGAACAATACCTCAAGGCTCAAATATGCTCGTATCCAATCCAAAAATGACGAACAATTTGACTGATATTCCTTGAACTCCCTCCTTAAGTGTTGCTTTAATTCTTGCCTTTACTCTCCCTTAAGTGCTGATAATGAAGGCTTTCATTGCATGTCTTCTCTGTTAAAAACTGATAAGCTTTATGGAGGATTAAGTAGCTCTTAAGTAGTCATTAAGTGCCTCTTTAAGTGGTGTATTTAGGAGCTCTTCAATGCATTGTTTTCTTGCTGAAACTGAAAGTCTTTAAGTGGTGTATAAATCTCCCTTGAATGTCTTGGAACTGATCAGCCATCATGGTGTCTTCAAGTGTCTTTAATTGGCAATAAATGACTTGTCATTCTTGTAGAAAATGATCAGCCATTTGATCCCAAATGAATACCCTAGATAAAAAAAATAAGCAACCATTAGATAACAACTTTATTCAATAAAATTAAAGTGAATGCATGAAACATATTTAATGAGCTAGTTTAATTAATGAAACTAGTTACATTGAATGATCTAGTTTGATTAATTAATCCACACACTAAATGAACTCATAAACATAAGAAAACTAAAATGCTTTAAGTGAACTATCATGCATTAATTAAACTAATGAACTTAATTGAACTAACATGCTTAAATGAATATCAAGCATTATTTATTCATGCACACATGCTGAAATTAAATTTAAAAAACTTAAGAAAGAACTCATGTAAACTCATGCACAAGTAGGAGGTTGTATTGTTCCAACATAGTTGGTGCTGCATTCTCTAATTTCCAGCCTTTGAATAAATAGATTTCCCATGGCCTCTTGAAATTTCTTGGTTTTAGCACGAGTCATAGGTCCAATAGGAAATTCTTCTGATTCATTGTTGGTTGTGATCGTATCATTCCCTCCCTCTTGAAAGCGATTTGACCCCAAATTGTCACCTACATGAAATGGAGATAAATCAGCCACATTGAATGTTGCACTGACATTAAACTCACCTTGGAGGTCTAATTGATAGACATTATCATTGACACGCTTGATCACTTGAAAAGGACCATCCCCTCTAGGCATCAATTTTGATTTGCGTTGGGCTATAAATCTTTCTTTTCTCATGTGCAGCCAAACCCAATCTCCCGGCTCGAATATAATTCGTTTACGTCCCTTGTTAGCTTGTTGCTCATATTACCTAGTTCTCTTTTCAGTATTGTCCCGCACTTGTTGATGGAGTTTTTTTGACAAATTCAGACTTGTTTCTACCATCTTTATTCACAATTTGATCAGCGGGCAAAGGTAATAAATCCAATGGAGTTAAGGGATTGAAACCATATACTATTTCAAATGGTGACATTTTAGTGACAAAATGAATGGATCGGTTGTAAGCAAACTCCACATGTGGCAAGCTTTCCTCCCAAGTCCTCAAATTCTTTTTGATGATTATCCTCAACAACATGGATAATACCCGGTTCACCACTTCAGTTTGATCATCTGTTTGTGGATGGCAAGTTGTGGAAAATAACAACTTGGTTTCAATCTTGCTCCATAATGTTCTCCAAAAATGGCTTAAGAACTTCACATCTCGATCAGATACGATAGTTCTTGGAACACCATGCAATCTTATGATTTCCCTAAAAAATAAATCAGCAACATGTGAAGCATCATTAGTCTTATTACAAGGAATAAAATGAGCCATTTTAGAGAATCGATCCACTACTACAAAGATGGAATCTTTGTTATTCCTTGTACTGGGCAGCCCAAGTACAAAATCCATGGATATGTCTACCCAAGGAACCTTTGGAATAGGTAGTGGAGTATATAGGCCATGGGGAATGACTTTTGACTTGGCCTTTCTACATGTGATACAACGCTCACATAGCCTCTCAACATCTCGTTTCATCTTTGGCCAATACAAGTGCTCTTGAAGCATGTTCAACGTCTTCGCTACTCCAAAATGTCCCATTAGTCCTTCCCCATATGCTTCCTTGAGGAGCAACTCTCGAATGGATCCTTGTGGGATGCAAAGCTTCCCTTCCTTGAATAGGTATCCATCATCTCTATAAAACTTATCATGTGCGCATTTCTCACAAATTTTGTACACTTCAGCAAAATCATGGTCAGACTCGTATAATTCCTTAATGAAAGCAAAACCTAACAATTTAGAGTCTAAGATGTTAAGAAGGGCATACCTACGTGACAGTGCATCAGCAACAATGCTTTCCTTACCCTTTTTATACATGATCACATAAGGGAAGGCTTCAAGAAACTCAACCCATTTGACATGTCTCTTGTTTAGCTTATGCTGACCTTTGATGTGCTTTAATGCCTTGTGGTCTGTATGGATGATGAATTCCTTAGACCATAGGTAATTCTGCCAAGTTTCCAAGACCCGAATTATTGCATACATTTCCTTATCATAGGTCGGATAATTGAGTGTAGCTCCACTCAATTTCTCACTAAAGTTGGCTATGGGGCGTCCTTGAGATAAAACTGCTCCAATTCCCAAACCTGAAGTATCACATTCAACCTCAAAAACTTTGTTAAAATCAGGTAAGGTTAATAATGGTGCATTAATTAAATAATCCTTAATCAGGTTAAAGGATTTCTCTTGTTCTTGACCCCAAAAGAAGTTGGAATTCCTTTTAATGACCCCGGTTAAAGGAGCAGCTAAGGTGCTGAAATTGGGTACAAACCGACGATAGAAGCTTGCTAAACCATGGAAGCTTCTAACCTGGCTAATGCTTGTTGGTCTAGTCCATTCCTCAATTGCCTTAACCTTCTCTCTATCAACTTCTAATCCATCTGCACTGACAACAAAACCTAGGAAAACAACCTTGTTAGTGCAAAATATGCATTTTTGTAGATTAGCATAAAGTCTTTCATTTCTCAAAACATCTAATACTGACCTTAGATGTTGAACATGTTCACTCAAACTCTTGCTATATATAAGAATATCATCAAAATACATTACACAAAACTTACCCAAGAATTGTCTAAGGATGTGATTCATTAATCTCATGAAAGTGCTTGGTGCATTAGTTAGACCGAACGGCATAACCAACCACTCATATAATCTTTGTTTAGTCTTGAATGCAGTTTTCCACTCATCCTCTTCTCGCATTCAAATTTGGTGGTAACCACTTTTAAGATCAATCTTAGAGAATACCTTAGAACCACTAAGCTCATCTAACATATCATCTAAATGTGGAATAGGATGACGATACTTTACCGTTATTTTGTTAACCGCACGACAATCCACACACATGCGCCATGTACCATCTTTCTTAGGCACAAGTAGAACAGGTACTGCACAAGGACTAAGGCTCTCTCTAATATAACCCTTTTTCATCAAATCTGAAACTTGTATTTGTAACTCCTTAGTTTCCTCGGGGTTACATCGATAAGTTGGTCGGTTAGGAATGATAGCACCAGGAACAAAGTCAATTTGATGCTCTATTCCACGAATTGGAGGTAGTCCACTTGGAATCTCTTCTGGAAATAGGTCTTCATATTCCTGCAACAATGAAATAATAAAAGATGGCAGATTTGGGTCAAGATTGTTAGTGCTTAAATAACTTTCCTTGTACATAAGTACAAGAACCATCTTTTCCGAAAACAAATTCTTTCTTATCTCTTTTCTTTAGCAAAAATGCTAACACTCTTTTTTTCTTCTTTTTCTCTCTCCTTTTTCCGCTCGGATGTTACCTCACTCTCCTTGGCTCTTCTCTCAATTTTGATATCACTCTCTTTGGCTTTTTCAAAGCTTTCTCTTAAATGAAGTTGATCTTTGTGAACTTGCTTTGGTGAAAGTGGGGCTAGAGTGATCTTCCTTACTTCACGGGTGAAGGTATACCGATTGGTATAACCATCAAGTATGACTCTCCTATCGAACTGCCATGGTCTTCCTAAAAAGAGATGCCTGGCGTGCATTGGCATAACATCACATAACACCTCGTCTTTGTATTTGTCAATGGAAAAAGGCACAATAACTTGTTTGATCACTTTAAGTATGGAAAATATGGATGTATGGTTGATGGAAATGAAAAGATGAAATGTAATTGATGTTGCGGTGTAAACAAAGGAGGAACCAACACTAAAAAGTGAAGACCTGTTCCTTAAGAGTTTTTAAATCGTGACTTGGATGAAAGGCTAATGGATTGCGACCCTCTAGTTATATGAACTAGGAACCAACAATATTAAAAAATGAAAAGGGATTAATGCCACAAGAACAATCTTGCAAGCCGATAAAGTTCAAATAGAACTATGAAAGAGAACACTCTCAAAGTTTAATATATGCCAAAAGTTGTTCCTTTTACAATGAAATGAGTGCCTATTTATAGGTGTAAGACAACAACAAATTGATTAGCCTAAACAAAGATTAAAGACTCATTATTCTGGTGTTAAAGGCCTATTAATTTGTAGGTTATCCTATCTCCAATTGACAGCCAAAAAGGTTTGATCTAACAAGGATGAATATGGACATTCGTAAGATGAATGTAGACATACATATCATCCACATGGAGAAACTCTTGGGCTAATGAACATGATTAAGTTGTCATTCATCCTCCTTTAATGGGCTGTTGATAAAGCATTGAATTCAGCAATTAAATGGCCTCTTGAATTTGTTGAACAAGCATCTTGTGACTATTCCCGTACTGAATTTTCAGCATGCACTGTCTTCACTAATTTAATCATATATTAAGCTCCTGATATCGGATTGAGGTGATTCAAAGTGCGTTGGAAAGATAAGAAATAGAGGAATAAGTTTGAAGAATACCTCAAGACTCAAATATGCTCGTATCTAATCCAAAAATGGCGAACAAGTTGACTGATATTCCTTGAACTCCCTCCTTAAGTGTTGCTTTAATTCTTGCCTTTACTCTCCCTTAAGTGCTGATAATGAAGGCTTTCATTGCATGTCTTCTCTGTTAAAAACTGATAAGCTTTATGGAGGATTAAGTAGCTCTTAAGTAGTCATTAAGTGCCTCTTTAAGTGGTGTATTTAGGAGCTCTTCAATGCATTGTTTTCTTGCTGAAACTGAAAGTCTTTAAGTGGTGTATAAATCTCCCTTGAATGTCTTGGAACTGATCAGCCATCATGGTGTCTTCAAGTGTCTTTAATTGGCAATAAATGACTTGTCATTCTTGTAGAAAATGACCAGCCATTTGATCCCAAATGAATACCCTAGATGAAAAAAAAAAGCAACCATTAGATAACAACTTTATTCAATAAAATTAAAGTGAATGCATGAAACATATTTAATGAGCTAGTTTAATTAATGAAACTAGTTACATTGAATGATCTAGTTTAATTAATTAATCCACACACTAAATGAACTCATAAACATAAGAAAACTAACATGCTTTAAGTGAACTATCATGCATTAATTAAACTAATGAACTTAATTGAACTAAAATGCTTAAATGAATATCAAGCATTATTTATTCATGCACACATGCTGAAACTAATTTAAAAAACTTAAGAAAGAACTTATGCAAACTCATGCACAAGTAGGAGGCTGTATTGTTCCAACATAGTTGGTGTTGCATTCTCTAATTTCCAGCCTTTGAATAAATAGATTTCCCATGGCCTCTTGAAATTTCTTGGTTTTAGCACGAGTCATAGGTTCAATAGCAAATTCTTCTGATTCATTGTTGGTTGTGATCGTATCAATGACCCCTCTCTTTGAGTGCATGTCATAATGAACGGTTCCTCTCTTTGAGCATATACCGTGATGGAAAACCCCTCTCTTTGAGCGTATGTCGCGATGAATGCCCCTCTGTTTGAGTGCATGTCATGGTAAACGGTCCCTCTCTTTAAGCGCATACCGTGATCGAAGACCCCTCTCTTTGAGCGTATGTCATGATGAATGATCCCTCTCTTTGAGTGCATATCATAGTGAATGGTCTCTTTCTTAGAGATTATACCATGATGGACGATCTCTCTCTTTGAGCATATGTCGTGATGAATGACCCCGCTCATCAAGCATATGTCATAATGAACGGTCCCTCTCTTTTAGAGTATACCGTGATGGATGGTCCTCTCGTTGAGCGTATGTCGAGATGAATGACCCCTCTCTTCGAGTGCATGTCAAAATGAACGGTAACTTTCTTAGAGAGTATACCGTGATGGACGACCCCTCTCTTTGAGCGTATGACGCGGTGAATGACCCTTTTCTTCGAGTGCATATCATAATGAATGGTCGTTTTCTTAGAGCGTATACAGTGATGGACCACCCCTCTCTTTGAGCGTATGTCGCGATGAATGACCTCTCGCTTTGAGTGCATGTCATAATGAACGGTCCCCCTCTTTGAGGTTATACCTTGATGGATGACCCTACTCTTTGAGCGTATGTCGCGAGGAATGACCCCTTTCATCGAGTGCATGTCATGGTGAACGGTCCATCTCATTGAGCATATACCGTGATGGACGACCCCTCTTTTTGAGCATATGTCGCGATGAATGACCCCTCGCTTGGAGTGCATGTTATAATTAACGGTCCCTCTCTTTGAGCGTATGTAGAGATGAATGACCCCTCTCTTCGAGTGTATGTCTTAATGAACGGTCCGTTTCTTAGAGTGTATGACGTGATGGATGACCCCTATCATTGTGTGTATGTCGCGGTGAATGACCCTTGTCTTCGAGCGTATGTCATATTGAAATGTCCCTTTCTTTGAGCGTATGCCATGATGGACGACCCCTCTCTTTGAGCCTATGTCGCGATGAATGACCCTTATCATCGAGTGAATGTCATGGTGAACGGTCCTTCTCTTTGAGAGTATACCGTGAAGGACGACCCCTCCCTTTGAGCCTATGTCGCGATGAATGACCCATCTCTTTGAGCGTATGTCGCGATGTATGACCCCTATCTTCGAGTGAGTATCCTAGTGAATGGTCCTTTTCTTATAGCGTATACCGCGATGGACGACCTCTCTCTTTGAGCATACGTTGCGGTGAATGACCCCTCTCTTCAAGCGTATGTCATAATAAACGGTCCATCTCTTTGAGCATATACCATGATGGACATCCCCTATCTTTGATTGTATGTAGCGATGAATGACCCCTCTATTCGAATGCATGTCATAATGAACGGTCCCTTTCTTAGAGCGTACACGTTGTGGACGACCACTCTCTTTGAGTGTATGTCGTGGTGAATGACCCCTTTCTTTGAGCATATGTCATAATGAACGGTCCCTCTCTCTGAGCGCATGCCGTGATGGATGACCTCTCTCATTGAGTGTAAGTCGCGATGAATGATCTCTTTCTTGAGTGCATGTCATGGTGCATAGTCCCTCTCTTTGAGCGTATACCAGGATGGACGACCCCTATCTTTGAGCTTATGTCGCGATGAATGACCCCTCTCTTCGAGGGGATGTCATAATATACAGTCTCTCTCTTTGAGCATATACCGTGATCGATATCCCCTCTCCTTGAGCATATGTTGCGATGAATGGCCCTTCTCTTTAAGTGCATGTAATGGTGAACGGTCTCTGTCTTTGAATGTATACCGTGATGGACGACAATTGTCTTTTAATGTATATCGCGATTAATGACCCCTCTCTTCGAGTGCATGTCATAATGAACAGTCACTTTCTTAGAGTGTATACCGTGATGGATGACCCCTCTCTTTGAGCGTATCTCGCGGTGAATGACTCCCTCTCTTTGAGCGTATGTCATAATGAATGATCCCTCTCTTTGAGCGTGTGCCATGATGAACGACCCCTTTCCTTGAGCGTTTGTCACGATGAATGGCCCCTATCTTTGAGTGTACGTCATGGTGAACGGTCCCTCTCTTTGAGCGTATAGCATGATGGACGACCCCTCTCTTTGAGCGTATGTCGCAATGAATGACCCCTCTATTCGAGTGCATTTCATAAAAACAGTCCCTTTCTTATAGCATATACCGTGATGGACGACCCTTCTCATTGAGCGTATGCGCGATGAATGACCCCTCTCATCGATTGCATACCATAATGATTGGTTCCTTTCTAAGAGCGTATACCATGATGGACAATCCCTCTCCTTGAGCGTATGTTGCGATCAATGACCCCTCTCTTCGAGTGCATGTCATAGTGAACGGTCCCTTTCTTAGAGCAGATACCGTGATGGATGACCCCTCTCTTTGAAAGTAAGTCGCTATAACTGACTCCTCTATTTGAGTACATGTCATAATGAATGATCCCTCCCTTTGAGGGTATACCATGATGAACGATCCCTACGTTCGAGACTCTTAATGGGCAGCAACCATTTACACCTAGCACGGTTGGCACCAAGTATGAGGAGCCTAATCTAGTAGCTCAAGAATTTGCAAAGGAGTGGCAGGACCATTAGGACTTAGTCCGATCTTGTTTGCACAAGGCGGGAAACGGACCAAGAAGTGGGCTGACACAAAGCGGAGGGACGTGAATTTCCATTTTGAGGATATAGTCTTGACCAAGTTGGCCGAGATCCTGTGCAACCCAACAATGCACAAAGGGCTTGTGCGGAGATATGAGGGTCATTTCAAAGTTCAGAAGCGGGTAGGCCCCATGACCTACAAAATCGAGTTGTCGTCGACCATCTGAGCTCATCAAGTGTTCCATGTCAATTTGCTCAAGCCATACCACAAAGATGAGTTAGATCCGAATTGAGGCAAGTCACACCGAGCGCTAGTCGGAGTGAAGGTCTCATATGATAATGAGGTACGAGACATCCAAGCAGAAAGAGTTATTTGTAAGCTAGGGCACCGACCAAGACACGAGTATTTCGTTCTTTGGAAGGGACTTCCTGACAGCGAAGATAGTTGGGAGCTTGCTGAGGATCTTTGGCAGTTCAAAGACCAAATGAAAAGGTATCATTCCAGTCGAGTGACGAGGACGTCACTAGTTTTAGTAGGGGAGAATATCACGGACCGCACCACAGGGCCTGAGACAAGCACACACCAGGATACTAAAAAGGCCCTCAAGAGCATGTTGGACATCTCAGCACCCACTCCAGCACCTAGGGGCCCAAATCTGAGTATCAACACCCACTGGATCCCATGTCTGAGCTCCAGCACCCTTGGGTGCCCAATTCAAAGTTTGACCCAACCCTTGGGGTTAAAGAGTCTTTTCTATCAGATTTGACAAGTTTATCACCTTAACCTTATCCTTATCTTTTAGCCTTGTAAATATGGAATGTAGCATAAATAGGGGATTTAGTGATAAGGTTGAATCTCAACCATTAATGTACTCTTTTCTTAGCCGTTGGATGTAGGGAGCTTTAACTATAAATAGAGGGCTTCTCCCACCCCATTTCTCACACTACTTCTTTGAGGAATAAACAAACATTCACTCAATCTCTCTTGCTTTTTTTGCCTTTCATTTGTTCTTTCTTTTCTACAGAAATCTTAGCACTTTAGCTTTAATCTTTTTAGGCTTACTTAGGCGTTGCATTCAAGGAGAGCGTTTAAGGCCACATGTTCTTGAGTAGAAAAGTTCTACGGACGTGACAAGTGGTATATTCGCGAAATTCCGAATACATGTGATCGAGAGAGATAACACCAAGTTTGCAAACAAGGTCCCAATAACTGAGCGTGAGACTCGTGCTACTATTGCTGCCCAGAAGAAGCATGAGAGCTCAAGGGACATCATTTCATCGTTGGACAAGAGAGTCACCAAGATTGAGAACTCGATTGCCGAGCTCATGAAGACCTATCACGGAGCCGATAAGCGCTTCGAGAAGGTGGATTCCATGAAGAATGAAATCATGAAGGATGTTTAGGAGAATCTCGATGGCCTGTACGAGATGTTGAACGACCAAGATAACTCCATCAAAGATCTCATTGAGAAGATGTAGGTAGAGTGATGAAGGAGATCAAGAAGCTCAATACCAAACTCCATATCTACAAGAATGCCTTGGTAAATGGCATGGTGGATGAAGCAACCGTGGTCAAGCCCAGGATCGACGCCCTTAAGCCCAGGTCGTTTAAGAGAGATGCTCAGGAAGTTGAGAACTTCATGTGGGGACTTGAGACTTATTTCAAGGCAATGGTTATCGAGGGAGATACCAAGAAGGTAACAACTGCTTCCATGTATTTGACTGATGCCGCTTTATTGTGGTGGCGACGTAGGAGCTCTGTCGAAAAGCATGGAGGCACCGCTGTTGGAACATGGACTAAGTTCCAAGCAGAAATGAAGGAACAATTTTACCCTGTCAATGCCGAGAAGGAAGCAAGATCGAAGCTTGGAGGACTTAATCATACAGAACCCTTCGTGATTATGTTCGTGAATTCAGCGAACTTCAACTTTAAATCGCAGATTTGTCTAAGAATGACACACTTTTCCAGTTCATTGATGGGTTAAAGCCGTGGGCAAATACCGAGTTAGAAAGGAGAGATGTGAAGGAACTCTCCAAAGCTATGGCCATTGCAAAATCATTGATGGAACTAGCACCAACAAAAGTGAGTCGACCAAGACAAAGTCAAAGTATCATGCACACCGAAGCAATGGTGGGGGATACAGGCCTAAGAGTGATGGTAACCCACGCAATTACAAGAAATCAGGAATTAAGTGCTACGATTGTGGGGGTAATTATATCAAAGCAAACTGCCCACAAATAAAAAGGTTGTTGTCATCCAAGAAAAGGAAGAGGAGACCCTCAAGCTTGGCTCCATCTTTAGCTGCATGGAGGTCAAGAAGGGATCCAAGAAGAAGGGGTTAATATCGTGGACATCACCGTAGCAGGCCAAAAGTTGAGCACAGTAGTGGATACCGGTGCCTCTGAGTTGTTCATGTCTGAACAAGCTGCAAATGAGCTTGACCTTCAGGTTGAGAAGGCAAGTGGTTTTATCAAAACCGTCAATTCTGTGGAGGCCCCAATTGCAGGGATAGCTAAAGGAGTGAAACTTGACATTAGGAGCTCGTCAGGTAAGGAAAACATCAAGGTAATCCCGCTTGATGATTTTGATTTTGTCAATGGCATTAGTTTTCTTGAAAAGATTAATGCGCTTGTCGCACCGTTTATCGATTGTATATGCATATTGGACTCGAGGGGTCAATGCATTATTTCGATCAATCGAGAAGTAGGAGTTGAAGCAAAGATGATCTCAACCATCCAATTCAGCAGGAAGGTGCACAAGGAGGTACCAACTTATGTTGCAAAGCTGGTGACCGAGGAGCCAACCATGTCGGAGAATGTTCTAGCAGAAGTTGAACAAGTTTTGGCAGAATTTCATGATGTGATACTTGCCGAGTCACCAAAGACTCTCCCACCGAAGAGGGAGGATTGCTCATAAGATTAATCTTGTTCCGAACGTGGAGCCACCCGCTAGAGCCCCTTACCGAATGGCTCCGCCTGAGCTACAGGAGTTACGTAGATAGTTGAAGGAACTCCTCGATGTTGGTTACATCCGACCGTCGAAGGCACCCTTTGGTGCACTGGTGCTTTTCCAGAAGAAACATGATGGGACACTTTGGATATGCATCGATCATTGGGATTTGAATATGCTCAAAGTGAAAAACATGTACCCGATCCTGCTTATTACAGACTTGTTCGATCAGTTTGGTGGTGCAAAGTGATTCAACAAGTTGGGACACTTGAGGCAGGTGTTCAAGGTCTTGCGTGAAAACGAACTCTACTTCAAAGAGGAGAAGTGCTCGTTTGCTCAGATGGAGGTCCCTTTTCTAGGCCACATAGTTGGAGGTGGCAGAATCCGGATGGATGGGGCCAAGATACGGGCTATAGAAGATTGGGAGCCGCCAACAAAGGTAACCGAGTTGCGTTCTTTCTTAGGGCATACCAACTTTACCAAAAATTCGTCAAAGGCTAGTCCAATAATGCCACACCCTTGATCGAGTTATTGAAGAAAGACAAGGTGTGCGATTGGCGCACTGAGTGTTAGGCAACCTTTGATGGACTGAAGAAGGCCATGGCGAGTGAGTTAGTTTTGGTGTTGCCATATTACACCAAGCCTTTCAAGATATACACCGATGAGTCAGTTGTTGCCATTGGTGGGGTCCTTATGCAAGAGGGACATCCGGTTGCATATGAAAGCCGGAAGCACAATGAGACTGAGTGGAGATACACAACCCATGAGAAGGAAATGACAGTGGTAGTGCATTGTTTGCGCACTTAGAGACATCACATTCTTGGGTCCAGTTTTGTGGTTTACATTGATAATGTTGCCATCAGCTATTTTCTCACCCAAAAGAAATTGTCTTCGAAGCAGGCACGTTGGTAAGAGTTTCTTGCATAATCTGACTTTTTCATGGAGTACAAGCCAATGAAAGTGAACACCGTTGCTGATGCCTTAAGCCAAAGGTACAACATCGAGTCCGTAAGTTTGCCGAAGGGACACTTGTTTGAGCGTATCAAAGAGGGATTATCACATGACCCAATAGCGAAAATGTTGATTGACTATGCGAAAGAAGGAAAAACAAGGAGGTTTTGGCTCGAGGGAGACATGCTTTACACCCGAGGACACCGCCTATACGTGTCTTAATTTTGAGAATTGCGCAAGGAGCTCATGAAAGAACGTCATGATTCCAACTGGATTAGCCATCTGGGGATGAACCAGATGATGGCACGATTTCCGAGCACTACTATTTGCCGCGCATGGGCGAAGATGTCGAAGCCTATGTGAAAACTTGTCTTGTGTGCCAGCAAGACAAGATCAAGATGAAGAAATCCGCAGGATTGCTACAGCCTTTGCCCATTCTCGAGAGACTATGGGAAAGTGTTTCCATGGATTTTATTGTTGGTTTGCCCAACACTATCGGACTGTCAAACATTATAGTTTTTGTTGACAGGTTTTCTAAGTATGCGGTATTTGTTCCATCATCAAGGGTCTGTCTAGCCAAGGAGGCTGCTCGGCTCATGCATGTTGTGAAGTATTTTGGGGTGCCAAAGTCGATTATAAGTGTCCGGGACATGCGGTTTACTGGGAAATTTTTGATAAAGTTGTTTAAACTTTTGGGATCGAGTTTGAACTTTTCATGGAGTGTTCATCCACAGGACAACGGGCAAACCGAGTGAGTGAATGCACTTTTGGAGATCTACTTGAGGCACTATGTGAGTGCCACACAACGTGACTGGCCGAAGCTGTTAGATGTGACATAGTTTTCTTATAACTTACAGCGAAGCGAGGCGACAAACCATAGTCTGTTCGAGATTGTTAATGGGTAGCAACCGTTTACACCCAGCACGGTTGGCACCAAGTATGAGGGGCCTAATCTAGTAGCTCACGAATTTGCCGAGTGGCAAGACCATCAGGACATAGCTCGAGCTTGTTTGCACAAGGCGGGGAAACAGACCAAAAAGTGGGCCGACACAAAGTGGAGAGATGAGAAATTCCAAGTTGGGAATCTAGTCCTTGCCAAGTTGACCGGGATCCTGTGCAACCCAATAGTGCACAAAGGGCTTGTGCCGAGATATGAGGGTCCTTTCAAAGTTCTGAAGCAGGTAGGCACCATGGCCTACAGAATCGAGTTGACGTCGACCATTCGAGCTCATTCAGTGTTCCATGTTAGTCTGCTCAAGACATACCACCAAGATGACTCAGATACGGATCGAGCCAAGTCACACCGAGTGCCAGTCAGAGTGAAGGTCTCCTATGACAATGAGGTACGATACATCAAACCAGAAAGAATCATTCGTAAGCCAGGGCACCAACCAAGACACGAGTATTTCGTTCTTTGGAAGGGACTTCCTAACAACGAAGGTAGTTGGGAGCTTGTCGAGGATCTTTGGCAGTTCAAAGACCAGATGGAAAGGTACCATTCCAGTCGAGTGACGAGAGCGTCACTAGTTTTAGTGGGGGAGAATGTCACGGACCGCACCACAGGGCCCGAAACAAACACACACTAGGATGCTACAAAGGCCCTCAAGAGCATGTTGCGCATCTCAGTGCCCACTCCAGCACCACAAGGGCCCAAATCCGAGTACCAGCACACCCACTAGAGCCCATGTCCGAGCTCCAACACCCTTAGGTGCCCAATTTCGAGTTTGTCCCAACAATTGGGGTTGAAGAGCCTTTTCCATTAGATTTGACAAGTTTATCACTTAAAGCCTTATCCTTATCTATTAGCCTTGTAAATATGGAATGTAACATAGAATAGGGGATTTAATGATAAGGTTGAATCTCAACTATTGATGTACTATTTTCTTACTCGCTAGATGTAGGGGGCTCTAACTATAAATAGAGGCCTTCCCCCACCAAATTTCTTATACTTCTTCCTTGAGGAATAAACAAGCATTCACTCAATCTATCTTGCTTCCCTTGCCTTTCAGAGGTTCTTTCTTTTCCGCAGAGATCTTAGCACTCTAGCTTTGATCCTTTTAGGCTTACTTAGGCGTTGCATCGAACGAGATCGTCAAAGGTCGCACGTTATTTATTAGAAAAGTTTTACGGACGTGACAATAACATGGTGAACGGTCCCTCTGTTTAAGCGATACCGTGATAGACGACCCCTTTGTTTGAGCGTATACCATGATGGATGACCCCTCTCTTTGAGCGTATGTCGCGATGAATGACCCCTCTACACAAGTGAATGTCATAATGAACGATCCTTTTCTTAGAGCGTATATCATGGTGGACGACCCCTCTATTTTAGTGTCTGTCACGGTGAATAACCCCTCTCTTTGAGTATATATCATGATGACCGATCACTCTCTTTGAGCGTATGCCGTGATGGAAGATCCCTCTCTTTGAGCGTATGTCGTGATGAAAGACCCCTCTCTTCGAGTGCATGTCATGGTAAACAATCCCTCTCTTTGAGTGTATACCGTGATGGAATACCCCTATCTTTGAGTTCATGTTGTGATGAATGACCCCTCTCTTCGAGTGCATGTCATAATTAACAGTCCCTCTCTTTGAGCATATACCGTAATCGATAACCCATCTCTTTGAGCGTATGATGTGATGAATGACCCTTCTCTTTGAGTGCATGTTATGGTGAACGGTCCCTCTCTTTGAGCATATACTATGATAGACGACTATTTTCTTTGAGCGTATATCGCGATGAATAATCGCTCTCTTCGAGTGCATGTCATAATGAACGATCCCATTCATAGAGCGTATACCTCGATGGTTGACACCTCTATTTGAATGTATCCCGCGGTGAATGACCACTCTCTTCGAGCGTATGTTATAACGAACGGTCCCTCCCTTTGAGCGTATGCTGTGATGGATGACCCCTCTCTTTGAGCGTATGTCGTGAAAAATGACCCTTATCTTCAAGTGAATGTCGGGGTGAACAGTCCCTCTCTTTGAGGGATACCGTGATGGACGACCCCTCTCTTTGAGCGTATGTCGCGATGAATGACCCCTCTCTTTGAGTGCATGTCATTTTGAACAGCCCCTCTCTTTGTGCATATACCGTGATAGATGACTCTTGTCTTTGAGCTTATGCCGCGATGAATCACCCCTCTCTTCGAGTACTTGTTATAATAAACAGTCCCTCTCTTTGAGCGTATAATGTGACCGATGACCACTCTCTTTGAGCGTATGTTGTGTTGATTGACCCTTTTCTTTGAGTGCATGTCATGGTGAACGGTCCCTCTCTTTGAGCGTATACCGTGATGGACGACCACTGTCTTTGAGCATATGTCGTGATGAATGACCACTCTCTTCGAGTGAATGTCATAATGAACGGTCTATTTCTTAGAGCGTATACCCTGATGGTTGATCCTCTCTTTAAAAATATCTCTCAGTGAATGACCCTCTCTTCGGGTGCATGTCATGGTGAAATGGTCCCTCTCTTTGAGCGTATGCCGTGATGGACGACCTCTCATCGAGCGTATGCCGTGATGGACGAACCCTCTCTTTGTGAGTATGTCGAGATGAATGACTCCTCTCTTGTAGTGCATTTCATAATGAAGGGTCCCTTTCATAGAGCGGATACCGTGATGGACGACCCTTCTCTTTGAGCGTAAGTCGCGATAATTGACTCCTCTATTTGAGTACATGTCATAACGAACGATCCCTTCCTTTGAGCGTATACCGTGATGGACAACCCTTCTCTTTGTTCGCATGTCGCGATGAATGACCCCTCTCTTTGAGTGCCTGTCATGGTGAAAGGTCCCTTTCTTTGAGCGTATACCATGATGGAAGTCCCTTCTCTTTGAGCGTATGTCATGATGAATGATCCCTCTCTTTGAGTGCATATCATAGTGAACGGTCTCTTTCTTAGAGAGTATACTATGATGGACAAGCCCTCACTTTGAGCATATGTCGTGATAAAGGACCCCACTCTTCGAGCGTATATCGTAATGAACGGTCCCTCTCTTTGAGCGTATACCGTGATGGACAACCCCTCTTTGAGCGTATGCATAATGAGCGGTCCCTCTCTTTGAGTGTATACCGCGATGGACAAACCTTCTGTTTGAGCGTATGTCGCAATGAATGACCCTAATCTTTGAGTGCATGTCATGGTGAACAGTCTCTCTCTTTGAGCGTATACCATGATGGAAGACCCCTCTCTTTGAGCGTATGTCATGATGAATGATCCCTCTGTTTGAGTGCATATCATAGTGAACGGTCCCTTCCTTAGAGAGTATACCGCAATGGACGATCACTCTCTTTGAGCGTATGTAGTGATGAATGACCCCTCTCTTCGAGCGTATGTCATAATGATCGGTCCCTCTCTTTGAGAGTATACCGTGATGGACGACCCCTCTCTTTGAGCGTATGCCGCGATGAATGACCCCTCTCTTCGAGTGTATATTTGATATAAAATATGCAACGGGATAGATGGTGGTGGTGGCATGATGTTGGATAGATTTGTCCTTGGCACCCTCCTAATCGCAATTGAATAGGCAAACACCTACAAACGAAACGAATCTCTCTGGTGAATTGATGATATGTTGTTGTCCAAGGCACACTTCTATTTGTAATTAGATAGGAAAACACCATAGTCGGCTCTAACTCACCCTTCTAAACGTGATTGCTTAGGCAAGCGAGAGTGTGAAGATAATCTCCCTCATAAAAACTTGAAGTACCTATGTTGAAGAAGACTTCTGAGAGCATGTCATAATGAACGGTCCATCTCTTTCAGCGTAGAACGTAATCGATGACCCTTATCATTGAGCGTAAGTTGCAATGAATGACCCCTCTCTTGGAGTGCATGTCATGGTGCACGGTCCCACTCTTTGAGCGTATACCGCAATGGACGACCCCTCTCTTTGAGCGTATGTTGCGATGAATGACCCCTCTCTTCGAGTACATATCATAATGAACGACCCCGTTTCTTAGAGCGTATACCGTGATGGACGACCATTCTCTTTGACCGTATGTCACGGTGAATAAACCCTCTCTTCAAGCGTATATCATTGTGAATGACACCTCTCTTCGAGTGTATGTCATAATGAACGGTCCCTCTCTTTGAGCGTATGACATGATGGACGACCCCTCTCTTTGAGCATATGTCGCGATGAATGATCCAGTCTTCGAGTTCATGTATGGTGAACGGTCCTTCTCTTTGAGTGTATACCATGACGGATGACCCCTCTCTTTGATCATATGTCGCAATGAATGACCTTTGTCTTCGAGTGCATGTCATAATTGATGGTCCCTTTCTTAGAGCGTATACTGTGAGGGACGACCCCACTCTTTGAGCATATGCCGCGATGAATGACCCCTCTCTTCGAGTGTATGTCATAATGAATTGTCCCTTTCTTAGAGCGTATACTGTAATGGACGACCACTCTCTTTGAGCGTATGTTGCGGTGAATAACCCCTCTCTTCAAGTGTATGTCGTGGTGAATGACCCCTATCTTCGAGCGTATGTCATAATGAACGGTCCCCCTCTTTGACCGTACGACATGAAGGATGACCTCTCTCTTTGAGTGTCTGTCGCGATGAAAGTCCCCTCTCTTTGAGTGCATGTCATGTTGAATGGTCTCTCTCTTTGAGCATATACCGTGATGGTTGGTCCCTTTCTTTGAGCGTATGGCGCAGTGAATGACCCCTCTCTTCGATCATATGTCATAATGAATGGTCTCTCTCTTTGAGCGTATGCCATGAGGGACGAACGCTCTCTTCGAGTGCATGTCATGGTGAATGGTCCCTCTCTTTGAGCATATAACATGATGGACGACCCCTCTCTTTGAGTGTATGTCGCGATAAATGACCCCTCTCTTAAAGCGTATTTCACAATGAATTACCCCTCTCTTCGAGTGCAAGTCATGGTGAACAGTCTCTCACTTTGAGTGTATACCATCATGGATGACCCCTCTCTTTGAGCATAAATTGTGATCTATGACCCCTCCCTTTGAGAGTATATTTGTGATGAACGGCCCCTCTCTTCTAGTGCATGTCATGGTGAACGGTTCCTCTCTTTAAGCGTATAACGTGATGGACGAACCCTCTCTTCGATTATATGTCGCGATGAATGACCGCTCTCTTTGAGTGCATGTCATAATGAACGATCCCTTTCTTAGTGCGTATACCGTTATGGATGACCCCTCTTTTTGAGTGTATGTCGTTGTGATTGACCCTCTCTTCGAGCATATGTCATAATGAGAGTTCCCTCTTTTTGAGTGTATACCGTGATGGACGAACCCTCTCTTTGAGCGTATGTCGATATGAATGACCCCCGTCTTCAAGTGAATGTCATGGTGAACGGTCCTTCTCTTTGAGTGTATACCATGATGGATGACCCCTCTCTTTGAGCGTATGTCGCGATGAATGACCCCTCTTTTTGTGTGCATGTCATGGTGAACGGTCCCTCTCTTTGAGTGTATACCGTGATGGATGACCCCTCTCTTCTAGGGCATGTCATAATGAACAGTCCCTCTCTTTGAGCGTATAGCGTGATGGACGACCCCTCTCTTTCAGCGTATGTCTCGGTGAAAGACCCCACTCTTCGAGCGTATATCATAATGAACAGTCCCTCTCTTTGAGTGTATGTCGCGATGAAAGACCCCTCTCTTCAAGTGCATGCCATGGTGAACGGTCCCTCTCTTTGAGCGTATACCGTGATAAACGACCCCTCTCTTTGAGCGTATGTTGCAATGAATGACCCTCTCTTCGAGCATATGTCATAATAAATAGTCCCTCTCTTTGAGTGTATGCCGTGATGGTCGACCTCTCTCTTTGAGCGTATGGCGTGATGGTCGACCTTTCTCTTTGAGCGTATGTCGCGATGAATGACCCTTCTCTTTGAGTGTATGTCATAATGAACGGTCCCTCTCTTTTAGCGTATACCGTGATGGACGATGCCGCTCTTTGAGCGTATGTCGTGATGAATGAACCCTCTATTCGAGTGCATATATTAATGAATGATCCCTAAAACTCACAGCCATTGAGTTTATGGATTATGCACTTATATGGTGGGATCAATTGACATCTAGCAGGAGACGCAATGGTGAACATCCTATTTCTACTTGGAATGAGATGAAAGATGTGATGCGTAGAAGATTCATTCCAACTCACTACCATAGAGAGTTGTTTAACAGGCTTCAAAACCTTACACAAGGCAATCGTAGTGTTGAGGATTATTATAAAGACATGGAAGTAGCCATGATCCGAGCCAACATTGATGAGGATCGAGAAGACACAATGACAAGGTTTCTATCTGGTCTTGATCCTAACATTGTAGCCATTGTTGAGTTGCAACATTACGTGGAAATAGAAGACATGGTCCATATGGCCATGAAGGTGGAGAAGCAACTCAAAAGGAAAGGTGCACCCCGAGTCTTTGGAGGTTTTACTTCTAAATGGGGGCAAAGTAACGTAAAAAAGAATCCATCCTTTACTCCTAATGACCGAGCCGGACCATCAAAGAATATCAAACCATCGCTGAAACCAGCAAGGGAAAGAGTCCAACCATGCCAAATTGATCCCGTGATGTACAATGCTTCAAGTGTTTGGGGAGAGGTCACATTGCTAGCCAATGCCCTAACCGCAACACTATGTTCATCCGTGATGATGGAGAGATTGAAACTGACCAAGAGGGGGAGGAGGAGGAGGATAAAGAATTTAAAGAAGAAGAAGAGTTGGAACATGCCGTAGATGGAGAGGTCCTTATTGTTAAAAGGAGCCTAAGCATGCAAGCAATTGATGGAGATCAGCAACGCGAGAACATTTTCCATACTCGCTGCCATATTAATGGAAAGGTATGCTTTGTCATTATCGATGGTGGTAGTTGCACTAACATTGCTAGTACTTTAATGGTAGATAAACTTGTCCTAGAAACGACCAAGCATCCACATCCCTACAAATTGCAGTGGCTTAATGATGGAGGAGAACTTAAAGTGATCAAACAAGTTATTGTGCCTTTTTCCATTGGCAAATACAAAGACGAGGTGTTATGTGATGTAGTGCCAATGCACGCCGGTCATCTCTTGTTAGGAAGACCATGGCAGTTCGATAGGAGAGTCATACATGATGGTTATACCAATCGGTATACCTTCACCCATGAAGCAAGGAAGATCACTCTAGCCCCACTTTCACCAAAGCAAGTTCACAAAGATCAACTTCATTTAAGAGAAAGCTTTGAAAAAGCCAAAGAGTGTGATATAAAAATTGAGAGAAGAGCCAAGGAGAGTGAGGTAACATCCGAGCGGAAAAAGGAGAGAGAAAAGGAAGAAAAAAAGAGAGTTAGCATTTTTGCTAAAGAAAAAGAGATAAGAAAGAATTTGTTTTCGGAAAAGATGGTTCTTGTACTTATGTACAAGGAGAGTTATTTAAGCATTAACAATCTTGACCCAAATTTGCCATCTTTTATTGTTTCATTGTTGCAGGAATATAAAGACCTATTTCCAGAAGAGATTCCAAGTGGACTACCTCCAATTCGTGGAATAGAGCATCAAATTGACTTTGTTCCTGGTGCTATCATTCCTAACCGACCAGCTTATCGATGTAACCCTGAGGAAACTAAGGAGTTACAAAGGCAAGTTTCAGATTTGATGGAAAAGGGTTATATTAGAGAGAGCCTTAGTCCTTGTGCAGTACCTGTTCTACTTGTGCCTAAGAAAGATGGTACATGACGCATGTGTGTGGACTATCGTGTGGTTAACAAAATAACGGTAAAGTATCGTCATCCTATTCCACGTTTAGATGATATGTTAGATGAGCTTAGTGGTTCTAAGGTATTCTCTAAGATTGATCTTAAAAGTGGTTACCACCAAATTCGAATGCGAGAAGGGGATGAGTGGAAAACTGCATTCAAGACTAAACAAGGATTATATGAATGGTTGGTTATGCCGTTCGGTCTAACTAATGCACCGAGCACTTTCATGAGATTAATGAATCACATCCTTAGACAATTCTTGGTAAGTTTTGTGTAGTGTATTTTGATGATATTCTTATATATAGCAAGAGTTTGAGTGAACATGTTTAACATCTAAGGTCAGTATTAGAAATGAAAGACTTTATGCTAATCTAAAAAAATGCATATTTTGCACTAACAAGGTTGTTTTCCTAGGTTTTGTTGTTGGTGCAGATGGATTAGAAGTTGATAGAGAGAAGGTTAAGGCAATTGAGGAATGGACAAGACCAACAAGTATTAGCCAAGTTAGAAGCTTACATGGTTTAGCAAGCTTCTATCGTCGGTTTGTACCCAATTTCAGCACCTTAGCTGCTCCTTTAACCGGGGTCATTAAAACGAATTCCAACTTCTTTTGGGGTCAAGAACAAGAGAAATCCTTTAACCTGATTAAGGATTATTTAATTAATGCACCATTATTAACTTTACCTTATTTTAACAAAGTTTATGAGGTTGAATGTGATGCTTCAGGTTTGGGAATTAGAGTAGTTTTATCTCAAGAAGGACGCCCCATAGCCTACTTTAGTGAGAAATTGAGTGGAGCTATACTCAATTATCCGACCTATGATAAGGAAATGTATGCACTAATTCGGGTCTTGGAATTACCTATGGTCTAAGGAATTCATCATCCATACAGACCATGAGGCATTAAAGCACATCAAGGGTCAGCATAAACTAAACAAGAGACATGCCAAATGGGTTGAGTTTCTTGAAGCCTTCCCTTATGTGATCATGTATAAAAAGGGTAAGGAAAACATTGTTGCTGATGCACTGTCACGTAGGCATGCCCTTCTTAACACCTTAGACTCTAAATTGTTAGGTTTTGCTTTCATTAAGGAATTATACGAGTCCGACCATGATTTTGGTGAAATGTACAAAATTTGTGAGAAAGGTGCACATGATAAGTTTTATAGAGATGATGGATACCTATTCAAGGAAGGGAAGCTTTGCATCCCACAAGGATCCATTCGAGAGTTGCTCCTCAAGGAAGCACATGGGGGAGGACTAATGGGACATTTTGGAGTAGCGAAGACGTTGAACATGCTTCAAGAGCACTTGTATTGGCCAAAGATGAAACGAGATTTTGAGAGGCTATGTGAGCGTTGTATCACATGTAGAAAGGCCAAGTCAAAAGTCATGCCCCATGGCCTATATACTCCACTACCTATTCCTAATGTACCTTGGGTAGACATATCCATGGATTTTGTACTTGGGTTGCCACGTACAAAGAATAACAAAGATTCCATCTTTGTAGTAGTGGATCGATTCTCTAAAATGGCTCATTTTATTCCTTGTAGTAAGACTAATGATGCTTCACATGTTGCTAATTTATTTTTCAGGGAAATCATGACATTGCATGGTGTTCTAAGAACTATCGTATATGATCGAGATGTGAAGTTCTTAAGCCATTTTTGGAGAACATTATGGAGCAAGATTGGAACCAAGTTGTTATTTTCCACAACTTGCCATCCACAAACAGATGGTCAAACTGAAGTGGTGAACCGGGTGTTATCCATGTTGTTGAGGATAATCATCAAAAAGAATTTGAGGACTTGGGAGGAAAGATTGCCACATGTGAAGTTTGCTTACAACCGATCCATTCATTCCGCCACTAAAATGTCACCATATGAAATAGTGTATGGTTTCAATCCCTTAACTCCATTGGATTTATTACCTTTGCCCGCTGGTCAAATTGTGAATAAAGATGGTAGAAACAAGTCTGAATTTGTCAAAAAAAACTCCATCAACAAGTGCGGGACAATATTGAAAAGAGAACTCGGCAATATGAGCAACAAGCTAACAAGGGACGTAAACGAATAACATTCGAGCCGGGAGATTGGTTTTGGCTGCACATGAGAAAAGAAAGATTTTCAGCCCAACGCAAATCAAAATTGATGCCTAGAGGAGATAGTCCTTTTCAAGTGATCAAGCGTGTTAATGATAATGGCTATCAATTAGACCTCCCAAGTGAGTTTAATGTCAGTGCAACATTCAATATGGCTGATTTATCTCCATTTTATGTAGGTGACGATTTGGGGTCAAATCGCTTTCAAGAGGGAGGGAATGATACGATCACAACCAACAATGAATCAGAAGAATTTCCAATTGGACCTATGACTCGTGCTAAAACCAAGAAATTTTAAGAGGCCATAGGAAACCTATTTATTCAAGGCTGGAAATTAGAGAATGCAACACCAACTATGTTGGAACAATACAGCCTCCTACTTGTGCATGAGTTTGCATGAGTTCTTCCTTAAGTTTTTAAATTTAATTTCAGCATGTGTGCATGAATAAATAATGCTTGATATTCATTTAAGCTTGTTAGTTCAATTAAGTTCATTAGTTTAATTAATGCATGATAGTTCACTTAAAGCATGTTAGTTTTCTTATGTTTATGAGTTCATTTAGTGTGTGGATTAATTAATTAAACTAGATCATTCAATGTAACTAGTTTCATTAATTAAACTAGCTCATTAAATATGTTTCATGCATTCACTTTAATTTTATTGAATAAAGTTGTTATCTAATGGTTGCTTTTTTTTTTTCATCTAGGGTATTCATTTGGGATCAAATGGCTGGTCATTTTCTACAAGAATGACAAGTCATTTATTGCCAATTAAAGACACTTGAAGACACCATGATGGCTGATCAGTTCCAAGACATTCAAGGGAGATTTATACACCACTTAAAGACTTTCAGTTTCAGCAAGAAAACAATGCATTGAAGAGCTCCTAAATACACCACTTAAAGAGGCACTTAATGACTACTTAAGAGCTACTTAATCCTCCATAAAGCTTATCAGTTTTTAACAGAGAAGACATGCAATGAAAGCCTTCATTATCAGCACTTAAGGGAGAGTAAAGGCAAGAATTAAAGCAACACTTAAGGAGGGAGTTCAAGGAATAGCAGTCAACTTGTTCGCCATTTTTGGATTAGATACGAGCATATTTGAGTCTTGAGGTATTCTTCAAACTTATTCCTCTATTTCTTATCTTTCCAACGCACTTTGAATCACCTCAATCCGATATCAGGAGCTTAATATATGATTAAATTAGTGAAGACAATGCATGTTGGAAATTCAGTACGGGAATAGTCACAAGATGCTTGTTCAACAAATTCAAGAGGCCATTCAATTGCTGAATTCAATGCTTTATCAACAGCCCATTAAAGGAGGATGAATGACAACTTAATCAAGTTCATTAGCCCAAGAGTTTCTCCATGTGGATGATATGTATGTCTACATTCATCTTACGAATGTCCACATTCATCCTTGTTAGATCAAACCTTTTTGGCTGTCAATTGGAGATAGAATAACCTACAAATTAATAGGCCTTTAACACTAGAATAATGAGTCTTTAATCTTTGTCTAGGCTAATCAATTTGTTGTTGTCTTACACCTATAAATAGGCACTCATTTCATTGTAAAAGGAACAACTTTTGGCATATATTAAACTTTGAGAGTGTTCTCTTTTATAGTTCTTTTTGAACTTTATCGGCTTGCAATATTGTTCTTGTGGCATTAATCCCTTTTCATTTTTTTATATTGTTGGTTCCTAGTTCATATAACTAGAGGGTCGCAATCCATTAGCCTTTCACCCAAGTTATGGTTTAAAAACTCTTAAGGAACGGGTCTTCACTTTTTAGTGTTGGTTCCTCCTTTGTTTACACCGCACCCTCAATTACATTTCATCTTTTCATTTCCATCAGCCATACATCCATATTTTCCATACTTCATCCTAAACACAACAATCAACTTATCATCATTCCATTGTCGTATCATCTTGTAATCATATCAATTACTTACTAGAATCACGATCAGGCAATCACATATACAAATTCGGATATTCCGCAACCGGATCCATATCAAGTGAAAATCATCAAAAGGTGGTGAATGAGCTTAAGGAACAAATCAAAATGGTTGGAAGTTCAACTTTTGAAAAATGAAGCTCTTCAAAACCCAACCATGTGAAAAAGAATTTTCATGACCACAAATAAAGAAATTTTCAAAGGTATTCTAGGTATAGAAAGATTAGGAGTGTTTGGGTTCCTAAGGAACTCATTGTCTCAAATAATGTAAATGCCATTGCTTCTTGGATTTCCAAGGGAACCAAGGTTTTAGGAACTAACACTCATGGACCCAAAATGGTTTGGGTACGAAAAATCAAATACTAAATCTTTGTTTGTAGGTTGAGCATTGCTTCAAGGTCAAAGCTTCAAGTCAAAACATTTGGTACCTTGATAGGGGATGCTCAAGGCATATGACCAGAGACAAAGGACGATTTAAGGAGTTAGAGCTTAAAAAGGGTGGAGTAGTGACTTTTGGTGACAACTCCAAAGGCCAAATTAAGAGTATTGGCTCTATTGGTAATCACTCCTCTATTTTCATTGAAAATGTCTTGCTTGTTGATGGTCTTAAGCATAATTTGTTGAGCATTAGTCAATTGTGTGATAAAGGTTTTTATGTCTAATTTGATAAGTGTAGTTGCAAAATAATTGACATAGAATCCAATAGAATAATGCTCATAGGTCATCGCAAAGGAAGTATTTACATGGTGCATCTAGATGACATTAACTTTTCTCATTGCATGCTTAGTTGCTAATGATGAAAATGATGCATGGTTATGTCATAGAAAATTAGGGCATGCTAGCATAAGTGTTCTAGAGAAACTAGCCTCCCAAAATCTAGTTAGAGGTTTACCTAAGCTCAAGTTTTCCTTAAATAAATTTTGTGATGCATGTGCTAAGGGTAAACAAAAGAGAGTTTCTTTTAAATTCATAAATGATGTTTCAACTAGTAGAGTATTACAATTGATCCATATGGATCTCTTTGGACCTATTAGGACTACTAGCTTGGGTGGAAAATCATATGCTTTTGTTATTGTTGATGATTACTCTAGATACACTTGGGTTCTATTTTTGAGCACTAAAGATGAAGCCTTAGAAAAATTCATCACATTTCTCAAAATGATCTTGATCAAAAAATTTCTCATATAAGAAGTGATCATGGAACGAAATTTCAAAATCTTGGTTTTGAGAATTTTTGTAATGAAAATGGGATTAGCCATAATTTTTCGGCTCCTCGCACTCCTCAACAAAATGGGTTAGTTGAAAGGAAGAATAGAACTTTAGAAGAAATGGCTAGAACCATGCTTTGTGAAAACAATTTACCTAAGTATTTTTGGGCGGAAGCCACAAACACTTCTTGTTATATTATAAATCGAGTAATGATTAGGCCCATTTTAAAGAAAACTCCTTATGAGATTTTAAAATCTAAAAAGCATAACATTAGCTATCTTCATCCTTTTGGATGCAAGTGTTTTGTTTTAAATAATGGAAAAGACAATTTAGGTAAATTTGATGCAAAAAGTGATGAAGCTATTTTTCTTGGTTATTCCTCAAATTCTAAGGCTTAAAGAGTTTTCAATAAAAGAACCTTAGTTGTAGAAGAGTCAATACATATGGTTTTCGATGATAACCTCCTTCCTAGGAAGGATTCTTGTGATGATGATGATGTAGGAATCATTGAAACCATTGATGATGGACAAGCATCAAAGGTGGATGAGGTTCCAAGCAATGAGGAAGCACAAGATCCTCCAATATAAGCTTTAGGAAATGTAAAGCTTGAAGACAAGGAAGTGAGCTACCCAAGGGAGTTCAACAATGTCAAAAGTGGTGAAATCTTGGGTGATCCATCCAAGGGGGTAACTACTTGTTCTTCTCTTAGATTAATGAATCATTTTGCATTTATCTCATGCATAGAGCCCAAAAATATCAATGAAGCCTTAGATGATGATTATTGGATTTTGGCTATGCAAGAGGAGTTAAATCAATTTGAGAGAAGTAATATATGGAAATTAGTTGATAGGCCTAGTAATAAATCTACTATAGGGATTAAATGAGTTTTTAGAAACAAACTAGATGAGAGTGGTAACATAGTCAGAAACAAAGCTAGATTAGTTGCTCAAGGTTACACTCAAGAGGAAGGAATAGATTTCGATGAAACTTATGCATCCGTAGCTAGAATGGAAGCCATTAGGATGCTACTTGCATTTGCATGTTATCATGATTTCAAGTTTTTTCAAATGGATGTCAAAAGCGCTTTCTTAAATGGTTTTATAAATGAAGAAGTGTATGTTGAACAACTACCGGGCTTTGAAAATCCAAAATTCCCAAACCATGTTTTTAAACTAACAAAAGGTTTATATGGATTAAAACAAGCTCCTAGAGCTTGGTATGAAAGGTTTTCAAACTTTTTGATAGAAAAGGGTTTTGAAAAGGAAAAGGTGGACACTACACTTTTTATAAAAAGATTTAAAAATGACATCTTAGTAGTTCAAATTTATGTTGATGATATAATTTTTGAATCTACTAATGAATGTTATTGTTAAGAATTTTCTAAGCTTATGCAAGGTGAATTCGAGATGAGCATGATGGGAGAACTCTCATTCTTTTTGGGACTCCAAATCAAGCAAAAGAAGGATGGCACCTTCATCAATCAAGCCAAGTACATCAAAGATATGCTCAAGAAGTTTGACTTAGAGAATGTCAAACCTCAAGCCACTCCTATGAGCTCTTCTACTAAGCTTGACAAGGATGAAGGAGGTAAGTGTGATGATTCTAAATTATATAGATCCATGATAGGTTTTTTGCTTTACCTTACCGCAAGTAGACCGGATATCATGTTTAGTGTTTGCTTGTGTGCTAGGTTTCAAGCTAGTCCTAGAGAATCACATCTTGTTGCCATTAAGAAAATTTTTAGGTACCTTAGAGATACACCTTGTTTAGGTCTTTGGTATCCTAAAGCTTCTTCTTTTGATCTTCATGCCTATTCGGATGCGGATTATGGAGGTTGTAAGATAGATAGGAAAATTACTTCCGAAACTTGTCAATTCCTAGGTAGTATGCTCATATCTTGGTTCTCTAAGAAACAAAATAGTTTAGCTCTATCTACCACCGAGGCGGAGTACATATCCCTAGGGAGTTGTTGTGCACAAGTTTTATGGAAGAACCAACAACTCTTAGATTATGGCATTAAAGTTAAAACCATACCTCTCAAGTGTGATAATACTAGTGCCATATGTCTTACCAAAAACCCCATTCAACACTCTAGAACCAAACACATAGAAATTAGACACCACTTTATTAGAGATCACGTGTCTAAAAATGATGTTGCTTTAGAGTTCGTTGACACCTTAAATCAATTAGCGGACATCTTTACTAAACCTTTGGATAAGGAGCGTTTTTGGACCCTTAGGAGAGAGTTAGGTCTAACGAGCCTATCTTGACGTCGTAAGTGTCATTTTTTTTTTGCTTATATTGCTTGAATCTTGATTTAAAACATGCTTATGTTGTTTTTGTATCTTGATGATTCCATGCATGTTGCTAGGGGGAGTATGAACTTGTTCATGCATAATAAACATGTAATTATATCATATGCATGCTTCTAGGGGCTTTAGAGACTCATTTCTAGTACTTTTAGTAGCCTAAATGCAAAGCAAAGGTCGAAGGTATCGATACAGCTAATCTCTATTTCGATACCTGTTCATCAGCCCATCTGGGTTTTTGGATGGGAAGAACAGGCATCGATGCTTGCTTCGATACCTTTGTTTCGATACTAGCATCGAAACAGGGTATTTCGATACTAGTATCGATACTCGAGGACGGAAGTTGTTTTAAAACACTTTAAACCTAATTTTAATTTCATTAAAACACTTCCAAATTTATTCCTAAAACCCTAGTCGTCCCCTCCTATAAAATAGTCTCAATTTCACTGCTCCTCACTCAAAATCTCAACGAATTCTTTGAGGGTTTTGATTCCAATCATCAACTCCAACACTATATCATTAATCCGTGCTTCACAATCAATCAATTCATCCTAATCTACACTCAAGGTATATTTTTCAAAAAACCTTAATTTTGTTTGGATTAGTTTGTTAAAATTTAGTTTTTGAACATAGTTTTAATGTCTTTTGTATGAGTTTTGATAATCCTACGAAATTGTTTCAAAATCCCAATTTTTTTAATCGAATATAAATCCTTGTTCGTATAAGTTTTTCAATGGTTTTTCAAAATTCTTGATAAAATTCTTAAATACCTTGAATTGTTAGATTACCACATAGGATTGAATTGGATTATATAAGCATACATATTGTATTTTAACTAATCCAAATCTTTATATCCATCCTAGATCATGGCACCAAAGAAGCGATCTCGTACCGAAGCCGGATCTTCATCATCATCTCATGTTGCACGAGTTGATTTTGAGAAAGTCTTTGCCAGGAGTTTGGACAATAATCATAGATTGGACAACTACAATCTTTTCCGAAGTTATCATCTTAAAAAGGAAAGATTTGTGGACGTTCAATTCATCATTTCTTACAAGTTTCCTTTTAAATACTATGACAAACTCATCGAGTGAAAGTTCTTGAGGTTTCTCACCCATACCGGCAAGTTCTTTCCAACTCTTGTCCTTATCTTTTACACCAATGCTAAATGTATTTTATCTCCTAACAAGAGCAAAGTAGTGGCTATTGAATCCTATCTCATGAGAAAGTCCTTCATGATTAATGTCTCTACTTTTCTTGATGTTTTTGGTCTTGAGGATAAAGGTGTTAAGGATGAAGATTCTCTTGCTCCTTTCACCGGATCGGTTACATCTCTTGACGCACACGACCGCTTTCTCCATCATATCATCTCTTGGTGGATTCGTCCATCAAATGGTAGATACTGTCGGATCCGTCAAGTTGATAGTTTTTGGATCACATGTTTCCGTGATTGTATTCAACCAAATCTTGCTCGGATCGTCTTCTCGGACATTGTGTGACATATCCAAAACCATGCTACCCCTCTTGTTTAATCTTTTCCCTATGCTTGCATTCTAAGCACCATCTTCTTGCATTTAAAAATAGATTGCTCCTTTGACAAGGTGGGATCTTTGAAAGAGCTCATTGGAGAAACATCACTCAACCGTGCTCACTTTGTCTATGTCTCTAATGGTGAGTGGACTCGAGGTGCTCCTCCTTCTCCTCCTCATGCTCCTATTGATCCGGAACTTCTTCATCAATTTGACATGTTGACCTTTCTCACAATGAGGTTCGACTCTCTAAATGCCCGTTTGGATTCCATGGATGGAAAACTTGACACTCTTTCCGCTCAATTCAATTCGGGTTTTGATGCCATCAACTCTAGGATGACGAGCCTAGAGACTCAAGGACATTCCTTGAGAGTATCTCTTGAAGCTCTTCATCAAATCCAAAGAATCAATAATGATGGTAATCAAGATCAAGAGGAAGATGAAGAGGATGATGATGATGATGATGGACTTGATGGTGATGACATGGCCGATGATTGATCTTTTGATCTTTCTTTTGCTTTGCTTTTAGCTCCTAGGACTAGTTATGATGCATTCATATTGGAACTTATGCACTTATTTCCCTATGTTTTGCTTTTATTATTGTTGGATTCCTTTTTGGATACTTTGCTTACTATGGATTATGTTTCCCATGAACTTTTATTATCCTTAATATTATGATTGCTTTATTTATTACCTTGGCTATCATTGATTTTGATCTAACAAAAAGGGGGAGAAAGTTTTTGTCTTTAAGTTTCGAAAACCATCCATCGTTCGTTAAAATTGTTGTTTTTAAAGTGACACATATTAAGGGGGAGTCTCTCAACCAAATCGTATTTCAAAACTTAAATTTTTTTAAATGGTTTTGTTATATCAAAAAGGGGGAGATTGTAAAACTAAAATTGATTTTGATATAACAAATAAATGTAAGGACCATTTTTGAAATAACTTTTTGGTCCTTAAGTCAAAGGTTGATCTTTAAGTCAAACCAAGAACTTTGAAATACTCTTACAAGCCATTTTTACACGAGAGTATCGATACCCCTGGGATTTTTCAAGGCTTGTTCTTGAGATCAAGAACAGGTATCGAAATAAGGTTCGATACCAAAATTTTCTGCCAATCTATGTTTCGATACTCGTATCGAAACAACTTGGTTAATTTTCAAATTATTTTTTTTAATTTTAAAAATTTGACTCCTGGTATCGATACAAGTATCGATACACCCTTAATCCCCAACAGCTATTTTCAAGCATTAAATGAGTCGACCGTTGGTGTTAGTTAAATTTTGAATGATGGTTAGCCTGTATCGAAACAAGGTTCGATACCGAGCATCACAGAAACTTTTTGTATCGAAACAGGTATCAATACACCCTTATTAAATGCACAACGGCTCTTTCTTTTCTTAGCATGTTTTGAAACAAGTACCCCGTGTTTCGATACCACCTGCTGCATAGTGCATTTATGATGGAAAGATGAAGCTCCAACGTCCATATTTACTTTCCCAACAACTTCAACGGTTAGAAATCAATGAGAAGGTATAAAAAAAAGCATTTTCAAAAGCATTAAGTAAGAATTGATCCTCAACCAACATCCAAGCACATCAATCCAACTCAAAGCTATTCATTGCATATTCTTGCTCCCAACTCTTGTAATTTCACTTTGATCTTTTGAGTTTGGGGAGAGTTCTTTGTCATTGGGGCAATATATTTCTTGTGAGAGAACTTTGTATTTGCCTACTTATTCCTTGTTTCATCTTGTGAGGATTGAATCAATTCTTGGGTAGAAGAATTGATTCGTATTATAACGGTTATCCCTTGAACCGAGAAAAAGGTTGAATTCATTAGTGAATTGGTTTCAAAATCCTTAGTGGGAGCTAAGGTAGTGGATGTAGAGCTTGTTCGAAGCTTGAACCACTACAAATCTCGTGTCCTTAAATTCTAGCAATTTTTCCAAAAACTTTCAACTCAAAATTTTAATTGCCAATTCACCCCCCTCTTGGCACACTTCAAGATTGATCAACTCAACACAAGGTTAGACAATTTTATGAAACAATATTTTTGTGAGAAATTCTCTAAATTTCAGTTCTTCATTGAACTTTTCTTGACATTTTCAGATTTTGTTTGAGTGTTTCAATTCCTTGATACTTCGGGTTCCTAGACCACTATCTAGAGGGTCCAAGTCCGTTGACGGAGAATATATTCGATTCGGGTCCGGTCAGTATATTGTTCGGGTTCTTTCGAGTTCAATGTCGTTATTATTTTTCCAGCAACTTCAACATCCAATTCTGCCATTTTGGATATTATAATGCAGCCATGAAATCCCTTGAAGCATTTCATCTTCATTAAATCCTAGAAACGCAGAATTCCTTCATCTTTTTCTTTCTTTGTTATTTTTTTTTTAATTTTTCTTTGTTTTCTAGTAATTTTAACACCATTCTTACGTCTATAATCTTGTGTTTATTGTAGAGATATGCTTGCTACTATCCTAGATCCGTTTCAAACAAGGATGGTTGTTTTTGAAGCAACGTATCCGTTTATCAATGACCCTCTCTTTGAGTGCATGTCATGGTGAACGGTCCTTCTCTTTGAGCGTATACCGTGATGGACGACACCTCTCTTTCAGTGTATGTCACGGTGAATGACCCGTCTCTTCGAGCATATGTCGTAATGAGTTTCCATCTCTTAGGTCGTATGCCATGATGGACGACCCTTCTCTTTGAGCGTATGTCGCGATGAATGACCCCTCTCTTCAAGTCTATGTCATAATGAACCGTCCATCTCTTTGAGTTATACCCTGATCAATGACCCCTCTCTTTGAGCATATGTCAGAGTGAATGACGCCTATCTTCGAATGTATGTCATAGTGAATGGTCCCTTTTGTAGAGCGTATACCCCGTGGTGGACAATCCCTCTCTATTAGCGTATGTCGCGATGAATGACCCCTCTTTTCGAGTGCATGTTATAATGAACAGTCCTTTTCTTAGAACGTATATCTTGATGGTTGACCCCTCTCTTTGAGAGTATATCGTGGTGAATGACCCCCTGTACTAGTGTATGTTGCGATGTTCCGATGAATGACCCATCTCTTCGAGTGCATGTCATAATGAATGGTTCCTCTCTTTGAGCGTATGTCGTGATGGACGACCCATCTCTTTGAGCTTATGTTGCGATGAATGCCCCCTCTCTTCAAGTGCATATCATAATGAACGATACCTCTCTTTAACAGTATACCGTGATTGATAACCGCTTTCTTTGTACATATGTCGCGGTGAATGACCCCTCTCTTCTAGTGCATGTCAAGCTAAACAGTCCCTCTCCTTGAGCTTATACCATGATGTACGACCCCTCTCTTTGAGCATATGTCGCTATGAATGACCCCTCTCTTTGAGTGCATGTCATAATGAACGGTCCCTTTCTTAGAGCGTAAACCGTAATAAACTATCCTTCTCTTTGAGCGTATGTCGCGATGAATGAGCCCTCTCTTCGAGTGCATGTCAAAATGAATTGTCCCTTCTTTTGAGCGTATGCCGTGATAGACGACCCATCTCTTTGAGCGTATGTTGCGATGAATGACCCCTCCCTTCGAGTGCATGTCATAGTGAACGGTCCCTTTCATAGAGCGTATACCGTGATGGACGACCCCACTCTTTACGCGTATGTCGCAAAGAATACCCCTTATCCTCGAGTGCTTTTCATGGTGAATGATCCCTCTCTTTGAGCGTATTACGTGATGGACGACCCATATCTTTGAGCGTATATCGCGATGAATGATCCCTCTCTTTGAGTGCATGTCAAAATGAACAATCATATTCTTAGAATGTATATCGTGATGGTTGACCCCTCTCTTTGAGCGTATATCGCGGTGAATGACCCCTCTCTTCAAGGGCATGTCATAATGAGTGGTCCCTCCCTTTGAGCGTATGCCATGATGGACGACCCATCTCTTTGGGCGTATGTTGCGATGAATTCCCCCATCTCTTCGAGTGCATATCATAATGAAGGGTCCCTCTCTTTGACCGTATACCGCGATCGATGATCCCTCGCTTTGAGCATATGCCGCGATGAATGACCCCTCTATTCTAGTGCATATCAAAGTGAATGTTCCTTCTCTTTGAGCGTACACCGTGATGGATGACCCCTCTCATTGAGTGTATGTCGTGATGAATGCCCCCTCTCTTCGAGTGCTTGTCGTAATGAATGGCCCCTTTCTTAGAGCGTATACCGAGATGGACAACCACTATCAATGAGTGTATGTCACGATGAATGACCCCTCCCTACGGGTGCATGTCATAGTGAACGGTCCCTATCTTATAGCGTATACCGTGATTGACGACCCTTTTCTTTGAGCGTATGTTGAGCTGAATGACCCTCTCTTTTAGTGCATGTCATGGTGAACGGTCCCTCTCTTTGAAATTATACCGTGATGGAAAACCCCTTTCTTTGAGCGTATATCGTAATGAATGAACCCTCTCTTTGAGTTCATATCAAAGTGAACGGTCCCTTTCTTAGAGAATATACAGTGATGGACAAGCACTCTCTTTGAGCGATATCGTGATGAATGTCCCCTCTCTTCGAGCGTGTGTCATAATGAACAGTCCCTCTCTTTGAGCGTATACCGTGATGGATGACCGCTCTCTTTAAGCGTACGTCGCGATGAACGACCCCTCTTTTTGAGTGCATATAAAAAATGAATGGTCCCTTTCTTAGAGCATATACCGTGATGGACGAGCCTTCTCTTTGAGCGTATGTCGTAATGAATGACCCCTCTCTTCGAGCGTATGCCATAATGAACGGTTCTTTTTATTAGCGTATACCATGATGGACGACCACTCTCTTTTAGCATATGTCGCGATGAACGATCCCACTCTTTGAATGGATGTCATAATAAACGGTCATCTCTTTAACCGTGTACCGTGATGGATGACCCCTTTCTTTGAGCATATGTCGCGATGAATAACCCCTATCTTCGAGTATATGTCAAGGTGAATGGTCCCTCTCATTGAATTTATACCGTGATGGATGACCCTCTCTTTGAGCGTACGTTGCGATGAACGAACCCTCTCTTTGAGTGCATATAAAAAATGAATGGTCCCTTTCTTAGAGCATATACCGTGATGGACGAGCCTTCTCTTTTAGCGTATGTTGTGATGAACGACCCCTCTCTTCGAGCGTATGTCATAATGAACGGTCCTTTTTATTAGTGTATACCGTGATGGACAACCACTCTCTTTTAGCGTATGTCGCGATGAACGACCCCACTCTTTGAATGGATTTCATAATAAACGGTCCACTCATTAAGCGTGTACCGTGATGGATGACCCCTTTCTTTGAGCATATGTCGCGATGAAAAACCCCTCTCTTCAAGTATATGTCAAGGTGAACGGTCTCTCTCTTTGAGTTTATACCATGATGGATGACCCTCTCTTTGAGCGTATACCGTGATAGATGATCCCTCTCGTTGAGCGTATATCATGATGAATGTCCCCTCTCTTCGAGTGCAAGTTATAATGAATGGTCCCTTTCTTAGAGCTTATACCGAGAGGGACAACCCCTCTCTTTGAGTGTAAGTCGCGATGAATGACCCTCTCTTGAGTGCATGTCAGGGTGATCGGTCCCTCTTTTTGAGCGTATACCGTGATAGTAGACTCCTATCTTGGAGCGTATGTTGTGATGAATGACCCCTCTCTTTGAGAGCAAATCAAAGTGATGGGTACCATTCTCAAAGCGTATACCGTGATGAACTTGCCCTCTCTTTGTGCGTATATCATAATGAGTGGTCCTTCTCTTTGAGCGTATGTCGCAGAGAATGACTCCTATTTTTGAGTGTATGTCTTAATGAACGGTCCCTCTCTTTTTGCGTATGCCATGATGGGCGAACCCTATCTTTGAACCTATGTCGCGATGAATGACCCCTCTCTTGAGTGCATGTCATGGTGAACGGCCCCTCTCTTTGAGCGTATACTGTGATGGACGACCCCTCTCTTTTAGTGTATGTCACAGTGAATGACCCGTCTCTTCGAGCATATGTTGCAATGAATTTCCCTCTGTTTGGCTGTATGCCGTGATGGACGACCCCTCTCTTTGAGCGCATGCCGTGATGAATGACCCCTCTCTTCGAGTTTATGTCATAATGAACAGTCCATCTCTTTGAGTTATACCATGATCGATGACCCCTCTCTTTGAGCATATGTCGCAGTGAATGACTCCTCTCTTCGAGTGTATGTCATAGTAAACGGTCTCTTTCTTAGAGCGTATATCCCATGTTTGACAACCCCTCTCTTGTAGCGTATGTCGCAATGAATGACACCTCTCTTTGAGGGAATGTCATAATTAATAGTCCTTTTCTTAGAACGTATATCGTGATGGTTGACCCCTTTCTTTGAGCGTATATCGTGGTGAATGACCCCCTGTACTAGCGTATGCTGCGATATTCCAATGAATGATCCTTCTCTTCGAGTGCATGTCATATTGAATGGTCCCTCTCTTTGAGCGTATGCCGTGATGGTCGACTCATCTCTTTCAGCGTATGTTGCAAAGAATGCCTCCTCTCTTCGAGTGCATATCATAATGAACGATACCTCTCTTTGACCGTATACCGTAATCGGTGACCTCACTCTTTGAGCATATGTCGCGATGAATGACCCTCTCTTCTAGTGCATGTCAAGGAGAATGGTCGATCTCTTTGAGCTTATACCGTAATACATGACCCCTCACTTTGAGCATATGTCGCATTTAATAACCCCTCTTTTTGAGTTCATGTCATAATGAACGGTCCCTTTCTTAGAGCGTAAACCGTGATAAACTACCCTTCTCTTTGAGCGTATGTCGCGATGAATGAGCCCTCTCTTCGAGTGCATGTCAAAATGAATGGTCCCTCTTTTGAGCGTATGCCGTGATAGACGATCCATCTCTTTGAGTGTATGTTCGATGAATGACCCCTCCCTTCGAGTGTATGTCATAGTGAATGATCTCTTTCTTAGAGCATATACGATGATGGACCACCCCACTCTTTGCCCGTATGTCGCGAAGAATGACCCCTCTCTTCGAGTGCTTGTCATGGTGAATGGTCCCTCTCTTTGAGCGTATGCCCTGATGGACGACCCATATCTTTGAGCGTGTGTCGCGATGAATGACCCCTCTCTTTGAGTGCATGACATAATGAGTAGTCCCTTTCTTAGAGCGTATACCGTGGTGGACGACCCCTCTATTTGAGCGTATGTCACTGTGAATGACTGCTCTTCAAGTGCATGTCATAGTGAACGGTCCTAGTCTTAGTGTGTATACCGTGATTGAGGACCCCTCTTTTTGAGCATGTGTTACGATGAATTACCGCTCTCTTCGAGTGTATGTTATAATGAACTGTCCCTCTCTTTGAGCGTATGCCGTGATGGACATCCCCTCTCTTTGTGAGTATGTCGAGATGAATGACCCCTCTCTCGTAGTGCATTTCATAATGAAGGGTCCCTTTCATAGAGAGTATACCATGATGGACGACCCTTCACTTTGAGTGTATGTCGCGATGAATGATCCTCTCTTTGAGTGCGTGTCATGGTGACCTGTCCCTCTCTTTGAGGCAGGTGTTCAAGGTCTTGCGTGAAAACGAACTCTACGTCAAAGAGGAGAAGTGCTCGGTTGCTCAGATGGAGGTCCCTTTTCTAGTCCACATAGTTGGAGGTGGCAGAATCCGGATGGATTGGGCCAAGATACGGGCTATTGAAGATTGGGAGCCGCCAACAAAGGTAACCGAGTTGCGTTCATTCTTAGGGCTTACCAACTTTACCAAAAATTTGTCAAAGGCTACTCCAATATTGCCACACCCTTGACCGAGTTATTGAAGAAAGACAAGGAGTGGGATTGGCGCACTGAGTGTCAGGCAGCCTTTGATGGACTGAAAAAGGCCATGGCAAGTGAGCTAGTTTTGTTGTTTCCAGATTACACCAAGCCTTTTGAGATATACATCGATGCGTCAGATGTTGCCATTGGTGGGGTCCTTATGCAAGAGGGACATCCGGTTTATTGGGAAATTTTAGACAAAGTTGTTTAAACTTTTGGGATCGAGTTTGAACTTTTCAAGGAGTGTCCATCCACAGAACAACGGGCAAACCGAGTGAGTGAATGCACTTTTGGAGATCTACTTGAGGCACTATGTGAGTGCCACACAACGTGACTAGCCGAAGCTGTTAGATGTGACCTAGTTTTCTTATAACTTACAGCGAAGCGAGGCGACAAACCATAGTCTGTTTGAGATTTCTAATGGGCAGCAACCGTTTACACCCAGCACGGTTGGCACCAAGTATGACGGGCCTAATCTAGTAGCTCACGAATTTGCCGAGTGGCAAGACCATCAGGACTTAGCTCGAGCTTGCTTGCACAAGGTAGGAAAACGGACCAAGAAGTGGGACGACACAAAGTGGAGGGACGAGAAATTCCAAGTTGGGGATCTAGTCCTTGCCAAGTTGACCAGAATCTTGTGCAACCCAATAGTGCACAAAGGGCTTGTGCCGAGATATGAGGGTCCTTTCAAAGTTTTGAAGCAGGTAGGCACCATGGCCTACAGAATCGAGTTGACATCGACCATTCGAGCTCATTGAGTGTTCCATGTTAGTCTGCTCAAGACATACCACCAAGATGACTCAGATACGGATCGAGCCAAGTCACACCGAGTGCCAGTCAGAGTGAAGGTCTCCTATGACAATGAGGTACGATACATCAAACCAGAAAATATCATTCGTAAGCCAGGGCACCGACCAAGACACGAGTATTTCGTTCTTTGGAAGGGACTTCCTAACAACGAAGGTAGTTGGGAGCTTGCCGAGGATCTTTGGCAGTTCAAAGACCAGAAGGAAAGGTACCATTCCAGTCGAGTGACGAGAGTGTCACTAGTTTTAGTGGGGGAGAATGTCACGGACTGCACCACAAGGCCTGAAACAAACACACACTAGGATGCTACAAAGGCCCTCAAGAGCAAGTTGCGCATCTCAGTGCCCACTCCAGCACCACAAGGGCCCAAATCCGAGTACCAACACACCCACCAACACCCACTAGAGCCCATGTCTGAGCTCCAGCACCCTTGGGTGCCCAATTCCGAGTTTTGCCCAACACTTGGGGTTAAAGAGCCTTTTTCATTAGATTTGACCAGTTTATCACTTGAAGCCTTATCCTTAACTCGTAGCCTTGTAAATATGGAATGTAACATAGAATAGGGGATTTAATGATAAGGTTGAATATCAACTATTAATGTACTCTTTTCTTACTCATTAAATGTAGGGGGCTCTAACTATAAATAGAGGCCTTCCCCCACCAAATTTCACGTACTTCTTCCTTGAGGAATAAACAAGCGTTCACTCAATCTATCTTGCTTCCTTTGCCATTCAGATGTTCTTTCTTTTCCGCAGAGATCTTAGCACTCTAGCTTTGATCTTTTTAGGCTTACTTAGGCGTTGCATCGAACGAGAGCGTCAAACGCCGCATGTTATTTAGTAGAAAAGTTTTACGGACGTGATAATAACATGGTGAGCGGTCCCTCTGTTTGAGCGTATACCGTGATAGACGACCCCTCTGTTTGAGCGTATACCGTGATGGACGACCCCTGTCTTCAAGCTCATGTCGCGATGAATGACCCCTCTACTCAAGTGCATGTCATAATGAACGATCCCTTTCTTAGAGCGTATATCATGGTGGACGACCCCTCTATTTGAGTGTCTATCGCGGTGAATGACCCCTCTCTTTGATATATGTCATAATGAGCGATCCCTCTGTTTGAGCGTATGTCAGGATGGACGACCCCTCTCTTTGAGTGTATGTCATGCTGAATGGTCCCTCTCTTTTAGAGTATACCATCATGAACGACCCCTATCTTTGAGCGTATGTCGCGATGAATGACCCCTCTACTCAAGTGCATGCCATAATGAATGATCCCTTTCGTAGAGCATATATCATGGTGGACGACCACTCTATTTGAGTGTCTGTCGCGGTGAATGACCCCTCTCTTTGATATATGTCATAATGAGCGATCCCTCTCTTTGAGCGTATGTCATGATGGAAGATCCCTCTCTTTGAGCATATATCGTGATGAATGACCCCTCTCTTCAAGTGCATGTCATGGTAAACAGTCCCTCTCTTTGAGTGTATACCGTGATGGACTACCCCTGTCTTCGAGCTCATGTCGTGATGAATGATCCCTCTCTTCGAGTGTATGTCATAATTAACAGTCCCTCTCTTTGAGCATATACCGTGATCGATAACCCCTCTTTTTGAGCGTATGTTGCGATGAATGACCCTTCTCTTTGATTGCATGTCATGGTGAACAACCCCTCTCTTTGAGTGTATACTGTGATAGACAACCATTGTCTTTGAGCATATGTCGCGATGAATGACCACTCTCTTCGAGTGCATGTCGTAATGAACAGCCCCTTTCATAGAGCGTATACCTCGATGGTTGACCCCTCTATTTGAATGGATCCCGCGGTGAATGACCTCTCTCTTCGAGCGTATGTTATAAAGAACGGTCCCTCCCTTTGAGTGTATGCTATAATGGATGATCTCTCTCTTTCAGCGTATGTCGGGAAGAATAACCCTTATCTTCGAGTGAATGTCGGGGGTGAACAATCCCTCTCTTTGAGGGATACCGTGATGGATGACCCCTCTCTTTGAGCGTATGTCACGATGAGTTACCCCTCTCTTTGAGTGCATGTCATGGTGAACAGTCCCTCTCTTTGTGCGTATACCGTGATGGATGACTCTTGTCTTTGAGCTTATGCCGCAATGAATGACCCCTCTCTTCGAGTACTTGTCATAATAAACAGTCCCTCTCTTTGAGCGTATAACGTGACCAATGACCCCTCTCTTTGAGCATATGTTGTATTGATTGACCCTTTTCTTCGAGTGAATGTCATGGTGAACGGTCCCTTTCTTTGAGCATATACCGTGATGGACGACCACTGTCTTTGAGCGTATGTCGCGATGAATGACCACTCTCTTCGAGTGAATTTAATAATGAATAGTCCATTTCTTAGAGCGTATATCGTGATGGTTGACCCTCTCTTTGAGTATATCTCGCGGTGAATGACCCATCTCTTTGAGTGTATGTCATAATGAACGATCCCTCTCTTTGAGCGTATGTCAGGATGGACGACCCCTCTCTTTGAGTGTATGTCATGCTGAATGGTCCCTCTCTTTTAGAGTATACCATCATGAACGACCCCTATCTTTGAGCGTATGTCGCGATGAATGACCCCTCTACTCAAGTGCATGCCATAATGAATGATCCCTTTCGTAGAGCATATATCATGGTGGACGACCACTCTATTTGAGTGTCTGTCGCGGTGAATGACCCCTCTTTTCATGTGCATTGTATGGTGACGGTCCCTTTCTTTGAGTGTATACCGTGATGGACGACCCCTCTCTTCGAGGGCATGTCATAATGAATAGTCCCTCTCTTTTAGCGTATAGCGTTATGGACGACCCCTCTCTTTGAGCGTATGTCTTGGTGAAAGACCACACTCTTCGAGCGTATATCATAATGAACGGTCCCTCTCTTTGAGTGTATGTCGCGATGGAATACCCCTCTCTTTGAGTTCATATCATGGTGAACGGTCCCTCTCTTTGAGCGTATACCGTGATGAACGACCCCTCTCTTTTGAGTGTATGTCGCGATGAATGACCCTCTCTCCGAGCATATGTCATAATGAATAGTCCCTCTCTTGGAGTGTATGCCATGATGGTCGACCTCTCTCTTTGAGCGTATGCCGTGATGGTCGACCTCTCTCTTTGAGCGTATGCCGTGATGGTCGACCTCTCTCTTTGAGCGTATGCCGTGATGGTCGACTTCTCTCTTTGAGCATATGTCGTGATGAATGACTCTTCTCTTCGAGTGTATGTCATAATGAACGGTCCCTCTCTTTGAGCGTATACCGTGATGGATGATGCCGCTCTTTGAGCGTGTGTCGCGATGAATGAACCCTCTATTCGAGTGCATATAATAATGAACTGTCCCTAAGTAACTGAAATGAAAATATAAGAATTTTGAAATGAAACTTATAAGATGATATGAAATGGATAAATAATACAGTGAAATGGAATGATGATAAGATGATTTTGTGTTAAGGATGACATATGGAAAATATGGATGATGGAAGTGTAGAGAAGGAATGTAATTCATGATGTGGTGTAAACGAAGAAGGAACCAACACTAAAAAGTGAAGACCCGTTCCTTAGAAGTTTTTAAACCGTGACTTGGGTGAAAGGCTAATGGTTTGTGACCCTCTAATTATAAGAACTAGGAACCAACAATATAAGAAAAATGAATAGGGATGAATGCCACAAGAATAATCTTGCAAAGTCGATAAAGTTCAAAAAGAACTATAAAAGAGAAACACTCTCAAGTTGTAATATATGCCAAAAGTTGTCTCTTTTACAATGGAATGAGTGCCTATTTATAGGTGTAAGACAACTACAAATTGATTGGCCTAAACAAATATTAAAGACTCATTATTCTAGTATTAAAGGCCTAGTAATTTGTACGTTATCCTATCTCCAATTGTCAACAAAAAAGTTTGATTTAGAAGGATAAATGTAGACATGCATATCAACCACATGGAGAAACCCTTGAGATGAATCTTGATTAAGTTGTCATTCATCCTCCTTTAATGGGTTGTTGATAAAGCATTGAATTCAGTAATTGAATGGCCTCTTGAATTTTTGGAATAAGCATCTTGTGACTATTCCTGTATTGAATTTTCAGCATGCATTGTCTTCAATATTTAATCATATCTTAAGCTTTTGACATCGGATTGAGGTGATTCAAAGTGCGCTGGAAAGCTTAGAAATAGGGGAATAAATTTGAAGAAGATATCAAGACACAAATATACTCATATCCAATCCAAAATGGTGAACAAGTTGACTGATATTCCTTGAACTCCCTCCTTATGTGTTGTTTTAATTCTTGACTTTACTCTCCCTTAAGTGCTGGTAATAAAGGCTTTCTTTGCATTTCTTCTCTGATAAAAAACTGATAAGCTTTATGGAGGATTAAGTAGCTCTTAAGTGGTATTTAAGTGCCTCTTTAAGTGGTGTATTTAGGAGCTCTTCAATGTATTGTTTTCTTGTTGAAACTGACAACCTTTAAGTGGTGTAAATCTCCCTTGAAGGTCTTGAAACTAATCCACCATCATGGTGTCTTCAAGTATCTTCAATTGATGGTAAATGTCTTTTCATTCTTGTAGAAAATGATCAGCCATTTGATCCAAAATGAATACCTTAGCTGAAAATATATGAGCAACCATTCAATAACAACTTTATTCAATAAAGCAAATGCTAGAAAAAAAAAACTTAACGAGCTAGTTAAATTAAATGAACCAAATTAATTGAATGAACTAACTCACTTAATGAACTAACAAACATCTATAAGCTCTTAGACGTTAAATGAACTAACATGCATAAATTAAACTAACAAACTTAAAAACTAACATGCTTAATTGTTCTAAACAAACATAAATGAAACATTATGTTTAAATGAATAATAAGCCTCATTTATTCATGATAAAAATGCAGGAATTAAATATGCAAAACAATGTAAACTCATGCAAGATAAATGCTCATGCAACTAACTACATGCAACACACTCCTATGCTAGCACTCAAATGCATGTATTAAAATGCAAAAGTAATATGTTGTATTTGTTCAAAACATGGCCAAGGCTCCAAGTTCAAATTCAAGGCTTGAAAAAGCATGTTCGAACTTGAATTGTTATGATCATCGACTTTGCCACAAGTGTTTAAATCTTGTGACTTCTTCTCTAATATGAGCAAGGCCCCAAGAAGTTTGGTGCTGGTTTGGATCACAATAGAGCTTATGTCGCGATGAAAGACCCCTCTCTTCGAGTGCATGTCATGGTGAACGGTCCCTCTCTTTTAGCGTATGTCGTGATAAAAGCCCCTCCTCCTCGAGTGCATGTCATGGTGAATGGTCCCTCTCTTAGAGCGTATACTATGATGTACGACCCCTCTCTTTGAGCGTATGTCGCGATGAATGACCCCTCTTGACGAGTGCATGTCATAATGAACTCTCTCTCTCTCTCTTTGAGCGTATAGCGTGATGAACGACCCCTCTCTTTGAGCGAATGTCGCGATGAATGACCCCTCTCTTCGAGTGTATGTCATAATGAATGGTCCCTTTCTTAGAGCGTATACCGTGATGGACGACCCTTCTCTTTGATCGTATGTCGCGATAAATGACTCCTTTCTTCGAGTGCATGTCATAGTGAACGATCCCTTTCTTAGAGCGTATACAATAATGGATGACCCCTCTCTTTAAGCGTATGTCGTGGTGAATAACTCCTCTCTTCAAGTGTATATCTTGATGAACGGTCTCTCTCTTTGTGCGTATGACGTGATGGACGACCCCTCTCTTTGAGTGTATGTCGCGATGAATAATCCCACTCTTTGAGTGCATGTCATGGTGAACGGTCCCTCTCTTTGAGCGTATACTATGATGGACGACCCCTCTCTTTGAGCGTATGTCGCGATGAATGACCCCTCTCTTCGAGTGCATGTCAAAGTGAACAGTCCCTCTAGTTGAGCGTATATTGTGATTTATGACCCCTTTCTTTGAGCGTATGTCGCGATGAATGACCCCTCTCTTCTTATGAATGTCTTAATGAACGGTCACTCTCTTTGAGCGTATACCATAATGGAAGACCCCTCTCTTTGAGCGCGTGTCGCGGTGTATGACCCCTCTCTTCGAGCGTATGTCATAATGAACGGTCCCCCTCTTCGAGCATATGACGTGGTGGACGACCCCTCTCTTTGATCATATATCGTAATGAATGATCCTCTCTTCGAGTACATGTCAAAATGAACGGTCCATTTCTTAGGATGTATACCGTGACGGTTGACCCCTCTCTTTGAGCGTATGACGCGGTGAGTAACCTCTCTTATCGAGCGTATGTCATAATGAATGGTCTCTCTCTGAACGTATGCCATGATGGATGACCCCTCTCTTTGAGCGTATGTCGTGATGAATAATCTCACTCTTCGAGTGCATGTCATAATTAACAATCCCTTTCTTAGAGCGTATACTGCGATGGACGACCCCTCTCTTAGAGCGTATCTTTTCAAGCGTATGTCATAATGAACGGTCCATCTCTTTGAGCTTAATACTGTGATGGTTGACCCCTCTCTTTGAGCATATGACGCGTTGAAAGACCTCTCTCCTCGAGTGCATGTCATGGTGAACGGTCACCTCTTTGACTGTATACCCTAATGGACGACCCTCTCTTTGAGCGTATGTCGCGATGAATGACCCCTCTCTTCAAGTGCATGTCATAATAAATGGTCCCTTTCTTAGAGCGTATACCGTGATGGAAAACCACTCTCTTTGAGTGTATATCGGTGAATAACACCTCCCATTGAGTGTATCTCGCGATGAATGGCCCCTCCCTTCGAGTACATGTCATGGTGAACGATCCCTGTCTTTGAGCGTATGCCGTGATGGACGACACCTATCTTTGAGCGTATGTCGCAATGAATGACCGCTCTCTTCAAGTGCATGTCATAATAAGGGTCCCTTACATAGAGCGTATACCGTGATGGACGACCCATCTCTTTGAGCGTATGTCGCGATGAATGGTCTTACTCTTCGAGTGCATGTCATGGTGAACGGTCCCTCTCTTTGACTGTATACCGTGAAGGACGACCCCTCTCTTTTAGCGTATGTTGTGATGAATGACCCCTCTCTTCGAGTGCATACCATAATGATCGGTCTCATTCTTAGAGAATATACCGTGATGGACGAACCCGCTCTTTGAGCATTTATCGCAATGAATGACACATCTCTATAGGTGCATGTCATAAATAATGGTCCCTTTCGTAGAGCGTAAACCATAACGGACGACCCCTCTCTTTGAGCGTATGTCGTGGTGAACGACCATACTCTTCGAACGTATATCATAATGAACGTTCCCTATCTTTGAGCGTATAACATCATGGACGACCCCTCTCTTTGAGCATATGTCGCAATGAATGACCCCTCTCTTCGAGGGCATGTCTTAAGGAACGGTCCCTCTGTTAAAGCGTGAAACGTAATGCCAGACCCCTCTCTTTGAGCGTATGTCACGGTGAATGACCATACTCTTCGAGCGTATATCATAATGAACGGCCCGTCTCTTTGAGCGTATAACGTCATCGACGACCCCTCTCTTTGAACATATGTTAGAATGAATGACCCCTCTCTTCAAGGGCATGTCTTAAGGGACGGTCCCTTTGTTAGAGCGTGTAACGTAATGCCAGACCCCTCTCTTTGAGCGTATGTCGCGGTGAATAACCCCTCTCTTTGAGCGTATGTCATTATTAACGATCCCTTTCTTCTAGCGTATACCGTGATGGATGACCCCTCTCTTTGTTGCGATGAATGACCCCACTCTTCGAGTGCATATCATAATGAATGGTTCTTTTCTTAGAGTGTACACCGTGATGGTTGACCCCTCTAGTTGAGCGTTTGTTGCTGTGAATGACCCCTCTCTACGAGCGTATGTCATAATGAATGGTCCCTCTCTTTTAACAATGCAATGATGGACGACCCCTCTGTTTGAGCGTATGTCGCGATGAATGATCCCACTCTTTGAGTGCATGTCATGGTGAACGGTCCCTCTTTGAGTGTATGCCGTGATGGACGAGCACTCTCTTTCTGCATATGTCACAATGAATGACCCCTCTTTCGAGTGCATGTTATAATTAACAGTCCCTTTCTTAGAGCATATACCGTGATGGACAACCCCTTTCTTTGAACACATGTCATGATGAATGACCCCTCTCTTCGGGCGTATGTCATAATGAATGGTCCATTTCTTAGAGCGTATATCGTGATGGCTGACCCCTCACTTTGGGCGTATGTTGTGGTAAATGATCCCACTCTTCAAGTGTATGCCATGATGTACGACCTTTCTTTGAGCGTATGCCATGATGGACGATGCCTCTCTCTGAGCGTATGTCGCGATGAATGATCCCACTCTTCGAGTGCATATCATGATGAATGGCCCATCTCTTTGACCGTATACCGTGATGAACGACCCCTCTCTTTGAGCGTATGTGGCGCTGAATGACCCCACTCTTCGAGTGCATGTCATAATGAACGGTCCTTTTCTTATAGCATATACCGTGATGGATGACCCCTCTCTTGAAGCATATGTCACGGTGAATAACCCCACTCTTCAAGCGTATGTCATAATGAACGGTCCCTCTCTTTGAGTGTATGCCTTGATGGACCCCTCTCTTTGAGCGTATGTCACGATGAATGAACCCTCTCTTCGAGTGCCTATCATAATGAAAGGTCTCTTTCTTAGAGCGTATGATATATGCACGCCTCAGAAAGACAATGATCATGTTCAATTTAATCAAGACCCAGAAGTGCTACCTCCAGGTACTATTACGCGTTATAAGGCCAAGAAACTTAAGGAGGCATATACTCACAAGTGCATTACAGCCTTCGGAGGTCAAATGGAACTAAAAGGGAAGTTATACAATGTATTACATGTTGAAGACATGTAACACATTGAATAAGCACCACATGTTCACTTATTATCAACTTTTAAATTCATTTCAATAGTTATGTCATTCATTTTGATTCATTATATTTATTTTCTTTGTAAGGTATGTTGAACACAGCTTAAGGGACTATTGGCCAGCTTTGTTTTAGCTCAAATGTACTTTTTGAGCACGAAACAAAGAATCATAGTTTGAGGCACTTACCAGCTTCCGATCAGCACCAAAATGTACAAAACACTCCTAGGCTATTATGGACGAAAATCACTTGTAAAAGGTTAGACATTTTATGAAAAAAAATCACTTGTGAGATTTTCTCTCAATTTCAGTTCTTCATTGAACTTTTCTTGACAAATTTAGACTTTTTTTGAGTGTGTCAAATCCTTGATACTTAGGGTTCCTAGATCGCTATCTAGAGGGTCCAAGTCCGTTGACGAAGAACGTATTCGATTCGGGTCCGCTCAGTATATTGTTCGGGTTCTTTCGAGTTCAACGTCGTTGTTATTTTCCAGCAACTTAAACATCCAAATCTGCCATTTTGGATGTTTTAATGCTGCCATGAAAGCCCTCGGAGCATTTCATCTTCATTAACCTCCAGAAACTGCCAGAATTCCTTCATTCCTTTTCTTTCTTTGTTTTCAGTTTTTTTCTTTGTTTTCTTGTCGTTCTAACATCCATAATGTTGTGTTTATTGCAGAGACTTGCTTGCTATTATCCTAGATCCGTTTCAAACAAGGATCGTTATTTTTGAAGCAACGAACCCCCTATATCAATGAGATAACAAGCGAGTGTAGCACATGAAATGAATAAATAAAGAGGATTAAGTAGAATTCTGTGATTGGAATTGTGTGACTTAGGGTATGGGCAGAAATTAAGGTTGGGCGTGCACATATCATCCCATCCTTCTTTTGGGCGATTTGTCTTTTAAATCGAACCTCTTGGTGCTGGAATCTCCCTTATAAATGGGAGTGACATAGTTTTGCCGTGCATGACCTTCTAAATCGTCCTTGAATTTTTGAAAAGAAGATGAGAACGTTTTGGCTTCTTTTATGTTAGAAAATTCAAAGGTGATCACGGGATGTGTCAAAAGACATTCCCTAATCAATTTGATGCTACCACGCGCCTTATCTTCCTTAGGTTTTCCTTCTTTAAGCTTGGTTTGGATCTTCTATTGTTTCCAAGCCTCCATACTTTATATCATCAGAATCTGGTCACTTTGCACTTGTTTTGGCGTCATAGGTGCGAGCACTATCTTCTTGCCTCCATGCTTGAAGATGAACTGATTGGTGTAACAATCATGCATCGTTCTTCGATCATATTGCCATGGCCTCCCAAGTAAAATGTGACTTTCATGCATAGGAACTACGTCGCACAAAACCTCATCCTTATATGAACAAATAGAGAAAGGGACAAGAACCTGTTGGTGACCTTTAATTCCCCTGAATCATTGCGCCATTGGAGTTTATATGGGGTTGGATGCTTTAAAGTTTTGAGGCCGAGTTTATCCATCATAAGAGTGCTAGCCACGTTGGTGCAGCTTCCACCATCGATTATCATAAAACACACTTGTTTGTTAACATAACACCTAGTGTGAAATATGTTCTCTCGTTGCTCCTCTTCTTCTGCCATTTGGGTGTTTAAAAGCTTTTTAACAACCATAAGTTGTCCTTCAACGGCAGAGGTGAATTCTCCCTCTTCTTCTTGCTCGGATTCTTCCAAAATTTTTTCCTCATTATCCGATGCAATCTCTCCATTTTCTAGCAACAACATAGTATTTTTATTTGGACATTAGCTAGCAATATGGACATGCCCTAAGCACTTGAAACATTTGATCTCTCGGGATCGTATGGACAATTCTTGTTGCTTTCCTCGAACATCTCCACCATAGGCTTGATTTTGGACGTTTCAGCTTGTTCTTTGCCTTGGAAAGGATTATTTCTCCGAGGTGTGATTGGAATCGATTTAGGGGCTGCATTAGTGATGCCTCTAGAAGATGATCTCTTACGTTCTTATCTCTCGATTTTGATAGCCATATGCACCATGTCTTCAATTTCGTTGTAGTATTGTAATTCCACTACATCAACAATCTTTGTTTAATTCGGACAAGAACCTTGCCATGGTGGCTTCACGGTCTTCATCCACACTTGCTCGGATCATGACTATCTCCATCTGTTTGTAGTACTCTTCCACGCTTCTACTTCCTTGTTTAAGATTCTACAACTATAATAGAGATCATGGTGATAATAGCTTGGTTTGGATCTTCTCTTGTTTCCAGGCCTCCACACTTTGTTCATTAGAATCTGGTCACTTTGCACTTGTTGTGGCTTCATAGGTGCGAGCTTTATCTTATCTTCTTGCCTCCATCATGGTATACGCTTGAAGAGAGGGACCGTTCACCATGACAAGCATTCGAAGACTAGAATCATTCCTCGCGACATACGCTCAAAGAGAGGGGTCGTCCAACACGGTATACGCTCTAAGAAAGGGACCATTTAATATAACATGCACACGAAGAGAGGGGTCATTAACCGCGATATACGCTCAAAGAGAGGGGTCATCCATCACGGCATACGCAAAAAGAGATGGCCCATTCATTATGACATACGCTTGAAGAGAGGAGTTATTCAGCGCAACATACGCTCAAAGAGAGGGGTCGTCCATCACGGTATACTTTATAAGAAAGGAACTGTTAATTATTGGACTCGAAGAGAGGGGTCATTCTCGCGACATACGCTCAAAAAAGGGGTCGTCCATCACAATATACGCTCAAAGAGAGGGACCGTTCACCAAGACATGCACTCAAAGAGTGAGATCATTCATCGTGACATACGCTCAAAGAGAGGGGTCGTCCACCGTGGCATACGGTTAAAGAGAGGGTCGGTTCATTATGACATACACTCGAAGAGAGGGGTCATTCACCGTGACATACTCTATAGGAAAGGGATCGTTCCTTATGACATGCACTCGGAGAGAGTGGTCATTTATCACGACATATGCTCAAAAAGATGGGTCATCCATGACGATATACGCTCAAAGAGAGGGATCGTTCCTTATGACATTTGCTGGAAGAGAGGGATTATTCACCGCGACATACGCTCAAAGAGATGGATGGGTCAACCATCATGGTATACGCTCTAAGAAAGGGACCATTCATTATTATGTGTACTCGAAGAGAGGGGTCACCCATCGTGACATACGCTCAAAGAGAGTGGTCGTCCATCACGGTATTCGCTCTAAGAAAGGGTCCGTTAATTATAACATGCACTCAAAGAGACGGGTCATTATCGAGACATACGCTCAAAGAAAGGGGTCGTCCATCACGATATAGGCTCAAAGCGATTGACTATTCACCATGACATGCACTCGAAGAGTGAGATCATTCATCGCGACATACGCTTAAAGAGAGGGGTTGTCCATCATAGCATACACTCAAAGAGTGGGACGGGGTAGGCTCTAAGAAAGGGACCATTCATTATGGCATGCCCTCGAAGAGAGGGGTCATTCATCGCGACATACGCTCAAAGAGAGGGGTTGTCCATCAAGGTTTACGCTCAAAGAGAGGGACCGTTCACCATGACATGCACTCCTATAGTGGGATCATTCCTCGCGACATACGCTCAAAGAGAGGGGTCGTCCATCATAGCTTACGCTCTATAAAAGGGACCCTTCAATATGATATGCACTCAAAGAGATGGGTCATTCACCGCGACATATGCTCAGAGAGGGGTCATCCGTCATGCTATATGCTCTAAGAAAGAGAAGATCATTAAGGAGAGGGGTCGTCCATCACGGTATACACTCTAAGAAAGGGACCGTTCATTATGATATGCACTCGAAGAGAGGGGTCATTCATTGCGGTATACGCTCAAGGAGAGGGGTCGTTAATCACGGTATACACTCAAAGAGAGGGACCATTCACCATGACATGCACTCAAAGTGTGGGATCATTCCTCGCCACATACGCTCAAAGAGAGTGGTCGTCCATCAGGGCATACGCTCTAAGAAAGGCACCCTTCAATATGACATGCATTCAAAGAGAGGGATCATTCATCGCGACATACGCTCAAAGAGAAGGATCGTTCATTATGACATACGCTTGAAGAGGGGGTTATTCAACGCGACATACGTTCTAAGAGAGGGGTCGTCCATCACGATATACTCTCTATGAAAGGGACTGTTAATTATGACATGCAACCAAAAGGAGGGGTCATTCTGGCATCATACGCTCAAAGAAAGGGGTCATCCATCACGATATACGCTCAAAGAGAGGGATTATTCACCATGACATGCACTCAAATAGTGGGACATTCATAGCGACAAACGCTCAAAGAGAGGGGTCATCCATCATGGCATACGCTCAAAGAGAGGGTCGGTTCATTATGATATACGCTTGAAGGGTAGGGTCATTCACCGCGACAAACGCTCAAAGAGAGGGGTCAACCATCATGGTATACGCTCTAAGAAAGGGACCATTCATTATGACATGCACTCGAATAGAGGAGTCATTCATCGCGACATATGCTCAAAGTGATGGGTCGTCCATGACGTTATATATATGCTCAAAGAGAGGGATCATTCACCGCGACATACGCTCATAGAGATGGGTCAGCCATCCCGGTATACCCTCTAAGAAAGGGACCATTCATTATTATGTGCACTCGAAGAGAGGGGTCATCCATTGCGACATACACTCAAAGAGAGTGGTCGTCCATCATGGTATACGCTCTAAGAAAGAGTTCGTTAATTATGACATGCACTCAAAGAAAGGGACCATTCCCGCGACATACGCTCAAAGAAAGGTGATACGCTCTAACTCTCCAATTGTTGTTGTATAGAGAATCTTTGATTGTCCGAACCATGATTGCAAGCAAGCCTTTATCCTCGTATACTTTCCTTGTTGTTTGACGAAGAAAAGATGGTGAAGTGTTGTAAAGAAGGATGCAGAACTGTAGGTTATATTTGTAAGTTAATGCTTGGGAAGTCGGCTATAGTGATGGATGAAATGGATATGATGAAATGCATGTAAAGTGGTAAAGAAATAGTATTCAAAGGTAACAAAAGTAGAACTTATGCTATGAAAGCATAAACCTAACTTATAGTATGCTTTGAGGGTGGTATAGAACTTAGACCCTTAATAAATAAGTTCCTATAATCTTAAGTATGGATGAAAAAGATAGAAGACGCCACAAACCTATATAATAGATTTGATAAGTCGATATAGTTCTAAAAAGAACAAGTTTGAGAGTAAACTCACAAAGGAATTTTTGTATTGATCAAAGATGTTTTACAAATGAATTTAAGTCCTATTTATAGTTTTCTAGGAGGTTTGGACGAAATGGCCTTTAATTATTCGGATAACCATTCATTTGAATGGTGTCTCCCTCCAAAACTATTAGAAGAGTTGTAACTTCTCGGTCCAGCCTACACAGTCTTCAGTAACTGGGCCATATCTTGAGTTTCCGATATCGAATTGATGCGATTCAATATGCGTTGGAAAGATAAGAGATAGAGGAATAATTTCATGAAGACACTGAAACTCAATTCTACTTTTATCCTGCTCGAAATTGGCAAACAAATGGAACATCATGAATCTATCTAATGAAAAGTGTTATTTTTGGCGCCTACTTGCTTTCCCTCCATGATCTTGGCTCCAATGTGGATTATGGCCGGTCATGATGGTCGGTGAAGGGTAGGTGACCTTCGGGTGTTGAGCTGGGAGTGATAGTTGGAGTTGAGATGAGCTAATCGAGCTGGTGTGTCGAGACTGGTCTTTTGGATGTGTTGTTCTGAAGAATCACAAATGTTGGTGTTTAGATATTTCCTTTGGCTCGAATCATCAAATCTCTTGGAATAGGTATTTGCAAAGTGTCTTCTGGTGAAGAATTGAACCACACTTTGACGTGAATCATCATTCGCTTTTCTTGATGTACATATCTTTTTAACACTTTTAAACTTTGTACCTTTCCAAACGATGTCCCTTGAGAAAGTGGATATTGTTCGCTTAATTACCTTGAAAAGGATGATTCTGTTACACCAAATTATCTCAAAATGACAAAGGGACCGTTAATTATGATATGCACTTGAAGAGAGGGGTCATTCATCGCGACATAAGCTCAAAGATAGGGGTCGTCCATTACGATATGTGCTCAAAGAGAGAGACCATTCACCACGACATGTACTCGAAGAGTGGGATCATTCATCATGACATACGCTCATAGAGAGGGGTCATCCATCACAGTATACACTCTAAGAAAGGGACTCGTCAATATGACATGCACTCAAAGAGATGGGTCATTTATTGCAACATACGCACAAAGAGAGGGGTCATCCATCATGGCATACTCTCAAAGAGAGGGACCGTTCATTATGACATACGCTTGATGAGAGGAGTTATTCACCGCGACATACGCTTAGAGGGCGTCATCCATCACGGTATACTCTCTTAGAAATGGACTGTTTATTATGATATGCACTCAAAGGGAATGGTTATTCTCGCGACATACGCTCAAAGAAATGGGTCGTCCATCACGATATACGCTGAAAGAGAGGGACTGTTGATTATGATATGCAATTGAAGAGTGGGTTCAGTCATCGCGACATTTGAGCGAGGGGTCGTTCATGATGGTATACGCTCAAAGAGAGGGGTCGTTCATGATGGTATACGCTCAAAGAGAGGGATCGTTCAGCTTGACATGCACTCGAAGAGTGAGATCATTCGTCGCGACATACACTCAAAGAGGGGTTGTACATTATAGCATACGCTCAAAGAGTGGGACGGTTCATTATGACATACGCTCAAACAGAGGGGTCATTCACCACGACATACGCTCCAAGAGAGGGGTCAGCCATCACGGTATATGCTCTAAGAAAGGGATCGTTAATTATGGCATGCACTCGAAGAGAGGGGTCATTCATCATGGTATACGCTCAAAGAGAGGGATCTTTCATCGCGACATTCACTAAAAGAGAGGGGTCATCCATCACGGCATACGCTCAAAGAGCGGGGCCGTTCATTATAAAATACGCTCGAAGAGAGGGGTCATTCATTGCGGCATACGCTTAGAGAGAAGGGTCAGCCATCACTATATACACTCTAAGAATGGGACCATTCATTATGATATGAACTCGAAGAGAGGGGTCATTCATTGTTGCATATGCTCAAAGAGAGGGGTCACCCATCACAGTATACGCTCTAAGAAAGGGCCTGTTAATTATGACATGCACTCGAAGAGAGTTGTCATTCATCGCGACATACGCTCAAAGAGAGGGGTCATCCATCATGGTATACGTTCAAAGTGAGGGACCGTTCACCATGACATGCACTCGAAGAGTGGGATCATTCATTGTGACATACCCTCAAAGAGAGGGTCGTCCATCACAGTATACGCTCTATGAAAGGGACCCTTCAATATGACATGCACTCGAAGAGAGGGGTCATTCATCGTGACATACGTTCAAAGAAAGGGGTCGTCATCATGTCCTACACTCAAAGAGAGTGATCTTTCAATATAACATACGCTTGAAGATAATGGTTATTCACTGCGACATAAGCTCAAAGGGAGGGGTCGTCCATCACGGTATACGCTCTAAGAAAGGGACCATTAATTATGATGTGCACTCGAAGAGAGGGATCATTCATCGCGACATACGCTCAAAGAGAGGGGTCGTCTATCATGGTATACACTCCAAGAAAGGGACCCTTCAATATGACATGCACTCGAAGAGAGGGGTCATTCATCGTGACATACGTTCAAAGAAAGGGGTCATCCATCATGGCATACACTCAAAGAGAGTGATCGTTCAATATAACATACGCTTGAAGATAATGGCTATTCACCGCGACATAAGCTCAAAGGGAGGGGTCGTCCATCACGTATACGCTCTAATAAAGGGACCATTAATTATGATGTGCACTCAAAGAGAGGGATCATTCATCGCGACATACGCTCAAAGGGAGGGGTCGTCTATCACGGTATACACTCCAAGAAAGGGACCCTTTAATATGACATGCACTCGAAGAGAGGGGTCATTCATCGTGACATAATTTCAAAGAGGGGTCGTCTATCACGACATACGCTCAAAGAGAGTGATCGTTCAATATAACTAATACGCTCCAACTCTCCAATGGTTGTTGTAGAGAGAAGCTTTGATTGTCTCGACTGTGATTGCAAGCAAGCCTTGATCCTCGTATGCTTTCCTTGTTGTTTTATGAGGAAAAGTTGGTGAAGTGGTGTAAAGAGGGCTGTGGAAGTTTTATGTTTAATTGATAAGGGAAGGTATGTGATGTTTTGGTTAGGGAAATAAATGGCAAGATGATAGTGAAGGCTAGGGAAGTCGATTTCGGTGATGGAAGAAAGGGTTGGGATAAAATGTATGGAAGGTGGTAAAGAAATAATATTCAAAGGTAACAAAAGTAGAACTTATGCTATGAAGCATAAACCCAACTTATAGTATGCTTTGAGGGTGGTATATGACTTAGACCCTTAGGAAATAAGTTCCTAGAATCTTATGTATGGATGGAAAAGATAGGAGACGCCACAAACCTATATAATAGATTTGATAAGTCGATGTAGTTCTAAAAAGAACAAGTTTGAGAGTAAACTCACAAAGAAATTTCATATTGATCAAAGATGTCTTACAAATGAATTTAAGTCCTATTTATAGTTTTCTAAGAGGTTTCGCCGAAATGGCCTTTAACTATTCGGATAACCATTCATTTGAATGGTGTCTCCCTCCAAAACTATTCGAAAAGATGTAACTTCTCGGTCCAGCCCGCACTATCTTCAGTAATTTGACCATATCTCGAGATCTTGATATCAGATTGATGCGATTCAACATGCGTCGGAAAGATAAGAGACAGGGGAACAACTTTCATGAATAGTTTTTAAAGGACATAGTATCCAAACGACGAAGGCTAGGAGAATTTGAAACGGTGGCAACCACTGAAGTTTGCATGGCAATGCTACATAATCGCATGCCACCCAAACTAAAAGATCTTGGCTCCTTCACAATTCCATGTGCAATTGGAGATGGTTATAAAGGAAAGGCCCTATGCGACTTGGGAGCAAGCATCAACTTAATGCCCAAATCAGTTTTTCAGAAACTCGGAATTGGACGGGCGAAACCAACAACAGTACTGCTCCAACTTGTGGGTCGGTCTTATGTGCATCCTGAAGGCAAAATCGAGGACATTCTGGTAAAAGTTGACAAGTTCATCTTCCATGCCGACTTTCTTGTCCTTGACTGTGAGGCTGACGACAATGCACCGATCATATTGGGTCGACCTTTTCTTGCTACTGAACGTACTATCATTGATGTGGAGAATGGTGAGCTCATAATGCGAATAAATGATTAAAAAATCAAGTTGAACGCCTTCCATAATCTGCCAAATTCAGACGCTCCAGTAGAATGTAAGGCTCTCCATACACCAAATAAGGGTAATAAAATATCCTGCCTGGGCAGCACATTCGACAAACTATTTGGTAAAAGAATAAAACCCAAAGGAGAAGCCGAATGCACCGAAGGGACTGGCTAACTCATGCAGACAGACACAGGCCAGAGAGAGAGAACGAAAATGGGAGATGCATTCACATGCACTCCACAAATAACCTAATCTCTACCTTTCACTTTTAATTATTATATTAGGATTAGTATATATAGTATTATTTTCAACATTCTTTATTTTTAAAGTATTTTGTTATTTTACTTTATGTTAAGCAATTTTTTTATTTTTAGTATTTTAGATTCAGTGTTTTTAATTTTTAATAAAGTGATGAATGCAGGAAAAATTTTGCCACAACAGGAAGTCTGCTGCCGCGGCAGCACTGTGTCAGAACCGCAGAATTACCAACAGGCAAAAACATTGTAACGGCTATCTGCCGAGAAATCCACTGCGGTAGTAACTATGCATCCAGGTAGTAAATGTCTAACGACTACTATTTTTAACAGTCATATTTTTAGAGCCTATATAAGCAGACTACCGCTGTGCATTATTTACTTTGCATTCTTGTTATCCTTACTTACTTTCACAATCTTGCTCTCACTACTTCGTGCAATTTTCAGAACATTCTCTATTCACTCTAGAAATTCTCAAACCACCTTACACGAACAGTTCAATGGCTTATTACACAAGATTTGCCCCAGCCACTGTTGCTGAAAGATTCAACCGATCATTCGTTGCTCGACAACTATAGGAAGAGCAGGGATTTCAACATAACAATGATATGAACTTTGGCATTGAACCATATTTATTCGACAAGATTCAGCATCAGGATTGGGAGGCTTTCTGTCTACAGCCTCGAGCAGCAAATGCCACAATTGTACGGGAATTCTACGCACATGGGCCGAGCAAGGATACTCTCTTTGTCCACTGCCGAGGCAAACCTGTACAACTTGATGCCAAAGTCATAAATGACTTTTATGGTCTCACACCCACATGAGATGATCATGCTGAATACGTAGACAGTATCACCACTCAAGACTATGAGGATATTAAGGATGAGCTTTGTTTTAGCAACACTTAATGGGAAACCGGTGTCAATAAGGGTTCAGTAACACGGCAGAGTCTAATACCCGAGGCTAATATGTGGTGTGCGTTTGTCAAAAGATGACTTATCCCAACTTCCCATAACAACACAGTGGATCGAAAAAGACTGGCATTGATCCAGTCCATCATCAAGAAGAGAAGCATCAACGTTGGAGAAATCATCCTTCACGAAATCCATGAATGCGGTAAGAAGGAACGCGGTCCATTATATTTCCCTAGTTTAATCTCTGCTTTATGCATTGCTGTAGGTGTCTCGATAGAAGCAACCGACGAATACACGCCAACTAGGCAGGGATGGACAAGAGACTTCTGCCACCGAGTTATGCAGATAACACATGCAGAGCCTGTTCAGGCAAAACTGCAGCAGTTCACTACCGACTTCACCGTTGGAGGGCAGTATTCAACAGAAGCACCAGCATCTGCCGAACCGACTGCCGGAGCAGACCCATACCAAGAGATTTTACAAAGGATGGCAGCCATGGACCTTCGTCAACAGCGCTACATGGAGTACCAACGCGACTTCAAGACGTCTCTAACCAACGTAATGATGCAGAGCTTTCTACATCAAGGGGCATAATTTCCTGAATTCCCAGCCAATATGTTCGTCATTGCCGCCCCTTATACTGATACAACACCTGACCCATGACCGCAACCATCTTTCCATCCACGGCCGCACCAACAGTTCTATGCTGCCGGACCTTCCAGGCCATCAAGGTCTGCCGGAGTATCATCTACTAGCCAAAGGCCATCCAATAGGCAGGCTATCTTTAACTCTCCCAAAGAGAACCAATTCCTATGCCCAGTCTCAGCAAGGATACGTTATCTCACGAGATTGATGAATATCACAGTTCATCCCATGAATCAGTAATACCCACAGCCACGGCAAGAGGAGGAACAAAAATCATGGACACTGAGGAAGAAGGGGATGAGGTTACAATGCTGACGCACCGCACACCGCCCAACAAAGTACAGCCACATCGGCAGGCAAAACAACAACAATCACCAGGACAAGGATCCAGGAGAAAGGCACCAGCAGCAAGGCCTAGGAGAATGCTCTGTACAAGCAGATCCTCAGAGTCATTTTAAATAATGCCTTACTGCTCTCATCTTTTTCAATATTTTAATTGTTGTTTACTTTATATTTTGAGCATTGAGAACAATGCTCGGTTTGAGTTTGGGGGAGATTGAAGGTGCAGAAGCACTGCCGAGGCTACCCAATGTTGTGGCAATACCATAAAAGGGAGTAAATTTTTACCGAATTTTTTTTTATATTCTCTTTTCTTGAACTAGTGTTTGTAATCTTGTACTGCCCTATGTCAGCTTTGCTTTAAGTTTACTCCTTTAAGGCTATAGAAAATTATCTCCTTACCTTGGCCAAGTACTGTTTTGAAGGGATAACCATAGGATACTCATGGAATAAAACTTAGAAGCTTGCTTTAGGGTTTGACAAAAAAATAAAAACAAACACTTTGTGGACTTGTTTGATTTAGGAGCTCTTTTAATGAACTTAGGTGATAAAGACTTAGAACTTGTTGGAAAAATAACTAGAGGTGCCTATCACCGGCTCTAGTTTTGCTCTCCTTCGTACTAGAGGTGCCAGAAATTGGCTCTAGTATGCTAAATAGGTGCTACAAAAAAAAAGAATAAATAAGAAAAACAAAGAAAGAAATAGAATGTTATTAAATCAAATTTTATGAGTTTAAATATTTAATTATGGGCTTTTGAACAAAATTATACAGATTAATCTCAAATTTTAAGGTTTTTACTCGGTTAAAATTCGAACGGATTCTCTATAGAGCATATTTAGACATGCTCGTATTGATCGCATCAAAACGACAACCAAATGTAATTAAAATAAATTTTATGAGTTCAAATAGTTAATTATAGGATTTTGAACAAAATTATACAAATTAATCTCAAATTTTCAGCTTTTTACTCGGTTAAAATTCGAACGGAATCTCTATAAAGCCCATTTACACATGCACGTTTTAATCGCATCAAAACGACAACCAAATTTTATTAAAATCAAATTTTATGATTTCAAATACTTAATTATTAGCTTTTGAACAAAATTATACAGATTAATCTGAAATTTTCAGAATTTTACTCGGTTAAAATTACAACGGAATCTTTATAAAGCCCATTTAGACATGCACGTTTAATCCCAACAAAACAACAACCAAATGTTATTAAATCAAATTTTATGAGTTTAAATACTTAATTATGGGCTTTTGAACAAAATTATACATATTAATCTTAAATTTTAAGGACTTTACTCGGTTAAAATTCGAACGGATTCTCTATAGAGCACATTTAGACATTCTCGTTTTAATCGCATCAAAACGACAACCAAATTTTATTAAAATCAAATTTTATGATTTCAAATAATTAATTATTAGCTTTTGAACAAAATTATACAGATTAATCTCAAATTTTCAGAATTTTACTCGGTCAAAATTAGAACGGAATCTCTATAAAGCCCATTTAGACATGCACGTTTTAATCCCAACAAAACGACGACCAAATGTTATTAAATCAAATTTTATGAGTTTAAATATTTAATTATGGGCTTTTGAACAAAATTATATAGATTAATCTCAAATTTTAAGGTTTTTACTTGGTTAAAATTCGAACGGATTCTCTATAGAGCACATTTAGACATGCTCGTATTGATCGCATCAAAACGACAACCAAATGTAATTAAAATAAATTTTATGAGTTCAAATAGTTAATTATAGGCTTTTGAAAAAAATTTTATAGATTAATCTCAAATTTTCAGCTTTTTACTCGGTTAAAATTCGAACGGAATCTCTATAAAGCCCATTTAGACATGCATGTTTTAATCGCATCAAAACGACAACCAAATGTTATTAAATCAAATTTTATGAATTTAAATATTTAATTATGGGCTTTTGAACAAAATTATACAGATTAATCTCAAATTTTCAGCTTTTTACTCCGTTAAAATTCAAACGGATTCTCTATAGAGCACATTTAGACATGCTCGTTTTAATCGCATCAAAACGACCACTAAATTTTATTAAAATCAAATTTTATGATTTCAAATAATTAACTATTAGCATTTGAACAAAATTATACAGATTATTCAGAAATTTTCAGAATTTTACTCGGTTAAAATTAGAACGGAATCTCTATAAAGCCCATTTTGACATGCACATTTTAATCCCAATAAAATGACAACCAAATGTTATTAAATCAAATTTTATGAGTTTAAATATTTAATCATGGGCTTTTGAACAAAATTACACAGATTAATCTCAAATTTTAAGGTTTTTACTCGGTTAAAATTCGAACGGATTCTCTATAGATCTTATTTAGACATGCTTGTATTAATCGCATCAAAACGAAAACCAAATGTAATTAAAATAAATTTTATGAGTTCAAATAGTTAATTATAGGCTTTTGAACAAAATTATACAGATTAATCGCAAATTTTCAAATTTTTACTCAGTTAAAATTCGAACGGAATCTCTATAAAGCCCATTTAGACTTGCATGTTTTAATCGCATCAAAACGACAACTAAATTTTATTAAAATCAAATTTTATGAGTTCAAATAATTAATTATAGGCTTTTGAACAAAATTATACAGATTAATCTGAAATTTTTAGCTTTTTACTCGGTTAAAATTCGAACGGAATCTATATAAAGCCCATTTAGACATGCACGTTTTAATCGCATAAAAACGACAACCAAATGTTATTAAATCAAATTTTATGAGTTTAAATATTTAATTATGGGCTTTGAAACAAAACTATACAAATTAATCTCAAATTTTAAGGATTTTACTTGGTTAAAATTCGAACGGATTCTCTATAGAGCACATTTATACATGCTCGTTTTAATCGCATCAAAACGACCACCAAATTTTACTAAAATCAAATTTTATGATTTCAAATAATTAATTATTATTATTTGAACAAAATTATACAGATTAATCTGAAATTTTCAGAATTTTACTCAGTTAAAATTAGAACGAAATCTCTATAAAGCCCATTTAGACATGCACGTTTTAATCCCAATAAAATGACAACCAAATGTTATTAAATCAAATTTTATGAGTTTAAATATTTAATCATGGGCTTTTGAACAAAATTACACAGATTAATCTCAAATTTTAAGGTTTTTACTCGGTTAAAATTCGAACGGATTCTCTATAGAGCTTATTTAGACATGCTCGTATTAATCGCATTAAAACGACAACCAAATGTAATTAAAATAAATTTTATGAGTTCAAATAGTTAATTATAGGCTATTGAACAAAATTAAAACAGATTCATCTCAAATTTTCATCTTTTTACTCGGTTAAAATTCGAACGGAATCTTTATAAAGCCCATTTAGACATGTACGTTTTAATCGCATCAAAACGACAACCAAATTTTTTTAAAATCAAATTTTATGAGTTCAAATAGTTAATTATAGGCTTTTGAACAAAATTATACAGATTAATCTCAAATTTTCAGCTTTTTACTCGGTTAAAATTCGAACAAAATCTCTATAAAGCCCATTTAGACATGCACGTTTTAATCGCATCAAAACGACAACCAAATTTTATTAAAATAAAATTTTATGATTTCAAATAATTAATTATTAGCTTTGGAACAAAATTATACAGATTAATCTGAAATTTTCCGAATTTTTCTCGGTTAAAATTAGAACGGAATCTCTATAAAGCCCATTTAGACATGCACGTTTTAATCCCAACAAAATAACAACCAAATGTTATTAAATCAAATTTTATGAGTTTAAATATTTAATTATGGGCTTTTGAGCAAAATTATACAGATTAATCTCAAATTTTAAAGTTTTTACTCGGTTAAAATTCGAACGGATTCTCTATAGAGCACATTTAGACATGCTCAGATTAATCACATCAAAAAGAGAACCAAATGTAATTAAAATAAATTTTATGAGTTCAAATCGTTAATTATAGGCTTTAAAACAAAATTATACAGATTGATCTCCAATTTTCAGCTTTTTACTCGGTTAAAATTCGAATAGAATCTCTATAAAGCCCATTTAGACATGCACATTTTAATCCCAATAAAATGACAACCAAATGTTACTAAATCAAATTTTATGAGTTTAAATATTTAATCATGGGCTTGTGAATAAAATTACACAGATTAATCTCAAATTTTAAGGTTTTTACTCGGTTAAAATTCGAACGGATTCTCTATAGAGCTTATTTAGACATGCTCGTTTTAATCCCAACAAAACGACAACCAAATGTTATTAAATCAAATTTTATGAGTTTAAATACTTAATTATGGGCTTTTGAACAAAATTATACAGATTAATCTAAATTTTAATGTTTTTACTCGGTTAAAATTCGAACGGATCCTCTATAGAGCATATTTAGACATGCATGTTTTAATCGCATCAAAATGACAACCAAATTTTATTAAAATCAAATTTTATGATTTCAAATATTTAATTATTAGCTTTTGAACAAAATTATACAGATTAATCTGAAATTTTTAGAATTTTACTCGGTTAAAATTAGAACGGAATCTTTATAAAGCCCATTTAGACATGCACGTTTTAATCCCAACAAAACGATAACCAAATGTTATTAAATCAAATTTTATGAGTTTAAATATTTAATTATGGGCTTTTGAACAAAATTATACAGTTTAATCTCAAATTTTAAGGGTTTTACTCGATTAAAATTCGAACGGATTCTCTATATAACATATTTAGACATGCTCGTATTAATCGCATCAAAACGACAACCAAATGTAATTAAAATAAATTTTATGAGTTCAAATAGTTAATTATAGGCTTTTGAACAAAATTATACAGATTAATCTCAAATTTTCTGCTTTTTACTCGGTTAAAATTCGAACGGAATCTCTATAAAGCCCATTTAGACATGCATGTTTTAATTGTATCAAAATGACAACCAAGTTTTATTAAAATCAAATTTTATGATTTCAAATCTTTAATTATTAGCTTTTGAACAAAATTATACAGATTAATCTAGAATTTTCAGAATTTTACTCGGTTAAAATTAGAACGGAATCTCTATAAAGCCCATTTAGACATGCACGTTTTAATCCCAATAAAATGACAACCAAATGTTATTAAATCAAATTTTATGAGTTTAAATATTTAATTATGGGCAAATTATACAAAATTATACAGATTAATCTCAAATTTTAAGGTTTTTACTCGGTTAAAATTTGAACGGATTCTCTATAGAGCATATTTACACATGCTCGTATTAATCGCATCAAAACGACAACCAAATGTAATTAAAATAAATTTTATGAGTTCAAATAGTTAATTATAGGCTTTTGAACAAAATTAAACAGATTAATCTCAAATTTTCAGCTTTTTACTCGGTTAAAATTCGAACGGAATCTTTATAAAGCCCATTTAGACATGCACTTTTTAATCGCATCAAAACGACAACCAAATTTTATTAAAATCAAATTTTATGAGTTCAAATAGTTAATTATAGGCTTTTGAACAAAATTATACAGATTAATCTCAAATTTTCAGCTTTTTACTCGGTTAAAATTCGAACAGAATCTCTATAAAGCCCATTTAGACATGCACTTTTTAATCCCATCAAAACGACAACCAAATTTTATTAAAATAAAATTTTATGATTTCAAATAATTAATTATTAGCTTTGGAACAAAATTATACAGATTAATCTGAAATTTTCCGAATTTTACTCGGTTAAAATTAGAACGGAATCTCTATAAAGCCCATTTAGACATGCACGTTTTAATCCCAACAAAATGACAACCAAATGTTATTAAATCAAATTTTATGAGTTTAAATATTTAATTATGGGCTTTTGAGCAAAATTATACAGATTAATCTCAAATTTTAAAGTTTTTACTCGGTTAAAATTTGAACGGATTCTCTATAGAGCACATTTAGACATGCTCATATTAATCACATCAAAAAGAGAACCAAATGTAATTAAAAAAAATTTTATGAGTTCAAATAGTTAATTATAGGCTTTTGAACAAAATTATACAGATTAATCTCAAATTTTCAGCTTTTTACTCGGTTAAACTTCGAATGGAATCTCTATAAAGCCCATTTAGACATGCACGTTTTAATCGCATCAAAACGACAACCAAATTTTATTAAAACCAAATTTTATGATTTCAAATATTTAATTATTAGCTTTTGAACAAAATTATTCAGATTAATCTGAAATTTTCAGAATTTTACTCGGTTAAAATTAGAACAGAATCTCTATAAAGCCCATTTAGATATGCACGTTTTAATTCCAACAAAACGACAACCAAATATTATTAAATCAAATTTTATGAGTTTAAATACTTAATTATGGGATTTTGAACAAAATTATACAGATTAATCTCAAATTTTAAGGTTTTTACCCGGTTAAAATTCGAACGGATCCTCTATAGAGCATATTTAGACATGCTCGTTTTAATCGCATCAAAACGACAACAAAATTTTATTAAAATCAAATTTTATGATTTCAAATAATTAATTATTAGCTTTTGAACAAAATTATACAGATTAATCTAAAATTTTCAGAATTTTACTCGGTTAAAATTAGAACGGAATCTCTATAAAGCCCATTTAGACATACACGTTTTAATCCCAACAAAACGACAACCAAATGTTATTAAATCAAATTTTATGAGTTTAAATATTTAATTATGGGATTTTGAAAAAATTATACAGATTAATCTTAAATTTTAAGGTTTTTACTAGGTTAAAATTCGAACGCATTCACTATAGAGCACATTTAGACATGCTCGTTTTAATCGCATCAAAACGACAACCAAATTTTATTAAAATCAAATTTTATGATTTCAAATAATTAATTATTAGCTTTTGAAGAAAATTATACAGATTAATCTGAAATTTTTAGAATTTTACTCGGTTGAAATTAGAACAGAATCTCTATAAAGCCCATTTAGACATTCTAGTATTAATCGCATCAAAACGACAACCAAATATTATTAAATCGAATTTTATGAGTTTAAATATTTAATTATTGGCTTTTGAACTAAATTATATAGATTAATCTCAAATTTTAAGGGTTTTACTCGGATAAAATTCGAACGGATTCTCTATATAGCATATTTAGACATGCTAGCTTTAATCGCATCAAAACGACAACAAAATTTTATTAAAATCAAATTTTATGATTTCAAATAATTAATTATTAGCTTTTGAACAAAATTATACAGATTAATCTAAAATTTTCAGAATTTTACTCGGTTAAAATTAGAACGAAATCTCTATAAAGCCCATTTAGACATACACGTTTTAATCCCAACAAAACGACAACCAAATGTTATTAAATCAAATTTTATGAGTTTAAATAATTAATTATGGGCTTTTGAACAAAATTATACAGATTAATCTCAAATTTTAAGGTTTTTACTCGGTTAAATTTCGAACGGATCCTCTATAGAGCATATTTAGACATGCTCGTTTTAATCGCATCAAAACGACAACCAAATTTTATTAAAATCAAATTTTATGATTTCAAATAATTAATTATTAGCTTTTGAACAAAATTATATAGACTAATCTAAAATTTTCAGAATTTTACTCTGTCAAAATTAGAACGGAATCTCTATAAAGCCCATTTAGACATGCACGTTTTAATCCCAACAAAACGACAACCAAATGTTATTAAATCAAATTTTATGAGTTTAAATATTTAATTATGGCCTTTTGAAAAAATTATACAGTTTAATCTCAAATTTTAAGGGTTTTACTCGGTTAAAATTCGAACGGATTCTCTATATAGCATATTTAGACATGCTCGTTTTAATCGCATCAAAACGACAACCAAATGTAATTAAATAAATTTTATGAGTTCAAATAGTTAATTATAGGCTTTTGAATAAAATTATACAGATTAATCTCAAATTTTCAACTTTTTACTCGGTTAAAATTCGAACGGAATCTCTATAAAGCCCATTTAGACATGCATGTTTTAATCGCATCGAAATGACAATCAAATTTTATTAAAATCAAATTTTATGATTTCAAATATTTAATTATTAGCTTTTGAACAAAATTATACAGATTAATCTGAAATTTTCAGAATTTTACTCGGTTAAAATTAGAACGGAATCTCTATAAAGCCCATTTAGACATGCACGTTTTAATCCCAACAAAACGACAACCAAATGTTATTCAATCAAATTTTATGATTTCAAATATTTAATTATGGGCTTTTGAACAAAATTATACATATTAATCTCAAATTTTAAGGGTTTTACTCGGTTAAAATTCGAACGGATTCTCTATATAGCATATTTAGACATGCTCGTTTTAATCGCATCAAAACGACAACTAAATTTTATTAAAAACAAATTTTATGATTTCAAATATTTAATTATGGGCTTTTGAACAAAATTATACAGATTAATCTCAAATTTTAAGGTTTTTACTCTATTAAAATTCGAACGGATTCTCTATAGAGCACATTTAGTCATGCTAGTATTAATCGCATCAAAACGATAACCAAATGTTATTAAATCGAATTTTATGAGTTTAAATATTTAATTATGGGCTTTTGAACTAAATTATACAGATTAATCTCAAATTTTAAGGGTTTTACTCGGTTAAAATTCGAACGGATTCTCTATATAGCATATTTAGACATGCTCGTTTTAATTGCATCAAAACGACAACCAAATATTATTAAATTAAATTTTATGAGTTCAAATAGTTAATTATAGGCTTTTGAACAAAATTATACAGATTAATCTCAAATTTTTAGCTTTTTACTCGGTTAAAATTAGAACGGAATCTCTATAAAGCTCATTTAGACATGCACGTTTTAATCGCATCAAAACGACAACCAAATTTCATTAAAATCAAATTTTATGAGTTAAAATAGTTAACTATAGGCTTTTGAACAAAATTATACCGATTAATTTCAAATTTTCAGCTTTTTACTCGGTCAAAATTAGAATGGAATCTCTATAAAGCCCATTCAGACATGCACGTTTTAATCCTAACAAAACGACAACCAAATGTTATAAAATCAAATTTTATGAGTTTAAATATTTAATTATGGGCTTTTGAACGAAATTATACAGATTAATCTCAAATTTTAAGGGTTTTTACTCGGTTAAAATTCGAACGGATTCTCTATAGAGCACATTTAGACATGCTCGTATTAATCGCATCAAAACGACAACCAAATGTTATTAAATTAAATTTTATGAGTTCAAATATTTAATTATAGGCTTTTGAACAAAATTATACAGATTAATCTCAAATTTTCAGCTTTTTACTCGGTTAAATTTTGAACGGAATCTCTATAAAGCCCATTTACGCATCAAAACGACAACCAAATTTTATTAAAATCAAATTTTATGATTTAAAATATTCAATTATTAGCTTTTGAACAAAATTATACAGATTAATCTCAAATTTTCAGCTTTTTACTCGGTTAAAATTCGAACGGAATCTCTATAAAGCCCATTTAGACATGCACGTTTTAATCGCATCAAAACGATAACCAAATTTTATTAAAATCAAATTTTATGAGTTCAAATAGTTAATTATAGGCTTTTGAAAAAAATTATAAAGATTAATCTCAAATTTTTAGCTTTTTACTCGGTTAAAATTCGAATGGAATCTCTATAAAGCCCATTTAGACATGTACGTTTTAATCGCATCAAAACGACAACCAAATTTTTTTAAAATCAAATTTTATGATTTCAAATAATTAATTATTAGCTTTTGAACAAAATTATACAGATTTATTTGAAATTTTCAGAATTTTACTCTGTTAAAATTAAAACGGAATCTGTATAAAGCCCATTTAGACATACACGTTTTAATCCCAGCAAAACAACAACCAATTGTTATTAAATCAAATTTTATGAGTTTTAATCGCATCAAAACGACAACCAAATTTTATTAAAATCAAATTTTATGATTTCAAATAATTAATTATTAGCTTTTCAAGAAAATTATACAAATTAATATGAAATTTTCAGAATTTTACTCGGTAAAAATTAGAACCTAATCTCTATAAAGCCCATTTAGATATGCACGTTTTAATCCCAACAAAACGACAACCAAATGTTATTAAATCAAATTTTATGAGTCTAAATATTTAATTATGGTCTTCTAAACAAAATTATACAGATTAATCTTAAATTTTAAGGATTTTACTCGGTTAAAATTTGAACGGATTCTTTATAAAGCCCATTTAGACATGCACGTTTTAATCACATCAAAACTACAACGAAATTTTATTAAAATCCAATTTTATGAGTTCAATTAGTTAATTATAGGCTTTGAACAAAATTATACAGATTAATCTCAAATTTTCAGCTTTTTATTCGGTTAAAATTCGAACGGAATCTCTATATAGCCCATTTAGACATGCACGTTTTAATCGCATCAAAACGACAACCAAATTTTATTAAAATCAAATTTTATGATTTCAAATAATTAGTTATTAGCTTTTCAAGAAAATTATACAGATTAATCTAAAATTTTAAGAATTTTACTCGGTTAAAATTAGAACAGAATCTCTATAAAGCACATTTAGACATGCACGTTTTAATCCCAACAAAACGACAACCAAATGTTATTAAATAAAATTTTATGAGTTTAAATATTTAATTATGGATTTTTGAACAAAATTATACAGATTAATCTCAAATTTTATGGTTTTTACTCGGTTAAAATTCGAACGGATTCTCTATAGAGCACATTTACACATGCTCGTATTAATCGCATCAAAACGACAATCAAATGTAATTAAAATAAATTTTATGAGTTTAAATAGTTAATTATAGGCTTTTGAACAAAATTATATAGATTAATCTCAAATTTTCAGCTTTTTACTCGTTTAAAATTCGAACGGAATCTTTATAAAACCCATTTAGACATGCACGCTTTAATCGCATCAAAACGACAACCAGATTTTATAAAAATCAAATTTTATGATTTCAAATAATTAATTATTAGCTTTTGAACAGAATTATACAGATTAATCTGAAATTTTTAGAATTTTACTCGGTTAAAATTTGAACGAAATCTCTAGAAAGCCCATTTAGACATGCACGTTTTAATCCCAACAAAACGAAAACCAAATATTATTAAATCAAATTTTATGAGTTTAAATATTTAATTATGGGCTTTTGAACAAAATTATACAGATTAATCTCAAATTTTAAGGGTTTTACTCGGTTAAAATTCGAACGGATTCTCTATATAGCATATTATGACATGCTCGTTTTAATCGCATCTAAACGACAACAAAATTTTATTAAAATCAAATTTTATGATTTCAAATATTTAATTATTAGCTTTTGAACAAAATTATACAGATTAATCTAAAATTTTCAGAATTTTACTCGGTTAAAATTAGAACGGAAACTCAATAAATCCCATTTAGACATGCACGTTTAATCCCAACAAAACGACAACCAAATGTTATTAAATCAAATTTTATGAGTTTAAATATTTAATCATGGGCTTTTGAACAAAATTACACAGATTAATCTCAAGTTTTAAGGTTTTTACTCGGTTAAAATTCGAACTGATTCTCTATAGAGCACATTTAGACATGCACGTTTTAATCGCATCAAAACGACAACCAAATTTTATTAAAATCAAATTTTATGATTTCAAATATTTAATTATTAGCTTTTGAACAAAATTATACAGATTAATCTCAAATTTTAAGGTTTTTACTCGGTTAAAATTAGAACGGAATCTTTATAAAGCCCATTTAGACATATTCCTATTAATCGCATCAAAACGACAACCAAATGTTATTAAATCAAATTTTATGAGTTTAAATATTTAATTATGGGCTTTTGAACAAAATTATATAGATTAATCTCAAATTTTAAGGTTTTTACTCGGTTAAAATTCGAAAGGATTCACTATAGAGCACATTTAGACATTCTCGTATTAATCGCATCAAAACGACAACCAAATGTTTTTAAATTAAGTTTTATGAGTTCAAATAGTTAATTTTAGGCTTTTGAATAAAATTATACAGATTAATCTCAATTTTTCAGCTTTTTACTCGGTTAAAATTCGAACGGAATCTCTATAAAGCCTATTTAGATATGCACGTTTTAATTGCATCAAAACGACAACAAAATTTTATTAAAATCAAATTTTATGATTTCAAATATTTAATTATTAGGTTTTGAACAAAATTATACAGATTAATCTAAAAAATTCAGAATTTTACTCGGTAAAAATTAGAACAGAATCTCTATAAAGCACATTTAGACATGCACCTTTTAATCCCAACAAAACGACAACCAAATGTTATTAAATCAAATTTTATGAGTTTAAATATTTAATTATGGGCTTTTGAATGAAATTATACAGATTAATCTAAAATTTTAAGGGTTTTTACTCGGTTAAAATTCGAACAGATTCTCTATAGAGCATATTTACACAAGCTCATATTAATCGCATCAAAACGACAACCAAATGTTATTAAATTAAATTTTATGAGTTCAAATAGTTAATTATAGGCTTTTATACAAAATTACACAGATTAATCTCAAATTTTCAGCTTTTTACTCGGTTAAAATTCAAACGGAATCTCTATAAAGCACATTTATACATGCACGTTTTAATCGCATCAAAACGACAACCAAATTTTATTAAAATCAAATTTTTATGATTTCAAATATTTAATTATTGGCTTTTAAACAAAATTATACAGATTAATCTGAAATTTTCAGAATTTTACTCGATTAAAATTAGAACGGAATCTCTATAAAGCCCATTTAGACATGCATGTTTTAATCCTAACAAAACGACAACCAAATGTTATAAAATAAAATTTTATGAGTTTAAATATTTAATTATGGGCTTTTGAAAAAAATTATACAGATTAAACTCAAATTTTAAGGTTTTTACTCGGTTAAAATTCGAACTGATTCTCTATAGAGCACATTTAGACATGCACGTTTTAATCGCATCAAAACGACAACCAAATTTTATTAAAATCAAATTTTTATGATTTCAAATATTTAATTATTGGCTTTTGAACAAAATTATACAGATTAATCTCAAATTTTAAGGTTTTTACTCGGTTAAAATTAGAACGGAATCTTTATAAAGCCCATTTAGACATATTCCTATTAATCGCATCAAAACGACAACCAAATGTTATTAAATCAAATTTTATGAGTTTAAATATTTAATTATGGGCTTTTGAAAAAAATTATACAAATTAATCTCAAACTTTAAGGTTTTTACTCGGTTAAAATTCGAACGGATTCTCTATAGAGCATATTTAGACATGCTCGTATTAATCGAATCAAAACGACAACCAAATGTTATTAAATCAAATTTTATGATTTCAAATATTTAATTATTAGCTTTTGAACAAAATTATACAGATTAATCTAAAATTTTAAGAATTTTACTCTATTAAAATTAGAACGGAATCTTTATAAAGCCCATTTAGACATGCACGTTTTAATCCCAACAAAACGACAACCAAATGTTATTAAATCAAATTTTATGAGTTTAAATATTTAATTATGGTCTTTTGAACAAAATTATACAAATTAATCTCAAATTCTAAGGTTTTTACTCGGTTAAAATTCGAACGGATTCTCTATAGAGCATATTTTGACATGCTCGTATTAATCGAATCAAAACGACAACCAAATGTTATTTAATCAAATTTTATGAGTTTAAATTTTTAATTATGGGCTTTTGAACAAAATTATACAGATTAATCTGAAATTTTCAGAATTTTACTCTGTTAAAATTAAAACGCAATCTTTATAAAGCACATTTCGTCATGCACGTTTTAATCCCAACAAAACGACAACCAAATGTTATTAATCAAATTTTATGATTTCAAATAATTAATTATTGGCTTTTGAACAAAATTATACAGTTTAATCTAAAATTTTCAGAATTTTACTTGGTTAAAATTAGAACGGATTCTCTATAAAACCTATTTCGACATGCACGTTTTAATCGCAAAAAAACGACAACTAAAATGTTATTAAATCAAATTTTATGAGTTCAAATAATTAATTATTGGCTTTTGAACAAAATTATACAGATTAATCTGAAATTTTCAGAATTTTACTCGGTTAAAGTTAGAACGAAATCTTTATAAAGCCTATTTAGACATGCACGTTTTAATCCCAACAAAACGACAACCAAATGTTATTAAATCAAATTTTATGATTTCAAATATTTAATTATTAGCTTTTGAACAAAATTATACAGATTAATCTAAAATTTTTAGAATTTTACTCGGTTAAAATTAGAACGGATTCTCTATAAAGCCCATTTAGACATGCAAGTTTTAATCGCATCAAAACGACAACCAAAATTTATTAAAATCAAATTTTATGATTTCAAATAATTAATTATTTGCTTTTGAACAAAATTATACAGATTAATCTGAAATTTTCAGAATTTTACTTGGTTAAAATTAGAATGGATTCTCTATAAAGCCTATTTAGACATGCACGTTATAATCGCAACAAAACGACAACCAAAATGTTATTAAATCAAATTTTATGAGTTTAAATAATTAATAATTGGCTTTTGAACAATATTATACAGATTAATCTAAAATTTTCAGAATTTTACTTGGTTAAAATTAGAACGGATTCTCTATAAAGCCTATTTAGACATGCATGTTTTAATCGCAACAAAACGACAACCAAAATGTTATTAAATCAAATTTTATGAGTTTAAATAATTAATAATTGGCTTTTGAACAATATTATACAGATTAATCTGAAATTTTCAGAATTTTACTCGGTTAAAATTAGAACGGAATCTTTATAAAGCCTATTTAGACATGTACGTTTTAATCCCAACAAAACGACAACCAAATGTTATTAAATCAAATTTTATGAGTTTAAATATTTAATTATGGGCTTTTGAACAAAATTATACAAATTAATCTCAAACTTTAAGGTTTTTACTCGGTTAAAATTCGAACGGATTCTCTATAGAGCATATTTAGACATGCTCGTATTAATCAAATCAAAACGACAACCAAATGTTATTTAATCAAATTTTATGAGTTTAAATATTTTATTATGAGGTTTTGAACAAAATTATACAGATTAATCTGAAATTTTTAGAATTTTACTCTGTTAATATTAAAACGGAATCTTTATAAAGCACATTTCGACATGCACGTTTTAATCCCAACAAAACGACAACCAAATGTTATTAAATCAAATTTTATGAGTTTAAATATTTAATTATGGGCTTTTGAACAAAATTATACAAATTAATCTCAAATTTTATGGTTTTTACTCGGTTAAAATTAGATCAAAATCTCTATAAAGCCCATTAAGACATGCACGTTTTAATCCCAACAAAACAACAACAAAATGTTATTAAATCAAATTTTATGATTTCAAATATTTAATTATTAGCTTTTGAATAAAATTATACAGATTAATCTGAAATTTTTAGCATTTTACTCGGTTAAAATTAGAACGGATTCTCTATAAAGCCCATTTAGACATGCAAGTTTTAATCGCATCAAAACGACAACCAAATTTTATTAAAATCAAATTTTATGATTTCAAATAATTAATTATTGGCTTTTGAACAAAATTATACAGATTAATCTAAAATTTTCAGAATTTTACTTGGTTAAAATTAGAACGGATTCTCTATAAAGCCTATTTAGACATGCATGTTTTAATCGCAACAAAACGACAACCAAAATATTATTAAATCAAATTTTATGAGTTGAAATAATTAATTATTGGCTTTTGAACAAAATTATACAGATTAATCTGAAATTTTCAGAATTTTACTCGGTTAAAGTTAGAACGAAATCTTTATAAAGCCTATTTAGACATGCACGTTTTAATCCCAACAAAACGACAACCAAATGTTATTAAATCAAATTTTATGAGTTTAAATATTTAATTATGGGCTTTTGAAAAAAATTATACAAATTAATCTCAAATTTTAAGGTTTTTACTCGGTTAAAATTAGAACAGAATCTCTATAAAGCCCATTAAGACATGCACGTTTTAATCCCAACAAAACGACAACAATATGTTATTAAATCAAATTTTATGATTTCAAATATTTAATTATTAGCTTTTGAATAAAATTATACAGATTAATCTGAAATTTTTAGCATTTTACTCGGTTAAAATTAGAACGGATTCTCTATAAAGCCCATTTAGACATGCAAGTTTTAATCGCATCAAAACGACAACCAAATTTTATTAAAATCAAATTTTATGATTTCAAATAATTAATTATTGGCTTTTGAACAAAATTATACAGATTAATCTCAAATTTTCTGAATTTTACTTGGTTAAAATTAGAACGAATTCTCTATAAAGCCTATTTAGACATGCACGTTTTAATGGCAACAAAACGATAACTAAAATGTTATTAAATCAAATTTTATGAGTTCAAATACTTTATTATGGGCTTCTGAAAAAAATTATACAGATTAATCTCAAATTTTCAACTTTTACTCGGTTAAAATTCGAACAGATTCTCTATCAAGCCCATTTAGACATGCACGTTTTAATCGCATCAAAACGACAACCAAATGTTATTAAATCAAATTTTATGATTTCAAATATTTAATTATTAGCTTTTGAACAAAATTATACAGATTAATCTGAAATTTTCAGAATTTTACTCGGTTAAAATTAGAACGGAATCTCTATAAAGCCCATTTAGACATGCACGGTTTAATCCCATCAAAACGACAACCAAATATTATTAAATTAAATTTTATGAGTTCAAATAGATAATTATAGGCTTTTGAACAAAATTATACAGATTAATCTCAAATTTTCAGAATTTTACTCGGTTAAAATTAGAATGGATTCTCTATAAAGCCTATTTAGAAAAGCACATTCTAATCGAAACAAAACGACAACTAAAATATTATTAAATCAAATTTTATGAGTTCAAATACTTGATTTTGGGCTTTTAAACAAAATTATACAGATTAGTCTCAAATTTTTAGCTTTTACTTTGTTAAAATTCGAACGGAATCTCTATAAAGCCCATTTAGACATGCACGTTTTAATCGCATCAAAACGATAACCAAATTTTATTAAAATCAAATTTTCTGATTTCAAATAATTAATTATTAGCTTTTCAACAAAATTATACAAATTAATCTGAAATTTTCAGAATTTTACTCGGTTAAAATTAGAACGGAATCTCTATAAAGCCCATTTAGACATGCACGGTTTAATCCCATCAAAACGACAACCAAATATTATTAAATTAAATTTTATGAGTTCAAATAGATAATTATAGGCTTTTGAACAAAATTATACAGATTAATCTCAAATTTTCAGAATTTTACTCGGTTAAAATTAGAATGGATTCTCTATAAAGCCTATTTAGAAAAGCACATTCTAATCGAAACAAAACGACAACTAAAATATTATTAAATCAAATTTTATGAGTTCAAATACTTGATTTTGGGCTTTTAAACAAAATTATACAGATTAGTCTCAAATTTTTAGCTTTTACTTTGTTAAAATTCGAACGGAATCTCTATAAAGCCCATTTAGACATGCACGTTTTAATCGCATCAAAACGATAACCAAATTTTATTAAAATCAAATTTTCTGATTTCAAATAATTAATTATTAGCTTTTCAACAAAATTATACAAATTAATCTGAAATTTTCAGAATTTTACTCGGTTAAAATTAGAACGAAATCTCTATAAAACCCATTTAGACATGCACGTTTTAATCCCAATAAAACGACAACCAAATATTATTAAATCAAATTTTATGAGTTTAATTATATAATTATGGGCATTTGAACAAAATTATACAGATTAATCTTAAATTTTAAGGTTTTTACTCCGTTAAAATTTGACCGGATTCTCTATATAGCACATTTAGACATGCTCGTATTAATCGCATCAAAACGAAAACTAAATGTTATTAAATTAAATTTTATGAGTTCAAATAGTTAATTATAGGCTTTTGAACAAAATTATATAGATTAATCTCAAATTTTCAGCTTTTTACTCGGTTAAAATTCGAACGGAATCTCTATAAAACCCATTTATACATGCACGTTTTAATCCCATCAAAACGACAACCAAATTTTTTTAAAATCAAATTTTATGATTTCAAATATTTAATTAATAGCTTTTAAAACAAAATTATACGGATTAATCTGAAATTTTCAGAATTTTAATCGGTTAAAATTAGAACGGAATCTCTATAAAACCCATTTAGACATGCACTGTTTAATCCCATCAAAAAGATAACCAAATTTTATTAAATCAAGTTTTGTGATGTCAAATAATTAATTATTAGCTTTTGAACAAAATTACACAGATTAATCTAAAATTTTCAGAATTTTACTCGGTTAAAATTAGAACGGATTCTCTACAAAGCCTATTTAGACATGCAGGTTTTAATCGCAACAAAATGACAACTAAAATATTATTAAATCAAATTTTATGAGTTTAAATACTTGATTATGGGCTTTTAAACAAAATTAACAGATTAATCTCAAATTTTTAGCTTTTTCTCTGTTAAAATTCGAACGGAATATCTATAAAGCCCATTTAGACATGTGCGTTTTAATCGCATCAAAACGATAACCAAATTTTATTATATCTAATTTTATGAGTTCAAATATTTAATTATGGGCTTTTGAACAAAATTATACAGATTAATCTCAAATTTTAAAGTTTTTACTCGATTAAAATTCGAACGGATTCACTATAGAGCACATTTAGACATGCTCGTATTAATCGCATCAAAACGACAACCAAATGTTATTAAATTAAATTTTATGAGTTCAAATAGTTAATTATAGGATTCTGAACAAAATTTTATTGATTAATCTCGAATTTTAAGCTTTTTACTCGGTTAAAATTTGAACGGAATCTCTATAAAGCCCTTTTAGACATTCACATTTTTATCGCATCAAAACGACAATCAAATTTTATTAAAATCAAATTTTATGATTTCAAATAATTAATTATTTGCTTTTGAACAAAATTATACAGATTAATTTGAAATTTTCAGAATTTTACTCGGTTAAAATTAGAACGGAATCTCTATAAAGCCCATTTAGACATGCACCTTTTAATCCCAACAAAACAACAACCGAATGTTATAAAATCAAATTTTATGAGTTTAAATATTTAATTATGGGCTTTCGAACAAAATTGTACAAATTAATCTCAAATTTTAAGGTTTTTACTCCGTTAAAATTCGAACGGATTCTCTATAGAGCACATTTAGACATGCTCGTATTAATCGCGTCAAAACGAAAACCAAATATTATTAAATTAAATTTTATGAGTTCAAATAGTTAATTATATGCTTTTTAACAAAATTATACAGATTAATCTTAAATTTTCAGCTTTTTACTCGGTTATAATTCGAACGGAATCTCTATAAAGCCCATTTAGACATGCACATTTTAATTGCATCCAAACGACAAACAAATTTTATTAAAATCAAATTTTATGATTTCAAATATTTAATTATTAGCTTTTGAACAAAATTATACAGATTAATCACAAATTTTTAGAATTTTACTTGGTTAAATTTAGAACGGATTCTCTATAAATCCTATTTAGACATACACGTTTTAATCGCAACAAAACGATAACTAAAATGTTATTAAATCAAATTTTATGAGTTCAAATACTTGATTATGGGCTTTTAAACAAAATTATACAGATTAATCTCAAATTTTCAGTTTTTACTTGGTTAAAAAATTTGAACAGAATCTCTATAAAGCCTATTTAGACATGCACGTTTTAATCGCATCAAAACGATAACCAAATTTTATTAAATCAAATTTTATGAGTTTAGATATTTAATTATGGGCTTTTGAAAAAAATTACACAGATTAATCTCAAATTTTATGGTTTTTACTCGGTTAAAATTCGAACGGATTCACTATAGAGCACATTTAGACATGCTCGTATTAATCGCATCAAAACGACAACCAAATATTATTAAATTATATTTTACGAGTTCAAATAGTTAATTATAGGCTTCTGAAAAAATTATATAGATTAATCTCAAATTTTTAGCTTTTTACTCGGTTAAAATTTGAACGGAATCTCTATAAAGCCCATTTAGACATGCAAATTTTAATCGTATCAAAACGACAACCAAATTTTATTAAAATCAAAATTTATGATTTCAAATAATTAATTATTAGCTTTTCAACAAAATTATACAGATTAATCTGAAATTTTCAATATTTTACTTGGTTAAAATTAGAACGGAATCTCTATAAAGCCCATTTAGACATGCACGTTTTAATCCCAATAAAAGGACAACCAAATATTATTAAATCAAATTTTATGAGTTTAATTATTTAATTATGGGCATTTGAACAAAATTTTAGAGCTTAATCTCAAATTTTAAGGTTTTTACTCCGTTAAAATTCGAACAGATTCTCTATAGATCACATTTAGACATTCTCGTATTAATCGCATCAAAACGACAACCAAATGTTATTAAATTAAATTTTATGCATGAGTTCAAATGGTTAATTATAGGCTTTTGAACAAAATTATATAGATTAATCTTAAATTTTCAGCTTTTTACTCGGTTAAAATTTAAACGGAATCTCTATAAAGCCCATTTAGACATGCAAATTTTAATCGCATCAAAACGACGACAAAATTTTATTAAAATCAAATTTTCTGATTTCAAATAATTAATTATTGGCTTTTGAACAAAATTATACAGATTAATCTAAAATTTTCAGAATTTTACTCGGTTAAAATTAGAACGGAATCTCTATAAAGCCTATTTAGACATGCACGTTTTAATCGCAACAAAACGACAACTAAAATGTTATTAAATCAAATTTTATGAGTTCAAATACTTAATTATGGGAATTTGAACAAAATTATAGAGCTTAATCTCAAATTTTAAGGTTTTTGCTCCGTTAAAATTCGAACGGATTCTCTATAGAGCACATTTAGACATTCTCGTATTAATCGCATCAAAACGACAACCAAATATTTTAAAATTAAATTTTATGAGTTCAAATAGTTAATTATAGGCTTTTGAACAAAATTATATAGATTAATCTTAAATTTTCAGCTTTTTTTCGGTTAAAATTTGAACGAAATTTCTATAAAGCCCATTTAGACATGCAAATTTTAATCGTATCAAAACGACAACCAAATTTTATTAAAATCAAATTTTATGATTTCAAATAATTAATTATTCGCTTTTGAACAAAATTATACAGATTAATCGAAAATTTTCAATATTTTACTCGGTTAAAATTAGAACGGAATCTCTATAAAGCCCATTTAGACATACACGTTTTAATCCCAATAAAACGACAACCAAATATTATTAAATCAAATTTTATGAGTTTAATTATTTAATTATGGGCATTTGAATAAAATTATAGAGCTTAATCTCAAATTTTAAGGTTTTTACTCCGTTAAAATTCGAACGGATTCTCTATAGAGCATATTTAGACATTCTCGTACTAATCGCATCAAAACGACAACCAAATGTTATTAAATTAAATTTTATGAGTTCAAATTGTTAATTATAGGCTTTTGAACAAAATAATACAGATTAATCTCAAATTTTCAGCTTTTTACTCTGTTAAAATTCGAATGGAATCTTTATAGAACCAATTTAGACATGCACATTTTAATCCCATCAAAACGACAACCAAATATTATTAAAATCAAATTTTATGATTTCAAATATTTAATTATTAGCTTTTAAAACAAAATTATACAGATTAATCTGAAAATTTCAGAATTTTACTCGGTTAAAATTAGAACGGAATCTCCATAAAGCCCATTTAGACATGCACGGTTTAATCCCATCAAAAATATAACCAAATTTTATTAAATCAAGTTTTGTGATGTCAGATAATTAATTATTAGCTTTTGAAAAAAATTATACAGATTAAATAGAGCATATTTAGACATGCTCGTATTAATCGCATCCAAACGAAAACCAAATGTTATTAAATTAAATTTTATGAGTTCAAATATTTAATTATAGGATTTTAAACAAAATTATACAGATTAATCTCAAATTTTCAACTTTTTACTCAGTTAAAATTCGAACGGAATCTCTATAAAGCCCATTTAGACATGCACGTTTTAATCGCATCAAAACGACAACCAAATTTTATTAAAATCAAATTTTAGGATTTCAAATAATTAATTATTAGCTTTTGAACAAAATTATACAGATTAATCTAAAATTTTCTGAATTTTACTCGGTTAAAATTAGAACGGAATCTCTATAAATCCTATTTAGACATGTACGTTTTAATCCCAACAAAACGAGAACCAAATGTTATTAAATCAAATTTTATGAGTATAAATTTTTAATTATGGGCTTTTGAACAAAATTATACAGATTAATCTCAAATTTTAAGGTTTTTACTCAGATAAAATTCGAACGAATTCTCTATAGAGCACATTTAGACATGCTCATATTAATCGCATCAAAACGACAACCAAATGTTATTAACTTAAATTTTATGAGTTCAAATAGTTAATTATAGGCTTTTGAACAAATTTATACAGATTAATCTCAAATTTTCAGCATTTTACTCAGTTAAAATTCGAACGAAATCTCTATAAAGTCCATTTAGACATGCACGTTTTAATCGCATCAAAACGACAACCAAATTTTATTAAAATCAAATTTTATAATTTCAAATATTTAATTATTAGCTTTTGAACAAAATTAGTCAGATTAATCTGAAATTTTTAGAATTTTACTCAGTTAAAATTAGAACGGAATCTCTATAAAGCCTATTTAGACATGCACATTTTAATCCCAACAAAACGACAACAAAATGTTATTAAATCAAATTTTATAAGTTTAAATATTTAATTATAGGCTTTTGAACAAAATTATACAGATTAATCTTAAATTTTAAGGGTTTTATGCGGTTAAAATTCGAACGGATTCTCTATAAAGCACCTTTAGACATGCTCGTTTTAATTGCATCAAAACGATAACCAAATTTCATTAAGATCAAATTTTATGATTTCAAATAATTAATTATTAGCTTTTGAACAAAATTATACAGATTAATCTAAAATTTTAAGAATTTTACTCGGTTAAAATTCGAACGGAATCTCTATAAAGCCTATTTAGACATACAAGTTTTAATCCCAACAAAACGATAACCAAATGTTATTAAGTCAAATTTTATGAGTTGAAATATTTAATTATGGGCTTTTGAACAAAATTATACAGATTAATCTCAAATTTTCAGCTTTTTACTCGGTTAAAATTCGAACGGATTCTCTATAGAGCACATTTAGACATGCTCGTACTAATCGCATAAAAACGACAACCAAATGTTATTAAATTAAATTTTATGAGTTCAAATAGTTAATTATAGGCTTCTGAATAAAATTATACAGATTAATCTCAAATTTTCAGATTTTTACACGGTTAAAATTCGAACGGAATCTCTATAAAGCCCATTTAGACACGCACGTTTTAATCGTATCAAAACGATAACCAAATTTAATTAAAATCAAATTTTATGATTTCCCATTTAGACATGCACGTTTTAATCGCATCGAAACGACAACAAAATTTTATTCAAATCAAATTTTATGTTTTAAAATATTTAAATATTAGCTTTTGAAAAAAATATACAAATTAATCTGAAATTTTCAAAATTTTACTCGGTTAAAATTAGAACGGAATCTCTATAAAGCTCATTTAGACATGCACATTTTAATCCAACAAAACGACAACCAAATGTTATTAAATCAAATTTTATGAGTTTAAATATTTAATTATGGGCTTTTAAACAAAATTATACAAATTAATCTCAAATTTTAAGGATTATACTCGGTTAAAATTCGAACGGATTCTCTATAGAGAAAATTTAGACATGCACGTTTTAATCGCATCAAAACGACAACCAAATTTTATTAAAATCAAATTTTATGATTTCAAATAATTAATTATTAGCTTTTGAACAAAATTATATAGATTAATCTAAAATTTTCAGAATTTTACTCGGTTAAAATTCGAACGGAATCTCTATAAAGCCCAATTAGACATGCACGTTTTAATCGCATCAAAACGACAACCAAATTATATTAATATCAAATTTTATGATTTCAAATTTTTAATTATTGGCTTTTGAACAAAATTATACAGATTAATTATGAGTTTAAATATTTAATTATGGGCTTGTGAAAAAAATTATACAGATTAATCTCAAATTTTAAGGTTTTTACTCGGTTAAAATTAGAACGGAATCTCTATAAAGCCCATTTAGAAATGCACGTTTTAATCCCAACAAAACGACAACTAAAATGTTATTAAATCACTATAGAGCACATTTAGACATTCTCGAATTAATCGCATCAAAACGACAACCAAATGTTATTACATTAAATTTTATGAGTTCAAATAGTTAATTATAGGCTTTTGAACAAATTATATAGATTAATATTAAATTTTAAGCTTTTTACTCGGTTAAAATTCGAACGAAATCTCTATAAAGCCCATTTAGACATGCACGTTTTAATCGCATCAAAACGACAACCAAATTTTATTAAAATCAAATTTTATGATTTCAAATATTTAATTATTAGCTTTTGACCAAAATTATACAGATTAATCTGAAATTTTCAGAATTTTACTCTGTTAAAATTAGAATGAAATCTTTATAAAGCAAATTTAGACATGCACGTTTTAATCCCAACAAAACGACAACAAAATGTTATTAAATTAAATTTTATGAGTTTAAATATTTAATTATGGGCTTTTGAACAAAATTATACAGATTAATCTCAAATTTTAAGGGTGTTACTCGGTTAAAATTCGAACGGATTCTCTATAAATCACTTTTAGACATGCTCGTTTTTATCGCATCAAAACGACAACCAAATTTTATTAAAATCAAATTTTATGATTTCAAATATTTAATTATTAGCTTTTGAACAAAATTATACAGATTAATCTCAAATTTTCAGAATTTTACTCTGTTAAAATTAGAACGAATTCTCTATAAAGTCTATTTAGACATACACGTTTTAATCACAACAAAACGGCAACTAAAATGTTATTAAATGAAATTTTATGAGTTCAAATACTTAATTATGAGCTGTTGAACAAAATTATACAAATTAATCTCAAATTTTTAGCTTTTTACTCGGCTAAAATTCGAACGGAATCTCAATAATGCCCATTTAGACATGCACGTTTTAATCCCAACAAAACTATAACCAAATTTTATTAAATCAAATTTTATGATGTAAAATAATTAATTATTAGCTTTTCAACAAAATTATATAGATTATTCTCAAATTTTCAGAATTTTACTCGGTTAAAATTTGAACGGATTATTAAATCAAATTTTATGATGTAAAATAATTAATTATATAGATTATTCTCAAATTCTCAAATTTTCAGAATTTTACTCGGTTAAAATAATTAAATCAAATTTTATGATGTAAAATAATTAATTATTAGCCTATTTAGACATGCACGTTTTATTCGCAACAAAATAACAACTAAAATATTATTAAATCAAATTTTATGAGTTCAAATACTTGATTTTGGGCTTTTGAACAAAATTACACAGATTAATCTCAAATTTACAGCTTTTACTTGCTTAAAATTCGAACGGAATCTCTGTAAAGCCCATTGAGACATGCACGTTTTAATCGCATCAAAACGATAACCAAATTTTATTAAATCAAATTTTATGAGTTCAAATATTTAATTATGGTCTTTTGAACAAAATTATACAGATTAATCTAAAATTTTAAGGTTTTTACACAGTTAAAATTCGAACGGATTCACTATAGAGCACATTTAGACATGCACGCTTTAATCGCATCAAAACGACAACCAAATTTTATTAAAATCAAATTTTATGATTTCAAATATTTAATTATTAGCTTTTGACCAAAATTATACAGATTAATCTGAAATTTTCAGAATTTTACTCGGTTAAAATTAGAACGGAATCTCTATAAAGCCCATTTAGATATGCACGGTTTAATCCCATCAAAACGACAACCAAATGTTATAAATTAAATTTTATGAGTTCAAATAGTTAATTATAGGCTTTTGAACAAAATTATACAGATTAATCTTAAATTTTCAGAATTTCACTAGGTTAAAATTAGAACGGATTCTCTATAAAGCCTATTTAGAAATGCACGTTTTAATCGCAATAAAACGACAACTAAAATATTATTAAATCAAATTTTATGAGTTCAAATACTTGATTACGGTCTTTTGAACAAAATTATACAGATTAGTCTCAAATTTTTAGCTTTTACTCTATTAAAATTCGAACGGAATCTCTATAAAGCCCATTTAGACATGCATGTTTTAATCGCATCAAAACGATAACCAAATTTTATTAAATCAAATTTTATGAGTTCAAATATTTAATTATGGTCTTTTGAACAAAATTATACAGATTAATCTCAAATTTTAAGGTTTTTACTCAGTTAAAATTCGAACGGATTCACTATAGAGCACATTTAGACATGCTTGTATTAATCGCATCAAAACGATAACCAAATGTTTTTAAATTAAATTTTGTGAGTTCAAACAGTTAATTATAGGATTCTGAACAAAATTATACATATTAATCTCAAATTTTAAGGTTTTTACTCGGTTAAAATTCGAACGAAATCTCTATAAAGCCCATTTAGACATGCACGTTTTAATCCCAACAAAACGACAACCAAATGTTATTAAATCAAATTTTATGAGTTTAAATATTTAATTATGGGCTTCTGAACCAAATTACACAGATTAATCTAGAATTTTAAGGTTTTTACTCCGTTAAAATTCGAACGGATTCTCTATAAAATTATATGATGTCAAATAATTAATTATTAGCTTTTGTTAAAATTATACAGATTAATCTCAAATTTTCAGAATTTTACTCGGTTTAAATTAGAACGGATTCTCTATAAAGCCTATTTAGGCATGCACATTTTAATCGCAACAAAACGACAACTAAAATATTATTAAATCAAATTTTATGAGTTCAAATACTTGATTATGGGCTTTTGAACAAAATTATACAGATTAATCTCAAATTTTCAGCTTTTACTCGGTTAAAATTCGAACAGAATCTCTATAAAGCCCATTTAGACATGCACGTTTTAATCGCATCAAAACAATAAACAAATTTTATTAAATCAAATTTTATGAGTTTAAATATTTAATTATGATCTTTTGAACAAAATTATACAGATTAATCTCAAATTTTAAGGTTTTTACTCTGTTAAAATTCGAACGGATTCACTATAGAGCATATTTAAACATGCTCCTATTAATCGCATCCAAACGATAACCAAATGTTAATAAATTAAATTTTATGAGTTCAAATAGTTAATTATAGGCTTCTGAACAAAATTATACATATTAATCTCAAATTTTCTGCTTTTTACTCGGTTAAAATTCGAACGGAATCTCTATAAAGCCCATTTAGAAAGGTTTGTTTTAATCGCATCAAAACGACAACAAAATTTTATTAAAATCAAATTTTACGATTTCAAATATTTAATTATTAACTTTTGAACAAAATTATACAGATTAATCTCAAATTTTCAGAATTTTACTTGGTTAAAATTAGAACGGATTCTCTATAAAGCCTATTTAGACATGCAAGTTTTAATCACAACAAAACGACAACTAAAATGTTATTAAATTAAATATTATGAGTTCAAATACTTTATTGTGGGCTTTTGAACAAAATTATACAGATTAATCTCAAATTTTCAACTTTTACTCGGTTAAAATTCCATCGGATTCTCTATAAAGCCCATTTAGACATGCACGTTTTAATCGCATCAAAACGACACCCAAAAGTTATTAAATAAAATTTTATGATTTCAAATATATAATTATAAGCTTTTGAACAAAATTATACAGATTAATCTGAAATTTTTAGAATTTTACTCAGTTAAAATTAGAACGGAATCTCTATAAAGCCCATTTAGACATGCACGCTTTAATCGCATCAAAACGACAACAAAATTTTATTATAATACAATTTTATGATTTCAAATAATTAATTATTAGCTTTTGACCAAAATTATACAGATTAATCTGAAATTTTCAGAATTTTACTCGGTTAAAATTAGAATGGAATCTCTAGAAGCCTATTTAGACATGCAAGTTTTAATCCCAACAAAATGACAACCAAATGTTATTAAATCAAATTTTATGAGTTTAAATATTTAATTATGGGCTTTTGAACAAAATTATACAGATTAATCTCAAATTTTAAGGTTTTTACTCCGTTAAAATTCGCACGGATTCTCTATAGAGTACATTTAGACATGCTAGTATTAATCTCATCAAAACGACAACCAAATGTTATTAAATTAAATTTTATGAGTTCAAATAGTTAATTATAGGCTTTTGAACAAAATTATACAGATTAATCTCAAATTTTCAGCTTTTTACTCAGTTAAAATTCGAAAGGATTCTCTATAAAGCCTATTTAAAAATGCACGTTTTAATCGCAATAAAACGATAACTAAAATATTATTAAATCAAATTTTAAGAGTTCAAATACTTGATTACGGTCTTTTGAACAAAATTATACAGATTAGTCTCAAATTTTTAGCTTTTACTCTATTAAAATTCGAACGGAATCTCTATAAAGCCAATTTAGACATGCACATTTTAATCGCATCAAAACGATAACTAAATTTTATTAAATCAAATTTTATGAGTTCAAATATTTAATTATGGTCTTTTGAACAAAATTATACAGATTAATCTCAAACTTTAAGGTTTTTACTCAGTTAAAATTCGAACGGATTCAATATAGAGCACATTTAGACATGCTTGTATTAATCGAATCAAAACGATAACCAAATGTTTTTAAATTAAATTTTGTGAGTTCAAACAGTTAATTATAGGATTCTGAACAAAATTATATATATTAATCTCAAATTTTCAGCTTTTTACTCGGTTAAAATTCGAACGAAATCTCTATAAAGCCCATTTAGACATGCACGTTTTAATCGCATCAAAACGACAATCAAATTTTATTAAAATCAAATTTTATGATTTCATATATTTCATTATTATCTTTTGAACAAAATTATACATATTAATCTGAAATTTTCAGAATTTTACTCGGTTAAAATTAGAACGAAATCTCTATAAAGCCCATTTAGACATACACGTTTTAATCCCTACAAAACGACAACCAAATGTTAGTAAATCAAATTTTATGAGTTTAAATATTTAATTATGGGCTTTTGAACCAAATTACACAGATTAATCTCAAATTTTAAGGTTTTTACTCCGTTAAAATTCGAACGGATTCTCTATAGAGCATATTTAGACATGCTCGTATTAATCGCATCAAAACGACAACCAAATGTTATTAAATTAAATTTTATGAGTTCAAATAGTTAATTATAGGGTTTTGAACAAAATTATATAGATTAATCTCAAATTTTCAGCTTTTTACTTGGTTAAAATTTGAACGGAATCTCTATAAAGCCCATTTAGACATGCACGTTTTAATCGCATCAAAACGAAAACAAAATTTTATTATAATCAAATTTTATGATTTCAAATAATTAATTATTAGCTTTTGAATAAAATTATACAGATTAATCTGAAATTTTCAGAATTTTACTCGGTTAAAATTAGAATGGAATCTCTATAAAGCTCATTTAGCCATGCACGTTTTAATCCCAACAAAATGACAACCAAATGTTATTAAATTAAATTTATGAGTTTAAATATTTAATTATGGGTTTTGAACAAAATTATACAGATTAATCTCAAATTTTAAGGTTTTTACCCCGTTAAAATTCGAACGGATTCTCTATAGAGCATATTTAGACATGCTCTTATTAATCGCATCAAAACGACAAAAAAATGTTATTAAATTAAATTTTATGAGTTCAAATAGTTTATTATAGGCTTTTGAACAAAATTATACAGATTAATCTCAAATTTTAAGCTTTTTACTCAGTTAAAATTTGAACGAAATATCTATAAATCTCATTTAGACATGCACATTTTAATCGTATCAAAACGACAACCAAATTTTATTAATATCAAATTTTATGATGTAAAATTATATAGATTATTCTCAAATTCTCAAATTTTCAGAATTTTACTCGGTTAAAATAATTAGATCAAATTTTATGATGTAAAATAATTAATTATTAGCCTATTTAGACATGCACGTTTTATTCGCAACAAAATAACAACTAAAATATTATTAAATCAAATTTTATGAGTTCAACTAAAAAAATATACAAATTAATCTAAAATTTTCAAAATTTTACTATGTTAAAATTAGAACGGAATCTCTATAAAGCCCATTTAGACATGCACGTTTTAATCGCATCAAAACGAAAACCAAATTTTATTAAAATCAAATTTTATGATTTCAAATATGTAATTATTAGCTTTTGAACAAAATTATACAGATTAATCTCAAATTTTCAGAATTTTACTTGGTTAAAATTAGAACGGATTCTCTATAAAGCCTATTTAGACTTGCACGATTTAATCGCAACAAAACGACAATTAAAATGTTATTAAATCAAATTTTATCAATTCAAATACTTGATTATGGGCTTTTGAACAAAATTATACAGATTAATCTAAAATTTTCAGCTTTTACTCGGTTAAAATTCGAACGGAATCTCTATAAAGCCTATTTAGACATGCACGTTTTAATCGCATCAAAACGATAACTAAATTTTATTAAATCAAATTTTATGAGTTCAAATATTTAATTATGGGCTTTTGAACAAAATTACACAGATTAATCTTAGATTTTAAGGTTTTTACTCGGTTAAAATTCGAACGGATTCACTATAGAGCACATTTAGACGTGCTCGTATTAATCGCATCAAAACGACAACCAAATGTTATTAAATTAAATTTTATGAGTTCAAATAGTTAATTATAGGATTCTGAACAAAATTATACAGATTAATCTCAAATTTTAAGCTTTTTACTCGGTTAAAATTCGAACGGAATCTCTATAAACCCATTTAGACATGCACGTTTTAATCGCAACAAAACGACAACCAAATTTTATTAAAATCAAATTTTATGATTTCAAATAATTAATTTTTAGCTTTTGAACAAAATTATACAGATTAATCTAAAATTTTTAGAATTTTACTCGGTTAAAATTAGAACGGTATCTCTATAAAGCCCATTTAGCCATGCACGTTTTAATCCCAACAAAACTACAACCAAATGTTATTAAATTAAATTTTATGAGTTTAAGTATTTAATTATGGGCTTTTGAACAAAATTATACAGATTAATCTCAAATTTTAAGGTTTTCACTCAGTTAAAATTCGAATGGATTCTCTATAGAGCACATTTAGACTTGCTCGTATTAATCGCATCAAAACGATAATAAAATGTTATTAAATTAAATTTTATGAGTTCAAATAGTTAATTATAGTCTTTTGAACAAAATTATACAGATTAATCTCAAATTTTCAGCTTTTTACTCGGTTAAAATTCGAACGGAATCTCTATAAAGCCCATTTAGACATGAACGTTTTAATCGCAATAAAACGAAAACCAAATTTAATTAAAATCAAATTTTACGATTTCAAATATTTAATTATTAGCTTTTGAACAAAATTATATAGATTAATCTAAAATATTCAGAATTTTACTTGGTTAAAATTAGAACGGAATCTCTATAAAGCCTATTTAGACATGCACGTTTTAATTCCAATAAAACGACAACCAAATGTTATTAAATCAAATTTTATGAGTTTAAATATTTAATTATTGGCTTTTAAACCAAATTATACAGATTAATCTCAAATTTTAAGGTTTTTACTCCGTTAAAATTCCAACGGATTCTCTATAGAGCACATTTAGACATGCTCGTACTAATCGCATCAAAACGACAATCAAATGTTATTAAATTAAATTTTATGAGTTCAAATAGTTAATTATAGGCTTTTGAACAAAATTATACAGATTAATCTCAAATTTTCAGCTTTTTACTCCGTTAAAATTCGAACGGAAACTCTATAAAGCCCCTTTAGACATGCAAGGTTTAATCCCATCAAAAAGATAACCAAATTTTATTAAATCAAGTTTTATGATGTCAAATAATTAATTATTAGCTTTTGTTAAAATTATACAGATTAATCTCAAATTTTCAGAATTTTACTCGGTTTAAATTAGAACGAATTCTCTATAAAGCCTATTTAGACATGCACGTTTTAATCGCAACAAAACGACAACTAAAATGTTATTATATCAAATTTTATCAGTTCAAATACTTGATTATGAGATTTTTAACAAAATTATACAGATTAATCTCAAATTTTCAGCTTTTACTCGGTTAAAATTCGAACGGAATCTCTATAAAGCCCATTTAGACATGCACGTTTTAATCGCATCAAAACAATAAAAAAATTTTATTAAATCAAATTTTATGAATTCAAATATTTAATTATGGTCTTTTGAACAAAATTATACAGATTAATCTCAAATTTTAAGGTTTTTACTCAGTTAAAATTCGAACGGATTCAATATAGAGCACATTTAGACATGCTTGTATTAATCGCATCAAAACGATAACCAAATGTTTTTAAATTAAATTTTGTGAGTTCAAACAGTTAATCTCAAATTTTATTAAAATTTTATGATTTCATATATTTCATTATTATCTTTTGAACAAAATTATACATATTAATCTGAAATTTTCAGAATTTTACTCGGTTAAAATTAGAACGAAATCTCTATAAAGCCCATTTAGACATACACGTTTTAATCCCAACAAAACGACAACCAAATGTTAGTAAATCAAATTTTATGAGTTTAAATATTTAATTATGGGCTTCTGAACCAAATTACACAGATTATTCTAGAATTTTAAGGTTTTTACTCCGTTAAAATTCGAACGGATTCTCTATAGAGCATATTTAGACATGCTCGTATTAATCGCATCAAAACGACAACCAAATGTTATTAAATTAAATTTTATGAGTTCAAATAGTTAATTATAGGCTTTTGAACAAAATTATATAGATTAATCTCAAATTTTCAGCTTTTTACTTGGTTAAAATTTGAACGGAATCTCTATAAAGCCCATTTAGACATGCACGTTTTAATCGCATCAAAACGACAACAAAATTTTATTATAATCAAATTTTATGATTTCAAATAATTAATTATTAGCTTTTGAATAAAATTATACAGATTAATCTGAAATTTTCAGAATGTTACTCGGTCAAAATTAGAATGGAATCTCTATAAAGCTCATTTAGACATGCACGTTTTAATCCCAACAAAACGACAACCAAATGTTATTAAATTAAATTTATGAGTTTAAATATTTAATTATGGGTTTTGAACAAAATTATACAGATTAATCTCAAATTTTAAGGTTTTTACCCTGTTAAAATTCGAACGGATTCTCTATCGAGCATATTTAGACATGCTCGTATTAATCGCATCAAAACAACAACCAAATGTTATTAAATTAAATTTTATGAGTTCAAATAGTTAATTATAGGCTTCTAAACATAATTATATAGATTAATCTCAAATTTTCAGCTTTTTACTTGGTTAAAATTTGAACGGAATCTCTATAAAGCCCATTTAAACATGCACGTTTTAATCGTATCAAAACGACAACAAAATTTTATTATAATCAAATTTTATGATTTCAAATAATTTATTATTAGCTTTTGAACAAAATTATACAGATTAATCTTAAATTTTCAGAATTTTACTCCGTTAAAATTAGAATGGAATCTCTATAAAGCCCATTTAGACATGCACGTTTTAATCCCAACAAAACGACAACCAAATGTTATTAAATTAAATTTTATGAGTTTAAATATTTAATTATGGGTTTTGAACAAAATTATACAGATTAATCTCAAATTTTAAGGTTTTTACCCCGTTAAAATTCGAACGGATTCTCTATAGAGCATATTTAGACATGCTCGTTTTAATCCCAACAAAACGACAACCAAATGTTATTAGATTAAATTTTATGAGTTTAAATATTTAATTATGGGTTTTGAACAAAATTATACAGATTATTCTCAAATTTTAAGGTTTTTACCCCGTTAAAATTCGAACGGATTCTCTATAGAGCATATTTAGACATGCTCGTATTAATCGCATCAAAACGACAAAAAAATGTTACTAAATTAAATTTTATGAGTTCAAATAGTTTATTATAGGCTTTTGAACAAAATTATACAGATTAATCTCAAATTTTAAGCTTTTTACTCAATTAAAATTTGAACGAAATATCTATAAATCTCATTTAGACATGCACATTTTAATCGTATCAAAACGACAACCAAATTTTATTAATATCAAATTTTATGATGTAAAATTATATAGATTATTCTCAAATTCTCAAATTTTCAGAATTTTACTCGGTTAAAATAATTAGATCAAATTTTATGATGTAAAATAATTAATTATTAGCCTATTTAGACATGCACGTTTTATTCGCAACAAAATAACAACTAAAATATTATTAAATCAAATTTTATGAGTTCAACTAAAAAAATATACAAATTAATCTAAAATTTTCAAAATTTTACTATGTTAAAATTAGAACGGAATCTCTATAAAGCCCATTTAGACATGCACGTTTTAATCGCATCAAAACGACAACCAAATTTTATTAAAATCAAATTTTATGATTTCAAATATGTAATTATTAGCTTTTGAACAAAATTATACAGATTAATCTCAAATTTTCAGAATTTTACTTGGTTAAAATTAGAACGGATTCTCTATAAAGCCTATTTAGACTTGCACGATTTAATCGCAATAAAACGACAACTAAAATGTTATTAAATCAAATTTTATCAATTCAAATACTTGATTATGGGCTTTTGAACAAAATTATACAGATTAATCTAAAATATTCAGAATTTTACTCTGTTAAAATTAGAACGGAATCTCTATAAAGCCTATTTAGACATGCACGTTTTAATTCCAATAAAACGACAACCAAATGTTATTAAATCAAATTTTATGAGTTTAAATATTTAATTATGGGCTTTTGAACCAAATTATACAGATTAATCTCAAATTTTAAGGTTTTTACTCCGTTAAAATTCCAACGGATTCTCTATAGAGCACATTTAGACATGCTCGTACTAATCGCATCAAAACGACAATCAAATGTTATTAAATTAAATTTTATGAGTTCAAATAGTTAATTATAGGCTTTTGAACAAAATTATACAGATTAATCTCAAATTTTCAGCTTTTTACTCCGTTAAAATTCGAACGGAAACTCTATAAAGCCCCTTTAGACATGCAAGGTTTAATCCCATCAAAAAGATAACCAAATTTTATTAAATCAAGTTTTATGATGTCAAATAATTAATTATTAGCTTTTGTTAAAATTATACAGATTAATCTCAAATTTTCAGAATTTTACTTGGTTTAAATTAGAACGAATTCTCTATAAAGCCTATTTAGACATGCACGTTTTAATCGCAACAAAACGACAACTAAAATGTTATTAAATCAAATTTTATGAGTTCAAATACTTGATTATAGGATTTTTAACAAAATTATACAGATTAATCTCAAATTTTCAGCTTTTACTCGGTTAAAATTCGAACGGAATCTCTATAAAGCCCATTTAGACATGCACGTTTTAATCGCATCAAAACAATAAACAAATTTTATTAAATCAAATTTTATGAGTTCAAATATTTAATTATGGTCTTTTGAACAAAATTATACAGATTAATCTCAAATTTTAAGGTTTTTACTCAGTTAAAATTCGAACGGATTCAATATAGAGCATATTTAGACATGCTCGTATTAACCGCATCCAAACGATAACCAAATGTTATTAAATTAAATTTTATGAGTTCAAATAGTTAATTATAGGCTTCTGAACAAAATTATACATATTAATCTCAAATTTTCAGCTTTTTACTCGGTTAAAATTCGAACGGAATCTCTATAAAGCCCATTTAGACATGTTTGTTTTAATCGCATCAAAACGACAACAAAATTTAATTAAAATCAAATTTTACGATTTCAAATATTTAATTATTAGCTTTTGAACAAAATTATACAGATTAATCTCAAATTTTCAGAATTTTAGTCGGTTAAAATTAGAACTAAATTTTATTAAATCAAATTTTATGATTTGAAATATTTAATTATTAGATTTTGAACAAAATTATACCAATTAATCTAAAATTTTCAGAATTTTACTCGGTTAAAATTTGAACGGAATCTCTATAAAGCCCATTTAGACATGCACATTTTAATCCCAACAAAACGACAACCAAATGTTATTAAATCAAATTTTATGAGTTTAAATATTTATTTATGGGCTTTTGAACAAAATTATACAGATTAATCTCAAATTTTAAGGTTTTTACTCTGTTAAAATTCGAACGGATTCTCTATAGAGCACATTTAGACATGCTTGTATTAATCGCATCCAAACGACAACCAAATGTTATTAAATTATATTTTATGAGTTCAAATAGTTAATTATAGGCTTGTGAACAAAATTATACAGATTAATCTCTAATTTTCAGCTTTTTTCTCGGTTAAAATTCGAACGGAATCTCTATAAAGCCCATTTAGACATGCATCGTTTTATTCGCATCAAAACGACAACCACATTTTATTAAAATCAAATTTTATGATTTCAAATAATTAATTATTAGCTTTTGAACAAAATTATACAGATTAATCTGAAATTTTCAGAATTTTACTTGGTTAAAATTAGAATGGAATATCTATAAAGCCCATTTAGACATGCACATTTTAGTCCCAATAAAACGACAACCAAATGTTATTAAATCAAATTTTATGAGTTCAAATATTTAATTATGGTCTTTTGAACAAAATTATACAGATTAATCTCAAATTTTAAGGTTTTTACTCAGTTAAAATTCGAACGGATTCACTATAGAGCACATTTAGACATGCTCATATTAATCGCATCCAAACGATAACCAAATGTTATTAAATTAAATTTTATGAGTTCAAATAGTTAATTATAGGCTTCTGAACAAAATTATACAGATTAATCTCAAATTTTCAGCTTTTTACTCGGTTAAAATTCGAACGGAATCTCTATAAAGCCCATTTAGACATGTTTGTTTTAATCGCATCAAAACGATAACCAAATTTTATTAAAATCAAATTTTATGATTTCAAATATTTAATTATTAGCTTTTGAGCAAAATTATACAGATTAATCTCAAATTTTCAAAATTTTAGTCGGTTAAAATTAGAACCAAATTTTATTAAATCAAATTTTATGATTTGAAATATTTAATTATTAGATTTTGAACAAAATTATACAGATTAATCTCAAATTTTCAGAATTTTACTCGGTTAAAATTCGAACGGAATCTCTATAAAGCCCATTTAGACTTGTTTGTTTTAATCGCATCAAAACGATAACCAAATTTTATTAAAATCAAATTTTATGATTTCAAATATTTAATTATTAGCTTTTGAGCAAAATTATACAGATTAATCTCAAATTTTCAAAATTTTAGTCGGTTAAAATTAGAACCAAATTTTATTAAATCAAATTTTATGATTTGAAATATTTAATTATTAGATTTTGAACAAAATTATACAGATTAATCTCAAATTTTCAGAATTTTACTCGGTTAAAATTAGAACGGAATCTCTATAAAGCCCATTTAGACATGCACATTTTAATCCCAACAAAACGACAACCAAATGTTAAAATTCACAATAAAACGACAACTAAAATATTATTAGTTCAAATTTTATGAGTTCAAATACTTGATTATGGGCTTTTAAACAAAATTATACAGATTAATCTCAAATTTTCAGCTTTTACTCGGTTAAAATTCGAACGGAATCTCTAAAAAGTCCATTTAGACATGCACGTTTTAATCTCATCAAAACGATAACCAAATTTTATTAAATCAAATTTTATGAGTTCAGATATTTAATTATGGGCTTTTGAACAAAATTACACATATTAATCTTAAATTTTATGGTTTTTACTCGGTTAAAATTCGAACGGATTCACTATAGAGCATATTTATACATGCTCGTATTAATCGCATCAAAACGACAACCAAATGTTATTAAATTAAATTTTATGAGTTCAAATAGTTAATTATAGGCTTTTGAACAAAATTATACAGATTAATCTCAAATTTTCAGCTTTTTACTAAGGTAAAATTCGAACGGAATCTCTATAAAGCCCATTTAGACAAGCACGTTTTAATCGCATCAAAACGACAACCAAATTTCATTAAAATCAAATTTTATGATTTCAAATATTTAATTATTAGCTTTTGAACAAAATTATACAGATTAATCTTAAATTTTCAGAATTTTACTTGGTTAAAATTAGAATGGAATCTCTATAAAACCCATTTAGACATGCACGTTTTAATCCCATCAAAACGACTACCAAATTTTATTAAAATCAAATTTTATTTTTTCAAATATTTAATTATTAGCTTTTAAAACAAAATTATACAGATTAATCTGAAATTTTCAGAATTTTACTCGGTTAAAATTAGAACTGAATCTTTATAAAGCCCATTTAGACATGCACAGTTTAATCCCATCAAAAAGATAACCAAATTTTATAAATCAAGTTTTGTGATGTGAAATAATTAATTATTAGCTTTTGAAAAAAATTATAAAGATTAATCTCAAATTTTCAAAATTTTACTCGGTTAAAATTAGAACGGATTCTCTACAAAGCCTATTTAGACATGCATGTTTTAATCGCAACAAAATGACAACTAAAATATTGTTAAATCAAATTTTATGAGTTTAAATACTTGATTATGGGCTTTTGAACAAAATTATACAGATTAATCTTAAATTTTTTGCTTTTACCCTGTTAAAATTTGAACGAAATCTCTATAACGCCCATTTAGACATGCACGTTTTAATCGCATCAAAACGATAACCAAATTTTATTATATCAAATTTTATGAGTTCAAATATTTAATTATGGGCTTTTGAAAAAAATTATACAGATTAATCTCAAATTTTAAGGTTTTTACTCGGTTAAAATTCGAACGGATTCACTATAGAGCACATTTAGACATGCTCGTATTAATCGCATCAAAACGACAACCAAATGTTATTAAATTATATTTTATGAGTTCAAATAGTTAATTATAGGCTTCTGAACAAAATTATATAGATTAATCTCGAATTTTCAGCTTTTTACTCGGTTAAAATTTGAACGGAATCTCTATAAAGCCCTTTTAGACATGCACGTTCTAATCGCATCAAAACGACAACTAAATTTTATTAAAATCAAATTTTATGATTTCAAATACTTAATTATTAGCTTTTGAACAAAATTATACAGATTAATCTGAAATTTTCAGAATTTTACTCGGTTAAAATTAGAACGGAATCTCTATAAAGCCCATTTAGACATTCACGTTTTAATCCCAACAAAACAACAACCAAATGTTATTAAATCAAATTTTATGAGTTTAAATATTTAATTATGGGATTTTGAACAAAATTATACAGATTAATCTCAAATTTTAAGGTTTTTACTCCGTTAAAATTCGAACGGATTCTCTATAGAGCATATTTAGACATGCTCGTACTAATCGCATCAAAACGACAACCAAATATTATTAAACTAAATTTTATGAGTTCAAATAGTTAATTATAGGCTTTTGAACAAAATTATACAGATTAATCTCAAATTTTCAACTTTTTACTCGGTTAAAATTCGAACGGAAATTTTCAGCTTTTCACCACGGCATGGATTGCTCTCTCCTCTCCCTTCCTCTCTTCCCTTTCTCTCCTTCTCCTCGCTACCAATCGTTTGTTCCGATGATCGGCTATCCATCCCTTTCCTTTTCAGGAGATGAAGATGCATCCATCCTTCTTGTACCAGTGCTGCCATCCACACTATCGTGCTACCTCCTGGTTTTCACCAATGCGACATCCTCTCGTTTGCTTACTGTTGATCAAGGTATCTTATTTCTTTCTTTCTGCTTGGTTTACAATATTTTCTCGAGATTCTCTTTACGTTTTTTGTTTTTTTCCTTCCACTCAATCGGCATACTACTGTCTCCTACCATTATACCACCCATCACGGGGATTCACAACAAATCACGCTCCTTCTGTACTCTGAGTTCTCAGATTGGGAGTCGACCGTTTCTCCGCTTTAAATGGTACTGCTGCCATGATCATTACATTGCCACCTCTCTCTTGCCACCTCCGCGGGATAAGGTTCGCCTCTGGTCTTTGTTCCATTCCTGGCACCGAACTAGGAGTTCGCCTCTATCCCACCTTTGGGCGGACTTTGTTTCTAAGGGTCTCTCCGTCCATGCTTTGAGTTCTCAGATTAGGAGTCGACCGTTTCTCCGCTTTGAACGGTACTGCTGCCATGATCGTTACGTTGCCACCTCTCTCTTGCCATCTCCACAGGATAAGTGTTCTCGTACCATGGATCTTCATGGAGTTTGCCTCTGGTCTTTGCTCCATTCCTGGTACCGAATCAGGAGCTTGCCTCTGGGTTCTAGTATGGAGTCCCTCTTTTGGGCGGACTTTGTTTCCTTTGGTTTTTATAACCCTTTGCCTCTTTTTTTCGAGAAGTTTGTGTATGCTTGGGGCAATACTTTGATCTCTAATCTGATAGGAATCAGCCTCACTCCGTTTTGGTTCCAGTGTTTCTTTGTTTTTTCTTTATATCGCCGGTCGGAGGATCATAAGGCCCTCGGCTGTGGAGGACCGGCCTTTGTGTCATGTCGTCTTCCCGTGATTAGTGCGGGTATGTTTCTATCTCTATCTCACGAAAGGGTGAATTCTCAGGTCATGTACGGCTCCGAGAAGGAAGTTTGGGAAGCCTACGGCCGTGGAGGGTCGGCAGGGGCCTTGGCTTCGTGTCCCACTGTTTCCCTCACCACCGTACTTAGGATCTTTGTTTTTCTTTCTCACTATCGGTTGGAGGCTCACAAGGCCCTTGGCCATAGAGGACCGGTGTGGGCCTTTGGTGCGAGTATACTCCTTTATCTGTCTCACGAACTGGACCACGACAAGGAAGTTTGGCGACTCTTTTCTGAGGGGTTTCCATGCTATGGCCTTTTGGAGGGAACGACCCTCGTGTACGCCAATGTTGCCTGGCCTGCATGGCTTTTTATGCAGGCGTGTTCTGGCCGGTTTTCTTTCAGACTCTCCTGGAGGCCTTCGGTCTTGGTTTCGCCTCCCATCGTTTATGTCACCGTGCTTAGCCCAGGTACGCTTCTCTATCTTCTCCAGGTAAGAATTACGTTTTGGTGTTTCTCTTCTTTATTTGACTCCAAGCGTTCCGTTAGTTACATCACTATAATTTTCTTCTTTTGCTTTAATTCCATGCTTTTAGTCGTTTTCGTTACTTTAGTATTTGTTTGTTTCTTTCTTCTGATTTATCTTTTACAACCCTTTCAAAGGGATTCTACTAACACCTTCTATGGTGTATGGCAACCATACAAGTCTGTTGATCACCAAGGTCTCATCGCTAGTTTTTGTTGGCCATGGTGGTTTTTTGCTCACATTTGTCCTTTACGTTTTGTTTTTCTGGTTCTTCATACTCATAATTTTCTTCATGAGCGACTCATTGTTGTCTTAACCAACACCTCCCATGGTGTCAACGATCAGTTTTTATATACAAGTTACATGCTTATTCCTCTCACTATACTTAGTATTTTTCTTTATATCAAATTTTACTTTTTGTCTATGTGCTTTCCACTTCAAACTCTACCTTTTACTGAGGTGGTTATTCCTTTTTCTCACCAAATTCCTTTATGTTTGATAAATTATTTTAATTTGTATTCTAGGTACTTTCAAATACCTTATTTATCTCAAACTCGAATTTTTTATATTATTTTATTTCTTTTTTTCAATAAATTTTATTTTTTTCATTTTGTTTAAGTGCTTTTCTGTTCAAACTCTACCTTTTAAGCTGGTGGTTATTCTTTTTTCTCACCAAACTCTTTTATGTTTGATAAATTATTTTACTTTGTATCCTAGGCACTTTCAAATACCTTATTTATCTCAAACTCGAATTTTTTATAATATTTTACTTTTTTTTCAATAACTTCTATTCTTTTATCTCTTCTTCTGGTTTCTCTCAAACTCTTTCCTTCCTATATAAACCTGCCTTGCACTCTCATATTTCCTCATCTTCCACACGCCACTATCACTCTTCTTCTCTCCACTATTCAGTTGACTTTATCAATCTATTATCAATGGATTCAAAGTCCTTCCTCCAACATATTGGCATTCTCCAATTTACTACTGATGAGCAAACAACCATTTTCCAACCTAATATTTCTTGGGGTCTATCAGACGAGGACACACAAGCATCCCTCCTTGGGAATCTTATTTCATCAAAAGAAATCGATGATCAGGTGATTGTTAAGGCTTTTACTAGCATCTGGACTATGGCCAAGCTTGTTTCTATACGTATCTTGAAACCGCATATGTTTCTCATCCGCTTCAAGGATGAAAAAATTAAGGATGATATACTATCAAGAGGACCATGGACTTATAAAGATGAGTGGCTTGCTCTTTCTCTGTACAATCTTGCTATCATGCCTGATGAACATTCTTTCTCACAGATGAATATTTGGGTACAAATTTATAACATCCCACATATTTTTCTGGCTACGGATGAGTCTGCTAATGACATTGGCAAGTCCCTAGGGAACATGATTGGGTTAGTTACGAAAATTGATACGAGGAAGATTGATCTAAACATGGTTGACTACCTACGGGTTGGGTTGACGATTGATGTCACGCTACCAATTCGGCGTTGTGTTGCTATTGGGGGAGGGCCCTCTACTAGGTTCTGTCTGCTTCAATATGAACGCCTTCCTATAATCTGCTACTGTTGTGGACGTGTTGGCCATTCCCTAGATTCTTGTTCTATCCTGGTGGATTCGCGACCTGAACAACTCCCCTTTGGTGATTGGCTAAGATATGTTCCTAAGAAGAAGGATCTGCACGCTATTGATGGGAAACACAAAGGGCCTTTGACTTCATCTCTTCCAACCAACGGCCATAAGCCTGTTCCAAGTTCCGAGCCTCTGATTCATATCCCTAAAGGACCCTGACTCCTTCCAACGGTTCCTAGCAAACTCTCTGCTCGTCGCTATCCTACGCAGCCACTACAGATGATTTTTCCTGATCAGAACTCTAATATTACTACTAGACAACAGTCCAACACTATCACGGGGGAGGTGAGTCTATCTGATCCTGATCTCCAAGAGCTGGAGGCTGACTTAGCCAATGATCATGACTTCCAGGAGGCTGCTGATTGGCTTGACTCTACGCCAACACCGAAGTGTTCGGTATGTCCAACTTCAAGTCGAGGTGCCAAGCGAACTACTCCTTCCGATGAATCTACTAGGGTTAAGCGATCGAGAGCTACTATGGCTCCTATTGAGAAAGCTGGGATGAGCAGCGCAAAAAACTCTGCGGCGGAGGTTGACTTGGATCAACCCCGCCGACCAAAATGATCAATTTATTTTGGAACTGTCTGAGCCTTGGCAACGCTCTGACAATTCTTGTCTTACAACATGCTGCTCTCATGCATGTTGCCTTTATCTTTTTTATGTTTTCTTCTAGTTTTTCTAGTTTTTTATTTTTCTTTCTATTTCTGTTAGGAACTTGCGACCGCTTAGGCTTTGTCTTTAAGTCTCTTGTTTTGTTGTTCTTTTTTCTTTGGAATAATAATATCTTTACTGTTTCGTTTGTTTACTCTTTTTGTTTTTCGTTTCAACTTCCTTTTGTTTTTTCAGTTTGGTGTTCTGGAAAACACCAAACTAAACCTATAACTGGTTGTTCTATTTACTATCTATCTTATATAAGGTTTCTGAATTCTCTACCCTTACTAAGGGAATACTCCAACATCTTTCATGATGACGTTCCTTCACGAGCAACTATTAATATCTTTTCGACTAAAGCTAGACTTGATATAGCTGGGATGAGTAGCGTTAAAAACTCTTCGGCGGAGGTTGACTGTGTTCAACCCCGTCGAGGAACATGAAACTCTTATGCTGGAACTGCCAGGGTCTTGGCACCACCCAGGCAGTTCTTGCCTTACAACGTGCTACTACTAAGCACGATGCCGATTGTCTCTTTCTTTGTGAGAATAGATTAAATACACACAATATGGAACAAATTAAGCATAAGCTTGGCATGCATGGTTGTATAGCTATTGATCCAAAGCCTTCTTGTACAGGGCTTGCTATTATTTGGAACGCCAAAACCTCCATTGATTTGCTTTCCTATTCGGATCGTCATATTGATGTCACTATTTCTTTTGGGTCAATATGTTTCCATTTTTCCGGTTTACATGGCTTTCCAGAAACTACAAACAAGTATAAAACTTGGCAACTAGTTGACTCTCTTAAATCAACCTCTACCCTTCCCTGGCTTTTAGGGGGGACTTTAATGAAATCCTTTATGATTATGAAAAACAAGGTGGTTCTCGCCGTACACGATCACAAATAAATAACTTTCGAGATTGCCTTGATAGGAATGATCTTTTTGACTGTAAACCAACATTTGGTTGGTTTACATGGATTAGAACAAGTCGTACTACTAGAACCATTTTGGAAAGAATCGATAGGTTCTTTGGTAACTCCGTATGGTTCCTCTCTTTTCCTAACTGCCAAGCTATATCTTTTTTTCAGGCACGGTCTGACCACTGTCCTATCTTAATGGATACTAACCCTTCACAACCTCTGCGACCTAGCCGTGTTAATCCCCCTTTCCTGTACGAGAATTGTTGGGCTGATAACCCCGATGTCCTATCACGAATCACTCAGATTTAGTCTGATCAAACTTGTTCGACTCTTAACAAGCTTAAAAATATTGGATGCTACTTAGGTAAATGGCAAATTAGTAAGCGCATTAAATCCAATGAGCGCATCACTCAACTGAATGACTTTATCAATATGTGTCTTAAACGCCAGCTTCCGGACTCGGAAATTCAGAACCTTCTTTCTTCCAAAAGTGAGCTTGATAGCTTGCTCAATGCGAAGGAAACTTATTGGGCTCAACGAGCTCGGACACACTGGTTAGAGCATGGAGACAAAAATACCTCTTTTTTTCATGCTAGGGCTAACAACAGACGGCGAAAGAATCGTATTATTGGACTCTTTAACCACCAGAATATCTGGCAAACCAACACGGTTGACATTATATCTACTGTTATTAATTACTTTCAAAACCTTTTTACATCTTCCTTTCCTACTATAGCGTCTTCCATCTTGGATAACATTCCTTCCATTGTTACTGAATCAATGAATAATGACCTCAACAAGGACTTTACAGCAGATGAAGTTTTTACTGCTTTTCGTGATATTGACCCGAAGAAAGCCCCGTGAGTTGATGGCTTTCCGAGTGGTTTCTTCCAGAAATACTGGAACATCCTTGGCCAGGATTTTACCAATCTCTGTCTTGGACTTCTGAGAGGGAATGTTAATATGGAAGAGGTCAATCGTTCCATTATTATTCTTATTCCCAAAATAAGTGACCCTACTACGATGCGACATCTTCGATCGATTAGTCTTTGTACAGTAATTTATAAAACTGTGTCGAAAGTTTTAGTTAATCGTCTAAAAGCTATTATACCCTTATGTATTAGTGGCAATCAAGCTGCTTTCGTTCATGGACGGAATATCACTGATAATATTCTTATTGCTCATGAGCTCATCCACACGTTAAATACTGATGCCACTTCTTTGGCCAAAGGTGCTAGCTTAAAGCTTGATATGGAAAAAGTCTTTGACCGTGTTGAATGGCCTTTTCTTGAACAAATTATGACCCACCTAGGCTTTAATCCAGGATGGGTTTCGCTTATTATGCGGTGTGTCTCCTCGGTTTTATTTCAAGTTCGCATCAATAATTCCCTTTCGCGGCCTTTCAAACCTAGCAAAGGTCTCAGGCAATGGGATCCTCTCTCCCCTTTTCTGTACTCAAGGCCTTTCAGCTTTGCTCAACGCTGAAAAACGGAATGGTCACCTCCCGGGACTTTATGCTAGCAGGAATAGGCCTCGTATCAACCACCTTCTCTTTGCGGATGACTGTGTCGTCTTTATTGAAAATACAACTACTGAAGCTCAATGCCTTAAGGATGCTTTGCATACCTATGCCACCTCTTCTGGGAAGGCTGTGAATTTTGAAAAATCTACTATCTTTTTCTCACGGAAAACATCTACTTCGCTCCGGGCAGATATTCATGATATCCTCCATGTGCGAGAAATGGATGATCCTAGTATTTATCTAGGAGTTCCTCTCCTTATTGGTAAGAACACAACTGTCGCTTTGGGTTTCACCAAGGACAATATCTATGCCCGTATGAGTACTTGGGATAAACATCTCCTTCCTTTTAGCGGTAAAGAAATCTTCATTAAATATGTGATACAATCTATGCCCCAATATGTTATGTCTTGTTACCTGTTACCACAAAATATTATTGACGACATGACCACTGTGATACGTAGATACTGGTGGTCTGGGAAAGCTGAAAAGCGTGGGTGGCACTTGCTTCCCTGGAACACTATCTGTCTACCGAAAGTTGCTGGAGATGTTGGTTTTCGGGATCTTCATCACTTTAATATTGCATTGCTAGGCAAACAAATTTGGCGGTTACTTCGTGAGCCTTCTAGCCTTCTTAGCCAGGTTTACAAATGCAAGTACTATCCATCGGGCTCAATCCTTGATTCTGATTATACTCGGAGCTCCTCCTTTGCTTGGAAAGGTCTTAGCATTGCTATTTCTAAGCTTCGTAATGGTTTTTTCAAGCGTCCTGGTCTTTCCAGTAATGTTCAGATTCATTTTGACAAGTGGGGTGGCTCTCAGCCTGTACATCTTTATGGTGATTATGAGGTGAATGACGAAGTCCCCCTTCGTGCAGGTGCCTTTATGGTACATAATTTACCTCGTTGGGATGAAACAAAAGTAAGGGGATATTTCTCCCATGAAGATGTTAATACCATTCTTAATGTTCCAATTCTCAATGATGTTAACGACACCACCCTCTGGGGTCACCATGACGCTGGTATTTATACAGTGCGTTCTGGCTATCAGTTTCTACAGTTGCAGTCAGGGCCTGTCAACAGGCCATCCAAACTTTGGAAGATTTTGTCTAAATTACCTACACTACCCAAAGTTTGTTCCTTTGGTTGGCGGTTATGTCATGATGCACTACCCTCCGGATAGAAAATTTTTCAAGCCAATCTTGGCTCAGGGATCTGCCCTGTTTGTGCCACGGCCATAGAATCTTCCCTCCATGCTATGAGGGATTGTCCTAGTGCTAAGGAGGCGCTCCTTTTGGCAGGACTCCCCCCTCGGGTTTTATCCAGTGCTTATTCCTTCCCCCATCAGTGGCTTTCTGATGTTGCTGGATTTCTTTCATTGCACCAATTCTCGCTCCTTATAACGGTTCTATGGAATTTATGGAACCGCCGTAATGATTTTGTTCATGATAATCACCTCCAACCAGTTTGGTTAACTGTTGCCAATGCGCAAAAACTTTTTGCCGATTATACATCACTTAATGATGTATCCCGCCAACGTTTTCGGCTAGCTGAGCCCACTCTTGCTCTAGCTAGATGGACAAAGCCGGCTCCAGGTTTCGTTAAAATTAACACGGATGGGGCTTTTGACCCTGTCTTAAGGGGGGTGCAGGCGTCATTGCTCGGGATTCCTCTGGCTCTGTGCTCGGTGGATATTCTATGCCCCTTGTTTGTCCTAATCCTGCCTCTGCTGAGGCTCTCGCCATTTTGGAAGGATTACGTTTTGCTGTTGCCAATGGATGGACTAATGTGATTATTGAAACAGATTCTGCTTCCATTGCTAACAAAGTCAACAATGTCCTTTATCAAGATCTTTCCACGGTTCAGCATTTGGTGTCTCGCATCCGCTCCACTCTTGGTACTTTGCCTGATTGCAAGATTTGTTATATGCCTAGAGCTGCAAACGTTGTAGCCCATACTTTGGCTAATAGGGCTTTACGTTCTTTTACTTCCTCCTCTTTTGATTGTTTCTTTCCCGATCTCATTTGGGCTTCTGTAAACTCGGAGAGGTTTTCCTCTTTTGCTCAATAATACCTTGGGTACTCTTTTTCCCATAGGGGCCGTTTCACCTCTTGGGGTGTCTGGCTATAAGGTTTTTTTAATGAGGCCCTTTCATTCAAAAAATTCGAACGGAATCTCTATAAAGCCCATTTAGACATGCACGGTTTAATCCCATCAAAAAGATAACCAAATTTTATTAAATCAAGTTTTATGATGTCAAATAATTAATTATTAGCTTTTGAATAAAATTATACAGATTAATCTCAAATTTTCAGAATTTTACTCGGTTAAAATTAGAACGGATTCTCTATAAAGCCCATTCAGACATGCACGTTTTAATGGCAACAAAACAAAAACTAAAATATTATTAAATCAAATTTTATGAGTTCAAATACTTGATTATGGGCTTTTGAACAAAATTATACAGATTAATCTCAAATTTTTAGCTTTTACTCGGTTAAAATTCGAACAGAATCTCTATAAAGCCCATTTAGACATGCACGTTTTAATCGCATCAAAACGATAACCAAATTTTATTCAATCAAATTTTATGAGTTTAAATAGTTAATTATAGGCTTTTGAATAAAATTATACAGATTAATCTCAAATTTTCAGCTTTTTACTCGGTCAAAATATAAACGGAATCTCTATAAAGCCCATTTAGACATGCACGTTTTAATCTCATCAAAACGACAACCAAATTTTATTAAAACCAAATTTTATGATTTCAAATAATTAATTATTAGCTTTTGAACAAAATTATACAGATTAATCTGAAATTTTCAGAATTTTACTCGGTTAAAATTAGAACGGAATCTCTATAAAGCCTATTTAGACATTCACATTTTAATCCCAGCAAAACGACAACCAAATGTTATTAAATCAAGTTTTATGAGTTTGAATATTTAATTATGGGCTTTTGAATAAAATTATACAGATTAATCTCAAATTTTAAGGTTTTTACTCTGTTAAAATTCGAACGGATTCTCTATAGAGCACATTTAGACATGCTCGTATTAATCGCATCAAAACAACAACCAAATGTTATTAAATTAAATTTTATGAGTTCAAATAGTTAATTATATGCTTTTGAACAAAATTATACAGATTAATCTCAAACTTTTAGCTTTTTACTCGGTTAAAATTCGAACAGAATCTCTATAAAGCCCATTTAGACAAGCACGTTCTAATCGCATCAAAACGACAATCAAATTTTATTAAAATCAAATCTTATGATTTCAAATATTTAATTATTAGCTTTTGAACAAAATTATACAGATTAATCTGAAATTTTCAGAATTTTACTCGGTTAAAATTAGAACGGAATCTCTTTAAAGCCCATTTAGACATGCACGTTTTAATCCCAATAAAACGACAACCAAATGTTATTAAATCAAATTTTATGAGTTTAAATATTTAATTATGGGCTTTTGAACAAAATTATACAGATTAATCTCAAATTTTACGGTTTTTACCTGGTTAAAATTCGAACGGATTCTCTATAGAGCACATTTAGACATGCTCGTATTAATCGCATCAAAACGACAACCAAATATTATTAAATTAAATTTTATGAGTTCAAATAGTTAATTATAGGCTTTTGAACAAAATTATACAGATTAATCACAAATTTTTAGCTTTTTACTCGGTTAAAATTAGAACGGAATCTCTATAAAGCCCATTTAGACATGCACGATTTAATCCCAACAAAACGACAACCAAATGTTATTAAATCAAATTTTATGAGTTTAAATATTTAATTATGGGCTTTTCAAAAAAATTATATAGATTAATCTCAAATTTTAAGGTTTTTACTTGGTTAAAATTCGAACGGATTCTCTATCGAGCACATTTAGACATGCTCGTATTAATCGCATCAAAATGACAACCAAATGTTATTCAATTAAATTTTATGAGTACAAATAGTTAATTATAAGCTTCTAAACAAAATTATACAGATTAAACTCAAATTTTCAGCTTTTTACTCGGTTAAAATTCGAACGGAATCTCTATAAAGCCCATTTAGACATGCACATTTTAATCGCATCAAAACGACAACCAAATACTATTAAAATCAAATTTTATGATTTCAAATATTTAATTATTATCTTTTGAACAAAATTATACAGATTAATCTGAAATTTTTAGAATTTTACTCGGTTAAAATTCGAACGGAATCTCTATAAAACCCATTTAGACATGCACGTTTTAATCCCAACAAAACGACAACCAAATGTTATAAAATCAAATTTTATGAGTTTAAATATTTAATTATGGGATTTTGAACAAAATTATACAGATTAATCTCAAATTTTAAGGTTTTTACTCGGTTAAAATTCGAACGGATTCTCTATAGAGCATATTTAGACATGCTCGTATTAATCGCATCAAAACGACAACCAAATGTTATTAAATTAAATTTTATGAGTTCAAATAGTTAATTATAGGCTTTTGAACAAAATTATACAGATTAATCTCAAATTTTCAGCTTTTTACTCGGTTAAAATTAGAACGGAATCTCTATAAAGCCCATTTAGACATGCACGTTTTAATCCCAACAAAACGACAACCAAATATTATTAAATCAAATTTTATGAGTTTAAATATTTAGTTATGGGCTTTTGAACAAAATTATACAGATTAATCTAAAATTTTAAGGTTTTTACTCGGCCAAAATTCAAACGGATTCTCTATAAAGCACATTTAGACATGCTCGTATTAATCGCATCAAAACGACAACCAAATGTTATTAAATTAAATTTTATGAGTTCAAATAGTTAATTATAGGATTTTAAACAAAATTATACAGATTAATCTCAAATTTTCAGCATTTTACTCAGTTAAAATTCGAACGGAATCTCTATAAAGCCCATTTAGACATGCACGTTTTAATCGCATCAAAACGACAACCAAATTTTATTAAAATCAAATTTTAGGATTTCAAATAATTAATTATTAGCTTTTGAACAAAATTATACAGATTAATCTAAAATTTTCTGAATTTTACTCGGTTAAAATTAGAACGGAATCTCTATAAATCCTATTTAGACATGTACGTTTTAATCCCAACAAAACGATAACCAAATGTTATTAAATCAAATTTTATGAGTATAAATTTTTAATTATGGGCTTTTGAACAAAATTATACAGATTAATCTCAAATTTTAAGGTTTTTACTCAGATAAAATTCGAACGGATTCTCTATAGAGCACATTTAGACATGCTCGTATTAATCGCATTAAAACGACAAACAAATGTTATTGAATTTTATGAGTTCAAATAGTTAATTATAGGTTTTTGAACAAAATTATACAGATTAATCTCAAATTTTCAGCCTTTTACTTGGTTAAAATTCGAACGGAATCTCTATAAAACCTATTTGGGACATGCACGTTTTAATCGCTTCAAAACGACAACCAAATTTTATTAAAACCAAATTTTATGATTTCAAATATTTTATTATTAGCTTTTAAACAAAATTATACAGATTAATCTGAAATTTTCAGAATTTTACTCGGTTAAAATTAGAACGGAATCTCTATAAAGCCCATTTAGACATGCACGTTTTAATCCCAACAAAACAACAACCAAATGTTATTAAATCAAATTTTATGAGTTTAAATATTTAATTATGGGCTTTTGAACAAAATTATACAGATTAATCTCAAATTTTACGGTTTTTACCTGGTTAAAATTCGAACGGATTCTCTATAGAGCACATTTAGACATGCTCGTATTAATCGCATCAAAACGACAACCAAATATTATTAAATTAAATTTTATGAGTTCAAATAGTTAATTATAGGCTTTTGAACAAAATTATACAGATTAATCTCAAATTTTCAGCTTTTTACTCGGTTAAAATTAGAACGGAATCTCTATAAAGCCCATTTAGACATGCACGTTTTAATCCCAACAAAACGACAACCAAATATTATTAAATCAAATTTTATGAGTTTAAATATTTAGTTATGGGCTTTTGAACAAAATTATACAGATTAATCTAAAATTTTAAGGTTTTTACTCGGCCAAAATTCAAACGGATTCTCTATAAAGCACATTTAGACATGCTCGTATTAATCGCATCAAAACGACAACCAAATGTTATTAAATTAAATTTTATGAGTTCAAATAGTTAATTATAGGATTTTAAACAAAATTATACAGATTAATCTCAAATTTTCAGCTTTTTACTCAGTTAAAATTCGAACGGAATCTCTATAAAGCCCATTTAGACATGCACGTTTTAATCGCATCAAAACGACAACCAAATTTTATTAAAATCAAATTTTAGGATTTCAAATAATTAATTATTAGCTTTTGAACAAAATTATACAGATTAATCTAAAATTTTCTGAATTTTACTCGGTTAAAATTAGAACGGAATCTCTATAAATCCTATTTAGACATGTACGTTTTAATCCCAACAAAACGATAACCAAATGTTATTAAATCAAATTTTATGAGTATAAATTTTTAATTATGGGCTTTTGAACAAAATTATACAGATTAATCTCAAATTTTAAGGTTTTTACTCAGATAAAATTCGAACGGATTCTCTATAGAGCACATTTAGACATGCTCGTATTAATCGCATTAAAACGACAAACAAATGTTATTGAATTTTATGAGTTCAAATAGTTAATTATAGGTTTTTGAACAAAATTATACAGATTAATCTCAAATTTTCAGCCTTTTACTTGGTTAAAATTCGAACGGAATCTCTATAAAACCTATTTGGGACATGCACGTTTTAATCGCATCAAAACGACAACCAAATTTTATTAAAACCAAATTTTATGATTTCAAATATTTTATTATTAGCTTTTGAACAAAATTATACAGATTAATCTGAAATTTTCAGAATTTTATTCGGTTAAAATTAGAACGGAATCTCTATAAAGCCCATTTAGACATGCACGTTTTAATCCTTACAAAACGACAACCAAATATTATTAAATCAAATTTTATGAGTTTAAATATTTAGTTATGGGCTTTTGAACAAAATTTTACAGATTAATCTTAAATTTAAGGTTTTTACTCGGTTAAAATTTGAACGGATTCTCTATAAAGCACATTTAGACATGCTCGTATTAATCGCATCAAAACGACAACCAAATGTTATTAAATTAAATTTTATGAGTTCAAATATTTAATTATAGGATTTTAAACAAAATTATACAGATTAATCTCAAATTTTAAGCTTTTTACTCAGTTAAAATTCGAACGGAATCTCTATAAAGCCCATTTAGACATGCACGTTTTAATCGCATCAAAACGACAACCAAATTTTATTAAAATCAAATTTTAGGATTTCAAATAATTAATTATTAGCTTTTGAACAAAATTATACAGATTAATCTAAAATTTTCTGAATTTTACTCGGTTAAAATTAGAACGGAATCTCTATAAATCCTATTTAGACATGTACGTTTTAATCCCAACAAAACGATAACCAAATGTTATTAAATCAAATTTTATGAGTATAAATTTTTAATTATGGGCTTTTGAACAAAATTATACAGATTAATCTCAAATTTTAAGGTTTTTACTCAGATAAAATTCGAACGGATTCTCTATAGAGCACATTTAGACATGCTCGTATTAATCGCATTAAAACGACAAACAAATGTTATTGAATTTTATGAGTTCAAATAGTTAATTATAGGTTTTTGAACAAAATTATACAGATTAATCTCAAATTTTCAGCCTTTTACTTGGTTAAAATTCGAACGGAATCTCTATAAAACCTATTTGGGACATGCACGTTTTAATCGCATCAAAACGACAACCAAATTTTATTAAAACCAAATTTTATGATTTCAAATATTTTATTATTAGCTTTTGAACAAAATTATACAGATTAATCTGAAATTTTCAGAATTTTATTCGGTTAAAATTAGAACGGAATCTCTATAAAGCCCATTTAGACATGCACGTTTTAATCCTTACAAAACGACAACCAAATATTATTAAATCAAATTTTATGAGTTTAAATATTTAGTTATGGGCTTTTGAACAAAATTTTACAGATTAATCTTAAATTTAAGGTTTTTACTCGGTTAAAATTTGAACGGATTCTCTATAAAGCACATTTAGACATGCTCGTATTAATCGCATCAAAACGACAACCAAATGTTATTAAATTAAATTTTATGAGTTCAAATATTTAATTATAGGATTTTAAACAAAATTATACAGATTAATCTCAAATTTTAAGCTTTTTACTCAGTTAAAATTCGAACGGAATCTCTATAAAGCCCATTTAGACTTGCACGTTTTAATCGCATCAAAACGACAACCAAATTTTATTAAAATCAAATTTTAGGATTTCAAATAATTAATTATTAGCTTTTGAACAAAATTATACAGATTAATCTAAAATTTTCTGAATTTTACTCGGTTAAAATTAGAACGGAATCTCTATAAATCCTATTTAGACATGTACGTTTTAATCCCAACAAAACGATAACCAAATGTTATTAAATCAAATTTTATGAGTATAAATTTTTAATTATGGGCTTTTGAACAAAATTATACAGATTAATCCCAAATTTTCAGCTTTTTACTTGGTTAAAATTCGAACGGAATCTCTATAAAGCCCATTTAGACATGCATGTTTTAATCGCATCAAAACGACAACCAAATTTTATGAAAATCAAATTTTATGATTTCAAATAATTAATTATTAGCTTTTGAACAAAATTATACAGATTAATCTAAAATTTTCTGAATTTTACTCGGTTAAAATTAGAACGGAATATCTATAAAGCCCATTTAGACATGCACGTTTTAATCCCAACAAAACGACAACCAAATGTTATTAAATCAAATTTTATGAGTTTAAATATTTAATTATGGGCTTTTGAACAAAATTATACAGATTAATCTCAAATTTTAAGCTTTTTACTCGGTTAAAATTCGAACGGAATCTCTATAAAGTCCATTTGGACATGCATATTTTAATCGCATCAAAACGACAACCAAATTTTATTAAAATCAAATTTTATGATTTCAAATAATTAATTATTAGCTTTTGAAAAAAATTATACAGATTAATCTGAAATTTTCAGAATTTTACTCGGTTAAAATAAGAACGGGATCTCTATAAATCCCATTTAGACATGCACGTTTTAATCCCAACAAAACGACAACCAAATGTTATTAAATCGAATTTTTTGAGTTTAAATATTTAATTATGGGCTTTTGAACAAAATTATTCAGATTAATATCAAATTTTAAGGTTTTTACTCGGTTGAAATTCGAACGGATTCTCTATAGAGCACATTTAGACATGCTCGTATTAATCGCATCAAAACGACTACCAAATGTTATTAAATTAAATTTTATGAGTTCAAATAGTTAATTATAGGCTTTTGAACAAAATTATACAGATTAAGCTCAAATTTTCAGCTTTTTACTCGGTTAAAATTCGAACGGAATCTCTATAAAGCCCATTTAGACATGCATGTTTTAATCGCATCAAAACGACAACCAAATTTTATTAAAATCAAATTTTAGGATTTCAAATAATTAATTATTAGCTTTTGAACAAAATTTTACAGATTAATCTGAAATTTTCAGAATTTTACTCGGTTAAAATTAGAACGGAATCTCTATAAATCCCATTTAGACATGCACGTTTTAATCCCAACTAAAAGACAACCAAATGTTATTAAATTAAATTTTATGAGTTTAAATATTTAATTATGGGCTTTTGAACAAAATTATTCAGATTAATCTCAAATTTTAAGGTTTTTACTCGGTTAAAATTCAAACGGATTCTCTATAGAGCATATTTAGACATGCTCGTATTAGTCGCATTAAAACGACAATCAAATGTTATTAAATTAAATTTTATGAGTTCAAATAGTTAATTATAGGCTTTTGAACAAAATTATACAGATTAATCTCAAATTTTCTGCATTTTACTCGGTTAAAATTAGAACAGAATCACTATAAAGCCCATTTAGACATGCTTGTTTTAATCGCATCAAAACGACAACCAAATTTTATTAAAATCAAATTTTAGGATTTCAAATAATTAATTATTAGCTTTTGAACAAAATTATATAGATTAATCTAAAATTTCAGAATTTTACTCGGTTAAAATTAGAAAGGAATCTCTATAAATCCCATTTAGACATGCACGTTTTAATCCCAACAAAACGACAACCAAATATTATTAAATCAAATTTTATAAGTTTAAATATTTAATTATTGGCTTTTGAACAAAATTATACAGATTAATCTCAAATTTTAAAATTTTTACTCGGTTAAAATTCGAACGTATTCTCTATAGAGCACATTTAGACATGCTCGTATTAATCGCATCAAAATGACAACCAAATGTTATTAAATTAAATTTTATGAGTTCAAATAGTGAATTATAGACTTTTGAACAAAATTATACTGATTAAGCTCAAATTTTCAGCTTTTTACTCGGTTGAAATTCAAATGGAATCTCTATAAAGCCCATTTAGACATGCATGTTTTAATCGCATCAAAACGACAACCAAATTTTATTAAAATCAAATTTTATGACTTCAAATAATTAATTATTAGCTTATGAACAAAATTATACAGATTAATCTGAAATTTTCAGAATTTTACTCGATTAAAATAAGAACGGGATCTCTATAAATCCCATTTAGACATGCACGTTTTAATCCCAACAAAACGACAACCAAATGTTAATAAATCAAATTTTATGAGTTTAAATATTTAATTATGGGCTTTTGAACAAAATTATTCAGATTAATCTCAAATTTTAAGGTTTTTACTCAGTTAAAATTCGAACGGATTCTTCATAGGGTACATTTAGACATGCTCGTATTAATCGCATCAAAACGACAATCAAATGTTATTAAATTAAATTTTATGAGTTCAAATAGTTAATTATAGGCTTTTGAACAAAATTATACAGATTATTCTGAAATTTTCATAATTTTACTCTGTTAAAATTAAAACGGAATCTCTATAAAGCCCATTTAGACATGCACGTTTTAATCCCAACAAAACGACAACCAAATGTTATTAAATTAAATTTTATGAGTTTAAATATTTAATTATGGTCTTTTGAACAAAATTATACAGATTAATCTCAAATTTTAAGGTTTTTACTCAGTTAAAATTCGAACGAATTCTGCATAGAGTAAATTTAGACATGCTCGTATTAATCGCATCAAAACGACAACCAAATGTTATTAAATTAAATTTTATGAGTTCAAATAGTTAATTATAGGCTTTTGAACAAAATTATACAGATTAATCTCAAATTTGAAGCTTTTTACTTGGTTATAATTCAAACGGAATCTCTATAAAGCCCATTTAGACATGCACATTTTAATCGCATCAAAATGACAACCAAATTTTATTAAAATCAAATTTTTGTGATTTTAAATATTTAATTATTTTCTTTTGAACAAAATTATACAGATTAATCTGAAATTTTTAGAATTTTACTCGGTTAAAATTAGAACGGAATCTCTATAAAGCCCATTTAGACATGCACGTTTTAATCCCAACAAAACGACAACCAAATGTTATTAAATCAAATTTTATGAGTTTAAATATTTAATTATGGGCTTTTGAACAAAATTATTCAGATTAATCTCAAATTTTAAAATTTTTACTCGGTTAAAATTCGAACGTATTCTCTATAGAGCACATTTAGACATGCTCGTATTAATCGCATCAAAACGACAACCAAATGTTATTAAATTAAATTTTATGAGTTCAAATAGTGAATTATAGACTTTTGAACAAAATTATACTGATTAAGCTCAAATTTTCAGCTTTTTACTCGGTTAAAATTCAAATGGAATCTCTATAAAGCCCATTTAGACATGCATGTTTTAATCGCATCAAAACGACAACCAAATTTTATTAAAATCAAATTTTATGACTTCAAATAATTAATTATTAGCTTATGAACAAAATTATACAGATTAATCTGAAATTTTCAGAATTTTACTCGATTAAAATAAGAACGGGATCTCTATAAATCCCATTTAGACATGCACGTTTTAATCCCAACAAAACGACAACCAAATGTTAATAAATCAAATTTTATGAGTTTAAATATTTAATTATGGGCTTTTGAACAAAATTATTCAGATTAATCTCAAATTTTAAGGTTTTTACTCAGTTAAAATTCGAACGGATTCTTCATAGGGTACATTTAGACATGCTCGTATTAATCGCATCAAAACGACAATCAAATGTTATTAAATTAAATTTTATGAGTTCAAATAGTTAATTATAGGCTTTTGAACAAAATTATACAGATTATTCTGAAATTTTCATAATTTTACTCTGTTAAAATTAAAACGGAATCTCTATAAAGCCCATTTAGACATGCACGTTTTAATCCCAACAAAACGACAACCAAATGTTATTAAATTAAATTTTATGAGTTTAAATATTTAATTATGGTCTTTTGAACAAAATTATACAGATTAATCTCAAATTTTAAGGTTTTTACTCAGTTAAAATTCGAACGAATTCTGCATAGAGTAAATTTAGACATGCTCGTATTAATCGCATCAAAACGACAACCAAATGTTATTAAATTAAATTTTATGAGTTCAAATAGTTAATTATAGGCTTTTGAACAAAATTATACAGATTAATCTCAAATTTGAAGCTTTTTACTTGGTTATAATTCAAACGGAATCTCTATAAAGCCCATTTAGACATGCACATTTTAATCGCATCAAAATGACAACCAAATTTTATTAAAATCAAATTTTTGTGATTTTAAATATTTAATTATTTTCTTTTGAACAAAATTATATAGATTAATCTGAAATTTTTAGAATTTTACTCGGTTAAAATTAGAACGGAATCTCTATAAAGCCCATTTAGACATGCACGTTTTAATCCCAACAAAACGACAACCAAATGTTATTAAATCAAATTTTATGAGTTTAAATATTTAATTATGGGCTTTTGAACAAAATTATACAAATTAATCTCAAATTTTAAGTTTTTACTCGGTTAAAATTCGAACGGATTCTCTATAGCGTACATTTAGACATGCTCGTATTAATCGCATCAAAATGACAACAAAATGTTATTAAAATAAATTTTATGAATTCAAATAGTTAATTATAGGCTTTTGAACAAAATTATACAGATTAATCTCAAATTTTCAGCTTTTTACTTGGTTAAAATTCGAAAAGAATCTCTATAAAGCCCATTTAGACATGTATGTTTTAATCGCATCAAAACGACAACCAAATTTTACTAAAATAAAATTTTATGATTTCAAATAATTAATTATTAGCTTTTGAACAAAATTATACAGATTAATCTAAAATTTTCTGATTTTACTCAGTTAAAATTAGAACGGAATTTCTATAAAGCCCATTTAGACATGCACGTTTTAATCACAAAAAAAGACAACCAAATATTATTAAATCAAATTTTATGAGTTTAAATATTTAAATATGGGATTTTGAAAAAAATTATACAGATTACTCTCAAATTTTATGTTTTTACTCGGTTAAAATTCGAACGGATTCTCTATAGAGCATATTTAGACATGCTCGTATTAATCGCATCAAAACGACAACCAAATGTTATTAAATTAAATTTTATGAATTCAAATAATTAATTATAGGCTTTTGAACAAAATTATACAGATTAATCTCAAATTTTCAGCTTTTTACTCGGTTAAAATTTTATGGAATCTCTATAAAGCCCATTTACACATACATGTTTTAATCGCATCAAAACGACAACCAAATGTTATTAAATTAAATTTTATGATTTCAAATAGTTAATTATAGGCTTTTGAACAAAATTATACAGATTAATCTCAAATTTTCAGCTTTTTACTTGGTTAAAATTCAAACGAAATCTCTGTAAAGCCCATTTAGACATGTATGTTTTAATCGCATCAAAACCACAACCAAATTTTATTAAAATAAAATTTTATGATTTCAAATAATTAATTATTAGCTTTAGAACAAAATTATACAGATTAATCTGAAATTTTCAGAATTTTACTAGGTTAAAATTAGAACGGAATCTCTATAAAGCCCATTTAGACATGCACGTTTTAATCTCAACAAAACGATAACCAAATGTTATTAAATCAAATTTTATGTGTTTAAATATTTAATTATGTGCTTTTGAACAAAATTATACAGATTAATATCAAATTTTAAGGTTTTTACTCGGCCAAAATTCGAACGGATTCTCTATAGAGCATATTTAGACATGCTCGTATTAATCGTATCAAAACGACAACCAAATGTTATTAAATTAAATTTTATGTGTTCAAATAGTTAATTATAGGCTTTTGAACAAAATTATACAGATTAATCTCAAATTTTTAGCTTTTTACTTGGTTAAAATTCGAACGGAATCTCTGTAAAGCCCATTTAGACATGTATGTTTTAATCGCATCAAAACCACAACCAAATTTTATTAAAATAAAATTTTATGATTTCAAATAATTAATTATTAGCTTTTGAACAAAATTATACAGATTAATTTGAAATTTTCAGAATTTTACTCGGTTAAAATTAGAACAGAATCTCTATAAAGCTCATTTAGACATGCACGTTTTAATCCCAACAAAACGATAACCAAATGTTATTAAATCAAATTTTATGAGTTTAAATATTTAATTATGTGCTTTTGAAGAAAATTATACAGATTAATCTCAAATTTTCAGCTTTTTACTTGGTTATAATTCAAACGGAATCTCTATAAAGCCCATTTAGACATGCACGTTTTAATCGCATCAAAATGACAAACAAATTTTATTACAATCAAACTTTTGTGATTTTAAATATTTAATTATTATCTTTTGAACAAAATTATACAGATTAATCTGAAATTTTCAGAATTCTACTCGGTTAAAATTATAACGGAATCTCTATAAAGCCCATTTAGACATGCACATTTTAATCCCAACAAAACGAAAACCAAATGTTATTAAATCAAATTTTATGAGTTTAAATATTTAATTATGGGCTTTTGAACAAAATTATACAGATTAATCTCAAATTTTAAGTTTTTACTCGGTTAAAATTCGAACGGGTTCTCTATAGCGCATATTTAGACATGCTCGTATTAATCGCATCAAAACGACAACCAAATGTTATTAAATTAAATTTTATGATGTCAAATAGTTAATTATAGGCTTTTGAACAAAATTATACAGATTAATCTCAAATTTTCAGCTTTTTACTTGGTTAAAATTCGAATGGAAGCTTGTTCTCCTAGCCGCCGCCTTCTCATCCGGTTCCCATACCGTGCCGTTCACCAATCTTTCTCCGCCCTACCACCATCTGAGAGAGGAAGGAACATTCGCCGGTCTCACCATCGCATTCAAGACGGACGGATCTCTTGTCGATCTCACCGCCATCTTTACGACGGAAGCTTCTGTTGCTGATATGGCCTCGCCGATTTTCACACTCCTTTTGTTAGTTGATCTCTTACGCCTCTTTATACCAACGACTCCTCTTGGATTCGTTTTCCGACTCGGATTCCACCCACCTTTGTGTGAGGATTCTTGGCCAATCTCTTGGCCTCTTGACGGCGTTTTACCGCGTCTATATTATCAGCGATGTTCCTCTCATGTTTTACTGGTCGAGGATGTTGACCCGATCGGCCGTAGGATCCTGCATCACAAGGAGGTTGAATCTGCCGTGGTTGGGATGAACGGCCTTTCCATGGCTCTCACGGCTCTCCTACCTCCCTCTTTGGGGCCTAAAACCTATATTTTTTCGCTATTTTTTCATCTTACCGCCCGAGACCTTCAACAACCCTTCTCTGGTGTTTCTCAGTTTCCCATCCGAGCCTGGGTTTCTTTGGTTGGTGCGGAGTCCTTCTCCTGGATGGTTTACTCTTTCTCTTGCTATATATCTCTATTCTTTAGTTCCTTGTTTCTGCTTCTTCTTCACACGGGTTGTGGACGATTGAGGTGGCTCTTTCTTTGGTTCGTTGTTGTGTTTCTCCCTTCCCCCTCCATGTCTTGGCGTTGCTTGATCCAGAGGTTGGCTCCCACCATGCTGGCTCGTTGGCGTACCACTGTATATACTCCGGTACAGTCTCGGTTCTTTGCGGTGCAGGTTTTGAACGCTCCCCAGACGTACCGGATCTCGTCGCTATCTTCGTTGCTGCTCTATCTTAATGAGAGGCACCACCGACGCCGGAAACATCGATTCTCCTTACTGCTTTGCTTTAAATCGAACATCTTGCCATCCACGTTTGTCTCCTGGTTTTTGCAGGTCGCGATCCGACGGCTATGGTGGCTTTACGTCGCCGTTCTGTTTTTGCTGCTGCGATCTTGGCCGCGTCTAGTTCATGATGGTCTTCTTGGTCGAGATCTCTTCCATCCAGTGGCCTTTCGGGTCGGTTGCGATCCGACGGTTATGGTGGCTTTGTTTCCTCTCCATCGTCGATCTGTCTTTGCTGCTGCGACCTTGGCTGCGCCTGATTCTTGTTGGTGTTCTTGGCCGTGCCTGCGAGGGGTGTCCTCGATGTCGGGTTTCTTTCCAGTGGCCGCTCGAGTCCTTTCGCTGCTGGAAGCCTGCTTGGTTGGGGCGGGGTGAGCAGCTGTTGGAGACCCATGCATTGTACGTGCATGCGGCTCCTGCTGCTCACGTCCATTGCGATGCTCGGGCGGGTTCAGCTCTAATACGGCATCGTTTTTCCCTTATGTGCCGAGAAAGGTTCGATATTTTCTTGATGGTGCCTTTTTTACTCATATATTATCGACTGTTTTCTTCATGGTTACGTTTTACAGGGCCTATGATCCATCGAATTGTATATATTATCGTCTTTTCTCTTGCCTTATTGTTTGTTTTTGTCTTTTTTATATTCTCTTTAATGTTTTTGTTCTTGGTACTGCTTCTGTTCATGTCAATGTTATTAGTGATATCAATGTTATGTTGTGATCACTTTTGTTTACCAACCTTTTATAAGGTTCATACCAACACCTCTCACGGTGTATTGCTTAAACATTGGTCTGCTCACCAGACTTTTATGCCAACTATTATTGTTATTCTAATGGTCTTCACAATCCTTCCATACTATAATTTTGTTCTTTATGGTCTCCTATTTTATTTCATTCAAAATATAATTCCCACTCCTTTTCAGATTCTTATTTCTTTTTTTAATTACAATCTTTATCTCTTTTCAACCTATTCTATTATTTTTAATAGATTTTTGGTCTTCTCTTTCCAGTCTTTTTATCTCTTCTTTATAAGATATTCTATTCCTTTTCAAACTCTTATTTTCTTTCTCACTCTTGATAAAACTCTTCTGCCTTACTTTTCACCTATATATAAGACCATAAGCTCTCTTTATACTTTATTCTTTCCCATACTTTACTCCCATTGCCGCCCATCCTCTCCTTTCTTTATCCTAATGGATTCCAAAACTTTTCTCCAACAACTCGGGAATATTCAATTCACTGAGGAAGAGCAATCTACCATCTTTCAAACCAACCTACCTTGGGACGCAGCTGAAGCTGACTCTCATACGACCCTTCTAGGGAATATGATCACCTCTAAGGACCTAGATGATCAGATTATTATTAAAGCTTTCACCGGAATTTGGACCCCGGCTAAACTTTCCTCTATGCGTTTACTGCGGCCACGACTGTTTCTTATCTGCTTCAAGGATGAGAGGATTAAGGATGATATCCTTTCTAGGGGACCATGGACATACAAAGATGAGTGGCTTTCTCTCACCCAATATGACCCTTCTATTAGCATTGATGATCATTCTTTCCTAACAATGAATGTGTGGGTGCGGATTTATAATATTCCGCCTATCCTTCTTGCTTCGGAAGAATCTGCTAACAATACTGGTGAGTCCCTCGGAGCTCTCATTGGAACTGTGACAAAGATTGATACAAGGAAATTGGATCTCAATATGGTTGACTATCTTCGGGTAGGAGTATCTCTAGATGCCTCTAAACCAGTTCGACGTTGTGTTGCTATTGGTGGGGGGTCTTCTACCCGGTTTTGTCCTCTGCAATATGAACGCCTTCCTACTCTCTGCCACTGTTGTGGTCGTGTTGGCCATTCTCTTGATTTTTGCTCTATCCCGGTCGAGCAGAGGCCTGAACAACTTCAATATGGAGACTAGCTCCGCTATCTCCCTAAGAAGAAGATTTCTCAACCTCTGCAGAGAGGTCGCATCCGTTACATTATGCAAAGCTCTCAGGCATCTCCTTCCACGGGTTCTAATGATAAGGGCAAAGCTCTAGTGATTGATTTGTCCGCCCAGGAGAACGCCCCTCCTTCTAAATCTTTGCCTGTCTTCTCACAGGGCCCTCGTACTCTTCCAACTGTCCCAAGTAAACTATCTGCTCGGCGTGGCCCTACTCAGCCCTTGCAAACGGTTTTTCCGGATTTGGAACCCAATATAACTACTCGGTCTAAGATTCCTGATGGTGATGGTGTTGCTGATGATAGCCTGTCAGCGCCAGAACTCCAAGAACTGGAGCTTGACCTTGCCAATGATGCCGCTTTCCAGGAAGCTGCTGACTGGATTGAACATGTGCCACCAACCAAGAGAATTGCTCGTGCAGTTACCACTAGGGGATCTAAGAGAACTCCACCATCTGATGAGGGCTCTCGACCTAAACGCCCTCGGCCACCTCCTAAAGGTTCTGCAGAAAAAGCTGGGATGAGCAGCACAAACAACTCTCCGGCGGAGGTTGACAGTGGTCAACCCCGCCGAGCCAAATGATTGATCTACTTTGGAACTGTCATGGCTTCTTTTCCATGGCAGTTCTCTCTTTAGTTTATCTTTTTTCTTTCTCCGTTGTTCTTAGTTTCTTGAGTTTTTTAGGACAGTTTTCTCTTTTCGCTTTGTTTTTTAGGTTTGTCTTTTGGTTTAATAATATTTCCTTTTCTTTGTTTTTTTACTTTGGCTCTTTCTCTACTCTTTTTCTTTTTTGCTCTTCTTTTTTCTTTTCTTTTTTCTTTTTTACTTATGTTATTCTACGATTCCATATACCACCCTTTGAAAGGGATCTTTCCAACGTCTCCCTTGACGTATCTTTGCCTTTTAAGAGGAGTTGCTCTCCTTCTCTACTTTCTTTCTACTTACATTATTGGTTAGCTGGGATGAGCAGCATTAACAACTCTCCGGCGGTGGTTGATGGTGATCAACCCCGCCGAGAGAAATGAAAATATTATGTTGGAACTGCCAGGGTCTTGGCAACGCCCAGGCAGTTCTTGCTTTAAAACGAGCTGTCTCCAAGCATGATGCTGATTGTCTCTTTCTGTGTGAGACCAGATTGAACAGACAAAACATGGATCGTATTAAGCTCAAACTTGGCATGCACAGTTGTCTAGCCGTTGATCCCAGGCCTTCCTGTACAGGACTTGCCATCATATGGAAGAATAATTCTTCTGTTGATCTTCTTTCTTATTCAAATCGACATATTGATGTTCTTGCTACATTTGAACAACTTCAATTCCACTTTACTGGCATACACGGTTTCCCTGAAACTGCGAACAAACACAAGACTTGGCAATTAATAGACTCCCTGAATGTAACCGGCTCTCTTCCTTGGCTTCTAGGGGGGATTTTAATGAAATCCTTTATGACAACGAAAAACAAGGCGGTTCTCGTCGTGCTCGTTCACAAATTAACAATTTTCAAGAGTGCCTTGATAATAATGATCTCTTCGATTGCAAACCAAACTCTGGATGGTTCACTTGGACCAGATCGGGACGCAACTCGGTAACCATTATGGAAAGGCTTGACAGATTTCTTGGTAATTCAACCTGGTTCAATACTTTCCCTAATTGTCAAGCTATCTCTTTCTTTCAGGCGCGTTCTGACCATTGTCCTATTTTAATGGACACTAGGCCTGTACTGAGTCCTCCACTTGTGCGGCCCTGCACAGTGTTCCGTTATGAGAACTGTTGGGCTGATAATCCTGAAGTTCTTTTACGTATTAAAGAGCTATGGTCTTCTCCATCTCGATCGACTCTAAGTAAACTACACGATATCGGGCTCTTCCTTGCTAATTGGCAAACTACCAAACGGTTGAAGTCCAATAAGCGTATCTCCCAGTTGAATGACTTCATTAACCGGTGTCTTGCGCGCCATCTATCCGACTCTGAAATCAATGGCCTTCTTTCTGCTAAATGCGAGCTTGATAGCTTACTTAATGCGAAGGAAATCTATTGGGCTCAACGAGCTCGAACTCTCTGGTTAGAACACGGTGATAAAAATACATCTTTTTTCCACGCCAGAGCGACTAGCCGTCGGAGGAAAAACCAGATTGTTGGTCTCTTTAACGGTCAAAATATTTGGCAAACTAATTCCAATGATATTATGACTACCGCGGTTACATACTTCCAAAATCTTTTTGCATCATCCTCTCCTATGATAGATTCATCAATTTTGAATAATATTCCCACCGTTGTTACGGATTCAATGAATAACGAACTTAACAAGGACTTCACTCCGGATGAAATTCATACTGTTTTTCGTGATATCGATCCAAGGAAGGCCCCGGGGGTCGACGGTTTTCCCAGTAGTTTCTTTCGGAAACATTGGGATATTCTTGGCTCGGAGTTTATATCTCTTTGCCTTGGGCTTCTTCGAGGGTCCATTAATATGGAAGAGGTCAATCGTACCATTATTGTGCTTATCCCCAAAATTGATGAACCTACTACAATGCGTCATCTTCGACCTATTAGTCTCTGTACAGTTATTTATAAAACTGTCTCGAAAGTTCTAGTTAACCGGCTAAAATCTATCATACCCATTTGTATTAGTGGTAACCAAGCTGCTTTTGTTCACGGTAGGAACATTACGGATAATATTCTCATAGCCCATGAACTCATTCATACCCTTAATACTGATGCTACTTCCATCGCGAAAGGGGCTAGTTTAAAATTAGATATGGAAAAGGCCTTCGACCGTGTTGAATGGACTTTTCTAGAACATATTATGCTTCGTTTAGGCTTTAACTCCAACTGGGTGTCCCTTATTATGAGGTGTATATCCTCAGTCACCTTCCAAGTTCGAGTGAATGACTCTCTTTCTCGGCCTTTTAAGCCTTTTCGAGGTTTACGATAAGGAGATCCTCTCTCCCCTTTTCTGTTTCTGTTCTGTACGCAGGGTCTTTCTGCTTTGCTCAATGCTGAGAAATCTTCGGGTGCTCTCCCGGGGCTTTGCGCTAGTAGAAATGGACCACGTGTCAATCACCTTCTTTTTGCAGACGACTGTGTGGTTTTTATCAAGACCAATATGGCAGAAGTGCAACGCCTTCGGGACGTTCTGCACATTTATGCCACTTCGTCTGGACAAGCAGTGAACTTTGAGAAATCTACCATCTTCTACTCTCGGAAAACTCCCTTGTCACTCCGTATAGCCATCAATGACATACTGCATGTCAGGGAGGTGAATGATCCTGGGCTTTACTTAGGGGTCCCCCTTCTCATTGGAAAGAATAAAACTGCTGCTCTGGGTTTTACCAGAGATAAGATGACTGCCAGAATGAACAGTTGGGATAAGCATCTCCTCTCTTTCAGTGGGAGAGAAATCTTTATCAAATCTGTTCTTCAATCTATGCCTCAATATGTTATGTCTTGCTACCTTCTGCCACACAACATTATTGATGACATGACTACTTCCATACGCCGTTACTGGTGGTCTGGAAAATCTGGCAAAAAAGGTTGGCATATGCTTCCCTGGGATACTGTCTGTCTCCCAAAAGCGGCTGGGGGTATCGGCTTTCGTGACCTGTACCATTTTAACATCACTTTACTCGGTAAGCAGATCTGGCGCCTTGTGTGTACTCCGGGGAGCCTTCTTAGTCAAATTTACAAATGCAAGTACTACCCGACTGGTTCTCTATTAGACTCTGTTTCCTCACGGAGTTCCTCCTTTGCTTGGAAAGGGCTCAGTGTAGCTATCTCTAAACTTCGTGAGGGCTTTTTTATACGTCCAGGTATGAATAGTTCCATCCGAATCCACTTTGACAATTGGGGAGGTTCTCAGCCTTTACACCTTTATGGTGATTATGAGATCAATGATGAAGTGCCTTTGCGCGCTGGTACTTTTATGCTATCTACCTTACCCCGATGGGATGAATTCAAAGTTCGGAACTACTTTACCCATGAGGATGCTAACACCATCCTTAATGTTCCTATTATTAATGATACCAAGGATACTACCCTCTGGGGTAACCATGATTCTGGTATTTATTCTGTACGATCGGGCTATCAATTTTTGCAGCTTCCGCCAGGTCCAGTTAATAGACCCTCTAAGCTTTGGAAAATTCTCTCTAAATTACCCACTCTTCCCAAGGTACGCTCCTTTGCTTGGATGTTATGCCACAATGCACTTCCGTCTGGTCATAAAATCCTTCAGGCCAATCTAGGCTCGGGGATTTGCCCTTTATGCAATTTGGCCATTGAAACCACTATCCACGCTTTAAGGGACTGCCCTTGCACTAGGGAGGCGTTTGAGTTGGCAGGACTCCCTTCCCGGGTTCTTTTTCCTGTTTATACCTCCCCTCTTCAGTGGCTCTCTGCGGCCGCTGGCTTTCTTTCTCTTCAGCAATTTTCTTTATTTCTTACGATCTTATGGAATCTCTGGAACCGTCGTAATGACTTTGTCCATAATAGCCATCTTCAACCGGTTTGGTTAACTGTTACTAATGCTTTCAGCCTTTTACATGATTATACCTCTGCAAACACTGCCTCCTATTTACATTCCCGGCTAGCTGAGCCCACCTTTGCTCTTGCTAGATGGACGAAACCAGACCCTGGTTGCGTCAAGATTAACACGGATGGTGCTTTCGACCCCGTGTTGAAAGGAGCTGCAGCTGGTGTCATTGCTAGGGATTCCTCTGGCATTGTCCTTGGCGGTTGTTCTTTGCCTCTCCTCTGCCCTGATCCTGCATCTGCTGAAGCTCTTGCCCTCCTGGAAGGTCTGAAGCTTGCATCTTCTAATGGTTGGTCCCGTGTTGTCTTCGAGACCGACTCCGCTTCCATTGCCAGTAAGGTCAACGATCCCCTTTTCTTGGTACTTTGCCTGATTGTAAGATTTGTTATGTACCAAGAGAGGCTAATGTTGTAGCCCATGTGTTAGCTTCTAGGGCTTTGCGTTCCTTTTCTTCTTGTTTTTTCTCCTTTGACTTTCCCGATTTTATTCGGGCTTCTGTAAACTCTGAGAGGTTCTCCTCCTCTTCGCAATAAGATCCTGGGTACTCTTTTCCCCATAGGGGCTTTCCTCACCCCGGGGGGTGGCTATAGGGGGTTTTTAACGAGGCCCTTTTCAAAAAAAAAAAATTCAAACGAAATCTCTGTAAAGCCCATTTAGACATGTATGTTTTAATCGCATCAAAACCACAACCAAATTTTATTAAAATAAAATTTTATGATTTCAAATAATTAATTATTAGCTTTTGAACAAAATTATACAGATTAATCTGAAATTTTCAGAATTTTACTCGGTTAAAATTAGAACGGAATCTCTATAAATCTCATTTAGACATGTACGTTTTAATCCCAACAAAACGATAACCAAATGTTATTAAATCAAATTTTATGAGTTTAAATATTTAATTATGGGCTTTTGAACAAAATTATACAAATTAATATCAAATTTTAAGGTTTTTACTCGGCCAAAATTCGAACGGATTCTCTATAGAGCATATTTAGACATGCTCGTATTAATCGCATAAAAACGATAACCAAATGTTATTACATTAAATTTTATGTGTTCAAAGAGTTAATTATAGGATTTTGAACAAAATTATACAGATTAATCTCAAATTTTCAGCTTTTTACTTGGTTATAATTCGAACGGAATCTCTATAAAGCCCATTTAGACATGCAGGTTTTAATCGCATCAAAATGATAACCAAATTTTATTAAAAAAAAATTTTTTTGATTTTAAATATTTAATTATTAGCTTTTGAACAAAATTATATAAATTATTCTGAAATCTTCAGAATTTTACTCGGTTAAAATTAGAACGGAATCTCTATAAAGCCCATTTAGACATGCACGTTTTAATCCCAACAAAACGATAACTAAATGTTATTAAATCAAATTTTATGAGTTTAAATATTTAATTATGGTCTTTTGAACAAAATTATACGGATTAATCTCAAATTTTAAGTTTTTACTCGGTTAAAATTCGAACGGGTTCTCTATAGAGCATATTTAGACATGCTCGTATTAATCACATCAAAACGACAACCAAATGTTATTAAATTAAATTTTATGAGTTCAAATAGTTAATTATAAGCTTTTGAACAAAATTAAACAGATTAATCTCAAATTTTCAGCATTTTACTTAGTTAAAATTCGAACGGAATGTCTATAAAGCCCATTTAGACATGCATGTTTTAATCGCATCAAAACGACAACCAAATTTTATTAAAATAAAATTTTATGATTTCAAATAATTAATTATTAGCTCTTGAACAAAATTATACAGATTAATCTAAAATTTTCAGAATTTTACTCGGTTAAAATTAGAACGGAATCTCTATAAATCTCATTTAGACATACACGTTTTAATCCCAACAAAACGACAACCAAATGTTATTAAATCAAATTTTATGAGTTTAAATATTTAATTATGGGCTTTTGAACAAAATTATACAGATTAATCTCAAATTTTCAGCTTTTTACTTGGTTAAAATTCGAACGGAATCTCTATATAGCCCATTTAGACATGCATGTTTTAATCGCATCAAAACGACAACCAAATTTTATTAAAATAAAATTTTATGATTTCAAATAATTAATTATTAGCTTTTGAACAAAATTATACAGATTAATCTGAAATTTTCAGAATTTTACTCGGTTAAAATTAGAACGGAATCTCTATAAATCTCATTTAGACATGTACGTTTTAATCCCAACAAAACGATAACCAAATGTTATTAAATCAAATTTTATGAGTTTAAATATTTAATTATGGGCTTTTGAACAAAATTATACAAATTAATATCAAATTTTAAGGTTTTTACTCGGCCAAAATTCGAACGGATTCTCTATAGAGCATATTTAGACATGCTCGTATTAATCGCATAAAAACGATAACCAAATGTTATTACATTAAATTTTATGTGTTCAAAGAGTTAATTATAGGATTTTGAACAAAATTATACAGATTAATCTCAAATTTTCAGCTTTTTACTTGGTTATAATTCGAACGGAATCTCTATAAAGCCCATTTAGACATGCAGGTTTTAATCGCATCAAAATGATAACCAAATTTTATTAAAAAAAAATTTTTTTGATTTTAAATATTTAATTATTAGCTTTTGAACAAAATTATATAAATTATTCTGAAATCTTCAGAATTTTACTCGGTTAAAATTAGAACGGAATCTCTATAAAGCCCATTTAGACATGCACGTTTTAATCCCAACAAAACGATAACTAAATGTTATTAAATCAAATTTTATGAGTTTAAATATTTAATTATGGTCTTTTGAACAAAATTATACGGATTAATCTCAAATTTTAAGTTTTTACTCGGTTAAAATTCGAACGGGTTCTCTATAGAGCATATTTAGACATGCTCGTATTAATCACATCAAAACGACAACCAAATGTTATTAAATTAAATTTTATGAGTTCAAATAGTTAATTATAGGCTTTTGAACAAAATTAAACAGATTAATCTCAAATTTTCAGCATTTTACTTAGTTAAAATTCGAACGGAATGTCTATAAAGCCCATTTAGACATGCATGTTTTAATCGCATCAAAACGACAACCAAATTTTATTAAAATAAAATTTTATGATTTCAAATAATTAATTATTAGCTCTTGAACAAAATTATACAGATTAATCTGAAATTTTCAGAATTTTACTCGGTTAAAATTAGAACGGAATCTCTATAAATCTCATTTAGACATACACGTTTTAATCCCAACAAAACGACAACCAAATGTTATTAAATCAAATTTTATGAGTTTAAATATTTAATTATGGGCTTTTGAACAAAATTATACAGATTAATCTCAAATTTTCAGCTTTTTACTTGGTTATAATTCGAACAGAATCTCTATATAGCCCATTTAGACATGCATGTTTTAATCGCATCAAAACGACAACCAAATTTTATTAAAATAAAATTTTATGATTTCAAATAATTAATTATTAGCTTTTGAACAAAATTATACAGATTAATCTGAAATTTTCAGAAATTTACTCGGTTAAAATTAGAACGGAATCTCTATAAATCTCATTTAGACATACACGTTTTAATACCAACAAAACGACAATCAAATGTTATTAAATCAAATTTTATGAGTTTAAATATTTAATTATGGGCTTTTGAACAAAATTATACAGATTAATCTCAAATTTTAAGTTTTTACTCGGTTAAAATTCGAACGTTTTCTCTATAGAGCATATTTAGACATGCTCGTATTAATCACATCAAAACGACAACCAAATATTATTAAATTAAATTTTATGAGTTCAAATAGTTAATTATAGGCTTTTGAATAAAATTATACAGATTAATCTCAAATTTTCAGCTTTTTACTTGGTTATAATTCGAACGGAATCTCTATAAAGCCCATTTAGACATGCACATTTTAATCGCATCAAAATGACAACCAAATTTTATTAAAATCAAATTTTATGATTTTCAATATTTAATTATTAGCTTTTGAATAAAATTATACAGATTATTCTGAAATCTTCAGAATTTTACTCGGCTAAATTTAGAACGGAATCTCTATAAAGCCCATTTAGACATGCACGTTTTAATCCCAATAAAACGGCAATCAAATGTTATTAAATCAAATTTTATGAGTTTAAATATTTAATTATGGGCTTTTGAACAAAATTATACAGATTAATCTCAAATTTTAAGTTTTTACTCGGTTAAAATTCGAACGGGTTCTCTATAGAGCATATTTAGACATGCTAGTATTAATCGCATCAAAACGACAACCAATTGTTATTAAATTAAATTTTATGAGTTCAAATAGTTAATTATAGGCTTTTGAACAAAATTATACAGATTAATCTCAAAGTTTAGGCTTTTTACTTGGATAAAATTTGAACGGAATCTCTATAAAGCCCATTTAGACATGCTTGTTTTAATTGCATCAAAACGACAACCAAATTTTATTAAAATAAAATTTTTTGATTTCAAATAACTAATTATTAGCTTCTGAACAAAATTATACAGATTAATCTCAAATTTTAAGGTTTTTACTCGGTCAAAATTCGAACGGATTCTCTATAGAGCACATTTAGACATGCTCGTATTAATCGCATCAAAACGACAACCAAATGTTATTAAATTAAATTTTATGAGTTCAAATAGTTAATTATAGGCTTTTGAACAAAATTATACAGATTAATCTCAAATTTTCAGCTTTTTACTTGGTTAAAATTCGAACGGAATCTCTATAAAGCTCATTTAGACATGCATGTTTTAATCGCATCAAAACGAGAACCAAATGTTATTAAATTAAATTTTATGAGTTCAAATAGTTAATTATCGGCTTTTGAACAAAATTATACAGATTAATCTCAAATTTTAGCTTTTTTCTCGGTTAAAATTAGAACGGAATCTCTATAAAGCCCATTTAGACATGCACATTTTAATCCCAACAAAACGACAACCAAATATTATAAAATCAAATTTTATGAGTTTAAATATTTAATTATGGGATTTTGAACAAAATTATACAGATTAATCTCAAATTATCAGCTTTTTACTTGATTATAATTCGAACGGAATCTCTATAATGCCCATTTAGACATGCACGTTTTAATCGCATCAAAATGACAACCAAATGTTATTAAATTAAATTTTATGAGTTCAAATAGTTAATTATAGGCTTTTGAACAAAATTATACAGATTAATCTCAAATTATCAGCTTTTTACTTGATTATAATTCGAACGGAATCTCTATAATGCCCATTTAGACATGCACGTTTTAATCGCATCAAAATGACAACCAAATTTTATTAAAATCAAATTTTATGATTTCAAATATTTTATTATTAGCTTTTGAACAAAATTATACAGATTAATCTGAAATTTTTAGAATTTTACTTGGTTAAAATTAGAACGGAATCTCTATAAAGCCAATTTAGCATGCACATTTTAATCCCAACAAAACGACAACCAAATATTATTAAATCAAATTTTATAAGTTTAAATATGTAATTATGGGCTTTTGAACAAAATTATATAGATTAATCTCAATTTTTAAAGTTTTTACTCGGTTAAAATTCGAACGGATTCTCTATGGGGCATATTTAGACATGCTCGTATTAATAGCATCAAAACGACAACCAAATGTTATTAAATTAAATTTTATGAGTTCAAATAGCTAATTATAGGCTTTTGAACTAAATTATACAGATTAATCTCAAATTTTTAGCTTTTTACTCGGTTAAAATTGGAACGGAATCTCTATAAAGATCATTTAGACATGCACGTTTTAATCACATCAAAACGACAACCAGTGTTATTAAATTAAATTTTATGAGTTCAAATTGTTAATTATAGACATCTGAACAAAATTGTACAGATTAATCTCAAATTTTCAGCTTTTTACTCGGTTAAAATTCGAACGGTATCTCTATAAAGCCCATTTAGACATGCACGTTTTAATCGCATCAAAACGACAACCAAATTTTATTAAAATCAAATTTTATGTTTTCAAATAATTAATTATTAGCTTTTGAACAAAATTATACAGATTAATCTAAAATTTTCAGAATTTTACTCGGTTAAAATTAGAACGGAATCTCTATAAAGCCCATTTAGACCTGCACGTTTTAATCCCAACAAAATGACAACCAAATGTTATTAAATCAAATTTTATGAGTTTAAATATTTAATTTTGGGCTTTTGAACAAAATTATGCAGATTAATCTCAAATTTTAAGGTTTTTACTCGGTTGAAATTCGAACGAATTCTCTATAGAGCATATTTAGACATGCTCGTATTAATCACATTAAAACGACAACCAAATGTTATTAAATTAAATTTTATGAGTTCAAATAGTTAATTATAGGCTTTTAAACAAAATTACACAGATTAATCTCAAATTTTAAGGTTTTTACTCGGTTAAAATTCGAACGGAATCTCTATAAAGCCCATTTAGACATGCACGTTTTAATCGCATCAAAACGACAACCAAATTTTATTAAAATAAAATTTTATGATTTGAAATATTTAGTTATTAGTTTTTGAACAAAATTATACAGATTAATCTGAAATTTTCAGAATTTTTCTCGGTTAAAATTAGAACGGAATCTCTGTAAAGCCCATTTAGACATGCACGTTTTAATCCCAACAAAACGACAACCAAATGCTATTAAATCAAATTTTATGAGTTTAAATATTTAATTATGGGCTTTTGAAAAAAATTATGCAGATTAATCTCAAATTTTAAGGTTTTTACTCGGTTAAAATTCGAACGGATTCTCTATAGAGTACATTTAGACATGTTCGTATTAATCGCATCAAAACGACAACCAAATATTATTAAATTAAATTTTATGAGTTCAAGTAGTTAATTATAGGCTTTTGAACAAAATTATGCAGATTAATCTCAAATTTTTAGCTTTTTACTCGGTTAAAGCTCGAACGGAATCTCTATAAAGCCCATTTAGACATGCACGTTTTAATCACATCAAAACGACAACCAAATGTTATTAAATCAAATTTTATGAGTTTAAATATTTAATTATGGGCTTTTGATTATGTGTTGTCTATCACGGTATACGCTCAAAGAGAGGGACCGTTCACCAAGACATGCACTCAAAGATAGGGTTCATTCATCGCGACTTATGCTCAATGAGAGGGGTCGTTCATCACACCATATGTGCTAAGAAAGGGACCGTGGATTATGACATGAACTCGAAGAAAGGGGTCATTCATTGCAAGGTACGCTCAAAGAGAGGGGTCATCGATCACGGTATACGCTCAATGATATGATCACAACCAACAATTAATCAGAAGAATTTCCTATTGGACCTATGACTCGTGCTAAAACCCAGAAGTAGAGAATGCAACACCAGCTTTATTGGAACAATACAACCTCCTACTTGTGCATGAGTTCATTAGTTTAATTAATGCATGATAGCTCATTAAATATGTTTTCTGCATTCACTTTTATTTTTATTGAATAAGTTGTTATCTAATGGTTGCTTATATATTTCATCTAGGGTCTTCTTTTGGAGCAAATGGTTTATCATATTCTCAGGAATGACAAGGCATTTACATCAATTAAAGTCCCTTGAAGACCCATCAAGGCTGATTGGTTACAATGCAATTCAATGGAGCAATTACACCACTTGAATATTGTTATTTCCAACAAGGTTTTTAGGCTTTCAAGAGAGCCTTTACATCATTTTAAGGTTGTCAGTTTTTGCAAGCAAGAAAGAGAAGACATGCAATGATAGCCTTTATTATCACCATTTAAGGGAGAGTAAAGACAAGAATTTAAACAACAGTTAAGGAGAGAATTCGAGGATATTTGAGTCTTGAGGTCTTCTTCAAACTTATTCTCGTATTCCTTAGCCTTCATTATCCCCTATTCATCGCGACATACGCTCAAAGAGAGGGTTCGTCCCTCACGGTATACACTCTAAGGGACCATTCACTATGACATGCACTCGAAGAGAGGGGTCATTCATTGTGACATACGCTCAACGAGAGGTGTCGTCCATCACGGTAAACGCTCTAAGAAAAGGACCATTCACTGACATGTACTCAAAGAGAGGGGTCATTAATCAAGACATGCGCTCAAAGAGAGGGGTTGTCCATCACGGTATACGCTCTAAGAAAGGGACCATTAATTATGACTTGCACTCGAAGAGAGGGGTCAAATATCGCGACATACGCTCAAAGAGAGGTATCGTCCCTCATGGTATACGCTCAAAGAGAGAGAATGTTCACCATGACATGCACTCGAAGAGAGGGGTCATTCATTGCGAAAAACGCTCAAAGAGAGGGATCGTCAATCACAGTATACGCTCAAAGAGAGGGGCCGTTCATTATGACATATGCTCGAAGAAAGGGGTCATTTATCACGATATACGCTCAAAGAGATGGTTCGTCCATCACGGTATACACTCTAAGAAAGAGACCGTTCACTATGACATGCAGTCAAAGAGAGGAGTCTTTCATCGCGACATATGCTCAATGAGAGGGGTCGTCCATCACGGTATAATCTCTAAGAAAAGGTCCATTCACTATGACATGCACTCGAAGAGAGGGGTCATTCATCGCGACATACGCTCAAAGAGAGGGGTCATCCAACACTGTATACGGTCTAAGAAAGGGACCATTTATTATGATATGCACTCGAAGGGAGGGGTCATATATCGCGACATATGCTCAAAGAGAGGTGTCCTCCATCACTGTATACGCTCAAAGAGAGGTGTCGTCCATTATAACATACGCTCAAAGAGAGGGACCGTTCATTATAACATACACTCGAAGAGAGGGGTCATTTATTACGACATACACTCAAAGAGAGGGGTCATCCATCACGGTACACGCTCTAAGAAAGGGATCATTTATTATGACATGCACTCGAAGAGAGGCGTCATTCATCACAATATACGCTAAAGAGGGGTCACTGATCACGGTATACACTCAAAGATAGGGACCGTTCATTATGACATGCACTCAAAGAGGTAGGTCATTCATCGCGACATACGCTCAAAGAGAGGGGTCGTCCATCATGGTATACGCTCAAAGAGAGGGACCTTTCACCAAGATAGGCACTCGAACAAAGGGGTTATTTATCGCGACATACTCTCAAAGAGAGTGGTCGTCCATCACGGTATACGCTCAAGGACAGTGACCCTTTCTTAGAGCAAATACATGATGGAAAAACCGTCTCTTTGAGCGTATGTCATTGATCACGGTATATGCTCAAAGAGAGGTATCGTTCATTATGACATGCACTCGAAGAGCGGGGTCATTCCTCGTGACATAAGCTCAAAGAGAGAGGTCATTCACCTTGACATATGCTAAAATACAGGGGTCGTCCATCACGGTATATGCTAAAAGAGTGGGACCGTTCACCATGATATGCACTCAAGAGAGGGGTCATTCATCGCGGCAAACGTTTAAAGAGAGGGGTCATCCATCATGGCATACGCTCAAAAAGAGGGATCATTCATTATGACGTACGCTAGAAGAGATGGGTTATTCACCGCGACATATGCTTAAAGAGAGGGATTGTCCATCATGGTCTACACACTTAGATGGGGACCGTTCATTATGACATGCACTCGAAGAGAGGGGTCATTCATCGCGACATACGCTCAAAGAGAAGGGTCGTCCATCACGGTATACGCTCAAAGAGAGGGACCGTTCACCATTATATGCACTCGAAGAGAGTGGTCATTCATTGCAACATACGCACAAAGAGAGGGGTCATCAATCACGTTATATGCTTAAAGAGAGGGGTCGTTCATTATGTTATGCACTCGAAGTGAGGGGTCATTCATCATGACATACGCTGGAAGAGAGGGGTCGTTTGTCACGGTATATGCTCAAAGAGAGGGAGCGTTTGATATGACATATGCTCGAAGAGACGGGTCATTCATCACGACATAAGAACTTTATCGACTTATCAAATCATCTCTTTGTTTTGTGGCGTCACCCTCCATCCTTTATACTTTAGATTTCTGAAATTACATTTCCAAGAGGTCTAAGTGTATCTACCACTCTCAGAGTTGCAACTAGATTTGGTTTATGTTCCTATAACATAAGTCCAACCTTTGCCCCTTTGAATACTATCATTCCATCATCACATAATCACCATCCACATTCCATTTTCGTCCACCATTCTTCACCAGTCCTTAACATATCCTTCTATATCATTTACTTCACTTAAACACCTCCATTTTCTTCCTTAATCAACCATCAATATCCCCCACGCATTCCCTTCACCAAGACAACTTCATTTTCATCTAAACAATACCCTACACCATAACCTCTTCTTAAATCATCCTTATCTTATTTCTAGCATCCTTTAACATTCTTTTGTTCATGAAACAATACAAGGCTTTCTTGCATTTTAAGGTCCGGGCAATCAAAGCTTCTCTCTACAAGCATCTTTGGAGAGTTGGAGCATATCAGTGGCCAAGGGACATTTCCCTTTGAAAAATTGGCCGAATAGTGGCCTTGGTGTCTGTTCAATTGGTGTGTCTCCCTCCTTAACCGTTCGGTTGAATGGTGTCTCCTTCCAAGAGTTGTTGGAACTTTTCGTTAAAATTTTATCCTGCACAGTCTTTAGTAATTTTGTCATATCTCGAGCTTCCGATATCGGATTGATGCGATTCAATATGCATTGGAAAGATAAGAGATTGGGGAACAACTTTCATGCAGACAACGAAACCTAGTTCTTCTTGTATCCTGCTCGAAAATGGAAAACAAGTGGACCATCATGAATCTATCCAATGAAAAGTGCTATCTCTTTGTTTTGGCGCCCACTTGCTTTCTCTCCATTATCTTGGTGCAAAATATGGATAATGGACGGACATGATACTTGGTGAAGAGTTGGCGACCTTCGGGTGTTAAGCCGGGAGTGGTAGCTAGAGTTGAGATGAGCTAATCGAGCTGAGAGTGAGCTAAGCTATCTAAATGAAACACTTTAGCTAAAGTTTGAAGGTGAAATAAGCTAATTCGAGATTCCTTTAACAAAGTGAGTTGGTCCATTAACTTCCTTATACTCTCTTCTAGTGTGAGAAGTGTTCTTGAGCTTATATGAATCTCTTAATGCCTCATTTTGAAATTTGCTTCATTTGAGCTCATATGGGATTTGTGAGCTGACAGGGAGCAAGTCTTGAGTCCTTTAACTACTGTAGGAGTGTTCCATGCATTCCCAAGCTATTCTAAAGTTGAATCCTTGTGCTTGTAGCATTACCTTCCATTTAGCTTCTTCTAAGCTAACTTTAGCTGCTTGAGCTAGGCCTTTAAGTTCGTGAGCTCCTGTACATAGTTCCTTTAAGTTCATGACCTAAAATAATCATTCCTTAAGCTCCTATGTAATTCTAAGCGTTTGAGCCGTTCTTGAGTTGTTCCAAGCTGTCATAAGTCTTCCCAAGCCACATTGAGCTACCCTTAATGTCTTTAAGCTTCCTCGGACTATTATCTTTACTTAAAATAGCTGAAACAATAAGCAAACAATGTATAAGCTGAAACAAACTGAAATAAACCAAAATGACCTAGAAAAAAATATAGTTTAGTTAATATTAAGAATAAGATGACTTAGAATAAATATAAAGATGTGGTTATGCAATCACAAAACATTACTTAAATAGCAAAAGTATGCTTGTCAATGCATAAATTAGATAATAGGCGCTGATTAGGATCGTATCAGAAAGGGATCATTAATTATGACATGCAATCGAAGAGAGGGGTCATTCATCGCGACAAACGCTCAAAGAGAGGGACCGTTCACCATCACATGCACTCTAAGAGAGGGTTCATTCATCGCGACAAACGCTCAATGACAGGGGTCGTCCATCACGGCACACGCTCAAAGAGAGGGACTGTTTACCATGACATGCACTCGAAGAGAGGGGTCATTCATCGCGACATACGCTCAAAGAGAGGGGTAGTCCATCACGGTATACGCTCTAAGAAATGGACCATTAATTATGACATACACTCAAAAAGAGGGTCATTCATCGTGACATACGCTCAAAGAGAAGCGTCGTCCACCATGATATACGCTCAAAGAGAGGGGTCATTCGTTGCGACATACGCTCAAAGAGAGAGGTCATTCGTTGCGACATATGCTCAAAGAGAGGGGTCTTCCATTATGGCATACGCTAAAAGAGAGGGGTCTTCCAATACGGCATACGCTCAAGAGAGACACCATTTACCATGACATGCACCGGAAGAGAGGGATCATTCATCGCGACATACGCTCAAAGACAGGGGTCGTCCATCATGGTATACGCACTAAGAAAGCGACCATTATTTATGACATGCACTCGAACAGAAGGGTCATTCATTTCGACATACGCTCAAAGAGAGGTGTCATCCATCACGGCATACGCTCAAAGAGAGGGACCGTTCACCATGACATGCACTCAAAGAGAGGGGTCATTAATCAAGACAAACGCTCAAAGACAAGGGTCGTCCACAACGGCATACGCTGAAAGAGAGGGACCATATACCATGACATGCACTCGAAGAGAGGGGTCATTCATCGCGTCATACGCTCAAAGAGAGGGGTCGTCCATCACGGTATACACTCTAAGAAAGGTACCATTATTATGACATGCACTAGAACAGAGGGTTTATTCATCGTGACATTCACTCAAAGAGAGGTGTCTTCGATCACGGAATTCTCTCTAAGAAAGGGACCATTAATTATGACATGCACTCAAACAAAGGGGTCATTCATCGCGACATACGCTGAAGGAGAGGTGTTGTCCGTTAGGACATACACTCAATGAGAGGGGCCGTTCACCATGACATTCACTCAAAGAGAGGAGTCATTCATCGCGACATACGCTCAAAGAGAAGGGTCGTTCATCACGGTATACGCTCTAAGAAAAGGACTGTTCATAATAACATGCACTCGACGAGAGGGGTCATTCATCATGACATATGCTCTGATGTGAGCACATCATGTCAAGTTCAACAGGTTGATCTGGAGGTCTTACCATCAGGACCTATCACACGTTTTAAGGCAAAGAAATACAGGGAAGCTCTTTTCCTTGTTCTAACATTTCAGATTCATTTGAGAATGTTCATGCCTTAGAATATGTTGTTTATAATGTGTTGCATGCTGATATGTGACATATTTAGGTATATATATTAGTATGTGTGTTTACTTATGTATATACTATGTTAATTATGTTTGCATTTGGTTTTAAGTGTGTTTGTGTGGTTAAAATAAGACTGCAAGGCTTTTTAGATGTGTTTGCCTTGTTCTAATATAGGTACTTAGGAGAACCTTAGCTCAAGTGGGCATACCCAGCTCATCTCCAGCTCAGGAGAGCGTATGTAGTTCAATACCAGCTCAAGTTGATTATATTTAGCCCAGAAGAAGCTCAATGGTGTGCACGCAGCTCACCTTAGCTCGGGGCAGCTCAGAGGCTTAGCTCCCAGCTCCATTTAGCTCCTAACACTCTTAGCTAGTTCGTTTCAGCTCATCTCCATTACCAGCTCAACTCAACTCAAGTTGAAGTGACCTACAGCAGCTGAAACCTGTCGTACACGAAGAGCAGGTGTCCTACGCATGTGCCATGCATGTGGGGCCCACATAGCACCCTTTTCCACAAGTTTGGGCGTCCAAAAGCAAACAAGCCAAACAAGGCCCTTGCTTTGAAGACCAATCAGCAACATTGGATAAGAATGAGTGGTTTCTTATTCAAATTCAAACATTAAACACATGTTTAATGTGTTTTAAGTGCCAAAACATGTGGCTAAGGATATTAGGAGCCTAGGAGAAGTTATTTGAGCATTTAAATTTTAATTTTCGTTTGAATTAAGGCCACAAATTCAAATTTGGCCAACTTCTCCTTTATTCCTATATATTTACTTAATTTTGTAAAGACAAGGGTATACATTTTATGAATAAAATCACTTGTGAGATATTCTCTCAATTTCAGTTCTTCATTGAACTTTTCTTGACAAATTCAGACTTTGTTTGAGTGTGTCAAATCCTTGATACTTCAGGTTCCTAGATCGCTATCTGGAGGGTCCAAGTCCATTAACGAAGAACGTATTCGATTTGGGTCCGCTCAGTATATTGTTCGAGTTCTTTCGAGTTCAACGTCGTTGTTATTTTCCAGCAACTTAAACATCCAATTCTGCCATTTTGGACGTTTTAATGCTTCCATGAAAGCCTTCGGAGCATTTCATCTTCATTAACCTCCAGAAACTACCAGAATTCCTTCATCCCTTTTCTTCTTTGTTTCAGTTTTTTTTTGTTTTCTTATTGTTTTAACATCATTCTAACATCCATAATGTTGTGTTTATTGCAGAGACTTGCTTGCTATTATCCTAGATCCGTTTCAAACAAGGATCGTTGTTTTTGAAGCAACGAATCCCTAATATCATATGGTAATAAGAGCTTTGGTTGAATATTAGCACTTTCTGCACTACATATATCAAAAACAACAAAAGAAAAAAAAATTCGAAATTCTGCAAAAAAAAAAAGAAAGTCAAAGTCAAAGTTTGACCAGAAAAGTCAAAGTCAATAAAAGAAATTCGAAAAATTTGAAAAAAAATCACATTTGAATATTTAGTGTATTTTCATGTTTATATGTGTTGTTTGACCACAAAAATGATGAAGGATGCTTACGTTTACCATGGAATGTTTCTAAATCACTTAAAACGACGTGTTCTTGTTTGTTCGGTGATAGGATTGTGGTAAGCATTTCTAATGCAGTAAGTACTTCATTTCCAGCCTTAATTCACTTTGTTCTTCATTAATTCCAGCCTTATTCTTGTTTTCCTTTTGTTTTTTTTTTCAGCCTTATTTTTCTTTCTTTTTTACTTTCTAGCATTGTTTTTCTTTTGTTTTACTATCCAACCTTGCTTTTTATTTGTTTTCTTTATTTTCCAGCCTTTGTGTCATCTAAACAGACCCTAATTCACTTTTAACTCTTGTTTGTACCACCGTTACATATATCTTGGAGTTTGACACAGATAACAAGTTTGAAGGATCAGATTAGTTCCTTAAAGAGCTGTTTGCAAGAGAACGAGTGGAAAAGGCATTTGAGATTGTGAGCACAGAAGGGGAATCAAAAGAGCCATTCAAGTATTCCCGAGTGAAACACGAGCGCTGAGTGTTACTTTGCTGAGTGCATTGTTCTTTTGGAGTGATCTGCGAGAATTTGTTGTGTGCAGTGAGGGACTTTAAAATTTCGTATATTTAACATAATAGTTTTCTTTTCTTGTTTTTCGTTGCTGCAATGACAGGTAATGACGATTGTAGTCCCGGTGGAAGTAATCCACCAGATTTGCAAATGCAGGCTTTTACTCAAACCTTGCAGCGTCTTTTAGACCAAGCATTGGAGCCTATTCAGTCTCGTTTGGATAGAATAGATGGGGTGGTTCCCAATCTGTCCAAAATGAGAATCTTGATGAAAACGACATCAAACAATCACCACAGACGAATCAACGACCAGGACGTGCAGTTGATGATAATATTTCTAACATAAAAGTTGCTATACCTTCTTTTCAGAGACGTTCAGATCCAGATGCTTATCTAACATGTGAAAGTAAAGTTGAACACGTTTTCGAGTGTTACAATTACTCGGAACAAAAAAAAGTACGACTAGCAACTTTGGAGTTTGTTGACTATGCACTATTGTGGTGGGATCAATTACTGGTTAGTCGACGACGTGCGGGTGAAGGACCAGTGAGAACATGGGACGAAATGAAGCGTATCATGCGGAAACGGTTTGTTCCTTCTCACTATCATCGTGATTTATTTCAGAAATTACAAACTTTGAAACAGGGCAATAGGAGCGTCGAGGACTATTTCAAGGAAATGGAGATGTCCATGATGCATGCGAACATAGTTGAGGATCGTGAGGCGATTATGGCTCGGTTTATGGCAGGTTTGAATTCTGAAATTGCTAACGTTGTTGAATTGCAGCATTATGTCGAATTGGATGACATGGTGCATATGGCGATGAAAATTGAGCGACAACAACGTAGAAAAGTTTCTACTCGAGGTAATACTACTCCATTTAAATCTTTTACGAATCCATTATATACCCCTAACCATGCTAGGAAACAAGCACCACAAGCGCCACTTCGGATTCAAGAACAAGGCAAGTCCAGCAAGCCAAAGCCTCCCGTTGCTGATAATGGGCATGGTAAACAAAAAGTGGTTGTACAAGAGAGATCGAGAGATATTCAATGTTTTATGTGCCTTGGTCGAGGACATGTTGCTAGCCAGTGTCCTAATCGTAGGGTTATGTTGATGCGAGATGATGGAGAGATTGAGTCAGATTCTGAAGAAGAACCACATGAGATCCCTGATGAAGATGATAAAGAGGATGTCCTAGAAGTTGCTGAGACTGGTAAGGTAATGGAAATTATGGTTGTTAAACGTACTCTGAGTGTACAACAGGTTCAGGATGAACAACAATGCGAGAATATCTTTCACACGCGATGCAAAATTCAAGATAAGGTATGTGTTGTTATTATTGATAGCGGTAGTTGTACTAATGTTGCTAGTTCAGTGATGGTTGACAGGTTAGGTCTCAAGACAACAAAGCATCCGAATCCGTACAAATTGCAATGGTTGAATGACGGGGGAGAACTTAAAGTAACAAAACAAGTTGTTATACCGTTTTCGATCGGAAGTTACAAGGACGAGGTCCTTTGTGATGTTGTGTCGATGGATGCTACTCACCTTTTGGGACGCCCTTGGCAATATGACAAGAAGGTAATGCATGATGGTTTTACAAATCGATACTCTTTTATGCATGCAGGTAAGAAGATTAATTTGGCTCCTTTGACACCGAGTCAAGTGATGGAAGATCAAGCAAGCTTAAAAAAGAGTAAGGAAGCTGCAAAGGAGAAGAAAAAGATGAATGTTTATGCAAGCAATCGAGATATCAGGAAATGTCTTTCCTCTCACCAATCTTTGCTTATTTTAATGTTTAAAGATTATTGTTTATTGACCGACTTTCCTTCTGATTTGCCTGCATCAATTGTTTCCCTTTTGCAGGAATTTAAGGATGTGTTTCCGGAAGAAACACCGAGGGGATTGCCACCTCTTCGTGGCATTGAGCACCAGATTGAATTTATCCCAGGTGCTACTATTCCAAATCGACCAGCTTATCGAACTAACCCCGAAGAGACGAAAGAGCTTCAAAGACAAGTGACAGAATTAATGGACAATGGTTATATTCGAGAGAATCTGAGTCCGTGTGCTGTTCCGGTACTGTTAGTGCCGAAGAAAGATGGGTCTTGGAGGATGTGCGTAGATTGTAGAGCTGTGAATCAAATTACAATTAAGTATCGTCATCCTATTCCCAAACATGATGATATGTTGGACGAGCTTTGTGGAGCCGTCATCTTCTCCAAAATTGACCTAAAGAGTGGATATCATCAGATTCGCATGCGAGAAGGCGATGAATGGAAGACAGCCTTCAAAACGAAGCTAGGTTTGTACGAATGGTTAGTAATGCCTTTTGGCTTAACTAATGCACCTAGTACTTTTATGCGATTGATGAATCATGTTCTGCGATCTTTTATTGGAAAGTTTTGTGTTGTATATTTTGACGATATTTTGATTTACAGCAAGACTTTGCAGGATCATGTAGAACATTTGAGAGTTGTTTTACAAACTTTGCGAGAAGAAAGATTGTTTGGTAACATAGAGAAATGTGTGTTTTGTACTGACAAACTTACATTTCTTGGTTACATTGTTAGTGCACAGGGTGTTGAAGTCGATCCTGAGAAGATAAAGGCAATTCAGGAATGGCCACAACCGACATCGATTACTCAGGGTAGATCTTTTCATGGCTTAGCTAGTTTCTATCGTCGGTTTGTTCCTAACTTCAGTTCTATTACCGCACCCTTAACAGGGATTATTAAGAAGAATTCTAGCTTTTTATGGGGTAAAGAACAAGAAGATGCCTTTTTGAAAATTAAGGATTGTTTAACGAAGTCACTTGTGTTAGCCTTACCTAACTTTGATAAAACTTTTGAAATTGAATGTGATGCTTCTGGAGTTGGTATAGGCGCTGTGCTGAATGCAGGAAAAAAAGGCTCATTGCATACTTCAGTAAAAAGCTTAGTGGAGCAACATTGAATTATACAGTCTACGACAAGGAGATGTATGCACTAATTCGGGCATTGGAGACATGGCAACATTACTTGTTGCCTAAGGAGTTTGTGATTCACACTGATCATGAGGCTTTACGATATATCACAGGTCAGCATAAATTGAATAAACGACATGCTAAATGGGTTGAATTTTTAGAGTCTTTTCCTTATGTCATTCGTTACAAAAGGGTAAAGATAATATCGTTGCTGATGCTTTATCACGTAGATATGTGCTTTTGAATTACCTTGACTCACATTTGATTGGATTTGCATATATACGTGACTTGTATGTTGATGATTCTGATTTTAGAGATAAGTATAATTCTTGTGAGAAAGGTGCAGATGGAAAGTTTTACAGGCATGATGGTTATCTTTTCAAAGAAAATAGGATATGCATTCCACAGGGTTCAATGCGTGATATTCTGATCCGTGAAGCACATGAGGGTGGATTGATGGGTCACTTTGGAGTCACCAAGACGTTACAGACATTGAAAGAACATCTATTTTGGCCTAAGATGCGTAGAGACATTGAAAGGTACTGTGAACGTTGTGTGACATGTAAGAAAGCAAAATCGAAGGTTTCACCACATGGATTGATTCCCCTATTCCTGATTCCCCTTGGACTGATATTTCAATTGATTTTGTTTTATTGCCTCAAACTAGAAATGGTAGAGATAGTGTCTTTGTTGTGGTTGATAGATTCTCTAAGATGACACATTTCATTGCATGCCATAAAACTGATGATGCTGTTAATGTGGCTAACTTATTCTTTAGAGAGATTGTTCGATTACATGGTATTCCTAGGTCAATTGTTTCTGACAAGGATGTTATGTTTCTGAGTCATTTCTGGAGGACTCTTTGGAGCAAAATAGGTACAAAACTCATGTTTTCTACTACTTGTCATCCCCAGACTGATGGACAAACTGAGGTTGTTAATCAAGTTTTATCTACTTTGTTGCGTTCCATCATTAAAAAGAACATTAGGACTTGGGAAGATTGTTTGCCACATGTTGAGTTTGCGTATAATCGTGCTATACATTCTGCTACTAAGATGTCACCATTTGAGGTTGTTTATGGTTTTAACCCTATTACGCCTCTAGATTTGTTACCTTTGCCACAGGAACAAGTGACGAACAGAGACGGTCAAGCGAAAGCAGAATATATGAAGAAGTTGCATCAACAGGTGAAGGAGAATTTAGAACGAAGGACTCAACAGTACAAAAAGCAAGCAAATAAGGGAAGAAAGCGAGTCACCTTTGATGTTGGTGATTGGGTTTGGGTTCACTTCCGAAAGGAACGATTTCTAGCCCAAAGGCGGTCTAAGTTGTTACCGCGAGGAGATGGTCCTTTTCAGGTGTTGCAGAAAGTGAATGACAACACCTACAAGATAGACTTACCGGGCGAGTACACTGTAAGTGCCACATTTAATGTTTCTGATTTAACCCCGTATGATATTTCTATAGATTTGAGGTCAAATCCTTTTCAAGAAAGGGGGATGATGTGAGCACATTATGTCAAGTTCAACAGGTTGATCCGGAGGTCTTACCATCAGGACCTATCACACGTTCTAAGGCAAAGAAATACAGGGAAGCTCTTTTCCTTACTTGTGCTAACATTTCAGATTCATTTGAGAATGTTCATGCCTTAGAATATGTTGTTTATAATGTGTTGCATGCTGATATGTGACATATTTAGGTATATATATTAGTATGTGTGTTTACTTATGTATATACTATGTTAATTATGTTTGCATTTGTTTTTAAGTGTGTTTGTGTGGTTAAAATAAGACTACAAGGCTTTTTAGATGTGTTTGCCTTGTTCTAATATAGGTACTTAGGAGAACCTTAGCTCAAGTGGGCATACCCAGCTCATCTCCAGCTCAGGAGAGCGTATGCAGTTCAATACCAGCTCAAGTTGATTATATTTAGCCCAGAAGAAGCTCAATGGTGTGCACGCAGCTCACCTTAGCTCGGGGCAGCTCAGAGGCTTAGCTCCCAGCTCCATTTAGCTCCTAACACTCTTAGTTAGTTCGTTTCAGCTCATCTCCATTTCCAGCTCAACTCAACTCAAGTTGAAGTGACCTACAGCAGCTGAAACCTATCGTACACGAAGAGCAGGTGTCCTACGCATGTGCCATGCATGTGGGGCCCACATAACACCCTTTTCCACAAGTTTGGGCGTCCAAAAGCAAACAAGCCAAACAAGGCCCTTGCTTTGAAGACCAATCAGCAACATTGGATAAGAATGAGTGGTTTCTTATTCGAATTCAAACATTAAACACATGTTTAATGTGTTTTAAGTGCCAAAACATGTGGCTAAGGATATTAGGAGCCTAGGAGAAGTTATTTGAGCATTTAAATTTTAATTTTCGTTTGAATTAAGGCCACAAATTCAAATTTGGCCAACTTCTCCTTTATTCCTATATATTTACTTAATTTTGTAAAGACAAGGGTATACATTTTATGAATAAAATCACTTGTGAGATTTTCTCTCAATTTCAGTTCTTCATTGAACTTTTCTTGACAAATTCAGACTTTGTTTGAGTGTGTCAAATCCTTGATACTTCGGGTTCCTAGATCGCTATCTAGAGGGTCCAAGTCCGTTGACGAAGAACGTATTCGATTCGGGTCCGCTCAGTATATTGTTCGGGTTCTTTCGAGTTCAACGTCGTTGTTATTTTCCAGCAACTTAAACATCCAATTCTGCCATTTTGGACGTTTTAATACTTCCATGAAAGCCTTCGGAGCATTTCATCTTCATTAACCTCCAGAAACTGCTAGAATTCCTTCATCCCTTTTCTTCTTTGTTTCAGTTTTTTTTTCCTTTGTTTTCTTATTGTTTTAACATCATTCTAACATCCATAATGTTGTGTTTATTGCAGAGACTTGCTTGCTATTATCCTAGATCCGTTTCAAACAAGGATCGTTGTTTTTGAAGCAACGAATCCCTAATATCATATCAAAGAAGGGGTCGTCCATCACGGTGTACGCTCTAAGAAAGAAACTATTTATTATGACATGCACTCGAATAGAGGGGTATTTCATCGCGACATATGCTCAAAGAGAAGGGTCGTCCATCACAGTATGCGCTCTAAGAAAGGTACCGTTCATGATGACAACCACTCGAAGAGAGGGGTCATTCATCGCGACATACGCTAAAAGAGTGGAGTCATCCATCATGGTATACGCTCAAAGAGAGGGACCGTTCCAGGACATACACACGAAGATAGGGGTCATTCATCGCGAAATACGCTCAAAGAGAGGGGTCGTCCGTCACGGCATACGCTCAAAGAGAGGGACCGTTCATTATGACATACGCTCGATGGAGAGGGGTCATTCACCGCAACATACGCTCAAAGAGAGGGGTCGTCCATCATGGTATACGTTCTTAGAAAGGGGACATTTATTATAACAAGCTCCAAGAGAGGGACCATTCGGCAGGAGATGTACTCGAAGAGATGGGTCTTTCATCGCAACATACACTCAAAGAGAGGGGTCATCGATCACGGTATACGCTCAAATAGAGGGATCGTTCATTATGACGTAGGCTTGAAGAGAGAGGTCACTCATCGCGACATACGCTGAAAGAGAAGGGTCGTCTATCACGGTACACTCTAAGAAATGGATCATTCATTAAGACATGCACTCGAAGAAAGGGGTCATTCATCGCGACATACGCTCAAAGAGAGGGACCGTTCACCATGACTTGCACTCGAAGAGAAGGATTATTCATCGCAACATATGCTCAAAGAGAGGTGTCATCGATTACGGTATACGCTCAAAGAGAGGGACCGTTTATAATGACATGCACTCGAAGAGATGGGTCTTTTATCGCCATAGACACTCAAAGAGTGGCGGTGTCCATCACTGTATATGCTGAAAGAGGGACCATTCATTAAGATATGCACTCGAAGAGGGGTCATTCATCGCGAAATATGCTCAAAGAGATGGACCGTTCATTATGACACGCACTCGAAGATAGGGGTCATTCTTCGCGACAAACGCTCAAAGGCAAGAGTCGTCCACCACGACCTACGCTGAAAGAGAGGGACTGTATATCATGATATGCACTCGAAGAGTGGGGTCATTCATCGCGTCATACGCTCAAGGAGAGGGGTCGTCTATCATGGTATACGCTCCAAGAAAGGGACCATTTTTATGACATGCACTAGAACAAAGGGTTATTCATCGCGACATTCGCTCAAAGAGAGGTGTCTGCCATCACGACATACTCTCTAAGAAAGGAACCATTAATTATGACATGCACTCGAACAAAGGGGTCATTCATCGCGACATACGCTAAAGAGAGGTGTTATCCATCCCGACATACACTCGTTCACCATGACATTCACTGAAAGAGAGGGTTCATTCATAGCGACATACGCTCAAAGAGAAGGGTCGTCCATCACGGTATACGCTCTAAGAAAAATACCATTCAGAATGACATGCACTCGAAGAGAGGGGTCATTCATCGTGACATACGCCCAAAGAGGGGTCGTCCATCAAAATATACGCTCTAAGAAAGGGACTGTTCATTATGATATATGCTCGAAGAGAGGGGTCATTCACCGCGACATACGCTCCAAGAGAGGGGTCGTCTATCACGATATAAACTCTAAGAAAGGGTCCGTTCAATATGACATGCACTCAAAGATAGGGGTAATTCTATGCGACATACGCTCAAAGAGAGGGATCGTCCATCACGACATACTCTCAAAGATGAGGACCATTCATTTTGACATACGCTCGAAGAGAGGGGTCATTCCCCGCGACATACGCTCAAAGATATGGGTTGTCCATCACGGTATACGCTCTAGGAAAGGGATCGTACATTATGACATGCATTCAAAGAGAGGGGTCATTCATCGCGACATACGCTCAAAGAGAGGGATCGTCCATCACGTTTTATGCTCCAAGAGAGGGACCATTCATCAGGAGATGCAGTCGAAGAGAGGGTGATACAGTCCAACTCTCCAATGGCTGTTGTAGAGAGAAGCTTTGATATTCCCAGCCGTGATTGTAAGCAAACCTTGATCCTCGTACGCTTTCCTTGTTGATTTATGAAGAAAAGATGGTGAAGTGGTGGGAAGGTATGTGATGTTTTGGTTTGGGAAATAAATGGAAAAGATGATAGTGAAGGCAAGGGAAGTCGATTTCGGTGATGGAAGAAAGGGTTAGGATAGAATGTATAGAAGGTCGTAAAGAAATAGAATTCAAAGGTAACAAAAGTAGAACTTATGCTATGAAGCATAAACCCAACTTATTGTGTGCTTTGAGGGTGGTATCGGACTTAGACCCTTAGGAAATAAGTTCCTAGAATCTTAAGTATGGATGGAAAAGATATGAGACACCACAAACCTATATAATAGACTTGATAAGTCGATATAGTTTTAAAAAGAACAAGTTTCAGAGTAAACTCATAAAGAAATTTTATTTTGATCAAAGATGTGACTTAAAAAAGAATTTAAGTCCTATTTATAGTTTTCTAAGAGGTTTGGCCGAAATGGCCTTTAACTATTTGGATAACCATTCATTTGAATGGTCTCTCCCTCCAAAACTATTCGATAAGATGTAACTTCTCGGTCCAGACTGCATTGTCTTCAGTAATTTGGCCATATCTCGAGCTCCCAAAATTGGATTGATCGATTCAATATGCATTGGAAAGAAAAGAGATAGGGGAACAACTTTCAAGAAGACACCTAAACCCAGTTCTGCTTGTATCCTTCTCGAAAATGGAAAACAAGTGGACCATTATGAATTTGTCCATTCAAAAGTGCTATCTCTTTGTTTTGGCTCCCACTTCCTTTCCCTCCATGATCTTGGCGCCAAATGTGGATAATGGACAGACATGATGCGTGGTGAAGGGTAGGTGACCTTTGAGTGTTGAGCTGGGAGTGATAGCTAGAGTTGAGGTGATCTAATCGAGATGGGAGTGAGCTAGATTGAACTGAGCTATCTAGCTGGAAGACTTAGCTAAAGTTTGAAGCTGAAAGAAGCTAATCCGAGCTGCCTTTAGCAAAGTGAGGTGGTCCATTAGCTTCCTGGTACTCTCTTCTAGTGTTTCGGAGTGTTTCGGAGCTAATCCGAATCTCCTAAGGCCTCGTTTTAAATTATGCTTCATTTGAGCTCGTATGGGGCTTGTGAGCTGACATGGAGCTATCCTTTAGTCCTTTAAGTACTGTAGGAGTGTACCATGTATTTCCAAGCTATTATGAAGTTGGCTCCTTGTGTTTCTAGCATTGTCTTCCGTTTAGCTTCTTCTGAGCTGATACCGAGCTACTATTTACTCCTTGAGCTGTAGGTAAGTCCTATGAAGAAAACATAATAATGAAAATAATTAGAATACTTAAAATACTTAACATGAGTTTAGAACTAAGCTAAAACTTTAATCAATGTGGTTATATAACTATTTATTTTTATGGCTTAAGTAATATAACTCTTAAGTAGTTTAATATAAAGTATATAAAAGTAATAAATACTAAGATCAATAAGATAACTCCCCTTTGATCTCATGCGTGAAATAAACCATGAAAACAGGAGATAAATGAGAAGAAACCTGCATGCATCAGACGGTTTCATTGTCTTCATAAAATTTATCCCTCTTTCTCTTATCTTTCCAATGCATGTTGAATCACATCAATCCGATATTGGGAGCTCGAGATATGGCCCAGTTACTAAAGACTGTGCAGGCTGGATCGAAAAGTTACAACTCTTCTAATAGATTTGGAGCAAGACACCATTCAAATGAATGGTTATCCGAATAGTTAAAAGCCATTTTTGCCAAACCCCTTAGAAAACTATAAATAGGACTTGAATTTTATTTTGTAATCATAAAATTCAGAATATATTTTATCCTTTGTGAGAATTTTCGCTCGTTTAGTTCTTCTTAGACCTTCATCGACTTATCAAGTACATGTGGCGTCAACCCCTCTTCTATCGATCTTGATACTTCTGGTTCTTTTAGTTTAATATACCATAACGTTCAAGATTAGGTTTTCAATAACCTAGTATCTTCCTTGAGTATCTTTAAGATACTATTTCCATTTCACCATCCATTATATATCATCTCATTCCTTTCATCAATCTCAATCCTTTGTCATCACCACAAAATGTCCTAAACATTCATTCACCCTTATCAACATTACACATCCTTTCCGCTTCCAAATCAGTCCCTAAACTATTTCATTCATTCATCTCACCTATTCCTTTCATCTCTTATCCTTAATTCTTCATTTTGTATCCACTTCTTGCGAGAGACTTGCTTCCTTCCAAGGTCCTATAATCAAAGTTTGTCGTTCAACATCCTTAACAAGATCGACACATATCAGAAAGGGACCGTTCACTTTGATATACAAACAAAGAGAGGGGTCATTCATCATGACATACGCTCAAAGAGAGGGGACGTCCATCACGGTATACGCTCTAAAGAGAGGGATCGTTCATTATGACATACACTCGAAGAGAGCGGTCATTCATCGCGATATACGGTCAATGAGAGGAGTTGTCCATGATGGTATACGCTCAAAGAGAGGGGTCATCCATCACGATATACGCTCTAAAGAAAGGGATCATTCATTATGACATGCACTCGAAGAGAGGGGTAATTCATCGCGACATACGCTTAATGAGAGTAGTTGTCCAGGACGGTATATGCTTAAAGAGAGGGACCGTTCATAATGATATGCTATCGAAGAGAGGGGTCGTTCATCACGGTCCATGCTCAAAGAGAGGGACCATTCACCATGACATGCACTCGAAGAGAAGTGTCATTCATCGCAACATACGCTCACTGAGAGGGGTCGTCCATCATGGTATACGATGAAAGAGAGGGACAGTTCACCATGACATGCACTCGAAGAGAGGGGTCATTCATCACGACATACGCTCAAAGAGAGGGGTCATCCATCATGGTATACGCTCAGAGAGAGGGACCGTTCACCAAGACATGCACACGAAGAGAGGGGTCATTCATCGCGATATACGCTCAAAGAAAGGGGTCATCCATCATGGTATACGCTCAAAGAAAGGGATCGTTCATTTTGACATATACTCGAATAGAGGGGTCATTCACCGTGACATACGCTCAAAGAGCGGGGTCGTCCATGACGGTATAAGCTCTAAGAAAGGGACCGTTCATTATGACAAGCACCCGAAGAGAGGGGTCAATCATTGCGACGTATGCTCAAAGAGAGGGGTCGTCCATGACGGTATACGCTCAAAGTGATGGACCGTTCATTATGACATGCACTTGATGAGAGGGGTCACTCATCGTGACATATGCTCAAAGAGAGGGGTCGTCCATCACGGTATACTCTCAAAGAGAGGGACCATACACCATTACATGCACTCAAAGACAGGGTTCATTCATTGCAACAAACGACCAAAGAAAGGGGTCATCGACCACGGTATACGCTCTAAGAGAGGGACCGTTCATTATGGCATGTACTCGAAGAGGTGTTATTCATCGCGCCATGCGCTTAAAGAGAGGGGTTGTCCATCACGGTATTTTCTCAAAGAGAAGGACCTTTCATTATGACATGCACTCGATGAGATGGGTCATTCATCACGACATGCGCTCAAAGAGAGGGATCGTCCATCTCGTTATACGCTAGAGGAACCATTCATTATGACATATGCTCGAAGAGATGGGTCATAAACCACGACATACACTAAAAGAGAAGGGTCAACCATTACGGTATATGCTCTAAGAAAGGGACCATTCATTATGGCATGTACTCGAAGAGAGGGGTCATTCTTCGCGACATAAGCTCAAAGAGAGGGTTCGTCCATGACGGTATGCGCTCAAAGAGAGGGACAGTTCATTATGACATGCACTTGAATAGAGGGGTCATTCAACGCAACATACGCTCAAAGAAAAGGTTCATCGACCACGATATTTTTTTTGAAAGAGCATCGACCACGGTATACTCTCTAAAGAAGGACCGTTCATTATGACATGCTCTAAAAGAGAGGGGTTATTCATCGCAACATACGCATAAAGAGAGGGGTCATCCATCACGGTATAGGCTCAAAGAGAGGGACCGTTCATTATGACATGCACTTGAAGAGAGGTGTCATTCATCGCGACATACGCTCAAAGAAAGGGTACATCTACCACGGTATACGCTCTAAGAGAGGGATCGATCATTATGACATGCACTCGAAGAGAGGGGTTATTCATCGTGACATACGCTTAAAGAGAGGGGTCGTTTCTCACGGTATACAGTCAAAGAGAGGGACAGTTCATTATGACATACGCACAAAGAGATGGGTCATTCACCGCAAAATACGTTGAAAGAGAGAACTCGTTCATTACGACAAACGCTCGTAGAGATGGGTCATTCAGTATAAGAAAGGGCCCGTTCTAAGAAAGGGACGGTTTATTATAACATGCACTCGAAGAGAGGGGTCATTCTTTGCAACATATGCTCAAAGAGAGGGGTCATCCACGACGGTATATGCTCAAAGAGAGGGACCATTCATTATGACATGCTGTCGAAGAGAGGGGTCAATCATCGTGACATACGCTCAAAGAGAAGGGTTGTCCATCACGGTATATACTCAAAGGGAGGAATCGTTCATTATGACATACGCTCAAAGAGAGTGGTCGTCCATCACGGCATACACTCAAAGAGAGGAATCGTTCATTTTGGCATACGCTTGAAGGGATGAGTCATTCACCGCGACATACGTCCATAGAGAGTGGTCATCCATCACGGAATACGCTCTAAGAATGGGACCGTTTATTCTAACATGTACTCGAAGGGAAGGGTCATTCATCGGGACATACGCTCAAAGAGAGGGATCGTCCATGACGGTATACGCTCAGAGAGAGACTGTTCATTATGACATGCACTCGGAGAGAGGGGTCATTCATCGCGACATACGTTTAAAGAGAGGCGTCATCTTTCACGGTATACGCTTAAAGAGAGTGATTGTTCACCATGACATGCACTTGAAGAGACGGGTCATTTATTGCGACATACGCTTAAAGAGAGGGGTCGTCCATCACGGTATATGCTCGAAGATAGGGACCATTCATTATGACATACGCTTGAAGAGAAGGGTCATTCATCGCAACATACGCTCAAAGTGAGGGGTCATCGATCACGGTATATGCTCAAAGAGAGGGATCGTTCATTATAACATACGCTTGAAGAGAGGGGTCATTCATCTTGACATACGTTCAAAGAGAAGGGTTGTCCATCACGGTATACGCCCTTAGAAAGGGACCGTTCAACATGACATGCACTCAAAGAGAAGTGTCATTCATCGCAACATACCCTCAAAGAAAGGGGTCATCGACCACGGTATACGCTCAAATAGAGGGATTGTTCATTATAACATGCACTCGAAGAGTGTGGTCATTCATCGCGACATACGCTCAAAGAGCGCGGCATCCATCGCGGTATACGCTCAAAGAGAGGGGTTGTTCATTATGACATACACTCTCAGAGAAAGAAAGGGGTCGTCCATCACAGTATACGCTCAAAGGGAGGCACCGTTTATTATGACATGCACTCGAAGTTAAGGGTCATTCATCGTGACATACGCTCAAAGAGAGGGGTCATCCATCACGACATATGCTCAAAGAGAGGGTCTGTTCATTATGACAAACACTCGAAGAGAGAGGTCGTTCACCCCGACATACACTCGAAGCGAGGGGTCGTTCACCGCGATATACGCTCAAAGAGAAGGGTCGGCCATCAGGGTATACGCTCTAAGAAAGGGATCGTACATTATGTCATGCACTCAAAGAGGGTGGTCATTCATCATGACTTACGCTCAAAAACAGGGGTCGTCCATCACGGTATACATTCAAAGAGAGGGGTCGTTCACCATGACATGCACTCGAAGAGAGGGGTCAATCATTGCAACATACACTCGAAGACAGGGATCATCGATCACGGTATACGCTCAAATAGAGAGACCATTCATTATGCATGCACTCAAAGAGTGGTCGTCCATCACGGTATACGCTCAAAGAGAGGGACCGTTTATTATGACATTCACTCGATGATAAGGGTCATTCATCACGACATACGCTCAAAGAGAGGGGTCGTCCATCACGGTAAACGCTCAAAGTAAGCGACCGTTCATTATGACATACACTTGAAGAGAGGGGTCATTCAGCGCGACATACGCTCAAATAGAAGGGTCGTCCATCACGGTATACGCTCTAAGAAAGGGACCGTTAATTAAGATATGCATTCAAAGAGATGGGTCATTCATTGCGACCGACACTCAAATAGAAGGGTCTTCCATCATGATATGCACTCAAAGAGAGGGACCATTCACATGACATGCACTCGAAGAGAAGGGTCATTCATCGCAACATGTGCTCAATGTGAGGGGTCATCGATCACAATATACGCTAAAAGAGAGGTACTGTTCACCCTAACATGCACTCGAAGAGAAGTGTTATTCATCGGAAGTATGCTCAATGAGAGGGGTCATCGATCACGGTAGACGCTCAAAGAGAGGGACCGTTCGTTATTACATGCACTCGAAGAGAGGGGTCATTCATTGCGACATACTATCAAAGAAAGGGGTCATCCATCACAGTATTCGCTAAAAGAGAGGGACTGTTCACCCTAACATGCACTCAAAGAGAAGTGACATTCATTGCAACATACGCTCAAAGAATGGGGTCATCGATCACGGTATACGCTCAAAGAGAGGGACCATTCATTATGGCATGCACTTGAAGAGAGGGGTCATTCATCGCGACATACGCTCAAAGAGCGGCGGCTTCCATCACGGTATACACTCAAAGAGAGGGACCGTTCATTATGACAAGCACTTGAACAGTGGGGTCATTGATCACGACATACGCTCAAATAGAGGGGTCATTCTTTATGACATGTACTCGAAGTTGGTGATCATTCATCGCTACATACGCTCAAAGACAGGGGTCGTCCATCAACAACATATAGTCAAAGAGAGGGACCGTTCATTATGACATATGCTCAATGAGAGGAGTGATTCACCGCGACATACGCTCAAAGAGAGGGGTTGTCCATCATGACATATTCTCTAAGAAAGGGTCGTTCATTATGGCAGGCACTCGAAGAGAGGGGTCATTCATCGCGACATACGCTCAAAGAGAGGGGTCATCCATCACAGTATACGCTCAAAAGGAGGGACCGTTTAGTATGACATGCACTAGAAGAGAGCGGTCCTTTACTGCGACATACGCTCAAAGAGTGGTGGCATCCATCACGGTCTACGCTGAAAGAGAGGGATCGTTCAATATGATATAAGCTGGAAGAGATGGGTCATTCACCCTGATATATGCTCAAAGAGCGGTGTCAGACATCGAGATATACGCTCCAAGAGATGGACCATTTATTATGACATATGCTCAATGAGAGGAGTCATTCATCGCGACATACGCTCAAAGAGAGGGGTTGTCCATCATGGCATATTCTCTAAGAAAGGGACCGTTCATTATGACATGCACTCGAAGAGAGGGGTCATTCATCGCGACATACGCTCAAAGAGAGGGGTCATCGATCACAGTATATGCTCAAAGAGAGCAACCGTTCATTATGACTTGCACTCGAAGATAAAGGTCATTCATTGCGACATACACTCAAAGAGGGGTCGTCTATCACGACATACGCTAAAAGAGAGGGACCGTTCATTATGACATGCTCGAAGAGAGGGACCGTTCATTATGACATGCTCGAAGAGAGGGATCATTCATCGCAATATCGCTAAAAGAGGGGTCATCCATCACAGCATACGCTCAAAGAGAGGGACCGTTTATTATGACATCTGCTCAAAGAGAGTTATCATTCATAGCGACATATGTTCCTAGAGAGGGGTCATCCAGCACATTATACACTCTATGAAAGGAACATGCACTCGAAGAGTGGGGTCATTCATCGCGACATATGCTTAAAGAGAGGGTTGTCCATCACGGTATACACTATAAGAAAGGGACCGTTAATTATGACATGCACTCGAAGAGAGAGGTCATTCATTGCGATATACGCTCAAAGACAAGTGTTGATATGTGCCGAACTTGTTGATGGTGCTGAACGACAAACTTTGATTGTAGGACCTAGGGAGGAAGGAAGCCTCTCGCAAGAAGTCGCTGCAAAAATGAAGAATTAAGGATAAAGGATGAAAGGAATAGTTTAGGGACTGATTTGGAAGCGGAAGAGAGGTGATATGTGGTGTTGACAAGGGTGATGGATGTTTAGGACGTTTTATGGTGATGAAAAAGGATTGGGAATGATGATGGAATGAGAGGATATGTAAGGATAATGATATGGTGAAATGGAAATAGTATCTTAAAGATACTCAAGGAAGAAACTAGGTTATTGAAAACCCAATCCTGAACCTTATATTGATCTTTAAGGGGTGGTGATAAATAGACTTTGACCCTTTTAGTATATTAAACTAAAAGAACCAGAAGTATCAAGATGGATAGAAAGGGGTTGACGCCCCAAGTACAAAATTACTTGAAAAGTCGATAAAATTTTAAGAACTAAACGAGAGAAAATTCTCACAAAGAATAAAATATATTCTGAATTGTGTGTTTACAAAATGAAATTCAAGTCCTATTTAAAGTTTTCTAAGGGGTTTGATTGAAATGACATTTAACTACTCTGATAACCATTCATTTGAATGGTGTCTCCCTCCAAATCTATTAGAAGAGATGTAACTTTTCGGTTCAGCCTGCACAGTCCTTAGTAATTGGGTCATATCTCGGGCTGACGATATTGGATTGATGTGATTCAACATTTGTTGGAGAGATAAGAGATAGAGGAACAACTTTGTTGAAGACACTGAAACCCAACTCAACAAGTATCCTACTCTAAATTGGCAAACAAGTGGACCATCATGAATCTGCCCAATGAAGAGTGCTATATCTTTGTTTTGGCGTCCACTTGCTTTCCCTCCATGATCTTGGCGCCCAATGTGGATTATGGTCGGTCTTAATTCTTGGTGAAGGGTAGGTGACCTTCAGGTGTTGAGTTGAGAGTGATAGTTGGAGCTGAGGTGAGCTAATCGAGCTGTGAGTGAGATGAATTGAACTGAGCTATCTAGCTGAAAGACTTAGCTAAAGTTTGAAGCTGAAAGAAGCTAATCCGAGCTGCCTTTAGCAAAGTGAACTTACCCATTAGCTTCCTTATACTCTCTTCTATTGTAAGGAGTGTTTTTGGAGCTGATTCGAATCTCCTAAATCCTCGTTTTGAATTATGCTTCATTTGAGCTCGTATGAGATTTGTGAGCTGACACGGAGTGATCCTTTAGCCCCTTAAGTATTGTAGGAGTGTTCCATGCATTTCCAAGCTATTCTAAAGTTGGTACCTTGTGTTTCTAGAATTACCTTTCGTTTAGCTTCTTCTGAGCTGACTGAGCTGACACCGAGCTAATATTTACTCCTTGAGCTGTAGGTAAGTCCTTTGAAGAAAACATAATAATAGAAATAATGAGAATACTTAAAATAACTTAATATAAATTTAGATCTAAACTAAAACTGAATAATGTGGTTATATTGACTATTCATATTTATAGCCTAAATAAATAACTCTTAAGTAGCTTACTATAAAGTATATAAAAGTAATAAATACTAAGATCAGTAAGGTAACTCACCTTTGATCCCATGCGTGAAATGAAGCATGAAAGAATGAGATAAATGAGAGGGGTCATTCATCGCGACATACGCTCAAAGAGAGGGGTTGTCTATCACAGTATACGCTCTAAGAAAGGGACCGCTAATCATGACATGCACTCGAAGAGAGGGGTCTTTCTTCGCGACATACACTCAAAGAGAGAGGTCGTCCATCACGGTATACGCTCTAAGAAAGGGACCATTAATTATGACATGCACTCGAAGAGAAGGGTCATTCATAGCGACATACGCTGAAAGAGTGAGGTCGTTCATCATGGTATACGCTCAAACAGAGGGACCGTTCACCATGGCATGCACTCGAAGAGAGGGGTCTTTCATCATGTGTTTGTACGTTTTTGTGGACAAGTTTGATTAAGGGCCTTCTTAGATAAACTCTAAGTTCAAGACAAATAGATTTGGATTTAGTGTACTCTTCTTAAAACAACAATTTCTTGAGCCAATTTCGGGCACCTCTAGCATGAAGAAGAGTATTTCCTAAAGCCGGTGATAGGAACCTCTAGTCACCTTTCCAAAGATCTAAGTCTTTATCACCTAATTAGTTTATTAAAAGAATTCCTATAACCAAACAAGTCCCAAAAGTGTTTTAAAGTTCAACATATAGTAAGCTTCTAAGTTTTTTTCCTTAAGTATCCTATAATTAAGCCTTCAAAACAGAACCTAACTATGGTAAGGAGAAAGATTTCTATTGTCTTCAAGAATAAACTAAGACAATACTGATGATGGGCAGTGTAAGAGTATGGGCAACAATTTCAAGTGAAGTGATGGATATAGAACAAAAAATTTTATCACTAAAAACTTCATTTTCATGGTAGGGCCGCGGCAGTAGATTGCCTCGGCAGTGGCTCTACACCCCCAAACTCAAGCCAAGCATTGTCCTCAATGCTTAATTTAGGGGTAGGCAGTAGGTAACAAAATATAAGCAGTAAAAATTTTTTTATATGAGCAATAAATAAAAGAAAGAAGAGAAATTATAATGATTTAGAAGAGCTTTCTTCCACAATTTGTTTTCTCGATCTTGCTGCTGATTGTTGTGCCCTTGGTGATGGCGATGGCTTTGCTCGTCTTGGTGGTTGAACTCTCGTTGGTGTTGCTCGTTGCGTGGGAGCATTAACCTCTTCTCCTCCTTCATCTTCAGTGTTCATTATTTATGTCCCTCCTTCATTCTCTGGATCTGCCCCGGCATTCTGAATGTTTTGTTTGGCAGTGTCTGAGCTCTGATTGACATAGGCATCTATCTCAGCAGATAAACTGCCCATTGGGATTGGGGATCTTAGGGGAGTGTTGAAGACTACCCTTCGCATGAAAAGTCTTCTATTGGCACATGATGCCGCGGCAAGATCTGCTGCCCTAGATGGGCCAGCTGCGTGGAACTATTGTTGTGATCTAGAGGAGAAGAATGGCCTCGGCCCTAGGACTGGAGTAGTTTATGTGTAGGGCACTGCTGTGACGAATATGTTTGCAGGGAATTCTGGAAATTGCACCCCTTGACTGGGGAAGTTCTGAATCATCATTTGGGCAAGAGTTCATCCATCCTCTAAAGAATCTCTTGGTAAGGGTCTGCTGCGGTAGTGGCTTGGGCAGTGCCAGGCATCTCTACCGTGTACTGGCTACACAACAGTGTCGATAGTGAACTACTGAAGGGTTGCCTGGACAGGCTTTGCTTGTGTGATCTGCATAACTCTGTGGCAGAATTCTTTTATCCATCCTTGCCTGTTTTGTGTGTATTCATCCTTATCTTCTATTGTACTCTTGCAACAATGCACAAACTAGAGATTAAACAAAGGAAATATAAAGGTCCATGTTCCTTCTTACCGCACTCGTGTATTTCACGTAAAATAATCTCTCCAACATTTATGCTCCTCTTGTTGATGATAGATTGGATGAGCACCAATCTCTTGCGGCCCACTGTGCTGTTGTGGGAGGTGGGGATGAGACGTCTCTTGACAAAGATACACCATAGCTTAGCCTCGGGCTTTAGACTTTGCTATGTTACAGAACCTTTATGGGCACCGGTTTTCCAAGGGGTATTATTGTAACAAAGGTCATCTTTGATCAACTCATAGTCCTGAGTGGTGACATCCTCCACGAATTCAGCATGAACATCACGGATGGGTATGAGGCCATAGAAATCGTTGATTGCTTCGGCATCAAGGCGGACAAGCTTGCCTCGGTAGTGGACGTAGAGATTGTCCTTGCTCGGTGATATAAAATATACAACGGGATAGATGGTGGTGGTGGTATGATGTTCGATAGATTTGTCCTTGGCACCCTCTTAATCGCAATTGAATAGGCAAACACCTGCAAACGAAACGAATCTCTCAGGTGAATTGATGATATGTTGTTGTCCTAGGCACCCTCATATCCGTAATTAGATAGGCAAACACCATAATCGGCTCTAACTCACCCTCCTAAACGCGATTGCTTAGGCAAGCGAGAGTGTGAAGATAATCTCCCTCATAAAAACTTGAAGTACTTATGTTGAAGAAGACTTCTGATAAGAAAAATAGCAAGGTGACAAACCTTGCAAATAAAATGGCCCAAGGCCAAGAGCTTTTATAACTCAAAAATTCATATTCTTCATGTGTTTTTACAAGAGAAGAGTCTACCCCTTTTATAGTCTAAAGGAGACCTTAGAATTGCCTAATAGATAGCTGATCAATCCCTAAATATCAGTATATGGATAGCTTAATAGAATAAATTCCCTAAAATCAGCTTATGGATAGCTAATTAAATGGAATCTTAGGGAATCAAATAAAATATTAATAAAAATGGTCAAAGCTTTATAACCCAGCTTTGAATTAATTTATTTTAATGTCTAATTCATCCAAAAATATTATATAGTAGCTTTTGGGCTGAATTTTACAAAATCCTATAATAATCCCGTATCCAGTTTTCTGCACGCGTAATCTTCAGTTAAACAAACATATCTTGAGCTCCCGATATCCAACTGATGCGTTTCAAGATGCGTTGAAAAGGTAACTAAATGACGGTCAATTTTACCTAGAAATGCACGAAACCCATCTAAAAAGACAATGCAAGTTTGCTGACTTTCCAAACTTTACCAACAAATTCAGATTTTTGCTCAAGGTGCATTACTTTATCCCTCTCATATATGTATCATTCTCCCACTCCTCAAAAAGATTCGACCTCGAATCTAAACTGATGATTGGAGGAATTTCATCAAAGATTAAAGTACCGTGGAAGAGAAGTCATCTTGAAAATTCAACAAGAAAATAAAGAAAAAAAAGAAAAAAATATAGTAAGATAGATGGTGCTCCCGATATCCAATTGATGCGTTTCAAGATGCGTTTAAAAGGTAACTGAATGACGATCAATTTGTAAGAAGACAACTCTGCCCAGAAATGCACGAAACCCATCCAAAAAGACAATGCAAGTTTGCTGACTTTCCAGACTTTACCAACAAATTCAGATTTTTGCTCAAGGTTCATTACTTTAGCCCTCTCATACATGTATCACTCGGCCCATGTGCATAAAATTCTCGCACTAAAGTGGCATTTGCCTAGGGAGGTTGTAGGCAAAAAATCTCTCGTTCTTGATATTTAATCTTGTTGAACAAGTAATGTTTGATGTCGAAGTTTTCTTCCTCACTATGTTGGAACCCTTGCTCCTCCCACAATTGCTGAGCGACGAAAGATTTGTTGAATCGGTCTGCAACAGTGGCGGGGCAAATCGATTGTATGTTGTCATGGATGAAGATTGGGAGTCTTTGAGACTTTCTTGAATCGATTCTGAAAATTTCAAGAATGCTTGTGAGTAGGCAGAGTATTGTGAGAGCAAGATTTAGTAGAATTCTAAGAAATCAAGAATGCAAGAGTGAATAGTTCAAGAGAAGGATGTTGCTTATATAGGCCTCGGCCTTGTAGCCGTTTAAACTACTAGCTGTTTTGTAGCCGTTTTGAATTTACTACCCGTTAGCATTTACTGTCGCGACGTAAGACTCGGTAGATAGTCGTTACACTATTTCTTCCTGTTGGGATTGTTGCGGCTTCTAATATTGTTTACTGCCTCAGCAGAATTCCTACTGTGAACTATTTCTCCCTTATTCTTGCTTTTATCGTCTAAAAAAACTTAAAATAAAAACATCAATAACAAAAATTAAAAAAAATAAAAACATAAATCCTAAACTTAAAACTAATCCTCGTATAATAAAGTAGAAAGAAAGAGATTATGTTACTGGTGGAGTGCATGTAAATGCATCTCCTAATTTACTTATCTCTTGTTAGCCTAGATTTTTCTTCAAGTGTTGGCCTTTCCCTTCTGCTTTGTGTCCATCCTTATTTTCTGCCTCCACCTCGGGCTTTATTTCCTTGCCAAATAATCTGCCGAGCGTGCTGCCGAGGTAGGATATCTTGGTGTCCGCGTCTGTTGTGTGGAGGACTTTGCACTCTTCTGGATCATCAAATTTTTTCAATTTGTGGAATGCATTGAGTTTGACTTGTTGGTCATTGACCCTCATTGTCAAGTCTCCATTTCCCACATCAATTAAGGTTTGTCCAATAGCAAGAATAGGTCTTCTCAGGATGATCGGTGCATTATCATCTACTTCACAGTCAAGGACAAGAAAGTCGGCAGGAAAAATAAATTTGTCTACCCTTACCAATATGTCCTCTATTTTTCCTTTAGGATGCATATAGGATCTATCCGCAAGTTGGAGCAGCACTGTCGTAGGCTTTGTCCTTCCTATTCCAAGCTTTTGAAAGACTGATTTGGGCATTATATTGATGTTTGCTCCTAGGTCACATAATGACATTCCTTCATAATTGTTACCAATCACACAAGGTATTGTAAAGCATCCAAGATCCTTCAGTTTGGGTGGCATGCGATTGTGCAGCATTGTCATGCATCCTTCAGTTGTTGCCACTGTTTCAAACTCACCTAGCTTCATTCTTTTAGACATAATTTCTTTCAAGAATTTAGCATAGTTGGGCACTTGTTCAATTGCCTCAACAAATGACAAGTTGATGTGGACTTGCTTTAAAATATCCATGAACTTTTTGAACTGGTGGTCCTGTTTTTGTTTTTTCAACCTTTGTGGGAAAGGTGGTGGTGGTCTCATCTCTTCTAGGATTTCTTTGGTTTGGAATTTAATACCTGGAACCACTGTGTTTCTTACTATCTCGGCAATTAGTTCATGTGTTGTCGAGCTCTCTGCTGGGGAAGTGTTCTCAAGTTTAGTTTGTTTAGCATCCAAGTCCTCCTTGTCTGATTCCTCATGTATTGTTGGTGGAACTTTGGTTGCTGGCTTGCCCATTGTCTCTTTAAGCTGTAGGCCACTTCTTGTGGTGATTGCTTTACATTGTTCATGGCCTATTCCTTTAGCAACTTCAGTATTACTAGGTAGTCCTCCATGTGGTCTAGTATTCTGTTTTTGGGCAAATTGACCAACTTGAGTTTCTAGTGATTTAGTAGCAGCTTCCTGATTTTGCAGTCTCATCTCAATTCTATTCACGAAGTCATCAGTTCTCTTCATGAAACTACTATTCTCTGCCATATATGATTTTGTTTTCATTATGAAGGCCTTGAGAGTATTTTCTAATGAGTTTATAGGTTGTTGCTGATGCATTTGCTGCTGCGACAGTGATTGCTGAACATGCTGCTGCAGCAGTGTATTTTGATAACCTGAGGCTTGGTTAGTGGGGTTCAAGGCATTATTAGGATTGCTCCATGAAAAATTTGGATGTTTTTTCCATGTCGGATTGTATGTATTTGACATCATATTGTTGTTCTGGTTGTAATTTCCCACATAGAAACCAGATTCCTCATCATGCATATAATCCGAAGAATTGATCACTTTTACCTCGTGAGTATTTCACTATACTTGCATGTTCTGAACCATCTTGGTTAAAGATGCCAATTGTGCTGCCACTAAATTGGTCGTTTCTAGTTCATTCACTGTGGCTTGGCGTCTTAATCCTCCTCGCCTAGAAGTAGGGAATTGAAAATCATTCCTTGCGAGTTTGTTCAGAATCTCAATAGCTTCTTCCGGAGCTTTTTCAAGGAGTGTTTCATTTGCCAAGGCATCTAACATCATCCTTACCGCGGCATTGGTAGCATTGTAGAACATGGTTACTTGTGTCCATAGTGGAAATCTATGTAATGGACATTTATTTAGTAACTCTCTGTAGCGTTCCCAAGCCTCGTACATAGGTTCGTCATCAGCTTGTTGAAAAGAAGTAATTTCATTATGCATTCGATCATATAAGTTTGTAGGGTTAAATCGCGTAATGAATTCTCGGCAGAGTTCACTCGAAGATCCAATAGATCCTGCCGGAATGCTATTTAACCAGGTCTTGTGATACATGTATGAGAGGGCTAAAGTAATGCACCTTGAGCATAAATCTGAATTTGTTGGTAATGTCTGGAAATTCGGCAAACTTGCCTTGTCTTTTTGGATGGGTTTCGTGCATTTTTGGGCAGAGTTGTCTTCTTACAAATTAACTGTTATTCAGTTATTTTCAACGCATCTTGAAACGCATCAATTGGATATCGGGAGCTCAAGATATGTTTGTTTAACTGAAGATTGCGCGTGCATAAAACTAGATACGGGATTATTATAGGATTTTGTAAAATTCAGCCCCAAAGCTAGTATATAAAGTTTTGGATGAATTAGACATTAAAATAAATTAATTCAAAGCTGAATTATAAAGCTTTGACCATTGTTATTAATATATTATTTTATTCCCTAAGATTCCTTTTAATTAGCTATCCATAAGCTGATTTTAGGGGATTTATTCTATTAAGCTATCCATATGCTGATATTTAGGGATTGATCAGCTATCTATTAGGCAATTCTAAGGTCTCCTTTAGACTATAAAAGGGGTAGACTCTTCTCTTGTAAAAAGACATGAAGAGTATGAATTTTTGAGTTATAAAAACTCTTGTCCTTGGGCCATTTTATTTGCAAGGTTGTCACCTTGCTATTTTTCTTATCAGAAGTCCTCTTTCAACATAAGTACTTCAAGTTTTTATGAGGGAGATTATCTTCACACTCTCGCTTGCCTAAGCAATCGCGTTTAGGAGGGTGAATTAGAGTCGATTATGGTGTTTGCCTATCTAATTACGGATAGGAGGGTTCCTAGGACAACAACATATCATCAATTCACCGGAGAGATTCGTTTCGTTTGCAGGTGTTTGCCTATTCAATTGCGATTAGGAGGGTGCCAAGGACAAATCTATCCAACATCATACCACCACCACCATCTACCCCACTACATATTTTATATCATCTTGGCCCTATCCCTCAGTGAATAGGGCAAAAATTTTAATCTCAAAATGTCTTCATAGACTTCTTGAATTTTGAATGAGTTGCAGACTTCCATGAAGGACTTGAGATGTTGCCTGGCATGTTCAGTTGCAAACCCACTAATTTGTCCAATAGTATTAAGCATATTGAACATCACTGGTTTGAGTTCAAAGTGGGTTGCTCCTATCTCTGGTGTAACAACTCCATGCCATTCAGATCTTTCACCAGAAAATCTCTAACAGTTAACTGCCGCGACAGTGATTGCTGTGGAAGGCCTTCATTGCCAGCAGGTAGGTTCTGGTTTCCTTGATTTACTGTCTTGGCTCCTTGGATCTGTCTTCTCCACCCTTCTTAGGTTCTCTCGATTTCTGGATCGATCTCGTACAGTGGATTGCTAGGGTTGGCCTTGGTCATACACAAAAAATAAACCTAGTAAAAAATAATAATAAAATTAAAATAACTAAAATAAAAACAAGAAATAAAGAAAATAAAATTTAGTTGTCAATCCCCGGCAACGGCGCCAAAAACTTGATGCGTGTCAAATATGCGCAGTTAGTGCAAGTGAACACGCTAAAACAAGTGCAAAGTGATCAGATTTTGATGAAACAAAGTGTGGAGGCTTTTGGAAATAAGAGAAGATCCAAACCAAGCTTAAAGAAGGAAGACCTAAGGAAGAAAAGGCATCTGGCAGCATCAAGTTGATTAGGGAATGTCTTTTGACACATCACGTGATCACTTCTGAATTTTCTAACCCAAAAGAAGCCAAAAAGTTCCCATCTTGTTTTCAGAAACTCAAAGAGTTAGAAGGCCATGCACGGAAAAACCATGTCATTCCCATTGCTAAGGGAGATTCCAGCACCAAGGGGTTCGATTTGAGGACAAATCGCCCAAAAGAAGGAGGGGATGGTATGTGCACGACCAACCTTAAATTCTGCCATACCCTAAGTCACACAAGTCCACTCAGGGAGTTCTACTTAATCCTCTTTATTTATTCAATTCATGTGCTACACTCGCTTACTATCTCATATTATATACCTATAATGTTTATTTCCTTGTATTACTATTAATAACTTAGTAATTGATATTGAACCACATCTTTATCTGGCTTATATTATGCATTTTTAATATTCAACACATGTTTAGTAACATCATACTTATTAGTTTAAGTTGTTTCTTTGCAGGTTATGCTAAACACAGCTTAAGGGACTATTGGCCAGCTCCATTTTAGCTCGAATGCACCATTTGAGCTGAAAACAAAGAATCATTGTTTGAGAAACTTACAAGCTTCCGATCAACACTAAAATGTACCAAACACTCCTAGGCAGCGCAATGAAGCGGATTCTAGCTTCATTCCAGTTCACGAATCTAGAATGAGCTCAAAACGACAAATGGTGAATTTCAATTAATATGGAATTCGGATAAGCTACTACTCACTCTTATGGATTGAGTAGAGTATTATGGCCCTTATGATAAGTTCACTAAGATAGAGGGTTAGCTGTTCAGCTCAAATCTTCACTCATAGATGGAGAACTTTCAGCTTGCTAGCTCAGCTCAACCTTAGTTCATCCAACTCATCTTAGCTCACCCTACAACCTACAGCTCAACCATGGAAGAACATGTTCCCTCCCTAAGAGACACAACCGACCAACATGGAAGGAAACATGTTTTGGGCGCCAAAACAAAAAGATAACACTCTTCATTGGACAGATTCATGATGGTCCACTTGTGTGCCGATTTCGAGAAGGATATGAGTAGAATTGGACTTTGGTGTCTTTATGAAAGTTGTTCCTCAGTCTCTTATCTTTCCAGTGCATGTTGAATCTCATCAATCCGCTGTCGGGAACTCGAGATATGTCCTATTTATTGAAGACTATGCAGGCTAGAATTTTAAATCGAAAAGTTACAACAATTATTGGGAGGAGACACCATTCAACCGAACGGTTAAAGTGGGAGACGCCACCAATTGAATAGACACCAAGGCCACTATTCGGCCACCCTTTCAAAGGGAAATGTCCCTTGTCCACACCCTTTCATTTCCTATGAATATGTAGCCATTTTGGCATTTCAGACAACAACTTTGAATCAGATTATTTAGTTTCTGAGTTAGTCTCTCATTCCTTTTCTTTTTAGAACTTTATCGACATATCAAATCATCTCTTTGAATTGTAGCGTCACCCTCCATCCTTTATACTTTAGGTTTCTGGAATTACATTTCCAAGAGGTCTAAGTGCACCTACAACCCTCAGAGTTGCAACTAGATTGGGTTTATGTTCCTATAACATAAGTTCAACCTTTACCCCTTTGAATACTATCATTTCAACACCCCATAAGCACCTTCCATCTTTCATTTTCGTCCACTATTCTTCACCAGCCCTTTACATATCCTTTCATATCATTTACATCACTTAAATACCTTTATTCCCTTCTTTAATCAACCATCAACATCCCCTACAAGGCTTGGCTTGCATTCTAAGGTCCGGGCAATCAAAGCTTCTCTCTACAAGCATCTTAGAGAGTTGGAGCATATTAGAGAGGGGTATTCCATCACGATATACGCTCTGAGAAAGGGATAGTTCATTATGACATGCACTCGAAGAGAGGGGTCATTGATCGTGACATACGCTCAAAGAGAGGGGTCGTCTATCACAGCATACGCACAAAGTGAGGGACCGTTCATTATGACATGCGCTCGAAGAGAGGGGTCATTTGACCACGACATACGCTCAAAGAGAGAGGTCTTCCATCACGGTATACGCTCTGAGAAAGTGACTGATCATTATGACATACACTCGAAGAGAAGGCTCATTCATCGCGACATACGCTCAAAGAGAATGGTCATCCATCATGGTGTACGCTCTAAGAAAGGGACTATTTGTTATGACATGCACTCAAAGAGAGGGGTCATTCATTGTGACATACGCTCAAAGAGAGGAGTTGCCCATCACGGTATACGCTCAAAGAGAGAGATCGTTCACCAGGACATGCACTCAAAGATAGGGGTCATTCAAGGGACCGTTCAGCTTGATGTTCATTTAAGCATGTTAGTTCAGTTAAGTTCATTAGTTTAATTAATGCATGATAGTTCACTTAAAGCATGCTAGTTTTTTTATGTTTATACGTTAATTTAGTGTGTGATTTAATTAATTAAACTAGAACATTCAATGTAACTAGTTTCATTAATTAATCTAGCTCATTAAATCTGTTTCATGCAGTCACTTTTATTTCTATTGAATAAAGTTGTTATCTAGTGGTTGCTTATATATTTCAGCTATGTTATTCTTTTGGAGCAAATGGTTGATCATATTCTCAGGAATGACATGGCATTTACATCAATTGAAGTCCCTTGAAGACCCATCAAGGCTGATTGGTTACAATGCAATTCAATGGAGCAATTACACCACTTGAATGTTGTTATTTCCAGTAATGGTTTTAACGCTTTCAAGAGAGTCTTTACATCATTTTAAGGTTGTCAGTTTCAACAAGCAAGAAAGAGAAGACATGCAATGAAAGCCTTCATTATCACAATTTAAGGGAGAGTAAACACTAGAATTAAAAACAACAGTTAAGGAGAGAACTCGAAGAGAGGGGTCATTCATCGCGACATACGCTCAAAGAAAAGGGTCGTCCGTCATGGTAAACACTCTAAGAAAATGACCATTCACTGACATGTACTCGAAGAGAGGGGTCATTCATCGTGACATATGCTCAAAGAGAGGGGTTGTTCATCTCGGTATACGCTCTAAGAAAGGGACCATTAATTATGACTTGCACTCGAAGAGAGGGGTCAAATATCGCGACATACGCTCAAAGAGAGGTGTCGTCCCTCATAGTATACACTCAAAGAGAGGGACCTTTCACCATGACTTGCACTCGAAGGAGGGGTCATTCATCGCGAAAAACGCTCAAAGAGAGGGGTCGTCAATCACGGCATACGCTCGAAGAGAGGGACTGTTCATTATGACATATGCTCAAAGAAGGGGACATTCATCACGACAAACGCTCCGAGAGAGGGCTCGTCCATCACGATATACACGCTCTAAGAAAGGGATCGTTCACTATGACATGCAGTCGAAGAGGTATACGCTCAAAGAGAGGGACCGTTCATTATGACATCACTCGAAGAGAGGGGTCATTAATCGCAATATAAGCTCAAAGTGCGGCGGCGTCCATCATGGTGTACGCTCAAAGAGAGGGACTTTTCCTTATGACATGCACTCGAAGAAAGGGGTCATTCATCGCGATATGCGCTCAAAGAGATTGGTCGTCCATCACCATATACGCTCAAAGAGAGACCGTTCACTATGACATATGCTTGAAGAGAGGGGTCATTTAACGCGACATACGCTCAAGAGAATGGTTGTCCATCATGATATACGCTCTAAGAAATGGACTTTTCACCATGACATGCACTCAAAGAGAGGGGTCATTCGTTGCAATATACGTTAAAAGAGAGGGGTTATCGATCACAGTATACACTCGAAGAGAAGGATCGTTAATTATGACATACTCTTGAAGAGAGGGATCATTCACCGCGAGATACGCTCAAATAGAAGGGTCGTAAATCACGATATACGCTCTAAGAAAGAGACTGTTCATTATGACATGCACTCGAAGAGAGAGATCATTCATAACGACATACGCTCAAAGAGAGGGGTAGTCCATCAAGGTATACGCTCAAAGAGAGGGACAGTTCATCTTGACATGCACTCAAAGAGAAGGGTCATTCATCACAACATATACTCAAAGGGAGGGGTCATTGATCACACGGTATACATAGACATGGCAAACTTGATCCGAGAACCGAAAATCAAACCGATTTAGCCGAACTAAAACCCGAACCGAAATGAAACTAATGATTTAGCATGATTCGAAACCCAAACCGAAACCGAAACCGATCCAAATTCTAGAAGAAACCGTAACCGATTTCACCCGAACCGAAAACAACCCGAAATTAACTTGCTAAAAATCGATCTAAACCGAACATCAATCCGATTTTAACCCGATAATTGAGTCAAAGTGAATGAATAATATATTTTTACTATAGTTTATTTTTTAACAATATGATAAATAATTAAATAATATATATTTTATTATCTTTTTTATTATAATAATACTAATTAATCACTACATCTGATAATAATTTAATTTTTAATATTACATTTCCTACTTTAAAAATCAGTTTATTTTTTGTTAAAATTTGGGGAGTTATAGAAATGACCAAAATGTTATTAATGAATCCATGTATTCACAAAAATGACATTATCCCTTATATTACCAATACTGACTTTACTCGAATAAAAGCTGAGGCAAAAATTTTCAAAACAATTCCAATATGAAATAAAAATGATATATTTTTACAAGAATATATGATTAATTCTATATATAATATAGACGATTACATTTATACTTAAGTCCAACTCAAACCAAATTAACCTGAAAATTCAAAGATTGAATTGACCCGAACTGATCCAAATGACCCGACATGGACCTGACCCAAAAGCTTTCAACCCGATATTGACCCGACCCAAAAACAACAGATCCGATATTGACCCAAATCACCGATCCGATATCTAAACCGAAACAAATTATCATATAACCGAATTAAAATCGAAACCGAAACCAGAACCGATCGAAATTGAATCTAAACTGAATGGAAATAAACCCGAAATGAATCGAACCGAAACCAAACCGAATATCCCGTTTGCCACCTCTAGGTATACGCTTGAAGAGAGGGACCGTTCATTATGACATGCACTCGAAGAGAGGGGTCATTCATCGCGACATACTCTCAAAGAGAGGTGTCGTCCCTCAGGTATACGCTCAAAGAGAGGATCGTTCATCATGACATGCATTCGAAGAGAGGGGTCATTGATCGCGATATATGCTCAAAGTGCGGAGGCGACCATCACGGTATACGCTCAAAGAGATGGACCACTCGTTATGACATGAAATCGAAGAGAGGGGTCATTCATCGCGACATACACTCAAAGAGAGGCGGAGTCCATCACGGTATAGGCTCAAAGAGAGGGACCATTCATTATGACATGCACTCGATGAGAGGGTTCATTATCGCAACATACACGCAAAGAGCGGCAGAGTACAGTACGTTATACGCTCGAAGAGAGGGATCCTTCATTATGACATGCACTCGAAGAGAGGGGTCATTCATCTCGACATACGCTCAAAGAGAGGGGTCGTCCATCACCGCATACGCTCAAAAAGAGGAACCGTTCACTATGACATACGCTTGAAGAGAGGGGTCAGTCACCGCGATATACGCTCAAAGAGAAGGGTTGTCCATCACGGTATAGGCTCTAACAATTGGACCGTTCACCTTGACATGCACTCAAATAGAGGGGTCATTCGTCGCAATATACGTTCAACGAGAGGTTTCATCGATCATAGTATACACTCAAAGAGAAGGATCGTTCATTATGACATACGCTTGAAGAGAGAGGTCATTCATCGCGACATACGATCAAAGAGATGTGTCGCCCATCACGGTATACGCTCTAAGAAAGTGATTGTTCATTATGACATGCACTCGCAGAGAGGGTCATTCATCGCGACATATGCTCAAAGAGAGGGGTCGTCCATCAAGGTATACGCTCAAAGAGAGGGACCTCTCACCATGACATGCACTCGAAGAGAAGGGTCATTCATCGCAACATATGCTCAAAAATTCGATTTGAGGGGTCATTCATCGTGACATACTCTCAAAGAGAGGGGTCGTCCATCAAGGTATACGCTCAAAGAGAGGGACCTCTCACCATGACATGCACTCGAAGAGAAGCGTCATTCATCGCAACATATGCTCAAAAACTCGATTTGAGGGGTCATTCATCGCGATATACTCTCAAAAAGAGGGGTCGCCCATCACGGTATACGCTTTAAGAAAGGGACCGTTCATTATGACGTGCACTCGAAGAGAGGGGTCATTCATCGCGACATCCGCTCAAAGAGAGTGGTCGTCCATGACGGTATACGTTCAAAGTGAGGGACCGTTCATTATGACATGCTCTTGAAGAGAGAGGTCATTTATCGTAACATACGCTCAAAGAGAGGGGTCATTGATCACAGTATACACTCAAAGAGAGGACTGTTCCTTATGACACGCACTCGAAGAGTGGGGTCATTACTCGCGACAAACGCTCAAAGTGCGGCGGCATCCATCACAGTATACCCTCAAAGAGATGGACCGTTCATTATGAAATGCACTCAAAAATAGGCTCCATGAGAGGGGTCATCCATGACAGTATCCGCTCAAAGAGAGGGACTGTTCATTATGACATGCACTCAAAAATAGGGGTCATTCATCGCAACATACGCTCAAAGAGGGGCCATTCGTTATGAAGTAAGCTCGAAGAGATGGGTCATTCAACGCAACATACGCTTAAAAAGCGGGGTCCGTCATCACGGTATATGCTCTAAGATAGGACCCGTTCATTAGGACATGCACTCGTAGAGAGGGGTCATTCATTGCATTATACACTTAAAGAGAAGGGTCATCCATCATGGTATACGCTCAAAGAGAGTGACCATTCATTATGACATATGATGCTCGAACAAAAGGGTCATTCATCGCGACATATGCTCAAAGTGAGGAACCACCGTTCAATATGACATGCACTTAAAGATAAGGGTCATTCATCGCCACATACGCTCAAGGAGAGGGATCATCTATCACGCAATACGCTCAAAGAGATGGACCATCCATCATGGAATACGCTCTAAGAACGGGACCATTCATTATGACATGCACTCGAAGATAGGGGTCATTCATTGCGACATACGCTCAAAGAGAGGGATCGTCCATCTTGGTATCCTCTCAAAGAGAGGGACTGTTCATTATGTTATACGCTTGAAGAGAGGGGTCATTCACCGCGACATATGCTCGAAGAGAGGGGTCATCCGTCACGGTATACGCTCTAAGAAAGGAACATTTCATTATGACATGCACTCGAAGAAAGGGGTATTTCATCACGACATACGCTCAAAGAGAATGGTCGTCCATCATGGTATACGCTCTAAGAAAGGGACCGTTCACCATAACAAGCACTCAAAAAGAGTGGTCATTCATCATGTCATACGCTTAAAGTGAGGGGTCGTCCATCAAGCCATACACTCAAAAAGAGAGGGGTCATTCATCGCGACATACGCTGAAAGATAGGGGTCGTCCATGACGGTATATGCTCAAAGAGAGGGACCGTTCATTATGACATGCACTCGAAGAGAGGGGTCATTCAATGTGACATACGCTCAAAGAGAGGGGTCACTCATCGCGACATACGCTCAAAGAGAGGGGTTGTCCATCAAGGTATACGCTCATAGAGAGGACCGTTCCACATGACATGCACTCGAAAAGAGGGATCATTCATCACGACATACGCTCAATGAGAGGGGTTATCCATCACAACATACGCTCAAATAGAGGAATCGTTCATTATGACATATGCTTGAAGAGAGTTGTCATTCACTGCGACATACGCTCAGAGAGAGGGGTCGTCCATCACGTTATACACTCTCAGAAAGGGACCGTACATTATGGCATGCACTTGAAGAGAGGGGTCATTTATCACGACATACGCTTAAAGAGAGGGGTCGTCCATCACGGTATACTCTAAAAGAGAAGGACCGTTCATTATGACATATGCTCGAAGAGAGGGGTCATTCACCGCAACATATATTCAAAGAGAGGGTTCATTCATCACGGTATACGCTCTAAGAAAGGGACCGTTCATTATGACATGCACTCGAAGAGAGGTATCATTCATCGAGTCATACGCTCAAACAGAGGGGTCGTCCATCATAGTATACGCTCAGAGTGAGGGATCATTTATTATGACATGCACTCGATGATAAAGTTCATTCATCGTGACATACGCTCAAAGAGAGGGGTCATCTATCATGACAACCCGCTCACAGAGAGGGACTGTTCATTATGACATAAGCTCGAAGAGAGGGGTCATTCAACGCGACATACGCTCAAAGAGAGGGCTCATCGATCACGGTATACGCTCTAAGAAAGGGACCGTTCTTTATGACATGTACTCGAAGAAAGGTCTCATTCTTTGCGACATACGCTCAAAGAGATGGTTCGTCCATGACGTTATACGCTCAAAGAGAGAAACCGTTCATTATGACATGCACTCGAAGAGAGGGGTCACTCATCGCGACATACGCTCAAAGAGGGGGGTTGTCCATCATGGTATACGCTCATAGAGAGGGACCGCTCACCATGACATTCACTCGAAGGGAAGGGTCATTCATCGCGACATACGCTCAAAGAGAGGGTCATCCATCACGATGTACGCTCAAAGAGAGGGACCGTTCACCGTTGACATGCACATGAAGAGATGGGTCATTCATCGCAACATACGCTCAAAGAAATGGGTCATCGGCCAATGTATACGCTCTATGAGAAAGACCGTTCATTATGATATGCACTCGAAGAGAGGGGTTATTCATCACGACGTACGCTTAAAGAGAGGGGTTGTCCATCACGGTATACACTCAAAGAAAGGGACCGTTCATTATGATATGTACTTGAAGAGTGGGGTCATTCATCGCGACATATGCTCAAAGAAAGGGATCGTCCATCACAGTGTACTCTCAAAGAGAGGGGTTGTTCATTATGATATATGCTCGAAGAGATGGGTCATCCACCGCGACATACGCTCAAAGAGAGGGGTTAGTCATCACAGTATACGCTCTAAAAAGGGCCCATTCATAATGACATGCACTCGAAGAAAAGGTTCATTCATCCCGACATACGCTCAAAGAGAGGGTTCATCAATCATGGCACCCGCTCACAGAGAGGGACCGTTCATTATGACATATGCTCGAAGAGAGGGGTCATTCTCCACGACATATGCTTAAAGAAAGGGACCATTCATTATGACAAGCACTCGAAGAGGGGTCATTCATCGTGACATACGCTCAAAGAGAGGGGTCGACCATTATAGTATACGCTCGAAGAGAGGGATCGTTCATTATGACATGCACTCGAAGATAAAGGTCATTAATCACGACATACGTTCAAAGAGAGGGATCATCTATCACGGCACCTGCTCAAAGATAGAGACCGTTCATTGTAACATACACTCGAAGAGAGGGGTCATTCATCGCAACACACCCCGAGTGTAAACACGAGTGAATTGAGTGCCATATTTTTTTCCTTGGATTGACCGTGAGGATTTTGTGTGTGTCAATTGGTGAGGTCCTTAAACTTTTGTTTCATTTATTCATACTAACAATATGTCGAAACACTCAAATGAAAACAATCGGGAAGAACGACCAGCCCAGAACCTCTAAACACAAGCTTTAATAAGGGAATTGTAAAAGCTCTTACATGCTGAGTTAGAACCAACTCATGAGCGGATGGACCGTATTGAGGAGTCTAGTGAAGGACGTCCAAGGGGCCAAGATGGACAGAATCATAGAAGGCATCCCATGCAACATGAGATTGAAGAGAGTGATGGAGAAGATGTCATTTCTGTTCGGAACAATGCAAGGAACCATCGCCAATTGGATGACAATTTTGAGAGCATCCGAGTTAACATCCCTCCTTTTCAAGGAACATCAGACCCGGAGGCATATTTGGACTGGGAAAGCAAAGTGGAGCACATCTTCGAATGCCATAACTATTCCGAGCAAAAGAAGGTGCGCATGGCTGCCTTAGAATTTATTGAATACGCATTTGTATGGTGGGATCAACTAAGATCAACAAGGAGACGCAATGGTGAACGACCTATCAATACTTGGGGAGAAATGAAAGGTATTCTGAGGAAACGTTATGTGCCTACTCATTATCACCGTGATCTCTATTATAAGTTGCAGAATCTTAAACAAGGAAGTAGAAGCGTGGAAGACTACTTCAAAGAGATGAAGATAGCCATGATTCGAGTAAGTGTGGATGAAGACCGTGAAGCCACCATGGCAAGGTTCTTGTCCGGATTTAATAAAGAGATTGCTGATGTAGTGGAATTACAACACTACATTGAAATTGAGGACATGGTGCATATGGCTATCAAAATTGAGAGGCAACAACGCAAGAGATCATCTTCTAGAGTTCGTACTAATGCAGCCCCTAAATGAAGTCCAAACACACCTCGGAGAAATACTCCTTTCCAAGGCAAAGAATAGGCTGAAACGTCCAAAACCAAGACTATGGTGGAGAATGTTCGAGGAAAGCAACAAGAAGTGTCCACACGATCCCGAGAGATCAAATGTTTCAAGTGCTTAGGGCATGGCCATATTGCTAGCCAATATCCAAATAAAAACACTATGTTGTTGCTTGGAAATGGAGAGATTGCATCGGATAATGAGGAAGAAATTTTGGAAGAATCCGAGAAAGAGGAGAAGAAGAATTCACCCCTGCAGTTGAAGGACAACTTATGGTTGTTAAAAGGCTTTTAAACACCCAAATGGCAGAAGAAGAGGAGCAACGAGAGAACATATTTAACACTAGGTGTTATATTAACAACAAAGTGTGTTTTATGATAATCGATGGTGGAAGCTGCACCAACGTGACCAGCACTCTTATGGTGGATAAACTCGGCCTCAAAACTTTAAAGCATCCAGCCCCATATAAACTCCAATGGCTCAATGATTCGAGGGAATTAAAGGTCACCAAACATGTTCTTGTCCCTTTCACTATTGGTTCATATAAGGATGAGGTTTTATGCGACGTAGTTCCTATGCACGCAAGTCACATTTTACTAGGGAGGCCATCGCAATATGATCGAAGAACGATGCATGATTGTTACACCAATCAGTTCATCTTCAGCATGGAGGCAAGAAGATAGTGCTCGCACCTATGACGCCAAAACAAGTGCAAAGTGACAAGATTTTGATGAAACAATGTGTGGAGGCTTGGAAACAAGAAAAGATCCAAACCAAGCTTAAAGAAGGAAGACCTAAGGAAGAAAAGGTGTCCGGCAGCATCAAGTTGATTAGGGAATGTCTTTGAGACATCCCATGATCACTTTTGAATTTTCTAACCCAAAAGAAGCCAAAAAGTTTCGATCTTCTTTTCAAACAATCAAGGCGTTAGAAGGCCATGCACGGAAAAACCATGTTATTCCCATTGCTAAGGGAGATTCCAACACTAAGGGGTTCGATTTGAGGACAAATCGCCCAAAAGAAGGAGGGGATGATATGTGCACACCCAACCTTAATTCTGCCCGTACCCTAAGTCACACAAGTCCAATCAGGGAGTTCTACTTAATCCTCTTTATTTATTCAATTCATGTGCTACACTCGCTTGCTATCTCATATTATATACCTATAATGTTTATTTCCTTATATTACTATTGATAACTTAGTAATTGGTATTGAACCACAGCTTTATCTAGCTTTTATTATGCATTATTAATATTCAACACATGTTTAGTAACATCATACTTTTTAGTTTAAGTTGTTTATTTACAGGTTATGTTAAACACAGCTTAAGGGACTATTGGCCAGCTCTGTTTTAGCTCGAATGCAACATTTGAGCTCAAAACAAAGAATAGTTGTTTGAGACACTTACCAACTTCCGATCAGCACTAAAATGTACCAAACACTCCTAGGCAGCGCAATGAAGCGGATGCTAGCTTCATTCCACTTCACGAATCCATAGTGAGCTCAATTTCCTTCATATCATTTACATCACTTAAACACCTTTATTTCCTTCCTTAATCAACCATCAACATCCCCTACACCATAACCCCTTCTTGAATCATCCTAATCTTATTTCTAACATCTTTTAACATTCTTTTGTTCAGGAAACAAGCGTGATACAAGGCTTGCTTGCATTCTAAGGTCCGGGCAATCAAAGCTTGGGTATTTCATCATGATATACGCTCTGAGAAAGGGACCATTCATTATGACATGCACTCGAAGAGAGGGGTCATTCATCGTGATATATGCTCAAAGAGAGGGGTCGTCTATCACGGCATACGCACAAAGTGAGGGACCGTTCATTATGACATGCTCTCGAAGAGAGGGGTCTTCGATCATGGTATACGCTCTGAGAAAGGGACTGTTCATTATGACATACACTCGAAGAGAGGGCTCATTCATCGCGACATACACTCAAAGAGAATGGACATCCATCACGGTGTACGCTCTAAGAAAGGGACTATTTGTTATGACATGCACTCGAAGACATGGGTAATTCATTACGAATATGCTCAAAGAGAGTAGTTATCCGTCACGGTATACGCTCATAGAGAGTAGTTGTCCATCACTATGCTCAAAGAGAGGGTCGTCTATCACGGTATACGCTCAGATAGACATGCACTCAAAGATAGGGGTCATTCATCGGGATTATGCTCAATGAGAGGGGTCGTTCATCACGCCATACGCTTAAAGAGAGGGACCATTCATTATGACATACGCTTGAAGAGAGGTGTCATTCACCGCAACAAACGCTCAGATAAAGGGTCGTCCATCACGGTATACGCTCTAAGAAAGGGTCGTCCATCACGGTATACGCTCAGATAGACATGCACTCAAAGATAGGGGTCATTCATCGGGATTATGCTCAATGAGAGGGGTCGTTCATCACGCCATACGCTTAAAGAGAGGGACCATTCATTATGACATACGCTTGAAGAGAGGTGTCCTTCACCGCAACAAACGCTCAGATAGAGGGTCGTCCATCAGGGTATACGCTCTAAGAAAGGGACCGTGCATTATGACATGCACTCGAAGAGAGGGGTCATTCATCCCAAGGTAAGCTCAAAGAGAGGGGTCATCGATCACGGTATACGCTCAATGATATGATCACAACCAACAATGAATCAGAAGAATTTCCTATTGGACCAATGACTCATGGTAAAACCCAGAAATTCCAAGAGGCCTTGGGAAATCTATTTATTCAAGGCTATTAGAATTGTTGGGCTGATAAACTGGAAGTCTCTTCTCGGATTAGAGAGATTTGGTCTAACCCATCCAGCACGACAATTGTTAAACTTCATGAAATTGGTAGTTTTCTAGAATCTTGGCAAACAAACAAACGTATCAAGTCATATGAACGTATTAACCAGTTAACTGACTTTATAAATATGTGCCTCAAGCGACAACTTTCAGATGCTGATATCAATAATTTTATATCTACCAAAAACGAGTTTGATAGCCTGCTTAATGCGAAAGAAATCTATTGGGCACAACGCGTGATGTGAGCACATCATGTCAAGTTCAACAAGTTGATCCGGAGGTCTTACCATCAGGACCTATCACACGTTCTAAGGCAAAGAAATACAGGGAAGCTCTTTTCCTTACTTGTGCTAACATTTCAGATTCATTTGAGAATGTTCATGCCTTAGAATATGTTGTTTATAATGTGTTGCATGTTGATATATGACATATTTTGGTATATATATATTAGTATGTGTGTTTACTTATGTATATACTATGTTAATTATGTTTGCATTTGGTTTTAAGTGTGTTTGTGTGGTTAAAATAAGACTACAAGGCTTTTTAGATGTGTTTGCCTTGTTCTAATATACGTACTTAGGAGAACCTTAGCTCAAGTGGGCATACTCAGCTCATCTCCAGCTCAGGAGAGCGTATGCAGTTCAATACCATCTCAAGTGGATTATATTAAGCTCAGAAGAAGCTCAATGGTGTGCACGCAGCTCACCTTAGCTCGGGGTAGCTCAGAGGCTTAGCTCCCAGCTCCATTTAGCTCCTAACACTCTTAGCTAGTTCGTTTCAGCTCATCTACTTTTTCAGCTCAACTCAACTCAAGTTGAAGTGACCTACAGCAGCTGAAACCTATCGTACACGAAGAGCAGGTGTCCTATGCATTTGCCATGCATGTGGGGACCACATAGCACCCTTTTCCACAAGTTTGGGCGTCCAAAAGCAAGCAAGCCAAACAAGGCCCTTGCTTTGAAGACCAATCTGAAACATTGGATAAGAATGAGTGTTTTCTTACTCAAATTCAAACATTAAACACATGTTTAATGTGTTCTAAGTGCCAAAACATGTGGCTAAGGATATTAGGAGCCTAGGAGAAGTTATTTGAGCTTTTAAATTTTAATTTTCGTTTGAATTAGGGCCACAAATTCAAATTTGGCTAACTTCTCCTTTATTCCTATATATTTACTTAATTTTGTAATGACAAGGTTAGACATTTTATGAATAAAATAACTTGTGAGATTTTCTCTCAATTTTAGTTCTTCATTGAACTTTTCTTGGCAAATTCAGACTTTGTTTGAGTGTGTCAAATCCTTGATACTTCGGGTTCCTAGATCGCTATCTAGAGGGTCCAAGTCCGTTGACGAAGAACGTATTCGATTCGGGTCCGCTCAGTATATTATTCGGGTTCTTTTGAGTTCAATGTCGTTGTTATTTTCCAGCAACTTAAACAACCAATTCTGCCATTTTGGACGTTTTAATACTGCCATGAAAGCCCTCGTAGCATTTCATCTTCATTAACCTCCAGAAACTGCCAGAATTCCTTCATCCCTTTTCTTTCTTTGTTTTAGTTTTTTTTCCTTTGTTTTCTTATTGTTTTAACATCATTCTAACATCCATAATGTTGTGTTTATTGCAGAGACTTGCTTTCTATTATCCTAGATCCGTTTCAAACAAGGATCGTTGTTTTTGAAGCAACGAATCCCCAATATCATACCGCACAACCTGGCTAGAATATGATGACAAAAATACTTCCTTTTTCCATGCAAGAGCAAACAATCACCGACGAAAATACCATATTTCTAGGCTTTTCAACAATGAGAACATTTGGAAAATGCACACGAAAGACATCATGGCTACTACCATTGATTACTTCCAGACTATCTTCTCATCCTCTTCTCCTACTATTGCATCTTCCATTTTGGACAACATTCCAAATATTGTTACTAAGACCATGAACAATGACCTTAATAAGGAATTCACAGTAGAAGAAATTACCACTGCTTTTCGCGATATTGATCCGAGGAAAGTCCCGAGAGTTTATGGATTTCCAAGTGATTTCTTTAGGAAACATTGGGATATCCTTGGCCAGGACTTTATAAACCTTTGCCTCAGACTCCTAAGTGGGTTTGTTCGCATGGAAGAGGTCAATCGTACTATCATCGTTCTTATACCCAAAATTAATGATCCCACAACTATGCGACATCTCAGACCTATTAGCCTATGCACAGTTATCTATAAGACTGTTGCCAAAGTGGTTGTTAATCGTTTGAAATCTATCATCCCTTTATGTATAGGCGGTAATCAAGTTGCCTTTGTTCAAGGTAGGAACATTACCGACAATATTCTCATTGCCCATGAGCTTATCCACACTTTAAATACTGACGAGACCTCCCTTACCAAAGGTGCTAGTTTAAAACTGGACATGGAGAAAGCTTTTGACAGTGTCGAATGATCTTTTCTACAACAAATTATGCTCCATCTAGGTTTTAATGACAAATAGGTTTCCCTTATCATTAATTGTGTCTCTTCTGTGTCTTTTCAAGTATGTGTTAATGATTCTCTTTCACGACCTTTTAAACCTCAGAGAGGGCTTTGACCAGGAGATCCCCTTTCACCTTTCTTGTTTCTTTTCTGTACTCAAGGTATTTCAGCATTGCTCAATGCTGAGAAAGTTATTGGCAATCTCCCTGGCCTTTGTGCTAGCAGGAACGACCCCCGTATAAATCACCTCCTCTTTGCTAACTGTGTGGTGTTCGTTAAGAATACAACTACAGAAGCTAACACCTCAAGGACGTTTTGCATTTTATGCCATTTCGTTTGGTCAGGCGGTGAATTTTGAAAAATTAACTATATATTTCTCACACAAAACATCTACATCCCTTCGATCAGAAATCAATAACATCCTTAATATAAGAGAAGTCAATGACCCTGATATTTATTTGGGGGTTCCACTCCTCATTGGGAAGAATAAGACAACAAATTTGGGTTTTACCAGAGACAAAATGAATGCTCGTCTTAGAAAATGGGATAAACACTTTCTCTCCTTTAGCGATAGAGAAATTTTCATCAAATATGTCGTACAATTAATTCCACAATATGTTACGTCTTGTTACCTTCTACCCCAAAACATTATCGATGATATGACTACTTCAATACGTCGTTATTGGTGGTCGGGTAAAGCCGATAAACGTGAATGGCATATACTTTAGTGGGACACTATCTGTCTACCAAAAGCAGACGTAGGTATAGGGTTTCGCGATCTTCACCATTTCAACATTACGTTACTTGGTAAACAAATTTGGAGACTAATTTATGAGCCTGATAATCTTCTTAGTCAGGTCTACAAGTGCAAATATTATCCATCGGGTTCTGTGCTCGAATCCGATTCCACTCGAAGATCTTCCTTTGCTTGGAAAGGTCTTAGTATAGCTATCTCTAAACTTGGAAATGGCTTCTTTAAACGACCAGGTATGTCAAGTCAGATACAGGTCCACTTCGACAATTGGGGAGGATCTAAGCCTTTACACTTTTATGGCGATAATGAAGTGAATGCGGAAGTCCCTCTTCGAGCAGGAATTTTTTATGTCTAATCTACCCCGATGGGATGAATCCAAGGCGAGAGATTACTTCTCTCACAAAGATGCTGCTAACACAATCCTTAATGTACCAATCATTAATGATACGAAAGATACTACCCTTTGGGATCATCACGACTCTGGCATCTATACGGTGCGTTCTGGTTATCAATTTCTCCAACTATAACTAGGGCCGGTTAATAGACCCTCTAGGCTATGGAAAATTCTTTCTAAGTTGCCTACGTTGCCTAAGGTTCATTCCTTTGGATGGTGATTAAGCCATGATGCCCTACCGTCTGGCCAAAAAATCCTCCAAGCAAATCTCGGTATTGGGGTTTGCCCAATTTGTAATACGGATATTGAAAATACCCTTCATGCTTTAAGGGATTGTCCTAGTGCCATGGAAGCTCTCCATTTGGTAGGGTTTTGAGGCCAATTTTCTCTAATACTTCAATCTCCCCCCACCAGTGGATTTCTGAAATAGCTATTTTTCTCTCATTGCACCAATTCTCCTTCCTGATAACAATTCTATGGAATTTATGGAATCGTCGTAATGACTTTGTCCATAACAACCATCTCCAACCACCATGGTTAATTGTATTTAACGCACGAAAACTCTTCGACGATTATACATCAGCCAATTATGCTCTCCATCTAAGATCCCGACTAGCTGAGCCAACCTTTGCTCAGGCTAGATGGACAAAACTGGACCGTGGTTATGTTAAGGTTAGTACGGATGGTTAACTGTATTTAACGCACGAAAACACTTTACGCTCAAATAGAGTGACCGTTCATTATGACATGCACTCGAAGAGTGAAGTCATTCATCGCGACGTTCGCTCAAAGAGCGCGGCGTCCATCGCGGTATACACTTAAAGAGAGGGGTCGTTCATTATCACATGCTCTAAAAGAGAGGGTGGTTTTTCATCGCAACATACGCTTAAAGAGAGGGGTCGTCCATCACAGTATACGCTCAAAGGGAGGGACCGTTTATTATGACATGCACTCAAAGATAGGGGTCATTCATCGTGACATACGCTCAAGGAGAGGGGTCATCCATCACGACATATGCTCAAAGAGAATGGCCGTTCAATATGACAAACGCTCGAAGAGAGGGGTCGTCCATCATGGTATACGCTCTAATAAAAGGTTGGTTCAATATGACATGCACTTGTTGAGAGGGGTCATTTATCGCAACATACGCTCAAAGAGAAGGGTGGTCCAACACAGTTTACGTTGTAAGAAAGGTATGGTTCATTCTGACATGCACTCGAAGAGAGGGATCATTAAACGTGGCAAACTCTTAAAGAGGGGTCGTCCATCACGATATACGCATAAAGAGAGGGACCGTACACCATGAAATGCACTCAAAAGAGAGGTCATTTGTCATGACATACGCTCAAAGAGAGTGGTCGTCCATCACGGTATACACTCAAAGATAGGGACAGTTAATTATGACATACGATTGAAGAGAGGGGTCATTCACCGCGACATAGGCTCAAAGAGAGGGGTCGTCCATCACGATATACGCTCTAAGAAAGAGACATTTCATAATGACATGTAGTCGAAGGGTGAGGCATTTCATCGCGACATACGCTCAAAGAGAAAGGTCGTCTATCACGGTATACGCTTTAAGAAAGGGACCGTTTACCATGACATGCAATCAAAGAGAAGTGTCATTCATCGCAACATGCGCTCAAAGAGAGCGGTCATCGATCACGGTTTAACTCAAAGAGACGGATCATTAATTATAACATACGCTTAAAGAGAGGGGTCATTCATCTCGACAAACGTTCAAATAGAAGGGTCGTCCATCACGGTATACAATCTTAGAAAGAGACCGTTCACCATGACAAGCACTCAAAGAGAAGTGCCATTCATCGCAACAAATGCCCAAAGAGAGGGTCATTGATCACGCTTTACGCTCAAATAGAGGGACCGCTCATTATGACATGCACTCGAAGAGTGGAGTCATTCATCGCGACATACGCTCAAAGAGCGCGGCGTCCATCGCGGTATACACTCAAAGAGAGGGGCCGTTCATTATCACATGCTCTAAAAGAGAGGGTGGTTATTCATCGCAACATACGCTTAAAGAGAGGGGTCGTCCATCACAGTATACGCTCATAAGGTGGGACCGTTTATTATAATATGCACTCAAAGATAGGGGTCATTCATCGTGACATACGCTCAAAGAGAGGGGTCGTCCATCACAACATATGCTCAAAGAGAGGGTCCGTTCAATATGACAAAAGCTTGAAGAGAAGGGTCATTCACCACGACATACTCTCAAAGAGAGGGGTCGTCCATCATGGTATACGCTCTAATAAAAGGTTGGTTCAATATGACATGCACTTGTTGAGAGGGGTCATTTATCGTGACATAAGCTCAAAGAGAAGGGTGGTCCAGCACGGTTTACGTTGTAAGAAAGGGATGGTTCATTATGATATGCACTCGAAGAGAGGGATCATTCAATGCGACATACGCTGAAAGAGAGGGGTTGTCCATCACGGTATACGCACAAAGAGAGGGACTGTACACCATGAAATGCACTCGAAGAGAGAGGTCATTCATCATGACATACGCTCAAAGAGAGTGGTCGTCCATCACGGTATACACTCAAAGAGAGGGACCGTTCATTATGACATATGCTCGAAGAGAGGGGTCATTCACCGAGATATACGCTAAAGAGAGGGGTCGTCCATCACGGTATACTCTCAAAGAGACAGATCGTTCATTATGACATACGCTCGCAGAGAGGGGTCGTTCACCGCGATATACGCTCAAAGAGCGCGGCGTCCATCGTGTTATACACTCAAAGAGAGGGGCCATTCATTTTGACATGCACTCTCAGAGAAAGAAAGAGGTTGTCCATCACAATATACGCTCAAAGGGAGGGACCTTTTATTATGACATGCACTCGAAGATAGGGGTCATTCATCATGACATTCGCTCAAATAGAGGGGTCATCCATCACGGAATACGCTCAAAGAGAGAGACCGTTCATTATGACAAACGCTCGAAGAGCGGGGTCATTCACCACGACATGCTCTCAAAGAGAGGGGTCGTCCATCACGGTATACGCTCTAAGAAATGATCAGTTCAATACTGTAGCGACCCTTCCGCTAATTAAAAATTTATGTTTACTAAAAAGGTGCTATTTTTAAAAGAGTGAAAATTAAAAATTTAAAGTGCCTCAAAATTAGGAAATTTAGGGTTTAACTTTAAAAAGGGGAATTTGAGATAAAAATTGAGAATTAAAATTTGGGCTTAAAAATTAGGAATTAGGGTTGCAAATTGAAAATCGATTTGAGAAATTGGGAATTAGGAATTTAGGACTAAGAATGGAAATAAAATTAAAAAAGAAATTAGGGCTTGGAAACACTAAACATGACATAAAGTATTAAGGATTCGAAAAGCAATTTAGCTAGGGGAAGGGCTCAAAAGCAGACAAAAAAACACGGGGGGACCCGTTTACAAATAAACCAAATCGAAAAAGAAGATTTTGGGTTGATTCAGGACCGAAATGAAAGAATTTGAACACTTGCAAGGGCTACGGGGTGAATTAAAGGGACACGGGTTGGTTTATGAGGTAATAAAACCATTTCCTAATAATCTAATGAGTATAAAACTGATTTAATCCGACTAAAACAAACCTTTTTCTCATTTTTCAACCAAAAATTAAACACCTTCCCCCCATTTCTCTGATCAGTTCTTCTAAAAAGGATGAACAAGTCGAGCATTCATCCTTTCAACCCAGAAACCACCGCATATTTCAGAATCCGACCACCATCCACGGTGGCCGGCGAAGTAAAATCTATCCCTTTTTCTTTAAAAAAACTTTCTTACTTTGAAACAAAACTCCTCTTTTACAAACAAAACAAAATCAGAGTCAAAGCTTCCACCTTTTATGAAAAGAAACCAAAGCGAGAAAGACATTAGAACTATTTTTGGTTCATTCAGAAGAACGGAAAGCGATGGAGAATCTTTTTCCTCTCGACTCACCTCGAACCGACAAAGCGGCCATTGGTTTATTGTCGATTGAAGGAGAGTGTTCCGATGACCTCTAAATCGAAAGATACCAAAAAAAAGAAAACTACTCTACTTTTTGTTTTGATTCTATACTATGAAAAAAAAAGCGAGAGTATTTACCATTGAATTTGTGTTATTTTGATTTCAATGGTGGTTCTCCCAATGAATTACAAAGTTAGGGCTTTTCTCTTCTTATAGCCCTTTTTATTACACTGATTAGAACTTAAAATATCCTTCTTTGCTTTGTTTAAGTCTGAAATCCCTGATTTTGGTTGTGATGTTTTCTTTATTCGCATTCTGTGAGCTTCTGAAATTGTCGGTTCCATGTCATTTACTGCTCTGAAATTTGCTGAAGGATATTGATTTCCGTCGTAATTCCTTGTACAATTTTGATGTTTTGTTTGTTTTTGCTCATGTGGTTGAAACAGGGCGAGAGGGGACCATGGGACATGGCTGTCGTCGTAGCCGTCGGAGAAGAGAGGGACCACTAAGAAGGGATCGATCACGACAGAGAGACGAGCGGACTCCAGAGTATCCGAAAGGGCATATGCGTGTGATACACGCGCTCGTTGAGTTCTCAAACAGTCACACGTGAGGAAACCAATTAGCCGCGCGTTGGAGCGTCTGATTCTGGACGGTTATGCTCCCCTTAATCTGAGCCATTAGATTAGATACTTAGATCTAACGGTTGGGGCTTGACGGCTGCCCAAAGAGATAATAAGGATATTAGGGTTTCTCTTATCAGATGGGTTTTGGGCCTTAGTTAATTAGCTAGTGGGTTTTATTATTTTATTGGATCTTAATTGTAAATAAAATGGGCTACTGATATATATTTGGTTTTATCTTATTTAATCATATTTTATAATAATAATAAATATAATACTATTAATATTAATAAAAAGATGGTAAAATAAATTATAATAATAACAGAAACAAAAACGAAAGGAAACTAAATATTTAAAAGACTAAACAAAAAACAATATATACTTCTTCGAATTTTGCTTTAAATAATACATATTATTATATTTGTAATGAAAATGAAAAGAAATTAAATAGTATAAATAATATGCACATATAATATCCTGGACCTTTTATATATATATATATAGTGTAATGATAATAAATAATAATAGTAAATAAAATAAACAAAGAAGAAAAGATCATAAAAAAGGAAAACCTTTAATATTTTTATTTTAACTGTAGAACATTATAATTAGTTGTCACAACCTAATATGTTTTTTGGTTTTTGATTTTAAATAACATATGATAACGAGAGAAATAATAAAAACAAAATATATAGAAGCTAAATAATATTTTAATAACAAAATTGCACTAAATTAAAAACCAAAAAAGGAATATATATATATATATACAAAAAGAGTAATATAATATTTTTAGATTTCTTAAAAGAAAACAGTAACACATATAATAGTATATATTTACAAAGTCAAAGAAAAGAAAAATAGGTATAAATTAACAAATATATTAATATAATGTTTTTAAATTTTATCGTGTTTTAAAAAATAATAAAACCATTATTACAATTTTTACTCATTTTGATTTTGATTTTTGTTTTTTTTTTGTCATTAACACTACAATTAACTAAAGCCCATTATTTAAGATAAAGAGAAAAATAAACGGGTTTATCCCGGATAAAATTAGTGATTATAGTTATCCCTTTGCTTATCGTTGTAAAACAATGATAAAGTAAAGGCTACAAGCACTAATTTTATCCGGCTTCCCTATTTGAAGATGCTGATATAAAAGCCCTTTCTCTATAATTTTGATAGCCCTTCTATCCCTTGAAACCCTGGTAGGCTTTGCCACGAGCAATATTTCGACTTAAGGCCACCTGCACACATCAGAAAAAGATTTATCAAAAGCAAACTTTAATTCCCCTACTTAGATATTTTGAACAAAATTTAAATATTCTGAGTTGTGGGTCCCCCCTCTATGAAACTTTAAGCTCTGAATCTTTCTGAAATGTTGGTCCTTCCTATATAGAACCAGTCTCGGAAAATCTTCGAACCTTTCCTATATAAAGCTCTTCGCAAAAGTCTTCGACTTGAGTCTCTCCTATATGAAACCCTAAATCTAGAATTCTAACAATGTTGATCCTTTCTCCATAGAATCCACATCTTCGAGATGCTTTGATTTTTTATCATTGCATCATTTGACGGTCCCTCTCTTTGAGCGTATACCGTGGTGGGTGACCCCTCTCTTCGAGTGTATATCATAAATCATGACCCCCCTCTTCGGGCGTATATCGTAAAGCATGATCCCCCTCTTCGGGCATATGTCATAGTGAACGGTCCCTCTATTCGAGCGTATACCGTGGTAGGCGTCCCCTCTCTTCGAGCGTATGTCACAAAGTATGACCCCCTTCTTCAGGCGTATGTCATAAAGAACGGTCCCTCTCTTCAAGCGTATACCGTGGTGGGCGACCCCTCTCTTCAAGCGTATGTCGCAAAACATGACCCCCCTTCTTTAGGCGCATGTCATAGTGAATGGTCCCTCTCTTCAAGCGTATGTCGCAAAACATGACCCCCCTTCTTCAGGCGCGTGTCATAGTGAATGTTCCCTCTCTTCGAGCGTATATCGTAAAGTATGACCCTCTTCTTTAGGTGTATGTCATAAAGAACGGTCCCTCTCTTCGAGCGTATACCGTCTCGGTATTATAGAAATCCTTTGTTGGTTTCTACATATTCTCACTTGGTCGATCTCGACCGTTTCTTTGTCTTCTTCTTCTCCTCCTTTTTTTTCTTTTTTCTTTTTGCTTTCTTCTTTTTCTATTTTTCTTCTTTTCTTTCTTTTTCTTTTTCTTTTCTTTTTGTTTTTTCTTTCTCTTCTTTTTTTTTCTTTTTCTCTTGTTTTTCGTTCTTCTTCTTCTTATCTTTTTCTTGTCTTTTGTTTTATTCTTCCTCTCTCTCCTCTTCTTTTTTTCTTTTCCTCTAATACCCTGAATATAAAAGCATCAATTTCTGACAGTCTTTTCTCATATTTTCTCTCTCTTCTCTTTTCTTTTTCTTTCTCTTTCTCTTTCTTCTTCTTCTCTTTTTTTTTTCTTTTTTTTCTTTTTTTCTTTGTTTACTTATTTTTTTACTTATTTTTCTCTTTCTTTTTCTTATTTCTTTGTTCTTTCTTTTGGTTTTCTCTTTTTCTTTTTTCTTTTCTTCTCTCTTTTTTTCAAATATCCTTAAGGAAGGATCGAGTTAAAGATGTTTGTTTTGTGAAAAACATCCTTAAGAAAGGGTTTGACTGAGAAGTTTGTTTTGGGGTAAACATCCTTAAGGAAGGATCAAATTGATGCTCAAATATAGAGTGGTACCTTGCTTAAGGAATACCTGAATATCTCGTAACAAAGTGGTATCTCCCTTTAGAGAATACCTAATATTTTATCTGGATGTCTTGATATTTGATTGCCTTGATACATAAAAAAACTTGTTGCCCCCAAATAACTAGAGGTTGGAAGGCTTTTCATGATGTTGGATTCTTTGTTGAGATCCATCTCTTTTCTCGCGGAACTAAATGATGCATGAGTGTCATTATATTTTTCCTCTTTTTTTCTTTCTTCTTCTCTTCTTTTTTCCTTTCTTTCCCCCTTTTTCTTTCTTCTTTTTTCCTTTTCGTTCTTTTTCTCCTTTTCTCTTTCTCTTCCTCATACTGTCTGTCGTCGAACAAATCCGCGAACTCATGATTTTTCTAGAGTTGTTTCTTCTTCAGTGTGTTGTAGATCAAGTTTCTGATCCATCCTCAGAATTCCTATTTAAAATATACAAAATGCAATGATGGAATGAAATGAGAATGCTAATGAGGCATGAATATATAACCTAAATGATGCATGAACATTTAACCTCTATGATGCATGAATGTTTAAAATAATGCATGAATGCTTAACCTAAATGATGTATGAATATTAACCCTAAATAATGCATGAATGTTATTTTCTTTTTTCTTTTCTTTTTTCTTCTTTTCTTAGAGGATAGATTCTCGCTTCCTATCGCATCGGGCTTTCATCTCTTCTAGATCTTCCTTCTTCATCTCTTCTAGATTCTCGCTTCCTATCGCATCAGAGCAGGATGTCTCAACTTGCAATTCAAATATCCTCCTTTTGGTATAGGTGTAGCATTCACCCGGGGTCTTTTTCTTTCTCTTTCTTTTCCCTTTTTTTTCTTTTTCTTTCCTATTCTTCTTTTCTTTTTTCTTTTTTTTCCTTCTTTTTTATTTTTCTCTTTCTGAAGGACTAAGGTGGACACATGCCCCAAACTACCTAGAGTTCAATTTTGGACGAAAGATCATCCTTATCTTTGTTGTTCTTTTTTCGATTCTTCAAAAGGCTAAAACTGACTTGCGTTGATGGGTCAAAACCTTCTATTCAAAAATGCCTCATTCCTTTAAGCTTTGTCCCAACCATAGTTTTTCATTGTGTCTTTACGATTAATCTTAGATTGCAATATTACGGTGAACACGTGCCCCCACATCCTCAGGTCTGTTTCTTCAATTAAGATCGATCTGTATTTCTGAAAACATTCAAAACATTATGGTAGAAGACTAGCTAGCATCTAAAATTTGACATCTTTTCTCTTTTTCTTTCTTTCATATTCTTTTCCTCTCAAATAAACATGGTTATTCTCTTATTCTTAATCCGCTATAAGATTCTGAAGTATCAATCTCGAAAAACTCATATTTCTCGCTTGTAGTAATGGCTCTCAATTCTCAGGCTTGAATCATTTGAGGTTTATTTTCAACCAGCTTATTTGGGGTTACCCTCTTGTATTCCAGTTTGAATTCTATCTCTGGGCCTTCTGATCGACTTTCTTTATTACCCCTAATATACTTTTACCCCAAAGGCTTGATGTTTATCTTTGCTCAAATTGTAACCTCAATAGGCTCAAGTAATCCTTACTTATTTACGCTGGCCTGACCTCTCGAAATATATCACCTTACAATCAAAGTAATCTTTTCCGACAACACTTAATATCACACATTGCCCCTTCTTCTCGATTCATATCAAAGATGATCGTTTGCATTAATTGTCTTGTTCATAAACTTTTGGAATAAAATAATTTAATAATTGTAAATAAGACAAAATTTAAATGTATTTTGGAAAACACAAAAGAATAATAAAATGTAGAGAAGAGGTTCCTTGGATATCAAGTGCTTTAGACTCAACCCTCAAAGTTGATGTTTAACCTTTGGAAGTTGTGGTGATATTTGAAGTTTTGGGATTCCCTTCAGATTGCTCGATTCATCCTCATGATTATCGTATTTGATCAATCTATTCGAAAACTACTCCTTCTAGTTCTCAATATTTTCTCCTCATATGTATCCAAACTTTTCGTACTTGTCCCGCTAGTATCTTCTTGAGAATTCGAAGTATGCTTCAAACTGCATCTAGCAATAGGAGAATTTTTCTTTCTCTTTCTATCTCTCTTTTTTGGGTTTTTTCGGTTTTTTTTTTCTTTTTTTTTTACATCTGTTATTGTTTTTTTTCTTTATTTTTCTTTTAAAATTCGGGGAAAACAAATCATCACAGTCCTTTGTCTCGAAGAACTTGGTGGAGCATACAACTGAGCTCCGACTTACTCGGCATAGTCATGAATTTGAAAATATTACCATCACTCATGAAGCAAAGACTTCGAATGGTGCATTGCTACCTTATTAGGCCTATCATTTCAGAGGAGTGCCCCAAATACTTCCACACTCTTGTTCAAATATACCTATTATCAGATTTCGAATATTGGAGTGCTTTTTGTTTAATATTTGTTCTCTCTTCTCTTATTCTTCTTTTTTTTAATCTCTTTTTTCTTCTTTTTTTCTTTTCCTTTTTCTTTGTTTTTCCTCTATTTCCTTCTTTTAGATGCAGTTTGAATGCTCTTACAGGAAATTCTCAAGATCATCTAATATCATCGGGCCTTTTCGAGGAGATTTTCTTATAATTGAACATCGTTGAGGGAGTACTAGTCTCATTTCTCGTGCATTACTGACCAAAGTTACTGATTGGGGTATCATTCTTCATCATGATCAAAACATTCTGATAACTTCATAATTGAGTCATAAGCACGTGACATCCAAGGAACTTTAAAGACAAAGGGATATATACACATTTTAGCAAAAGGCATATCTTAATTGAAATTAAAAACATATGGCCTTTACATAGATTCATTACTACTTTTAGGCCAATAGTAGAAAGATTGACTAAAAATAAAGAAACAAAGACAACAAGTGCAAGATTGTTAATGCAAAATATCATCTAGGATATGAAAAGTAAACTAAGATGCGCCTAAACCTCCCCTGGCAGGGGCATTACTCCTGAACCACCTTAATCGTTTCGTCTCCTTAGTGTTTACCATAATTAGATGAGGAGCTGGATGCCATGCCTGAGGAATCAATCTTTAGAACCCCTGTGTTAATCAAGTTTTGCACTGTCTTCTTGAACATCATGTAGTTCTCTATCGAGTGTCCTGTTAAGCCGGCGTGGTATTCGCAACGTATGTTAACATCGTATCAAGCAGGATATGACGGTATGAAAGGAGTGACACAAGTGGGTCGAACTAGATTTGCCTCATACAGAATAGAGTATATCTCCTTGTAGGAAAATGAAAAAGGGGTAAAGGTTTTCTTTGCTTTCTCTCTTAGGAATTTGAGTTGTATTTCTTGCGTGCGGTGGAAAACTCCTGAAGGTCTCAGGAGTTGTGTGGGTAACTTCATAGTTCACCTAACGTTCTTGCCCCTTAAAACATCCTTTGACGCTCCCATCCACCAAAGATGATAAGATTTTCTTAAGAGCGGCATCGATTTTGTCCAACGCTAGTTTAGTGGGGGCAGACAGAGGCATTATAAGCTACCTCATATTGGCGAAGGATAGCTTGGTCTTTTTTCGATAGAGTCATCTCTTCACAATCCTGACTCTTGCTTTCTTGCACGAAAGAGCCTTCTGTCGGACCCTTTCCCCTGATTGCGACAACCATCATGTCTTTTAATTCCCTGAACTGTGCTCTAGTTTCATCTTGAAAACTCTTCATGCCTAGTAGTATCTCATTCTGATTCTTGATCACTAACTCCTGTCGTCCTTCCAGTTTGCTCACCTTTGCCGCAAGATTGTTTAGGTTCTTGAGGTTGTAGCTCCGAGATCGTCCCCTTATCCTTCCTAATATCAGACATGAATGCCCCTCTTGGGTCCACTCCCCGCCTAGTGAAATTTTTATCCATTCGGTTGGTGTAGTCCTTGAAAAGCTGTCACATGGTGCCTACAATTAATCCTCTTATGTTATTAATTAATGCAAGTTATATGCTTGAAAATGCATGAGATGAAAATACATGAGTAAATGCATGAGATGAACAATGCATGAATGCACTTAAAGGTATTGATCACGCTAGTGATCGCCCTTTGAGCAACTTTCATCGATTGAGAGATCTTAATGCCCCTTTGTTATTATTATTATTTTTTTATTTTCTTCTTCTTTCTTTTTCTTCTCTCGATTTTTTCTTTATTTTTCCTTCTTCTTTTTCTTTTCTTCTACCCTCTTTTCCTTATATTTTTACTTCCATATTCTTCTTTATTTCTTTTCTCTCAATTTTTCTTTTTCTCATTGTTTTTTTTTCTATTTCACTTATTTTCTCTTTTTTTTTTCTCTCTCTTTTTTCCTAATCTCTCAATTTTTATTCCTTCCAACCTCTTTCTTTTTCATTATTTTTTTTCTTTTTTTTAAATCTTCTGTCATTTTTTCTTTTCTTCCTTTCTCAAATTTCTATTGTTTCTTTCTAATTTTCTATTTTTCTTCTTTCTCTTATTTTTCTATTTTTTACTCTAATCAGAATGAAAACCTCTAATTGGACAAACCACTTAGATCAACACCTTTAAATATGAAATGTCTATGCAAATAAAAACACACGAAAAGGTTAGAAAAATAAATAATTGAGCCAACAAAGCAAGAGACAAAACAACCATATTTATTTCGTCTAAAACCCTAGGTTATCCACATGGCTCTAACGGGGTGGGTTTTCTATGGTCTCTACATGCAGTTTTGGTACTAGACGATACCCAAATTGTCCTTGTTGTCCTCTTCTAAGAGTAGCAAGGCCCCCGATCATCACCCATTATAGGCTCATCTCAATCGAGTTCAATCCAGGAGGACCGTTTCGCTATTCCCATACGAAGGAACAATATCCTTACGAAAGCATAGGGTAGTCGAGCCCCGAAGGTACTTTGCTAGGCCCATATGAAGGAACAATATCCTCACGAAAGCACTAGCTTTTTCCCCTTACTTAGAGAGACGGGTTGGAATATGTTGAAGTTCGAATTAATAAACAAATAATAATTCAATTGCCACTTTATTTCACAACTTCTAAAATTAATTAAGCGGTATTTAAAAACAAGGCTTGACTCGTTTAAAAAAATGTCCCAAGTGGAGTCGCCAAATGTAGCGACCCTTTCGCTAATTAAAAATTTATGTTTACTAAAAAGGTGCTATTTTTGAAAGAGTAAAAATTAAGAATTTAAAGTGCCTCAAAATAAGGAAATTTAGGGTTTAACTTTTAAAAGGGAAATTTGAGAATTAAAATTTTGGCTTAAAAATTAGGAATTTGGGTTGCAAATTGAAAATCGATTTGAGAAATTGAGAATTAGGAATTTAGGACTAAGAATGAAAATTGAATTAAAAAAGAAATTAGGGCTTGAAAACACTTAACATGAAAAGACTTATAAAATCGTGGATTTTAAAAAAAGACTAAAATTTAAAAGGGAAATTTGAGATTAAAAATTAAAATTTGAAAAAGGATTAAAAAAAGTTGGAAAAGAATTTTAAAAACTGTTGGGAGTCGCCATCGGCCATTTTGTTAAGCGGGACACCGTAAAAACCAAAGATTCGAAAAAGAAGGGTTCGAGAGTCGGTTATGATTTAAAAATGGGTTTAGGGTTTAGAAACCACCCAAGAATTGACACCTTTATCAAAATAACCACTTAAATTAATTTTGGATTTTTCGGATTAAAATGGTAGTTAAATTAACGTTTGTTTAAAAATTCGAATCGAGTTTTATTTTATCGTGTGTTTATTCGAAGACAACGCATACACCGCGACCACTACGTTGGAACACGAGCCTGTTACGACCGAATAAAGACGTTTAAAATTAGGCTCATTAATTATTGGAGTGGTGTGAAATGAACAAGATAAATATATACCAATCAAATATGCATGGCATAATATAAATGAAGCATAAAATAGACATGCAAAACAAAATAATAGAAGTATTAAATAAATAATAATAAACAAATAGCAACATAAGTGACAAGTAGGCATAAATTCGAATAAAATTAGACATGCATAAAATCATATATTTAAACACATAAAAACATGCACAAATATGACCAACCTAAGTAAATGAACAAATAAATAACATATATATATAAGGCATGACAAAAATAAGAATAGCAAACAAATAGAATATGCATGATAAAGTAAATTAAATGCATTATAAAACAAGAAACATGATAAAGCAAATGAACAAATAATATAAAGAAGAGCAAATAAAATAACAAGACATGAATAATTAAATAAACCTAAATAAATATGAATGCATGACATATTATGGGATAAATGAAGTACAAATAAACATACAAAACAAATAAAAAGTAATGATACATGATGGAATAAAAAGTGTACAATAAATACATGAATATGAGCACAAAGCACAAAAAGGTATAACACATGACAAAGGAAATGAAAAAGCATGATAAATATACAAATAAATGGACAAATAAATAATAAATAGATAAATAAAATGATGAGCAAACTAAAGAACAAAGTGAAATGAAATGAACCAAAACCATAATAATAAAAATAGACTACTGGAATGGACTAGATTAAAAAATGAAATAAAGTATTAAGGATTCGAAAAGCAATTTAGCCAGGGGAAGGGCTCAAAAGCGGACAAAAAAACACGGGGACCCATCTGCAAATAAACCAAATCGAAAAAGAAGATTTCGGGTTGATTCAGGACCGAAATGAAAGAATTTGAAAACTTGCAAGGGCTGCGGGGTGAATTAAAGGGACACGGGGTGGTTTACGAGGTAATAAAACCATTTCCTAAAAATCTAATGAGTATAAAACTCATTTAATCCCGCTAAAACAAACCTTTTTCTCATTTTCAACCAAAAATAAAATACCTTCCCCTCATTTCTCTGTTCAGTTCTTCTAGAAAGGATGAACAAGTTGAACGTTCATCTTCATCCTTTCAACCCAGAAACCACCGCATATTTCAGAATCCGGCCACCACTTACGGTGGCCGACGAAGTAAAATCTTTCCTTTTTCCTTTCAAAAAAACTTTCTTACCTCGAAATAAAACTCCTCTTTTACAAACAAAACAAAATCAGAGTCAAAGCTTCCACCTTTTATGAAAACAAACCAAAGCGAGAATGACATTAGAACCATTTTTGGTTCGATTTAGAAGAACGAAAAGTGATGGAGACTCTTTTTCCTCTCGACTCACCCGAACTGACGAAGCGGCCATTAGTTTATTGTCGATCGAAGGAGAGTGTTCCGATGACCTCTAAATCGAAAGGTACCAAAAAAAGAAAACTACTCTACTTTTTGTATCGATTCTATACTATGAAAAAAAAGAGAGTATTTACCACTGAATTTGGGTTCTTTTGATTTCAATGGTGGTTCCCCCAATGAATTACAAAGTTAGGGCTTTTCTCTTCTTAAAGCCCTATTTTATTACACTGATTAGAACTTAAAATATCCTTCTCTGCTTTGTTTAAGTCTGAAATCCGTGATTTTGGTTGTGATGTTTTCTTTACTCGCATTCTGTGAGCTTCTGAAATTGTCGGTTCCATGTCGTTTACTGTTTTGAATTTGCTGAAGGATACTGATTTTCGCCGTAATTCCTTGTACAATTCTGATGTTTTGTTTGTTTTTGCTCATGTGGTTGATACGGGGCGAGAGGGGAACATGGGACATGGCTGTCGGAGAAGAGAGGGACCACTGAGAAGGGATCGATCACGACAGGGAGACGAGCGGACTCCAGAGTATCCGAAAGGGCACATGCGTGCGATACACGCTCGTTGAGTTCTCAAATAGTCGCACGTGAGGAAACCGATTAGCCTTGCGTTGGAGCGTCTGATTCTGGACGATTATGCTCCCCTTAATTTGAGCCATTAGATCAGATACTTAGATCTAACGGCTGGGCTTGACGACTACCCAAAGAGATAGTAAGGGTATTAGGGTTTCTCTTATCAGATGGGTTTTGGGCCTTTGTTAATTAGCTGGTGGGTTTTATTATTTTATTGAATCTTAATTGTAAATAAAATGGGCTACTGATATATATTTGGTTTTATCTTATTTAATCATATTTTATAATAATAATAAATATAATACTCTTAATATTAATAAAAAGATGGTAAAATAAATTATAATAATAATAGAAACAAAAACGAAAGGAAACTAAATATTTAAAAGATTAAACAAAAAACAATATATACTTTTTCGAATTTTGCTTTAAATAATACATATTATGATATTTGTAATGAAAATGAAAAGAAATCAAATAGTATAAATAATATGCACATATAATATCCTGGACTTTATATATATATATTGCAATGATAATAGCTAATAATAGTAAAAAAAATAAACAAAGAAGAAAAGATCATAAAAAAGGAAAACCTTTGATAATTTTATTTTAACTGTAGAATATTATAATTAGTGGTCACAACCTAATATATTTTTTGGTTTTTGATTTTTGATTTTAAATAACATATGATAACGAGAGAAATAATAAAAACAAAATACACAGAAGCTAAATAATATTTTAATAACAAAATTGCACTAAATTAAAAACCAAAAAAGGAATATATATACAAAAAGAGTAATATAATATTTTTAGATTTCTTAAAAGAAAAAAGTAACACATATAATAGGATATATTTACAAAGTCAAAGAAAAGGAAAATAGATACAAATTAACAAATATATTAATATAATGTTAGGCTTTCGTTTAGCTTCTTCTAAGCTAACTGAGCTGACACCGAACTAATGTTTACTCCTTGAGTTGTAGGTAAGTCTTATGAAGAAAACATAATAATAGAAATAATGAGAATACTTAAAATAACTTAATATAAATTTAAATCTAAGCTGAAACTTAATAATGTGGTTATATTGACTGTTCATATTTATAGCCTAATTCATATAACTCTTAAGTAGCTTACTATAAAGTATATAAAAGTAATAAATATTAAGATCAGTAAGGTAACTCACCTTTGATCCCTTGTGTGAAATGAAGCATGAAAGAATGAGATAAATGAGAGGGGTCATTCATCGCGACATACGCTCGAAGAGAGGGGTTGTCCATCACGGTATACGCTCTAACAAAGGGACCGCTCACCATGACATGCACTTGAAGAGAGGGGGCTTTCTTCGCGGTATACACTCAAAGAGAGGTCGTCCATCACGGTATACGCTCTAAGAAAGGGATCATTAATTATAACATGCACTCGAAGAGAGGGTTCATTCATAGCAACATACGCTAAAAGAGTGGGGTCATTCATCATGGTATACGCTCAAACAGAGGGACCGTTTACCATGACATGCACTCGAATAGAGGGGTCTTTAATCGCGACATACGCTCAAAGAGAGGGGTTGTCCATCACGGCATACGCTCAAAGAGAAGGACCGTTTATTATGACATATGCTTGAAGATAGGGATCATTCATCACTACATACGCTCAAAGAGAGGGCTTGTCCATCACGGTATACGTTCAAAGAGAGGGACCGTTCACCATGGCATGCACTCAAAGAGAGGGGTCATTCATCGCGATATATGCGTAAAGAGATGGGTCGTCCATCACGGTATACGCTCTAAGAAAGAGACCGTTTACAATGACATGAACACGAAGAGACGAGTCATTCATCGGGACATGCGCTCAAAGGGAGGGATCGTCTATCACGGTATACGCTCACTCTAAGAAAGGGATCATTCATTATGACAAGCACTCGAAGAGAGGGGTCATTCATCGCGATATACGCTCAAAGAGATGGCTCATCCATCAGGTATATGCTTAAAGAGAGGGACCGTTCACCATGACATGCACTCAAAGGGAGGGATCATTCATCGCGGCACGGTATGCACTGCTCTAAGAAAGGGACTAGAATAATGAGTCTTTAATATTTGTCTAGGTCAATCAATTTGTTGTCATACACCTATAAATAGGCACTCATTCCATTGAAAAAGGTACAACTTTTGGCATATATTACAACTTGAGTGTGTTTCTCTTTTATATTTCTTTTTGAACTTTATCGGCTTACAAGATTGTTCTTGTGGAATTCATCCCTATTCATTTTTTTATATTGCTGGTTCCTAGTTCTTATAACTAGAGGGTCACAATCCATTAACCTTTAACCCAAGTCACGGTTTAAAAAATCTTAAGGAACGAGTCTTCACTTTTAATGTTGGTTCCTCCTTTGTTTACACTACACCACCAATTACATTCCATCTCTTCACTTTCATCATCCATACATCCTTATTTTCCATATTTCATCCTAAACACAACAACCATCTTATCATCATTCCATTTCACCATACTATCCATCCATTTCATATCATCTTGTGAGTTTCATTTCAAAATTCCTATTTTTCATTTTAGTTACTTACTAGAATCACGATCGGGAAATCACAAATACAAATTCGGATATTTCGCAGCCAGATTCCTATCAATCTAAATTTTTTAGCTTTTTAGTCAGTTGAAACTCGAACGGATTCTCTATAAAGCACATTTAAACATGCACGTTTTAATCTCAACAAATCGATAACATATGTTATTAAATCAAATTGTATGAGGTCAAATAGTTAATAATGGGTGTTTGAACAAAATTATACAGATTAATCTGAAATTTTCAGCATTTTACTCAGTTAAAAATCGAACGAATTCTCTATTATGCCCTTTAAGACATGCAGGTTTTAATCACAATAAAACGACAACCAAATGTTATTAAATCAAATTTTATGAGTTTAAATAGTTAATTATGGGCGTTTGAACAAAATTATACAGATTAATCTCAAATTTTTAGCCTTTTACTCGGTTAAAATTAGAACGGATTCTCTATAAAGCCATTTTAGACATGCATGTTTTACTTCAAAAAATACGACAACCAAATGTTATTAAATCAAATTTTGAGTTTAAATAGTTAAATATTGACGTTTGAAAAAAATTATACATATTAATCTAAAATTTTAAGATTTTTACTCGGTTAAAATTCAAACGAATTCTATATTAGGCTCATTTAGACAAGCATGTTTTTAATCCCAACAAAACAACAACCAAGTGTTATTAAATCAAATTTTATGAGTTTAAACAGTTAATTATGGGCTTTCGAATAAAATTATATAGAATAATCCCAAATTTTGGGTTTTTTACTCGGTTGAAATCCGAGTGGATTCTCTATAAAGCCCGTTTACACATGCACGTTTAAACCCAACAAAACGACAACCAAATGTTATTAAAATCAAATTTTATGAGTTCAAAAATTTAATTATGGTATTTTTAAAGAAAATTATGTAGATTAATTTCAAATTTTCAGCGTTTTACTTGGTTAAAGTTCGAACGGATTCTCTATAAAGCCGATTTAGACATGCACGTTCTAATCCCAACAAAACAATAACCAAATGTTATTAAATCAATTTTATGAGTTCAAATAGTTATTATGGGCGTTTGGAAAAAAATTATATAGATTAATCTCAAATTTTCAGCTTTTTACTGATTAAAATCCGAAAGAATTCTCTATTAAGCCTTTTTAGACATTCATGTTTTAATCCCAACAAAACGACAACCAAATGTTATTAAATCAAATTTTATGAGTTTAAATAGTTAATTATGGGTGTTTGAACAAAATTATACAGATTAATCTCAAACTTTTAGCTTTTTACACGGTTAAAATTCTAACAGATTCTCTATAAAGCATATTTAGATATGCACGTTTTAATCCCAACACAACGACAACCAAATGTTATTAAATCAAATTTTATGAGTTCAAATAATTAATTATGGGAGTTTGAACAAAATTGTACAGATTAATCTCAAATTAGCTTTTTACTCGAATAAAATTCGAATGGTCAAATAGTTAATTATGGATTCTCTAAGAGAGGGACCGTTCACCATGAAATGCACTCGAAGAAAAGGTCATTCATCGCAATATAGGCTCAAATAGAGGGGTCAAAGATCATGGTATATGCTCAAAGAGAGGGATCGTTCACCATGACATGCACTTCTAAGAGAGGGGTCATTCATCGCGACAAATGCTCATAGAGAGGGGTCGTCCATCACGGCATACGCTCAAAGAGAGGGACCGTTCATTATGACATGCACTCGAAAAGAGGGATCATTCATCGAGACATACGCTCAAGGAGAGGTGTCGTCCATCACAATATACGCTTAAAGAGAGGAACAATTCGTTATGACATGCACACGAATATAGGGGTCGTCCATCACGGTGTACGCTGTAGGAAAAGGACCGTTCACTATGACATATGATGAGTGCCCAAAAGGCAGTTATTTACTACACTTCTCATGGCACTTTATGCATCTACTATACTCCAACTTGAGCTGAAATATGGACTCTTTGCACAATATTGGATATTCCGTTATCACTACTTACAAAGTCGACATTTATAGAGAATGCGAATATTATTACATATTCAGTACATGTAGGAATATCCAGGGCCGAAGCAGCAGTGAAGCAGTGTTGAGGCCGAGGTAGAGACAAGGCCGCGACAGCATCCTGAGTAGCAACATCAACATGATAGGCGACTGAAAGACAAAAATATAGAGAATATTCTGTAAGATGCATCGCACCAATTGGACCAGGCTAGCGCACTAAAAGCCCAAGTCAAAGACCGAACGAGAAAAGCTTTCTAGAAGGTTGTAAACTTGGAAACATCAGATCTCATGTAGAAGACTTGCTCCCTACTCCAAGTTAGAGTCTATTTAGGAAAGGTTCCCTAGGTTAAGACTATATATAGCCTAGCCGGCCACATTAAAGAGAGACGATTTTAGAGAAACCCTTCCCCTAAGATTGATACTTATCGACATTATGTTCTAAATCTCTTAGGGATTGGTGAAGGTTGTAGATATTAGTGAGCGGTGATTGTTTCTTGTTTCTTTGTTTTAATGCAATAATAATATCGAAGTTTGCTTATCCTATTGCCATTCATTGTTCTTGCATTCAAGCTCGAGAGAGAAGTTTGTAAGTAATCTATTTATCTAGCATCGAGAGAGTTAGATTCACGAAAAGGATAAATACGGTGTTGACGATACTAAATCGGCCTAGAGATAGGTTAAGAGTTTTAGAAGCTAAAAGAAGTGTTGGATTGGTTGGTGATTATCGTTGATTCACGCTGAGAGGTATCGTCAAAGACTAGTCATCAACAACGCTCTGACTTAGAGATAAGCAGAGTCAACTGCAGACACTTTGCTAAACTTTGATGCATCTGCCCAAGATCAAGAGATTGTTGCAGCAGAGAACACCAATGCTGTCGAGGTTGTATCTGTAGTACTACCGAAGCAGTGTTGTGTAATTGAATTGGACAAGAAGAAGATCAATCAAATCCACTAATTGACGCAGCTGGATCCTACCCACTTTCTCCATATCGTTCTCCATCCTTTATTTTATGTTTTGTTATTTAGTTACTTAGTTAGACAATTCCACTTATCTGTGTTTTTACTTTATTTTTTAGGAGCAAGGGAACAAGGGAAGACATATTAAGTATACTAATCCCTGTGGAGACGATACACGATACACGATATACTTATCACTTTATTAATTGCGACGTGCACACTGCAAGTTGCGCTATTATTACACGCATCAAGTTTTTGGTGCCGTTGCCGGGGATTGACAATTAAATTTTTGTTTTCTTTATTTTCTTGCTCTTTATCCATTCTTTATTTAACTTTAATTCTAATTATTTATATTTTTTTATTAACTTTGACCTATCTGGTGTATGACCAGGGCAAACTCAAGTGGTCCATTGTATGATTTGGATCCTACAATTGAACGCACAGGACACCATCTAAGGCGCAACCTGTTTCAAATCATGGATGATCCACCAAGAGGACAAATTCCACCTGTTAATCATAATGTACTGCCACAAGCAATGCCGCAGCAGCCACTACCGCGACCATTGCCGAGGCAGCTCACTATTAGAGACTTTCTAGTGGAAGACCTAAACGGACTAAACCCTAGCGTAGTCACCCCGAAAATTGAAGCAACTCACTTTGAGCTCAAACCAGTGATGTTCAACATGTTGAACACAATTGGACAGTTTAGTGGGTCTGCTACTGAAGATGCAAGGCAACATCTTAAATCTTTCATGGAAGTGTGCAATTCTTTCAAAATCCAAGGAGTCCATGAAGATATTTTAAGATTAAATTTGTTCCCTTATTCACTGAGGAATAGGGCGAAAACTTGGTTAAATGGCATCCCAGCAGAATCCATAGGATCTTAGGATGAACTCTACCGAGAATTCATTACGAGGTTCAACCCGACAAATCTCTATGATCGCATCCATAATGAGATCACATCATTTCGGCAGGATGATGATGAACCAATGTATGAGGCGTGGGAACGCTACAGAGAATTGTTAAACAAATGCCCATTACATGGTTTTCCCTTGTGGACGCAAGTCTCCATGTTCTATAATGCTACCAATGCCTTCACAAGGATAATGCTAGATGCTTCCGCAAATGGGACACTTTTGGATAGAGCACCCGCAGAGGCCATTGAGATTCTAAACAAACTCGCTAGGAACGACTTCTAGTTTCCTACATCAAGGCGGGGATGAATGAGACGCCATGCCACGGCCCTTGAATTAGACACAACTAGTTCGGTGGCAGCACAATTGGCTTCTCTGACCAAGATGGTTCAGAATATGCAAGCCCAACAAAATATACATAAAGTTAAGGCAGTCAACTCATCTGATTATATGCAAGATGAGGAAACCAGCCTATATGTTGGAAATTATAATAGGAACAATCATATGATGTCCAACAATTACAACCCATCTTGGAAAAGGCATCCAAATTTTCTATGGAGTAACCCCAACAATGCCTTAAATCCAGTCAACCAATCCCCTAGATTCTAGTACCAAAGTCAGGACCTGCCACAACAGCACACTCAATAGTCCATGCCGCAGCAGCAGGTCGAACAACAATAGTCTCTGAACGCACTGGCAGATTCTCTTAACGACATTTATGTCAAAGACTGATTCATACATGCCGAGAATAGTCGCTTCATGAAGCATACTGATGACTTCATGAATCGAACTGAGATGAGACTACAGAACCAGGAGGCTGCAACCAGGTCTTTAGAAACCCAACTTGGTCAATTTGCCCAACGACAAAACACTCGACCACTGTGGGGTTTACCTAGCAATACTGAGGTTGCTAAGGTGTTAGGCCACGAGCAATGTAAGGTAATTACGATAAGAAGTGGCCTACAATTAAAAGATAAAGAAGGGCCCTCAACCATTAGAGTCCAACCATAAAAGCAACATCATGAGGACTCGGAAGCTAAGTAGGACCCTACCGAAAGCACTACCCCGGCAGCAAAACTAGTAGTAACTGAACATCCTGCCAAGGCAGCTGCAAATAAGTTCACCCCAGGCATTAAACTCAATATCCAAGGAAACCTGGAGGATATAAGACCACCACCTCCTTTCTCGCAGAGGTTAATAAAGCAAAAACAGGATCACCAATTTCGGAAATTCCTAGACATCTTAAAGCAAGTCCAAATCAACTTGCCATCAGTTGAGGCTATTGAACAAATGCCCAACTATGCCAAGTTCTTAAAGGATATAGTATCCAAACGACGAAGGCTAGGGGAATTTGAAACGGTGGCAGCCACTGAAGCTTGCATGCCCATGCTATATAATCGCATGCCGCCTAAGCTAAAGGATCCTGGATGCTTTACAATCCCCTGTGCGATTGGGGATGGTTACGAAGGAAAGGCTCTATGCGACTTGGGAACAAGAATCAATCTAATGCCCAAATCAGTTTTTCAAAAACATGAAATAGGGCGGGCAAAACCAACAACAGTACTGCTCCAACTTGCAGATCGGTCATATGTGCATCCTGAAGGCAAAATTGAGGACATTCTGATTAAGGTCGACAAGTTTATATTTCATGCCGACTTTCTTGTCCTTGAGTGTGAGGCCGACGATAATACACCGATCATCCTATGTCGACCTTTCCTTGCTACTAGATGCACCATCATCGATGTGGAAAATGGCAAGCTCACAATGCGGATAAACGATCAACAAGTCAAGTTGAACGCCTTCCACAATCTCACAAATTCAGACGCTCCAGCAGAATGTAAGGCTCTCCATACACCAGACCAGGGTACTAAAACATTCTGCCTGGGCAGCACGCTCGATAGACTATTTGGTAAGCGAATAAAGCCCAAAGGAGAAGTCGAATGTATTGAAGGGATTGGCCAACACGCGAAGGAAGATACGAGCCAGAAAGAGATAACCAAATTGGGAGATGCATTTACATGCACTCCACAAGTAACATAATCTCTTCTCTTCCATTTTATTTATTATATTAGAACTAGTTTTATATGTTGTTATGTTTTATTTTCAGTATTTTATGTTTTTAAGTTTTTTTAGGATAAATAAAGCAACGAATGCAAAAAAAATATTTCACAGCAGGAAGTTTGCTGCCGTGGCAGTGCACTGTATCAGAGCCGCAGAAATCTTAACGGGCAAAAACAGTGTAATGGTTCTCTATCGAGAAATCCGCCGCAGTAGTAACTGTTCAGCAAGGCAGTAAATGCCTAACGGCTAATTTTTAACAGTCATATTTTTTACAGCCTATATAAACAACTCCCTTGCTTAGAATTACCCACTCTTGTATTCTTGCTAATCTTCTTTCTTTCACAATCTTCCTCTTCATTACTTTAGCTCTAATCTACTTCTTGAAATTTTTAGCAATATTTTCAAGTACTCCAGATTTCGTTCAAGGCATCCAATAACTAAAATCACGGCTGCTTACAACCGTTTTTATCCTGCCGCCATTAAAGAGCAATTCAACTATTCTTTTGTGACCCGACAGCTATGGGAGGAGCAAGGATTTCAGCACTTGGATGAAGATAATTACGGCATCGAACAGTTCTTGTTTGACAAAATCAAATACCAAGATTGGAAAATCTTCTGTCTCCAACCTCCCCCAGCGAATGCCATGATCGTCCGAGAGTTTTATGCCCACATGCCCAGCGAAGGAAATTTATATGTCCACTACCGAGGGAAGCCAGTCGCCCTTATTGCCGAGGCAATCAACCAACGCTATGGCCTCACTCCGTTGTCCTATGCACATAGTGATTTTGATGAGTAGGTCACCGATGTCGACTTCAAATTGATCAAAGATGATCTTTGTTACGGTGATACCCCTTGGGAGACCGGTAACCATAGAGGATCCGTAATAAGATTGAGCCTAAAACCCGAGGCTAAGATGTGGTGCACCTTTGTCAAAACACGTCTTATGCCCACGTCGCACAACAGCACAGTCGACAGGAGACGTTTGGTGCTCATCCAGTCCATAATCAACAAGAGGATCATCAATGTTAGAGAAATTACTCTCCAAGAAATTTATGATTGCGGTAAGAAAGACAAAGGCCCTTTATGTTTCCCTTCTTTAATCTCTGCTTTATGTATTGTTGCAGGTGTATCAGTCGAGGCTACAGATGAGTACACACCGAATTGGCCAGGATGGTCTAAAGATTTCTGTCGCCGAGTCATGCAGATAACCCATGCAGAACCTGTCCAAGCAACACCGCAGCAGTTCACTGCAGACTTTACTGTCGGAGGGCAGTACTCGACAGAAGTACCCACATCTGCCTAGAGCCCTGCCGCAGCAGACCCTTACCAAGAAATTCTGTAGAGGATGGCAACCATGGACCTTCGCCAGCAACGCTACAGGAAGTACCAGCGCGACTTCAACACATCTCTCGCCCACATGATGATGACAAGCTTCCCAAATCAAGGGGCGCAATTCCCAAAATTCCCAGCCAACATCTTTGTCACTGTCGCCCCTTATATCGAGACAACACCTACCCCAGGGCCCTAGCCCTGTTTTCCACCAAGGCCGCCCCAACAGTTTCATGCTACCGGACCTTCCAGGCCGGCCAAGTCTGTTGGAGTATCCTCTACCAACCAACGGCCGTCCAAGAGGCGAGTTGTTTTTAGCTCTCCCTAACGGGAACCAATCCCTATGCACAGTCTCAGCAGAGACACTCTGTCTCGCGAGATTGACAAATACCACAGTTCGTCACATGAACCAACAATACCCACTACCATGGTAGGGGGCGGGACAGAAATCATGCACATAGAAAATAATGACGAAGTGGAAGAAGGGGATGAAGTTACTGCACCACCGTAATGCACACCGTCCAGTCGAGTTCAGCCACATCGGCAAGACAAATAATAGCAATCACCAGCACAAGGATCTAGACGGAAGGAGTCAGTAGCATGGCCTAAGAGATAGCTCCGTATAAGCAGCTCCTCAGAGTCGTTATAAATGATTTATTTTAATGCTTTTGTCTATTTCCTTATTGAAATTGTTGTTTGTCGCATATATTGAGCATTGAGGACAATGCTCGGTTTGAGTTTGGGGGTATTGTAGGTGCAGAAGCACTGCCGAGGCAACCTACTGTCGCGGCATTACCATGAAAAAGGGAGTATTTTTTTGAATTTTTTTGGCAATATTCTCTTTTCTTGAATTAATGTTTTTAATCTTGCACTGCTCTACATCAGCTTTGCTTTAGTTTACTCCTTTAAGGCTATAGAGATCTTTCTCCTTACCATGGTCAAATTCTGTTTTGAAGGGATAACCATAAGATACTCATGGAATAAAACTTAGAAGTTTGCTTTAGGGTTAGAAAGAAAATAAACACTTTTTGGACTTGCTTGATTTAGGAGTTCTTTTAATAAACTAGAGGTGCCCATCACTGGCTCTAGTTTTGCTCTCCTTCATGCTAGAGGTGCCCGAAATTGGCTCTAGTATGCTAAATAGGTGGTTAAAAAGAAAAAAAATAAGAAAAAGAAGACAATAGAAAACGCATATCTTGAGGTGCCCGAAATTAGCTCAAGACTTGTTGTTTTAAGGAGACAGCTTTAGTCCAAATTCTATTTGTCTTGAACTTAGAGTTTATCTAAGAAAGCCTTGATTCAACCTTGTCCATAAAACGCACACACTCACCTAGCCTAATAGCTTGTTTCTTAGTAAAAGTCCTTGGGTAAACTAGTGGCTAAAACGGAGAAATGGTCATGACCATGGTGGGGAGAATAGATGGAAAAGTAAGACCAAAGGAGAGTAAGGTTCGACAATTTAATGTCTTGCATTGCTTGAGGACAAGAAATAGTTCGAGTTTGGGGGTATTTGACGAGTGCCCAAAAGGCAATTATTTACTACCCTTCTCATGGCACTTTATGCATCTATTATACTCCAACTTGAGCTGAAATATGGACTCTTTGCACAATATTGGATATTCCGTTATCATTACTTACAAAGTCAAAATTTATAGAGAATGCGGATATTATTACATATTTTATACATGCAGGAATATCCAGGGCCGAAGCAGCGGTGAAGCAATGTTGAGGCCGAGGCAGAGACAAGGCCGCGACAGCATCCTGAGTGGCAACATCAACATTATAGGCGACTGAAAGACAAAATATAGAGAACATTCTGGAAGATGCAGCGTATCAATTGGACCAGGCTAGCGCACTAAAAGCCAAAGTCAAAGACCGAACGGGAAAAGCTTTCTAGAAGGTTGCAAACTTGGAAACATCAGATCTCATGTAGAAGACTTGCTCCCTACTCCAAGTTAGAGTCTATTTAGGAAAGGTTTGCCCTAAGTTAAGACTATATATAGCCTAGCCGGCCATATTGTTAAAGAGAGTCGATTTTAGAGAAACCCTTCCCCTAAGATTTGTACTTATCGACATTATGTTCTAAATCTCTCAGGGATAGGTGAAGGTTGTAGATATTAGTGAGAGGAGATTGTTTCTTGTTTCTTTGTTTTAATGCAATAATAATATCAAAGTTTGCTTATCCTATTATCATTCCTTGTTCTTGCATTCAAGCTCGAGAGAGAAGTTTGTAAGTAATCTATTTATCTAGCATCGAGAGAGTTAGATTCACGAAAGAGATAAGTACGGTGTTGACGATAGTAACTTGGCCTAGAGATAGGTTATGTAACATCCCGATTTTGGGGTTAGTAGTTTGGAGAATACGATTCGGGTCAAATCGGGTTTTCCGGTTCATTATTCCAGGGAAAATAAAATGGGAATATTTTTAATTAGGAAAAATAATATTTTTGGAATATGGTCTAAAATATTGAAAATATGTTTCAAGATTGAAAGAAAGTAATTTGGACTTTATATTGATTTTTAATTATGCTTAATTATGCATAAGTGACCAATTTGTAATTTTTGGGAAAAAATTGGAGGACTTATTTTGTAATTTTCGAAAATTTGATGTTTTAGTGACTAAATTGAAAAGAAAGCTAAACTTAGAATCCTTAGAGGGCCATAAACCCATTTTTAATTTTTAGTAATGATTTATTCACCAAAATGCATTTTTATTACTTTAATTAAAGATTTTAATCATTTTCTCTCAAAACTATTTTTTTCTCTCATCTTTTTCTCTCATTTTCTCTCCATTTTCCTTCATCTTTTCTCTTCAATTCCTTGCTATTTTTGCATCTTTTTCCATAAAGATTACATCATTTTAATCATCTTTCCATCCTTTACAAAACCTAACCATCAATTTTATCAAATCAACATCAAATTGCAAGGAATCAAGAAGGGGAAATTGCATCGTTTTGGTGAATAGATCTTAAAGGTAATTTTCTGGATTTTTAATTCTTTTATAAGGTTCTTTATTGAAATTCCCAAGTATTAGCTTGCTAATTTTTGAATAAAAACTTAATTCTACGTTTTTAATGTTAGATCTAGTGATTTTGTTAATGTTTTTGTGAAATCTTTTTGGATCTCATTCAATGATGAAATTAGATGGATTCAATTATGTTTTTATGTTAGTTAAATGATTAATTGAGTCTTCATTTGATAGCACATTAATTTAATCCCGGAATAATACAATCGCTGTAGTTTTAAGGTGCTTTTCGGTTGTTTTAGGGGCTGTTTTAGATGCTTTAATGTTGCTGGAGATATAAGGATGGTTTGGATGTATTTTTGGTTCATAATTGAAGTGGATTAGATGTTAGATTAATTAGGTTTTGGGCTGATGTTGTTCGGATGCGTTTCGGCTTAGTTTACGGTCTTTTCGGCTAAGTTTTCGGTATTTTTATGGTGATCGGATATGGTTGTTGGTTTGAGCCAGTTATGATGTGAGAATGCTTTGTTTTTAATGTTGTAGAAGAGGTACAAGAAGGTGCTTGAGTGCTGGTGCATTGGTGCGATCATCGGATAGCAGCGAAAGCTCGTTTCGCTTGTTGGTGAGTGTTTTCGGACTTAAAGCAAATCACGTTTGGTACGGTTCTGTTTTGGGGACTATGGAAGAGTGTGGAAACCTTCTATAGTTCAAGAGTAAGTAAAGTAAATGTTTCCGGTAAATCAACATGAGTTTCGTCTACATTCAATAAAGGCATTATGTTGGTAATGCAACGAGATTTATGGAAATGCATGAGCATGATTTGAATTGGTGCATACATGAGAAATACTTGCTGAAATGCATAGCTTATTTAGCATCCATGATTATGGAAAATTATGAGAAATGATTTGGAATACAATATGATTAATTGCCTTATATATGATGGTGCCTTTGGGCATGGCTTTTGGTTCAATTGTTGAACATATTATGCATGCATTATGAGCAGCAAGTTATATGATTTGAAATACAATATGGTTAATTGCCTTATATATAATGGTGCCTTTGGGCATGGCTTTTGGTTCATTTGTTGAACATATTATGCATGCATTATGAGCAGCAAGTTATCATGCATATTTGATTATGATATTGGCTTAGTGACATGACACTAACTTTAGATTCGAATACGAATGACATGTCATTAGGATTGTCTTAAGTGCACTATAAACAAAATTGAGAATACAGAAAATTGCCTACACGTAACAAGGGTGACTTTGTGTCCAACCGTGCATGGTAGAGCCGCCTACACGTAACAAGAGTGACTATGTGCCCGATCGTGCATGGTAGTGCTATAATGGTGACTTCGTGTCATGTCAATGGTGACTTTGAGTCATGACGAGACAATGGTCTCTAACAATGGATCCGTGTATTTGGTGAATTCAAGGTTCACATTAAGTGGTCATTAGAATGCCAATATACATACATGAATTTGAGAAGAACATTGTGCTTCATTTATAAATTGTTTTGCTAAGGTTATGTAAACTCAAGGATGCTTATGGTTTGAAGAACATGAGCATGAGATATTAGCATGCATGATTTAACAATGCATTGCAAATTATGGTTTCATCATGGTTTTAAATAGATGCATTGATGATTTTGTGTAGAGCTTCCTCACTAAGCATGTTTGTTTAAGCTCTCTTTTCATCCTTGCAGAAAAATAAAGGCACTTGGGGCTTCGTTCGAGGCAAAGAAACCAAGGGGAAGGATCACTTTAAATTTGGTATAATTTTGGAAAATAAATTGGGCATGGCAATGTGTAACCCAACCAATGTGAGGAGTGTGTACTTAGGCTTTGGTTTATGTTGTAATAAGACCATTGTTGCTTGATTGTTAATTGTTGGACTATGAAATTGTTTGGATTGTTGTAGCATGTATATGCTTGATTCTTATGTTTTTAATCATCTTTTAGGAAGCATGCCTATAGTTTGAACGATGTCCATGGCGTTGTTAATCGTGTGTCATAAGTTGTTAATTATGCCTAGGAATTATGCATTTAGTTGGAAGTGTCTAATGGATGTGTATCGCATTGTTAGTATTCACTTAGTGTAATGGAACTTTAGGTTCCAGACCCAAATTTTCGAAACCTCTGGAAGGTTCCGAAACCATTGCCAAATAGTTTCGAAACCTTTAGGAAGTTTCGAAACCTTGCGGGCAGTTTCAATTCTGGGAAGCTATTGGACGCGAAAAATTTCGAAACTTTCCAGGAAAGTTTCGAAACCTTTTTCAAAAAGTTTCGAAACCTTTGATCACCAAGAACTGAAAGTTGCTGGAAATTATATTTTAGTCACGGATATCTTCCTTTGTTCGATTAGGGTACTTACAAATGTTATTTTGAGCTGAAATTTTGCATGCATGCATAAAGTTGATTTAATTTCAAGATAGTTAACCTAATTTGGATGAAGTCCTTGTATTTTGGAAGATTTACATTTTGGTCCCTAAATTAGAGAAACATGCAATTGATGATGTTAGAATGGTCCGTTTGAGTTGAAATTTGTTGTGAAGAATACTTGAGTGTTTAATTGAACTTTGATGAAAAAAGTTTATATTTTATTAATAAGATTTAAAAGTTTTACATTCTAGTCCTTAGTTTACTTAAGTGTTTAATCGGATGTTTGTTTATAATAGATTTGTTCCGTTAATGCCTCATATGAAACCTTGACATGTAGGAATAAGATTTTGCATCTAGGTAAGATAAAATAAAAAATATATAATGGTTTTAGGGTTGTTTATCGAATCGGATCCTTGCGGGTTTGGTTTGATATTCCTCGTGTAACCCATTAGTGCCGGTTCCGTCTAGGTCGGGCTAAGAGGGTTACAGGTTAAGAGTTTCAGAAGCTAAAGGAAGTGTTGGATTGGTTGGTGATTATCGTTGATTAATGCCGAGAGGTATCATCAAATACCAGTCATCAACAACACTCTAACTTGGAGATAAGCGGAGTCAACTACGGGCACTTTGCTGAACTTTGATGCATCTGCCCAAGAGCAAGAGATTGTCGTGACAAAGAACACCAATGCTGCCGAGGTTGTATCTGTAGTACTGCCGAAGCAGTGTTGTGTAATTGCATTGGACAATAAGAAGATCAATCGAATCCACTAATTGACGCAGCTAGATCCTACCCACTTTCTCTATATCGTTCTTCATCCTTTATTTTATGTTTTGTTATTTAGTTACTTAGTTAGACAATTCCACTTATTTGTGTTTTTACTTTATTTTTCAGGAGCAAGGGAACAAGGGGAGACATATTAAGTATACCAATCCCTGTGGAGACGATACACGATATACTTATCACTTTATTACTTGCGACGTGTACACTGCACAGTTGCGCTATTATTACACGCATCAACATGCACTCGAAGAGATGGCTCAATTATCGCGACATACGCTCCAATAGAGGGGTCGTCCATCACAGTGTACGCTCTAAGAAAGGGACCATTAATTATGACAAGAACACAAAGAGAGGAGTCATTAATCACGACTTACGCTCGAAGAGAGGGGTTGTCCATCACGGTATACGCTCAAATAGAGGGATCGTTCACCAATAAATGCACTTGAAGAGAAGTGTTAGTCATCGCAACATACGAACAGAGACAGGGGTCATCGATCACGCTATACGCTCCAAGAGAGGGACCGTTCATTAGGACATGCATTCGAAGAAAGGTGTCATTCTTTGTGACATACGCTCAAAGAGAGGGGTCACCATCACCGTTCATTATGATATGCACTCGAAGAGAGGGGTCATCCATCATCGTTCATTATGATATGCACTCGAAGAGAGGGGTCATCCATCACCGTTCATTATGATATGCTCTCGAAGAGAGGGGTCAATCATCGTGACATACGCTCAAAGAGAGGGGTCGTCCACCACGGTACACGTTCAAAGAGAGGGGTCGTCCACCACGGTACACGTTCAAAGAGAGAGACTATTCATCATGACATGCACTCGAAGAGAGGGGTCATTCATCGCGACATACGCTTAGAGAGAGCGGTTGTCCATCACGGTAGACGCTCAAAGAGAGAGATAGTTCATTATGACATACGCTCGAAGAGAGAGGTCATTCACCGCAACATACGCTCAATGAGAGGGGTCATTCATCACCGTTCATTATGACATGCACTCGAAGAGTGGGGTCAATCATCGTGACATATGCTCAAATATAACGATCGTCCATCACGGTACACGCTCAAAGATAGGGACTGTTCACCATGATATGCACTCGAAGACAGGGGTCATTCATCGCGACATACGCTCAAAGAGAGGGATCGTCCATCACGATACACGCTCAATGAGAGGGACCGTTCACCATGACATGCACTCAAAGAGATGGGTCATTTATCGCGACATACGTTCAAAGAGATGGGTCGTCCATCACGTTATACACTCAAAGAGAGGGACCGTTCATCATGACATACACACGAAGAGAGGGGTCATTCATCACGACACACACTCAAAGAGAGGGGTTGTCCATCACGGTATACGCTCAAAGAGAGGGACCGTTCATTATGGCATACGCTCGAAAGAGGGGTCATTTACTGCAACATACGCTCAAAGAGAGGGGTCGTTCATCACGCTATACGCTCTAAGAAAGAGATCATTCATTATCACATGCACTCGAAGAGAGTGGTCATTCTTCACGATATATGCTCAAAGAGAGGGGGCATCAATGCGGTAAACGCACAAAGAGCGGGATTGTTCATTATGACATGCACTCGAAGAAAGGGGTCATTCTTCGCGACATACGCTTAAAGAGAGGGGTCGTCCATCACGGTATACGCTCAAAGTGAGCGGCCATTCCCCATGACATGCACTCGTAGTGAGGCTCATTCATCGCAACATACGCTCAAAGAAAGGGGTCATCGACCACGGTATACGCTCTAAGAGAGGGAGTGTGCATCACGATATACGCTCAATGAGAGGGACCATTCACTATGACATACGCTCGAAGAGATGGGGCATTAATCGCGACATACGTTTAAAGAGCGGGGTCAGCCATCACGGTATATGCTCTAAGTAAGGGATCGTTCATTATGACATGCACTCGTAGAGAGGGGTCATTTATCGCAACATACGGTCAAAGAGAGGGACCGTTTACCATGACATGCACTCGAATTTAGGGGTCAATCATCGCGACATACGCTCTAAGAAAAGTGTCATCCAACATGGCAAACACACAAAGAGATGGACCGTACATTATGACATACGCTCGAAGATATGGGTCATTCATTGCAACATACGCTCAAAGAAAGGGGTCCTTCATCACGGTATACGCTCTAAGAAAGGGACTGTTCATAATGATATGCACTCGAAGAGAGGGGTCTTTCATCACGACATACGCTCAAAGAGAAGGGTCGTCCATCACGGTATACTCTCTAAGGAAGGGACCATTCATTATGACATGCACCCGAAGATGGTATACGCTCAAAGAGAGGGACTTTTCCTTATGACATGCACTCGTAGAGAGGGGTCATTTATCGCAACATACGCTCAAAGAGATGGGTCGTCCATCACCGTATACGCTGAAAGAGAGGGACCGTTCACTATGACACACTCTTGAAGAGAGGGGTCATTCAACGCGACGTACGCTCAAGAGTAAGGTTGTCCATCACGATATACGCTCTAAGAAATGGACTGTTCACCATGACATGCACTCAAAGAGAGGGGTCATTCATCGCAATATACGTTAAAAGAGAGGGGTCATCGATCACGGTACACACTCAAAGAGAAGGATTGTTCATTATGAATACTCTTGAAGAGAGGGATCATTCATCGCGAGATACGCTCAAACAGAAGGGTCGTAAATCACGGTGTACGCTCTAAGAAAGAGAGTGTTCATTATGACATGCACTCAAAGACAGGAGTCATTCATCGCGACATACGCTCAAAGAGAGGGGTAGTCCATCAAGGTATACGCTCAAAGAGTGGGACTGTTCATCTTGACATCCACTCGAAGAGAAGGATCATTCATCGCAATATATACTCAAAGAGAGGGGTCATCTATCATGGTATACGCTCAAAGAGAGGGACCATTCATTATGACATGCACTCGAAGAGAGGGGTCCTTCATCGCGACATACTCTCAAAGAGAGGGGTCGTCCATCACAATATACGCTCAAAGAAAGTAACCGTTCAACAATACATGCACTCGAAGAGAAGTGTCATTAAACGTAACATATGCGCAAAGAGAGGGGTCATCGATCACGGTATGTGCTCAAAGACAAGACTGTTCATTATGACATGCACTCGAAGAGAGGGGTCATTAATCACGATATACGCTCAAAGTGCGTCGGCGTCCATCACGGTATTCGCTCAAAGAGATGGACCGTTCATTATGACATACAATCGAAGAGAGGGGTCATTCATCACGACATACACTCAAAGAGAGGCGGAGTCCATCACGGTATACGCTCAAAGAGAGGGACTGTTCATTATGACATGAACTTAAAGAGAGAGGTCGTCATTCATCGCGATATACGTTCAAAGAGAGGGGTCGTCCATCACCGTATACGCTCAAAGAGAGGGGTCATCGATCATGGTATAGGCTCAAAGAGAGGGACCGTTCATTATGACATGCACTCTAAGAGAGGGGTCATCATCGCGACATACACTCATAGAGCAGTGAAGTATATCACGATATACACTCGTAGAAAGGGGTTGTCCATTATGACATGCACTCGAAGAGAGGGGTCATTCATCGTGACATACTCTCAAAGGGAGGGGTCGTCCATCACCACATATGCTCAAAGAGAGTAACCGTTCACTATGGCATACGCTTGAAGAGATGGGTCATTCACCGCGACATACGCTCAAAGAGAAGGGTTGTCCATCACGGTATACGCTCTAACAATTGGACCGTTCACCCTAACATGCTGATGTGTGCACAATTCTGCTCATTTATCTCATGCTTTCATGCTTCATTTCATGCATGGGATCGAAGGGTAGTTATTTTACCGATCTCAGTATTTATTACTTTTATATACTTTATAGTGAACTACTTAAGTGTTATATTAATTATGTTATAATCATGAATAGTAAATATGACCACATTATTAAGTTTTAGCTTAGATCTAAACTTATATTAAGTTATATTAATTAAGCTAAATGGAAGGCAATGCTAGAAACACAAGGAGCCAACTTCATAATAGCTTGGAAATGCATGGAACACTCCTACAGTACTTAAAGGACTAAAGGATAGCTCCATGTCAGCTCACAAGTCCCATAGAGATCAAATGAAGCATAATTCGAAACGAGGCCTTAGGAGATTCGGATTAGCTCCAAAACACTCCTCACATTAGAAGGGAGTATAATGAAGCTCATGGACCAGCTCACTTTGCTAAAGGCAACTCGGATTAGCTTATTTCAGCTTCAAACTTTAGCTAAGTCTTTCAGCTAGATAGCTCAATTCAATCCAACTCACCTCAACTCTAGCTATCACACCCAGCTCAACACCCGAAAGTCACCTACCCTTCACCAAGCAGAATTGAGTTTCGGTGTCTTCATGAAAAATTGTTCCCGTATCTCTTATCTTTCCAACGCATGTTCAATCGTATCAATCCGATATCAGGAGCTCGAGATATGGCCAAATTACTGAAGACAGTGCGGCTGGACCGAGAAGTTACATCTTTTCTAATAGTTTTGGAGGGAGACACCATTCAAATGACTGGTTATCCGAATAGTTAAAGGTCATTTCATCCAAACCCCTTAGAAAACTATAAATAGGACTTGAATTTCATTTTCTAAACACACCATTCAGATTATATAAAATTACTTGTGAGAATTTTCTCTCGTTTAGTTCTTCTTAGAACTTTATCGACTTATCAAATACTTTTGTACTTGTGGCGTCACCCCTTTTCTATCCATCTTGATACTTCGGGTTCTTTTAGTTTAATATAATAAAAGGGTCAAAGTCCGTTATCACCGCCCCTTAAAGATCGATATAAGGTTCAGGATTAGGTTTTTTATAACCTAGTTTCTTCCTTGAGAATCTTTAAAATACTATTTTCATTTCACCATTCCTTACATTTCCTCTCATTCCATTCATCATTCTTAATCCTTTGTCATTCCCACAAAATGTCCTGAACAACCATTCACCCTTATCAACACCATACATCCTCCCTCTTCCATATCAGTCCTTAAATTATTCATTTCACCTATTACTTTAATTCCTTATCCTAAATTATTTATTTCGAAGCCATTTCTTGCGAGAGACTTGCTTCCTTCCTAGGTCCTACAATCAAAGTGTACCATTCAGCATCACCAGCAAGATCGGCTCATATAACATGCACTCAAAGAGAGAGATCATTCATCCAATATACGTTCCAAGAGAGGGTTCATCGATCACAGTATATACTCAAAGAGAAGGATCATTCATTTTCACGTACGCTTGAAGAGAGGGGTCATTCATCGTGACATACTCTTAAAGAGAAGTGCCACCCATCACAGTATACGCTCTAAGAAAGTGACTGTTCATTATGACATGCACAAGAAGAGAGGGGTCATTCATCGCGACAAACACTCAAAGAGAGGGGTCGTCCATCAAGGTATACGCTCAAAGAGATGGACCGCTCACCATGACAGACAATCGAAGAGAAGGGTCATTCATCGCAAAATATGCTCAAAAACTCGAAGTGAGGGGTCAATTTTCGTGACATATTCTCAAAGAGAGGAGTCGTCTATCATGGTATACGCTCTAAGAAAGGGACTGTTCATTATGACATGCACTCGAAGAGAGTAGTCATTCATCACGACATACGCTCAAAGAGAGGGTCGTCCATCACGGCACACGCACAAAGTGAGGGACCTTTCATTATGACATACGCTCGAAGAGAGGGGTCATTCACCGTGACATATGCTTAAAGAGAGGGGTATTCCACCACGATATATGCTCTGAGAAAGGGACTGTTAATTATGACATGCACTAGAAGAGAGGGGTCATTCATCGTGACATACGCTCAAAAAGAGGGGTCGTCTATCAAGGCATACGCACAAAGTGAGGGACCATTCATAATGACATGCACTCGAATTGAGGGTTCGTACATGATGGTATACGCTCAAAGAGAGGGGTCGTCCATGACGGTATAAGCTCAAAGTGAGGGACCGTTCATTATGACATGCTCTCGAAGAGACGGGTCATTCATCGCAATATACACTCAAAGAGAGGGGTTATCGATCACGGTATATGCTCAAAGAGAGGACTGTTCCTTATGACATACACTCGAAGAGTGGGGTTATTATTCGCGATATACGCTCAAAGTACGGCGGCGTCCATCATGGTATACCCTCAAAGAGATGGACCATTCATTATGAAATGATATCGAAGTGAGTGGTCATTCATTGCAACATAGGCTCCATGAGAGGGGTCGTCCATCACAATATACGCTCAAAGAGAGGGACCGTTCATTATGACATGCACTCGAAAATAGAGGTTATTCATCGGGATGTACGCTCAAAGAGGGACCATTAATTATGACATACGCTCGAAGAGATTGGGCATTCAACGCGACATCTGCTTAAAGAGCGGGTCCGTCATCACGATATACGTTCTTAGAAAGGACCCGTTGATTAGGACATGCACTCGTAGAGAGGGACCATTCAACGCGACATAGGCTCAAAAAGAAAAGGTCTTCCATCACAATATACGCTCAAAGAGAGTGACCGTACATTATGACATATGATACTCGAACAAAGGGGTCATTCATCGCGACATACACTCAAAGAGTGGGACCACCGTTCAATATTACATGCATTCGAAGATAAGGTCATTCATCGAGACATACGCTCAAAGAGAGGGATCATCCATCACGGCATATGCTCAAAGACTGGGATAGTTCATTACGACATATGCTCGAAGAGAGGCGTTATTGACCGCGATATAGGATGAAATAGAGGGGTCGTCCATCATGGTATACGCTCTAAGAATGGGACCATTCATTATGACATGCACTCGAAGATAGGGGTCATTCATTGTGACATACGCTCAAAGAGAGGGATCATCCATCTTGGTATTCTCTCAAAGAGAGGGACCGTTCATTGTGTCATACGCTTGAAGCAAGGGGTCATTCACCACGACATACGCTCAAAGAGAAGGGTCATCCATCACGGTATACGCTCTAAGAAAGGGACCGTTCACCATAACAAGCACTCAAAGAGAGTGGTCCTTCTTCACGACATACGCCCAAAGAGAGGGGTCGTCCATTGCGGCTTACACTCAATAAGAGAGACTGTTCATTTTGACTTGGACTCGAATATAGGGGTCATTGATCGCGACATACGCTCAAAGAACGGGGTCGTCCATCACGGTATATGCTCAAAGAGATGGACTGTTCATTATGAGATACGCTCGAAGAGAGGGGTCATTCATCGTGACATACACTCAAATAGAGGGGTCATCCATCACGGTATACGCTCTAAGAAAGGGACCGTTCACAATGACATGCACTCGAAGAGAGGGGTTGTGATGTGAGCACATCATGTCAAGTTCAACAGGTTGATCCGGAGGTCTTACCATCAGGACCTATCACACGTTCTAAGGCAAAAAAATACAGGGAAGCTCTTTTCCTTACTTGTGCTAACATTTCAGATTCATTTGAGAATGTTCATGCCTTAGAATATGTTGTTTATAATGTGTTGCATGCTGATATGTGACATATTTAGGTATATATATTAGTATGTGTATTTACTTATGTATATACTATGTTAATTATGTTTGCATTTGGTTTTAAGTGCGCTTGTGTGGTTAAAATAAGACTACAAGGCTTTTTAGATGTGTTTGCCTTGTTCTAATATAGGTACTTAGGAGAACCTTAGCTCAAGTGGGCATACCTAGCTCATCTCCAGCTCAGGAGAGCGTATGCAGTTCAATACCAGCTCAAGTGGATTATATTTAGCTCAGAAGAAGCTCAATGGTGTGCACGCAGCTCACCTTAGCTTGGGGCAGCTCAGAGGCTTAGCTCCCAGCTCCATTTAGCTCCTAACACTCTTAGCTAGTTCGTTTCAGCTCATCTCCATTTCCAGCTCAACTCAACTCAAGTTGAAGTGACCTACAGCAGCTGAAACCTATCGTACACGAAGAGCAGGTGTCCTACGCATGTCCATGCATGTGGGGCCCACATAGCACCCTTTTCCACAAGTTTGGGCGTCCAAAAGCAAGCAAGCCAAACAAGGCCCTTGCTTTGAAGACCAATCAGCAACATTGGATAAGAATGAGTGGTTTCTTATTCGAATTCAAACATTAAACACATGTTTAATGTGTTTTAAGTGCCAAAACATGTGGCTAAGGATATTAGGAGCCTAGGAGAAGTTATTTGAGCATTTAAATTTTAATTTTCGTTTGAATTAAGGCCACAAATTCAAATTTGGCCAACTTCTCCTTTATTCCTATATATTTACTTAATTTTGTAATGACAAGGGTAGACATTTTATGAATAAAATCACTTATGAGAATTTCTCTCAATTTTAGTTCTTCATTGAACTTTTCTTGACAAATTCAGACTTTGTTTGAGTGTGTCAAATCCTTGATACTTCGGGTTCCTAGATCGCTATCTAGAGAGTCCAAGTCCATTGACAAAGAATGTATTCGATTCGGGTCCGCTCAATATATTGTTCGGGTTCTTTCGAGTTCAACGTCGTTGTTATTTCCCAGCAACTTAAACATTCAATTCTGCCATTTTGGACGTTTTAATGCTTCCATGAAAGCCTTCGGAGCATTTCATCTTCATTAACCTCCAGAAATTGCCAGAATTCCTTCATCCCTTTTCTTCTTTGTTTCAGTTTTTTTTTCTTTGTTTTCCTATTGTTTTAACATCATTCTAACATCCTTAATGTTGTGTTTATTGCAGAGATTTGCTTGCTATTATCCTAGATCCGTTTCAAACAAGGATCGTTGGTTTTGAAGCAACGAATCCCAAATATCATATGGTAATCAGAGCTTTGGTTGGATATTAGCACTTTCTGCACTACATATATCAAAAACAACAAAAGAAAAAAAATTCGAAATTCTGCAAAAAAAAAAGAAAGTCAAAGTCAAAGTTTGACCAGAAAAGTCAAAGTCAACAAAAGAAATTCGAAAAATTTGAAAAAAAAATCACATTTGAATATTTAGTGTATTTTCATGTTTATATGTGCTGTTTGACCACAAAAATGATGAAGGATGCTTACGTTTACCATGGAATGCTTCTAAATCACTTAAAACGACGTGTTCTTGTTTGTTCGGTGATAGGATTGTGGTAAGCATTTCTAATGCAGTAAGTACTTCATTTTCAGCCTTAATTCACTTTGTTCTTCATTAATTCCAGCCTTATTCTTGTTTTCCTTTTGTTTTTTTTTCAGCCTTGTTTTTCTTTCTTTTTTACTTTCTAGCATTGTTTTTCTTTTGTTTTACTATCCAACCTTGCTTTCTGTTTGTTTTCTTTATTTTCCAGCCTTTGTGTCATCTAAACAGACCCTAATTCACTTTTAACTCTTGTTTGTACCACCGTTACATATATCTTGGAGTTGACATAGATAACGAATTTGAAGGATCAGATTAGTTCCTTAAAGAGCTGTTTGCAAGAGAACGAGTGGAAAAGGCATTTGAGAGTGTGAGCACAGAAGGGGAATCAAAAGAGCCATTCAAGTATTCTCGAGTGAAACACGAGCGCTGAGTGTTACTTTGCTGAGTGCATTGTTCTTTTGGAGTGATCTGCGAGAATTTGTTGTGTGTGCAGTGAGGGACTTTAAAATTTCATTTATTTATAACATAATAGTTTTCTTTTCTTGTTTTTCGTTGCTGCAATGGCAAGTAATGACGATCGTAGTCCCGGTGGAAGTAATCCACCAGATTTGCAAATGCAGGCTTTTACTCGAACCTTGCAGCGTCTTTTAGACCAAGCATTGGAGCCTATTCAGTCTTGTTTGGATAGAATAGATGGGGGTGGTTCCCAATCTATCCAAAATGAGAATCTTGATGAAAACGACGTCGAACAATCACCACGGACGAATCAACGACCAGGACGTGCAGTTGATGATAATATTTCTAACATAAAAGTTGCTATACCTTCTTTTCAGGGACGTTCAGATCCAGATGCTTATCTAACATGGGAAAGTAAAGTTGAACACGTTTTCGAGTGTTACAATTACTCGGAACAAAAGAAAGTACGACTAGCAACTTTGGAGTTTGTTGACTATGCACTATTGTGGTGGGATCAATTACTGGTTAGTCGACGACGTGCAGGTGAAGGACCAGTGAGAACATTGGACGAAATGAAGCGTATCATGCGGAAACGGTTTGTTCCTTCTCACTATCATCGTGATTTATTTCAGAAATTACAAACTTTGAAACAGGGCAATAGGAGCGTCGAGGACTATTTCAAGGAAATGGAGATGTCCATGATGCGTGCAAACATAGTTGAGGATCGTGAGGTGACTATGGCTCGGTTTATGGCAAGTTTGAATTCTGAAATTGCTAACGTTGTTGAATTGCAGCATTATGTCAAATTGGATGACATGGTGCATATGGCGATGAAAATTGAGCGACAACAACGTAGAAAAGTTTCTACTCGATGTAATACTACTCCATTTAAATCTTTTACGAATCCATTATATACCCCTAACCATGCTAGGAAACAAGCACCACAAGCGCCACTTCGGATTCAAGAACAAGGCGAGTCCAGCAAGCCAAAGCCTCCCGTTGTTGATAATGGGCATGGTAAACAAAAAGTGGTTGAACAAGAGAGATCGAGAGATATTCAATGTTTTAAGTGCCTTGGTCGAGGACATATTGCTAGCCAGTGTCCTAATCGTAGGGTTATGTTGATGCGAGATGATGGAGAGATTGAGTCAGATTCTGAAGAAGAACCACATGAGATCCCTGATGAAGATGATAAAGAGGATGTCCTAGAAGTTGTTGAGACTGGTAAGGTAATGGAAATTATGGTTGTTAACGTAGTCTGAGTGTACAACAGGTTCAAGATGAACAACAACGCGAGAATATCTTTCACACGCGATGCAAAATTCAAGATAAGGTATGTGTTGTTATTATTGATAGCGGTAGTTGTACTAATGTTGCTAGTTCAGTGATGGTTGACAGGTTAGGTCTCAAGAAAACAAAGCATCCGAATCCGTACAAATTGCAATGGTTGAATGACGGGGGAGAACTTAAAGTAACAAAACAAGTTGTTATACCGTTTTCGATCGGAAGTTACAAGGACGAGGTCCTTTGTGATGTTGTGTCGATGGATGCTACTCACCTTCTTTTGGGACGCCCTTGGCAATATGACAAGAAGGTAATGCATGATGGTTTTACAAATCAATACTCTTTTATGCATGCAGGTAAGAAGATTACTTTGGCTCCTTTGACACCAAGTCAAGTGATGGAAGATCAAGCAAGCTTAAAAAAGAGTAAGGAAGCTGCAAAGGAGAAGAAAAAGATGAATGTTTATGCAAGCAATCGAGAAATCAGGAAATGTCTTTCCTCTCACCAATCTTTGCTTATTTTAATGTTTAAAGATTATTGTTTATTGACTGACTTTCCTTCTGATTTGCCTGCATCAATTGTTTCCCTTTTGCAGGAATTTAAGGATGTGTTTCCGGAAGAAACACCGAGGGGATTGCCACCTCTTCGTGGCATTGAGCACCAGATTGACTTTATCCCAGGTGCTACTATTCCAAATCGACCAGCTTATCGAACTAACCCCGAAGAGACGAAAGAGCTTCAAAGACAAGTGACAGAATTAATGGACAAGGGTTATATTCGAGAGAGTCTGAGTCCGTGTGCTGTTCCGCTACTGTTAGTGCCGAAGAAAGATGGGTCTTGGAGGATGTGCGTAGATTGTAGAGCTGTGAATCAGATTACAATTAAGTATCATCATCCTATTCCCAAACTTGATGATATGTTGGATGAGCTTCGTGGAGCCGTCATCTTCTCCAAAATTGACCTAAAGAGTGGATATCATCATATTCGCATGCGAGAAGGCGATGAATGGAAGACAACCTTCAAAACGAAGCTAGGTTTGTACGAATGGTTAGTAATGCCTTTTGGCTTAACTAATGCACCTAGTACTTTTATGCGATTGATGAATCATGTTCTGCGATCTTTTATTGGAAAGTTTTGTGTTGTATATTTTGACGATATTTTGATTTATAGCAAGACTTTGCAGGATCATATAGAACATTTGAGAGTTGTTTTACAAACTTTGTGAGAAGAAAGATTGTTTGGTAACATAGAGAAATGTGTGTTTTGTACTGACAAACTTACATTTCTTGGTTACATTGTTAGTGCACAGGGTGTTGAAGTCGATCCTGAGAAGATAAAGGCAATTCAGGAATGGCCACAACCGACATCGATTACTCAGGTTAGATCTTTTCATGGCTTAGCTAGTTTCTATCGTCGGTTTGTTCCTAACTTCAGTTTTATTACCGCACCCTTAACAGGGATTATTAAGAAGAATTCTAGCTTCTTATGGGGTAAAGAACAAGAAGATGCCTTTTTGAAAATTAAGGATTGTTTAACGAAGTAACCTGTGTTAGCCTTACCTAACTTTGATAAAACTTTTGAAATTGAATGTGATGCTTCTGGAGTTGGTATAGGCGCTGTGCTAATGCAGGAAAAAAAGGCCCATTGCATACTTCAGTGAAAAGCTTAGTGGAGCAACATTGAATTATCCAGTCTACGACAAGGAGATGTATGCACTAATTCGGGCATTGGAGACATGGCAACATTACTTGTTGCCTAAGGAGTTTGTGATTCACACTGATCATGAGGCTTTATGATATATCACACGTCAACATAAATTGAATAAACGACATGCTAAATGGGTTGAATTTTTAGAGTCTTTTCCTTATGTCATTTGTTACAAAAAGGGTAAAGATAATATCGTTGCTGATGCTTTATCACGTAGATATGTGCTTTTGAATTACCTTGACTCACATTTGATTGGATTTGCATATATACGTGACTTGTATGTTGATGATTCTGATTTTAGAGATAAGTATAATGCTTGTGAGAAAGGTACAGATGGAAAGTTTTACAGGCATGATGGTTATCTTTTCAAAGAAAATAAGATATGCATTCCACAGGGTTCAATGCGTGATATTCTGATCCGTGAAGCACATGAGGGTGGATTGATGGGTCACTTTGGAGTCACCAAGACGTTACAGACATTGAAAGAACATCTATTTTGGCCTAAGATGCATAGAGACGTTGAAAGGTACTGTGAACGTTGTGTGACATGTAAGAAAGCAAAATCGAAGGTTTCACCACATGGTATGTACTTACCTCTACCTATTCCTGATTCCCCTTGGACTGATATTTCAATGGATTTTGTTTTGGGATTGCCTCGAACTAGAAATGGTAGAGATAGTGTCTTTGTTGTGGCTGATAGATTCTCTAAGATGGCACATTTCATTGTATGCCATAAGACTGATGATGCTGTTAATGTGGCTAACTTATTCTTTAGAGAGATTGTTCGATTACATGGTATTCCTAGGTCAATTGTTTCTGACAGGGATGTTAAGTTTCTGAGTCATTTCTGGAGGACTCTTTGGAGCAAAATAGGTACAAAAATCATGTTTTCTACTACTTGTCATCCCCAGACTGATGGATAAACTGAGGTTGTTAATCGTGTTTTATCTACTTTGTTGTGTTCCATCATTAAAAAGAACATTAGGACTTGGGAAGATTGTTTGCCACATGTTGAGTTTGCGTATAATCGTGCTATACATTCTGCTACTAAGATGTCACCATTTGAGGTTGTTTATGGTTTTAACCCTGTTACGCCTCTAGATTTGTTACCTTTGCCACAGGAACAAGTGACGAACAGAGACGGTCAAGCGAAAGCAGAATATGTGAAGAAGTTGCATCAACAGGTGAAGGAGAATTTAGAAAGAAGGACTCAACAATACGAAAAGCAAGCAAATAGGGGAAGAAAGCGAGTCACCTTTGATGTTGGTGATTGGGTTTGGGTTCACTTCCGAAAGGAACGATTTCCAGCCCAAAGGCGGTCTAAGTTGTCACCGCGAGGAGATGGTCCTTTTCAGGTGTTGGAGAAAGTGAATGACAACGCCTACAAGATAGACTTACCGGGCGAGTACACTGTAAGTGCCACATTCAATGTTTCTGATTTAACCCCGTATGATATTTCTGTAGATTTGAGGTCAAATCCTTTTCAAGAAAGGGGGGATGATGTGAGCACATCATGTCAAGTTCAACAGGTTGATCCGGAGGTCTTACCATCAGGACCTATCACACGTTCTAAGGCAAAGAAATACAGGGAAGCTCTTTTCCTTACTTGTGCTAACATTTCAGATTCATTTGAGAATGTTCATGCCTTAGAATATGTTGTTTATAATGTGTTGCATGCTGATATGTGACATATTTAGGTATATATATTAGTATGTGTATTTACTTATGTATATACTATGTTAATTATGTTTGCATTTGGTTTTAAGTGCGCTTGTGTGGTTAAAATAAGACTACAAGGCTTTTTAGATGTGTTTGCCTTGTTCTAATATAGGTACTTAGGAGAACCTTAGCTCAAGTGGGCATACCTAGCTCATCTCCAGCTCAGGAGAGCGTATGCAGTTCAATACCAGCTCAAGTGGATTATATTTAGCTCAGAAGAAGCTCAATGGTGTGCACGCAGCTCACCTTAGCTCGGGGCAGCTCAGAGGCTTAGCTCCCAGCTCCATTTAGCTCCTAACACTCTTAGCTAGTTCGTTTCAGCTCATCTCCATTTCCAGCTCAACTCAACTCAAGTTGAAGTGACCTACAGCAGCTGAAACCTATCGTACACGAAGAGCAGGTGTCCTACGCATGTGCCATGCATGTGGAGCCCACATAGCACCCTTTTCCACAAGTTTGGGCGTCCAAAAGCAAGCAAGCCAAACAAGGCCCTTGCTTTGAAGACCAATCAGCAACATTGGATAAGAATGAGTGGTTTCTTATTCAAATTCAAACATTAAACACATGTTTAATGTGTTTTAAGTGCCAAAACATGTGGCTAAGGATATTAGGAGCCTAGGAGAAGTTATTTGAGCATTTAAATTTAAATTTTCGTTTGAATTAAGGCCACAAATTCAAATTTGGCCAACTTCTCCTTTATTCCTATATATTTACTTAATTTTGTAAAGACAAGGGTAGACATTTTATGAATAAAATCACTTGTGAGATCTTCTCTCAGTTTCAGCTCTTCACTGAACTTTTCTTGACAAATTCAGACTTTGTTTGAGTGTGTCAAATCCTTGATACTTCGGGTTCCTAGATCGCTATCCAGAGGGTCCAAGTCCGTTGACGAAGAACGTATTCGATTTGGGTCCGCTCAGTATATTATTCGGGTTCTTTCGAGTTCAACGTCGTTGTTATTTCCCAGCAACTTAAACATCCAATTCTGCCATTTTGGACGTTTTAATGCTTCCATGAAAGCCTTCGGAGCATTTCATCTTCATTAACCTCCAGAAATTACCAGAATTCCTTCATCCCTTTTCTTCTTTGTTTCAGTTTTTTTTTCTTTGTTTTCTTATTGTTTTAACATCATTCTAACATCCTTAATGTTGTGTTTATTGCAGAGGCTTGCTTGCTATTATCCTAGATCCGTTTCAAACAAGCATCGTTGTTTTTGAAGCAACGAATCCCAAATATCAGGTTGTACATGATAGTATACGCTCAAAGAGAAGGACCGTTCATTATGACATGCACTCTAAGAGTGGGGTCATTCAACGCGACATACGCTCAAAGAGAGGGGTTGTCCATCACGGTATATGTTGTAAGAAAGGGACTGTTCATGATGACATGCACTCGAAGAGAGGGCTCATTCTTCGTGACATACGCTCAAAGAGAGGGGCCGTTCAAGACGGTATACGGTCAAAGAGATGGACCGTTCATTATGACAAGCACTCGAAGAGAGGGGTCACTCATCGCGACATAAGCTCAAAGAGAGGAGTCGTCCATCACGGTATACGCTCATGGAGAGGGACCGTTTACCATGACATGCACTCGAAGAGAGGGGTCATTCATCACGACATACGGTGAATGAGTGGGGTTGTCCATCACGGCAAATGCTCAAAGAGAAGAATCATTCATTATGACATACGCTTGAAAAGAGTTGTCATTCACTGCGACATACGCTCAAAGAGAGGGGTCGTCCATCACGGTATACGCTCTCAGAAAGGGACCATATATTATGACATGCACTCAAAGAGACGGTTCATTTATCGTAGCATACGCTTAAAGAGTGGGGTCGTCCATCACGGTATACTCTCAAAGAGAAGGGATCGTACATTATGACATGCACTCAAAGAGAGGGGTCGTCCATCACGGTATAATCTCAAAGAGAGGGACCGTTTATTATAAAATGCACTCGAAGAGTGAGGTCATTCATCGCGACATATGCTCAAATTGAGTGATCGTCTATCACAGTATATGCTCAAAAAGAGGGACCGTTCATTATGACATACCCTCGAAGAGATGATTTATTCACCGCGACATACGCTCAAAGAGCGGGGTCAACCATCAAGGTATACGCTCTTCGAAAGGGCGATTCATTATAACATTTACTCGAAGACAGGGTTATTCATTGCCACATACGCCCAAAGAGAGGAGTTGTCCATCACGACATACGCTCAAAGAGAGGAATCGTCCATCACAGCATATGCTCAAGAGAGGTATCATTCATTATGACATATACGCTTGAAGAGAGGGGTCATTCACCGCGAAATACGCTCAAAGAGTGGGGTCGTTCATCACGGTATACGCTCTAACAAAGGGATCGTACATTATGACATGCACTCGAAGAGAGGGTCATTCATCGCGACATACGCTCAAAGAGAGAGACCGTTCAACATGATTTGCACTCAAAGAGAGGGGTCGTTCATCGCAAAATACGCTCAAAGAGAGGGGTCATTGATCACGATATGTGCTCAAATAGTGGGACAATTCATTATAACATGTACTCGAAGAGAGTGACCATTCATCACGACATAAGCTCAAAGAGAGTGGTCGTCCATCATGGTATACGCTCAAAGAAGGGACCGTTCACCATTACATGCACTCAAAGAGAGGGGTCATCGATTACGGTATACGCTCAAAGAGAGGGGTCATCGATCATGGTATAGAGGGACCATCCATTATGACATGCACTTGAAGATAAGGATCATTCATACCAACATACGCTCAAAGAGAGGGGTCATCTATCACGGCATACGCACAAAGAGAGGGACCGTTCATTATGACATATACTCGAAGAGAGGGGTCATTCACCGCGACATACGCTCAGAGCGTGGGATAGTCCATCATAGTATACGCTCAAAGAAAGGGACCGTTATTTATGACATACACTCAAAGAGAGGGGTAATTCACGGCGGCATACACTCAATGAGAGGGGTCGCTCGTCACGTTATGCGCTCAAGCAGAGGCACCGTTCACCATGACATGCACTCGAAGAGAGGGGCCTTTCATCGCGACATACGCTCAAAGAGAGGAGTCGTTCATCATGGCGTACGCTCAAAGAGTTGGGTCATTCATCACGACATATGATCAAAGAGAGGGCTCGTCCATCACGGTATATGCTAAAAGAGAGGCACCGTTCACCATGACATTCACTCAAAGAAAGGGGTCATTCATCATAATATATGCTCAAAGAGATGGGTCGTCCATCACGGTATACACTCTATGAAAGGGACCATTCATAATGACATGCACTCGAAGAGACGGGTCATTCATCGTGACATACGCTCAAAGGGAGGGGTCGTCCATCACGGTATACGCTCTAAGAAAGGAACCATTAATTATGACAAGCACTCAAAGAGATGGGTCATTCATCGCGACATACGCTCAAAGAGAGGGCTCATCCATCATGGTATATGCTCAAAGAGAGGGACCGTTAACCATGACATGTACTCAAAGATAGGGGTCATTCATCGTGACATAGGATCGAAGAGAAGGGTCATCCATCACGGTATACGCTCTAAGAAAGGGATCGTTCACTATGACATACACTCGAATATAGGGGTCATTCATCACGAAATACGCTCAAAGAGAGTGTTCGTCCATCACGGTATACGCTCTAAGAAAGGGACCATTCATTATGACATACCCTCAAAGAGAGGGGTCATTCATCACGAATTACGCTCATAGAGAGTGCTCGTCCATAATGGTATAGCTCTAAGAGTGGGACCGTTCACCATGACATGCTCGTCGATCACGGTATACGCTCTAAGAAATGGACTGTTCACTATGACATGCACTCGAAGAAAGGTGTCATTCATCGTAACATATGCACAAAGAGAGAGGGGTCGTCCATCATGGTATATGCTCTAAGAAAGGGATCATTCATTATGACATGCAGTCGAAGAGAGGGGTCATTCATCACAACATATGCTCAAGGAGTGTGGTCGTCCATCACAGCTTTATTTAGCATATATTATGCGTAATTAATATTCAACACATGCTTAGTATCATCATACTTATTAGTTTAAGTTGTTTCTTTGCAGGTTATATTAAACACAACTTAAGGGACTATTGGCGATCGCCGTTTTAGCTCAAATGCACCATTTGAGCTCAAAACAAAGAATCATTGTTTGAGGGACTTACCATCTTCCGATCAGCACTAAAATGTACCAAACACTCCTAGGCAGCGTAATGAAGTGGAAGCAAACTTTGTTCCAGCTCACAAATTCAGAATGAGCTCCAAATGACAAATGGTGAATTTCCATTCATATGCGATTCGGATCAGCTCCTACACACTATTATGGGTTAAGGAGAGTATTATCTCCCTAAGGATCAGTTCATGCATCTAGGGTGTTATCCGTTCAGCTCAAATCATCACTCAAAGATGGTGAACTTTCAGCTAGATAAATCAACTAGCTAAATCAGCTCAAACCAGCTCAACCTTAGTTCATCCAGCTCATCTTAGCTCACCCTACAACCTTCAACTCAACTAGGGAAGGACAAGTTCTCTCCCCAAGAGACACAACCGACCAACCATGGAGGGAAACATGTTTGGGCGCCAAAACAAAGAGATATCACTCTTCATTGGTTAGATTCATGATGGTCAACTTGTTTGCCAATTTCGAGTAAGATACAAGTAGAATTGGGTTTCGATGTCTTCATGAAAGTTATTCCTCTATCTCTTATCTTTCCAACACAAGTTGGTGTGCAGGCTGGAATTTTGAACCGAAAAGTTATAACAGTTCTTGGAAGGAGACACCATTTAACCCAAACGGTTAAGGAGGAAGACACCACCAATTGAACAGACACCAAGGCCACTATTCAGACACTTTTTCAAAGGGGAATGTCCCTTGTCCACACCCTTTTATTTCTTAGAAATATTTAGCCATTTTTGCATATGAACACACAACTTTGAATCAAATTATTTATTTCGTGAGTTAATCTCTCATTCTTGCTCTTTTAAGAATTTTATCAACTTATCAAATCATCTATTTGATTTGTGGTGTCACCCTCCATCCCTTATAGTTTAGATTTCAGGAATTACATTTTCAAAAGGTCTAAGTGCATCTACCACCCTCAGAGTTGCAACTAGATTGGGTTTATGTTCCTATAACATAAGTTCAACCTTTTCCCCTTTGAATACTATCATTCCATCATCACATAATCACCATTCACCTTCCATTTTCATCCACCATTTTCACCAGCCCTTAACATATCCTTCCATATCATTTACTTCAGTTAAACACCTCCATTTCCTTCCTTAATCAACCATCAACATCCCCCATGTATTCTCTTCACCAAGACAACTTCCTTATCATCTAAACAATGCCCCACACCATAACCTCTTCCCAAATCACCCCTATCTTATTTCCAACAACATTTAACATTCTTTTGTTAAGGAAACAACTGTGATACAAGGCTTGCTTGCATTCTAAGCTCCGGGCAATCAAAGCTTACCATTACGTGCACTCGAAGAGAAGTGTCATTTATCACAACATAAGCTCATAGAGAGGGATTATCGATCTCGGTATATGCTAAAAGGGAGGGACCGTTTAGTATGACATGCACTCGAAGAGAGGGGTGATTCATTGCTCATAAACTCAAAGAGAGTGGTCGTTCATCACGGTATACGCTCTAAGAAAAGGACCATTCACTATGACATGCACTCGAAGAGAGAGGTCATTCATCACGACATACGCTCAAAGAGAGGGGTCGTCCATCACGGTATACGCTCAAAGAGAGGGACCTTTCCTTTTGACATGCCCTTAGAGGGAGGGGTTATTCATCGCGACAAATGCTCAAAGAGAGGTGTCGTCCATCACGGTATACGCTCAAAGAGAGGGACAATTTATTATGACATGCACTCGAAGGGAGGGGTCATTCATCGATATATACTCTCAAACAGAGGCATCATCGATCATGGTATACGCTCAAAGAGAGGGACTGTTCATTATGATATGCACTCGAGAGAGGGGTCGTTCATCGCGACATACGCTGAAAGAGAGGGGTCGTTCATCACGATATACGCTCAAATAATGGGAACGTTCACCATGATATGCGTGACATACGCTTGAAGAGAGGGTCATTCATCGTGACTCACACACAAAGAGAAGGGTCATCTATCACTATATACGCCCAAAGGGAGGGACCATTCATTATGATATGCACTCAAAGAGAGGGGTCATTCATCGCGATATACGCTCAAAGAGAGGGGTCATCCATCACGATTTACACTCAAATAGAAGGACCGTTCACTATGACATGCACTCGAAAGAGGGGTCATTCATCGTGACATACGCTCAAAGAGAGGGATCGTCCATCACGGTATATGCTCATAGAGAGGGAAAGTTCATTATGACATACACTCGATGAGAAGGGTCATTCATCGCGACATACGCTCTAAGAAAGGGTCCATTCATTATGATATGCACTCGTAGAGAGGACTCATTCATCGCGACATACCCTCAAAGAGAAGGGTCGTCTATCACAGTATACGCTCTAAGTAAGGGACGATTTATTATGACATGCACTCGAAGGGAGGGGTAATTCATCGCGACATACGCTCAAAGAGAGAAGTTGTCCATCACGGTATATGCTCAAAGAGAGGGATCGTTCACCATGACATGCACTCAAAGAGAGGGGTCATTCATCGTGACATAAGATCAAAGAGAGGGGTAGACCATCACGACATACACTCAAAGAGAGAGATCGTTCATTACGACATACGCTTGAAGAGAGGAGTCATCCATCACGGTATACACTCTAAGAAATGGACCGTACATTATGACATGCACTCGAAGTGATGCATCATTCATCGTGACATATGCTCAAAGAGAGGGGTCATGGATCACAGTATACGCTAAAAGAGAGGGACTGTTCATTATGACATGAACTGGAAGAGAGGGGTTATTCATAGCGACATTCGCTCAAAGAGAGGGGTCATCCATCACGGTATACACTCAAAGAGGGGGACCGATCACCATGATATGGATTCGAATATAGGGGTAACTCATCGGAACATACGCTCAAAGAGAGGGGTCATCCATCACGGTACATGCTTAAAGAGAGGAATCGTTCATTATGACATGCGCTCGAAGAGAGGGGTCATTCATCGCGACATACGCTTAAAGAGAGGGATCGTCCATGTAACCCCCTTAGCCCGGCTTAGACGGAACTGACACTAACGGGTTACACGGGGAATATCAAACCAAACCCGCGAAGGTTCGATTCGATAAACAACCCTAAAACCGTTATATTTTTTTTATTTTATCTTACTAGAGGCACAATCTTATTCCTACGTGACAAGGTCTCATACAAAGCATTTTCGGTAACACATTAATTAAAAACAACCATCCGATTAAACACTAACATAGATTAAGGACTAAAACATAAAACTTTTAAATCCTATTAACAAAATATAAATTCTCTTCATCAAAGTTCACTTAAACATACAAGAGTTCCTCACAGCAAATTTCAACTCAAACGGATCATTCTAACATCATCAATTGCATGTTTCTCTAATTTAGGGACCAAAATGTAAATCTTCTAAAATACAAGGACTTCATCCAAATTAGATTAACCATCTTGAAATTAAATCAACTTTATGCATGCATGCAAAATTTCAGCTCAAAATAACATCTGCAAGTACCCTAATCGAACAAAAGAAGATATTCGGGACTAAAATATAATTTCTAGCAACTTTCAATTCTAGGTGATCAAAGGTTTCGAAACCTTCCCAGAGGTTCCGAAACTTTTTATAAAAGGTTTCGAAAACTGCCCTGAAAGTTTCGAAACATTTCGCGTCCAGTAGCTTCCCAGAATTGAATCTGCCCGCAAGGTTTCAAAACCTTGTGAAGGTTTCGAAACTATTTGACAAAGATTTCGGAACCTTCACCCAAAGGTTTCGAAACTTTAGGTCTGGAACCAAAAGTTTCGTTACACTAAGTGCACACCAACTACTCAATACTCAACCATTAATTAGAACCACTAAATGCATCAATCTTAAATATAATTAGCAACATATGGCACGTAATCAACAACGTCACGGACATCAATCAAGATATAGGCATGCTTCCTAGAGAATGATTAACAACATAACAATCATGCAAGTTCACACATCCACAATCCATACAATCCCAAAGCTCACAATTAACAATCATACAATAATTGTCTTATTACAACATAAACCAAAGCCTAAAATACACACTCCTCACATAGGTTGTGTTACACATTGCCTTGCCCATTCTATTTGCCAAAAACATACCAAATTCAAAGTGATTCTTCCCCTTGGTTTCCTTGCCTCGAACGAAGCTCCAAGTGCCTTTATTTCCCTGCATGAATGAAAAGAGAGCTTAAGCAAACATGCTTATAGAGGAAGCTCTACACAAATCATCAATGCATCTATTTAAAACCATGATAAAACCATAATTTGTAATACATTGTTAAATCATGCATGCTAACATCTCATGCTCATGTTCTTTAAATCATATACATCCTTGAGTTTACATAACCTTGTCAAAACAATTTATGAATGATGCACAATGTCCATTTCAAATTCATGTATGTATATTGGCATTCTAGTGACCACTTTAATGTGAACCTTGAGTTCACCGAATACACAGATCCTTTTTCTCATAACTGGAGACTCTTGGTCTCAACATGTATCGGTCGGACACTTAGTCACCCTTGTATACATGTTACCCCCACTACGCACGGTTAGACACAAAGTCACCCTTGTTTACGTATGGGTCAACTATATGCACGGTGGGACACAAAGTCACCCTTGTTTACATATAGGCAAGCTCTACCACGCACGGTTGGACACAAAGTCACCCTTATTTACGTGTAGGCGGCTCTACCACACACGGTTGGACACAAAGTCACCCTTGTTTACGTGTAGGCAATATTTTGTATTCTCAATTTTGTTTATAGTGCACTTAAGACAATCCTAATGACATGTCATTCGTATTCGAATCTAAAGTTAGTGTCACTAAGCCAATATCATAATCAAATGTGCATGATAACTTGCTGCTCATAATGCATGCATAATATGTTCAACAAATGAACCAAAGCCATGCCCAAAGGCACCATCATGTATAAGACAATTAACCATATTGTATTTCAAATCATATAACTTGCTGCTCATAATGCATGCATAATATTTTCAACAAATGAACCAAAAGCCATGCCCAAAGGCACCATCATATAATAGGCAAATAACCATATTGTATCCCAAATCATTTCTCATAATTTTCCATAATCATGGATGCTAAATAAGCTATGCATTTCAGCAAGTAATTCTTATGTATGCACCATTTCAAATCATGCTCATGCATTTTCATAAATCTCATGCATTATCAACATAATGCCTTTATCAAATGTAGCCAAAACTTATATCGGTTTATCAAAAACAATTACTTTACTTACTCTTGAACTATGGAAGGTTTTCACACTCTTCCATAATCCCCAAAACAGAACCGTACCAAACGCGATTCGCTTTAAATCCGTAATCACTCACCAACAAGCGAAACGAGCTTTTGTTGATATCCGATGATCACACCAACGCACCAGCACTCAAGCTTCTTCTTGTACCTCTTCTACAACATTAAAAACAGAGCATTCTCACATCATAACATGCTCAAACCAACAGCCATAACCGATCACCGTTAAACTACCGAAAACTTAGCCGAAACGCATCCGAACAACATCAACCCAAAACCTAACGAATCTAACATCTAATCCACTTCAATTATGATCCAAAAACACATCCAAACCATCCTTATATCTCCAGAAACATTAAAGCATCTAAAACAGCCCATAAAACAACCGAAAAGCACCTTAAAACTACACCGATTGCATTATTCCGGCATTAAATTAATGTGCTATCAAATCAAGACTCAATTAATCATTTAATTAACATAAAAACATAATTGAATTCATCTAATTCCAGCATTGAATGAGATCCAAAAAGATTTCACAAAAACTTTCACATAAACACTAGATCTAACATTAAAAACATAGAATTAAGTTTTTATTCAAAGATTAGCAGGCTAATACTTGGGAATTTCAATAAAGAACCTTAGAAAAGAATAAAAATCCAGAAAATTACCTTCAAGATCTATTCACCAAAAAGATGTAATTTCCTCTTCTTGATTCCTTGCAATTTGATGTTGATTTGATAAAATTGTTGCTTAGGTTTTGTAAAGAATGAAAAGATGATGAAAATGATGTAATTTTTGTTGAAAAAGATGCAAAAATCAGCAAGGAATTAAAGAGAAAAGATGAAGAGAAAATGGAGAGAAAATGAGAGAAAAGTGGTTTTGAGAGAAAATGATTAAAAATATCTAATTAAAGTAATTAAAACACATTTTGGTGAATAAATCATTATTAAAAATTAGAAATGGGTTTATGGCCCTCTAAGGATTCTAAGTTTAGCTTGCTTTTCACTTTAGTCACTAAAACATGTAATTTTTCGAAAATTACAAAATAAGTCCTCCAATTTTTCCAAAAATTACAAATTGGTCATTTATGCATAATTAAGCATAATTAAAAATCAATATAAAGTCCAAATTATTTTCTTTTAATCTTGAAACATATTTTCAATATTTTAAACCATATTCAAAAATTATTATTTTCCCTAATTAAAATATTCTTATTCATTTTTCCCCGGAATAAAGAACCGGAGAACCCGGTTCGACCCGAATCGAATTCTCCTAACTAAGGCCCAACTAATAACCCCAAAATCGGGATGTTACAACTCTCCCCCTCTTAAGAAAATTTTGTCCTCGAAATTTACCTAATGTAAACACGTGAGGAATTACTCCTCCAAACTTTTTCCTTGTCTTCCAAGTTGCCTCTTCGCCACCTCGGTGCTTCCAAAGCACTTTAACCAAACCTATGGTTCTTCCTCGAAAAACCTTTGTATCCACATCCAAAATCCTCACTGGTTCCTTCTCATAACTCATATCCGCCCTTAACTCAGACTCCTCAACTAGAACAACATGAAAAGGATCTGAACTATACTTACAAAGCACCGATACATTGAAACACTTAATGCATCTTCCTCAACTCCACCAGCAACCTCAACCGATAACAACCAATTGGCTCTAACATCTCATATGGCCCAATAAACGATAACCCAACTTACTCTTACGTTCAAACCTCATCACCTTCTTCCATGGAGAAACCTTAAGAAATACTTTGTCCCCAACAGTATACTCTATCTCTCTACGCTTTAGATCGGCATAGAACTTCTGCCTATCCGAAGCTTCCCTAAGTTAGCACATATCAACTTAACCTTCTCATCCGTATCTTTAAAGCTTGAGGCAAAGAAACATACTTTTGCCCAACTTCTTTCCAACACAAAGGTGTATAACACCTATGCCCGTGTAAAGCCTCAAACGGTGCCATCCGTATACTCGCTTGGAACTACTGTTATATACAAACTCCACTAAAGACAATTGTTTCTCCCAAGAACCTTGAAACTCAATGACACAACCCCTCAACATATCTTCCAAAGTCTGAATAACACGCTCAGACTGTCCATCCGTCTGTGGATGATAAGCCGTACTAAAGCTAAGCCTTATACCCAAAGTAACCTACAAACTTCTCCAAAACTTAGATGTAAACCGCAGACCTCTATCCGATATGATCAACTTAAGCACACTATGAGACTTCACCATCTCAGAAACATACAACTCTACCAACTTATCCATAGATCACATTGTATGCACGGCAAGAAAATGTGCACACTTTGAAAACCTATCAACAATAACCCATATAGAATCCTTCTTGGACTCCGTCACATCTTCTCTAAACCAACCCAAAAGTACACACTTTTGAGATTTCTATACATCTTCACACTACCCGGATGCATAGCAAACGGACCAGTATGAGCTTCTACCAAGTTAGCTTGCCTCAACTCCGGATCATCCGGCACCACAATCTAACCTCTAAACCACAACATCTCCTCATCATCATAACGATACTCGGTCGATCTACCCTTATACATATCCCCCACAAAAGGTACCAACGTCTCATCCTCTAACTGTTTTACCTTATCATCTCAACCAAGATAAGCTTTACTTACAACTCCACCACTCAACCACCTTCCTTTGAAATACTCAACTTAGCAAATATCACTCTCAACTCAACCGCCGTCTTACGGCTCAAAGATTCAGCCATCACCTTAGCTTTCCCCGGATGGTATGCAACAAACAACCCACACTTACCCTCTTTGGACAACAAACAAATTCTTTCCTCACACCAAAGCAACAATGCATAAACCACCACACCATCTCAACCTCTATAGAAAACATAACTCAAAAGAAAACCCTATAAGATTGATAACCAACTCTTGATAACCGCAACGATTTCCATACCATCACCATCGAACTAACCTTAATTTTGACATCCTCCCACATAGCAGGTAACCAACTAAGCCTTTCACCAACCTCCACTCCACACAACAAACTTCAGACTAACTTTGCACAAAACTGTCAATATTGTCTTAAGCAAACTCCACCACCAACAACAACTTCACTATGAGTCATATTAACCATATCAGAACGTCACAACATATCATCCATTTACCTATGAATGATAAAACCCAACATCCAAACAACAACCTATGTCAGTCCTAAAAACTTTCAAACCTTATCATGTTATAGATACACCACTCACACATCTTTCCAATGGGACTTAGGAACCCAAGAAAACCGTACTCAAACAAACGATTGATCCAACAAACCTCATAAGAAAACTCCATACCATCGATAGAACTTACTACCAAACTTATGATGATTCTTCTCGACTTCAACCCTGGGCACCCTTACTACTAATAATAACCCAAAGAAAAATTGATACTCATTCTTACCTTATCAGCAAGATAAACATTTACATATGATTCAAACATAATCCAAACCAGCTTAGTCGAAAATACATGTTTCTCCCCAACTCCTACCACAACACTCACCACCAAACCCATGGAAAAAGATTACCATAAGCCTTGCTCAAGATACCATTCCATCTCGACACTTTCCATAACAACCATGCGGTTAACATAACACAAAAAGATTCTCAACACAAAACTAAACCTTGCCAAGAACATATCCTTCACTAGACCCTCAACAAACAATTTACCACGACTTGTCCCCGATCAACTTTACCAAGGTTGAATTTCGCTCATAGATCCACCATATAACTAGGTCTCCCTGAATGTTAACCGAACATCTTCCCTTGTAACTCCACAACAACCCAGGCTTATCCCACATAACAAACTCCCATTATAAGCATCCTTATGTAAACCAAGTCATCCCCGGTTGCTAACATTCTACAAAACATATCATACAAGAAACTTACCAACTTTGTGTCAACATCAACATTATACTCATTATAACGATAATATCTCTAACTTAAGGTTTAGCCACCATAACCAACTCCACCAAGGTTCAAAATTTAAAATCCACACATCATTAAGTGCCTTGACACTTAACCCAAAACTTTTTTTTTCCTTATCAACTCATCGACAAACCAACTCCTACATTAACCATACCACAACAAAATCCGAACTTGTAGAACCATTCCTTCCACTAGCTCCAACATCTCTTATTTTATAACCTTGCCAAAGCGGTAATCATAATGATGAAACATCCACAAACATGAACCCACCGAACACAAAACCTCAAGACACTTTTCGATAAAAGCAAACCCATAAGACTGAATAATTGCTACAAACCATAAATTGTCCAGCGATCCATATAACACCACTTCAGACATCATCAAAAACTAACTTTACCCAAAGTATATCCAACTTAACATCCTATAAACACAACATATACACTTTCCTCCTTTATAGTACAACCCAAACCTATCAAGGTCACAACAATCTATGATTCAAACCCCCAATTTCACAACTCTCATACCAATATGTATCTCATATTTTTCTTCCATCCTGACCATACCAGATTGGTCACAACCCCCGATCTAACTGCACACTAACCACACTACAAGAATTCCATGTAATTTTCACAAAATAATTTCACATCACTCAGAAAAACACCAACCCGCCTTACTCTACAAAACATGCTGCAACCTTGTTACAACCTCCAAATCTTAACTAGAAAGAATCTGCAAAACTCAGCTCTTCCTTTAGTAAAGACCAACTCAAACTAACCATAACACAGTGTATTTACCTTGGTTTCAAACATTCACAACTTTGAGACCAACCACTCATTGTTCATCCAAGACTATTCCCTAACCAAAAGGGTAGCTTGCCCACTACACATTCAGCTTAACACCACAAGAAAGTTCTTTCAACCTCTTCTTTTTTTCTCATACCTTCACCTTAAAAGAACCAACCACACACCACTTACACCCTCAAGGAGCTACTCGCAAGTGTGAACAAATGTATGCAAGATTCCTGTATGCCCTCATAAATGCCTATGCAAGTGCATATGCATGTAAATGCAATTTCTAATGTCATGCTCAAGAATGCATGCATGTCCTACATTATCTATAAATATATACATATATGTGCTCTTAATCTAAACATGATTATTGTTCACACTCACAAATAACATTCTCAATTCCAACAACTTCAACTACCATCCTATTGACAGCTCTCAAGTCAGATTAGCAACAGCAATACCAGCTTCAGCAGACTAAAACTCACCCGAAAGAACAGTGCAACACCATAAACTAACCTTCCGGCCTAACCGAAGGCACACTTACAGAGGAGGAAGAATTTACTCTTCCCTAACAGTCGTTTCATCTTCAATCTTGACCATCAAAGTTCATACCAACAGTATCTAGTGACTTACGTCTCAGAAACATATTCAAAAACTTTAAACATGCAGTTTAAAACATAATGTTCAAATAAAACAAACTTACATTCGGGCAAGATCCACGGAAAAACTGAGAGCATCTGAAAATATGTTGGCATTGTCAATGTGTAACCGATAACCCTAGTTTAACCATCATTACTCAAAGTACAATCGTCATAAATAGATTTTCACACTCCAAAAACATATCATGCTCAATCACACATATCATGATCAATCGCACATTTAAGCACATAACTTAGCAATCTTATACATGCTTTAACCAACCAACTACACACTTTACAAATCAACAACACATTTTACAAACCTTACAACACACTTTTCAAACCTTACAACACATTTTACAAACCAACCACATATTTTACAAACCTGGCTTTGATACCACCAAATGTAACCCCCTTAGCCCGGCCTAGACGGAACCGGCACTAACGGGTTACACGGGGAATATCAAACCAAACCCGCGAAGGTTCGATTCGATAAACAACCCTAAAACCGTTATATTTTTTTATTTTATCTTACTAGATGCACAATCTTATTCCTACGTGACAAAGTCTCATACAAAGCATTGTCGGTAACACATTAATTAAAAACAACCATCCGATTAAACACTAACATAGATTAAGGACTAAAACGTAAAACTTTTAAATCCTATTAAAAAGATATCAATTCTCTTCAACAAAGTTCAATTAAACATACAAGAGTTCCTCACAGCAAATTTCAACTCAAACGGATCATTCTAACATCATCAATTGCATGTTTCTCTAATTTAGGGACCAAAATGTAAATCTTCCAAAATACAAGGACTTCATCCAAATTAGATTAACCATCTTGAAATTAAATCAACTTTATGCATGCATGCAAAATTTCAGCTCAAAATAACATCTGCAAGTACCCTAATCGAACAAAAGAAGATGTTCGGGACTAAAATATAATTTCTAGCAACTTTCAATTCTAGGTGATCAAAGGTTTCGAAACCTTCCCAGAGGTTCCGAAACTTTTTATAAAAGGTTTCGAAACTGCCCTAAAAGTTTCGAAACATTTCGCGTCAAGTAGCTTCCCAGAATTGAATCTGCCTACAAGGTTTCGAAACCTTGTGAAGGTTTCGAAACTATTTGACAAAGGTTTTGGAACCTTCACCCAAAGGTTTCGGAACCTTCACCCAAAGGTTTCGAAACTTTAGGTCTGGAACCAAAAGTTTCGTTACACTAAGTGCACACTAACTACTCAATACTCAACCATTAATTAGAACCACTAAATGCATCAATCCTAAATATAATTAGCAACATATGGCACATAATCAACAACGTCACGGACATCAACCAAGCTATAGGCATGCTTCCTAGAGAATGATTAACAACATAACAATCATGCAAGTTCACACATCAACAATCCATACAATCTCAAAGCTCACAATTAACAATCATACAATAATTGTCTTATTACAACATAAACCAAAGCCTAAAATACACACTCCTCACATAGGTTGTGTTACACATTGCCTTGCACATTCTATTTGCCAAAAACATACCAAATTCAAAGTGATTCTTCCCCTTGGTTTCCTTGCCTCGAACGAAGCTCCAAGTGCCTTTATTTCCCTGCATGGATGAAAAGAGAGCTTAAGCAAACATGCTTATAGAGGAAGCTCTACACAAATCATCAATGCATCTATTTAAAACCATGATAAAACCATAATTTGTAATACATTGTTAAATCATGCATGCTAACATCTCATGCTCATGTTCTTTAAATCATATGCATCCTTGAGTTACATAACCTTGTCAAAACAATTTATGAATGATGCACAATGTCCATTTCAAATTCATGTATGTATATTGGCATTCTAGTGACCACTTTAATGTGAACCTTGAGTTCACCGAATACACAGATCCTTTTTCTCATAACTGGAGACTCTTGGTCTCAACATGCATCGGTCGGACACTTAGTCACCCTTGTATACATGTTACCCCCACTACGCACGGTTAGACACAAAGTCACCCTTGTTTACGTATGGGTCAACTATATGCACGGTCGGACACAAAGTCACCCTTGTTTACATATAGGCAAGCTCTACCACGCACGGTTGGACACAAAGTCACCCTTATTTACGTGTAGGCGGCTCTACCATGCACGGTTGGACACAAAGTCACCCTTGTTTACGTGTAGGCAATATTTTGTATTCTCAATTTTGTTTATAGTGCACTTAAGACAATCCTAATGACATGTCATTCGTATTCGAATCTAAAGTTAGTGTCACTAAGCCAATATCATAATCAAATGTGCACGATAACTTGCTGCTCATAATGCATGCATAATATGTTCAACAAATGAACCAAAGCCATGCCCAAAGGCACCATCATGTATAAGGCAATTAACCATATTGTATTTCAAATCATATAACTTGCTGCTCATAATGCATGCATAATATTTTCAACAAATGAACCAAAAGCCATGCCCAAAGGCACCATCATATAATAGGTAAATAACCATATTGTATCCCAAATCATTTCTCATAATTTTTCATAATCATGGATGCTAAATAAGCTATGCATTTCAGCAAGTAATTCTTATGTATGCACCATTTCAAATCATGCTCATGCATTTTCATAAATCTCATGCATTATCAACATAATGCCTTTATCAAATGTAGCCAAAACTTATATCGGTTTATCAAAAACAATTACTTTACTTACTCTTGAACTATGGAAGGTTTTCACACTCTTCCATAGTCCCCAAAACAGAACCGTACCAAACGCGATTCGCTTTAAATCCATAATCACTCACCAACAAGCGAAACGAGCTTTTGTTGATATCCGATGATCACACCAACGCACCAGCACGCAAGCTTCTTCTTGTACCTCTTCTACAACATTAAAAATAGAGCATTCTCACATCATAACATGCTCAAACCAACAGCCATAACCAATCACCGTTAAACTACCGAAAACTTAGCCGAAAAGACCGAAAACTAAGCCGAAACGCATCCGAACAACATCAACCCAAAACCTAACGAATCTAACATCTAATCCACTTCAATTATGATCCAAAAAAACATCCAAACCATCCTTATATCTCCAGAAACATTAAAGCATCTAAAACAGCCCATAAAACAACCGAAAAGCACCTTAAAACTACACCGGTTGCATTATTCCGGCATTAAATTAATGTGCTATCAAATCAAGACTCAATTAATCATTTAATTAACATAAAAACATAATTGAATTCATCTAATTCCAGCATTGAATGAGATCCAAAAAGATTTCACAAAAACTTTCACAAAAACACTAGATCTAACATTAAAAACATAGAATTAAGTTTTTATTCAAAGATTAGCAAGCTAATACTTGGGAATTTCAATAAAGAACCTTAGAAAAGAATAAAAATCCAGAAAATTACCTTCAAGATCTATTGACCAAAAAGATGTAATTTTCTCTTCTTGATTCCTTGCAATTTGATGTTGATTTGATGAAATTAATGCTTAGGTTTTGTAAAGAATGAAAAGATGATGAAAATGATGTAATCTTTGTTGAAAAAGATGCAAAAATCAGCAAGGAATTGAAGAGAAAAGATGAAGAGAAAGTGGAGAGAAAATGAGAGAAAAAGATGAGAGAAAATGAGAGAAAAGTGGTTTTGAGAGAAAATGATTAAAAATATCTAATTAAAGTAATTAAAACACATTTTGGTGAATAAATCATTATTAAAAATTAGAAATGGGTTTATGGCCCTCTAAGGATTCTAAGTTTTGCTTTCTTTTCAATTTAGTCACTAAAACATGTAATTTTTTGAAAATTACAAAATAAGTCCTCCAATTTTTCCAAAAATTACAAATTGGTCATTTATGCATAATTAAGCATAATTAAAAATCAATATAAAGTTCAAATTATTTTCTTTTAATCTTGAAACATATTTTCAATATTTTAAACCATATTCAAAAATTATTATTTTCCCTAATTAAAATATTCTTATTCATTTTTCCCCTGAATAATGAACCGGAGAACCCGATTCGACCCGAATCGAATTCTCCTAACTAAGGACTAACTAATAACCCCAAAATCGGGATGTTACAGTCCATCACAGTATACGCTCAAAGAGAGGGACCGTTCATTATGACATACAATCGAAGAGATGGGTTATTCACCTCGACATACGCTCAAAGTGTGGGGTCAACCATCACGTATACGCACTAAGAAAGGTCTCGTTCATTATGACATGCACTTGTAGAGAGGGATCATTCATCGCGACATACACTCAAAGAGAAGGGTCGTCCATCATGGTATTTGATCGAAGAGAGGGACCGTTCACCCTTAAATGCACTCAAAAGAAGGGTCATTGATCGCAATATATGCTCAAAGAGAGGGGTCAACGATCACGATAAACGCTCAAAGAGAGGGACCGTTCATTATGAAATGCACTCGAAGAGAGGAGACGTCCATCACAGTATAGCTCAAAGACCAGGACAAATTCATTATGACATAAGCTCGAAGAAAGAGGTCAATCATCAAGACATACGCTCAAAGAAAGGGCACGTCCATCACGATATACGCTCTATGAAAGGGACCGTTCACAATGACATGCACTCAAAGATAGGTTTCATTCACTGCGACATATGCTCAAAGAGAGGGGTCGTCCTTCACGGCATACGCTCAAAGAACGGGAATATTCACTATGACATACGCTCAAAGAGATGGATCATTCATCACGACATATGCATAAAGAGAGGGGTCGTCCATCACACTTTACGCTCTAAGAAAGGGACTGTTCATTACGACATGCACTCGAAGAGAGGGGTCATTCATCGTGACCTACGCTCAAAGAGAAGGGTTGTCTATCACGGTATACGCTCAACGAGAGGGACCGTTTCACCATGACATGCACTGAAGAGAGGGATCATTCATCACGACACACGCTCAAAGAGAGGCGTCATCCACCATGGCATACGCTCAAAGACGGGGACTGTTCATTATAATATACGCTCAAAGAGAGGAGTCACTCATCGCGACATACGCTCAAAGAGAGGGGTTGTCCATCACGGTATACGCTCTAAGAAAGGAACTGTTCACTATGACATGCACTCGAAGAGAGGTGTCATTTATCAAGACATATGCTCGAAGAGAGGAGTCAATCATCAAGACTTACACTCAAAGAAAGGGCTCGTCCATCACGGTATACGCTCTATGAAAGGGACCGTTCACAATGACATGCCCTCAAAGATAGGAGTCATTCACCGCGACATACGCTCAAAAAGAGGGGTCGTCCATCTTGGCATACGCTCAAAGAACGGGAATATTCACTATGACATACGCTCAAAGAGAGGGGTCATTCATCACGACATATGCTCGAAGAGAGGGGTCATCCATCACACTATACGCTCTAAGAAAGGGACCGTTCATTATGACATGCACTCGAAGAGAGGTGTCATTCATCGCGACATACGCTCAAAGAGAGTGGTCGTCCATCACGGCATACACCCAAAGGGAGGGACCGTTCATTATGACATACACTCGAAGAGGGGTCATTCACCACGAGATACGTTCAAAGAGATCGGTCGTCGATCACGGTATACGTTCATATTTTGGGACAGTTCATTATAACATATGCTCGAAGAGAGGGGTCATTCATCACGACCTATGCTCAAAGAGAGAGATCGTCCATCACGGTATACGCTCAAAGACAGGGATAATTCATTATGACATATGCTCGAAGAGGGGTCATTCATCACGACATACGCTCAAAGATAGCGCTCGTCCATCAGGGTATACGCTCTAAGAAAGGGACCGCTAACAATGACATGCACTCAAAGATAAGAGTCATTCATGCGACATACTCTCAAAGAGAGTGTTCGTCCATCACGGCATACTCTCCAAGAACGGGACTATTCACTATGAGATACACTCAAATAGAGGGGTTATTCATCGCAATATATGCTCAATGAGAGGGGTCGTCCAATAGAGTATACGCTCGAAGAAAGGGTCCGTTCATTAAGACATACACTCAAAGGAAAGGGTTATTCATCGCGACCAACGCTCGAAGAGAGGGGTCATCCATAACGGTATACTCTCAACGAGGGGGACCGTTCACCATGACATGCACTCGAAGAGAGGGGTCATTCATCGTGACATACGCTCAAAGAGAGGGGTCGTCCATTACGGTATATGCACAAAGTGAATGACCATTCATTATGACATACACTTGAAGAGATGGGTCATTCATCGCGACATACGCTCATAGAGAGGGGTCTTCCATCACGGTATACACTCTGAGAAAAGGACCGTTCATTATGAAATGCACTCAAAGAGAGGGTTCATTCATCGCGACATACGCTCAAAAAGAGGGGTCGTCCATCACGGCATATGCACAAAGTGAGGGACCATTCATTATGACATTCGCTCGAAGAGAGGGATCATTCACCACGACATACGCTCAAAGAGAGAGGTCTTCCATCACGGTATACACTCTGAGAAAGGGACCGTTTATTATGACATGCACTCGAAGAGAGGGGTTGTTCATCTCGACATACGCTCAAAGAGAGGGGCGCCCCTCACGGTATACGCTCAAAGAGAGGGGTCATCCATCACAGTATACGCTCTAAGAAAGGAATCGTTCATTATGACATGCACTCGAAGAGAGAGGTCATTCATCGCGACCTACGCTCAACGAGAGGGACCGTTCACCAAGACATGCACTTGAGGAGATGGGTCATTCATCGCAACATACGCTCAAAGAGAGGGGTCATCCATCACGACATATGCTCAAAGATAGGGACTGTTCATTATGATATACACTCGAAGATATTAGTCATTCATCGCGACATAAGCTCAAAGAGAGTGGTTGTCCATCATGGTATACTCTCTAAGAAAGGGACTGCTCACTATGACATGCACTCGAAGAGAGGTGTCATTTATGACATACGCTCAAAGAGGTGGATCATCGATCACGATATATGCTCAAAGAGAGGGAGCATTCATTATGACATGTACTCGAAAAGAGGGGTCATTCATCACGACATACGCTCAAAGAGAGGGGTCGTCCATCACGGCATACGCACAAAGTGTTGGACCGTTCATTATGACATGCGCTCGAAGAGAGGGGCCATTCACCGCGACATACACTCAAAGAGAGGGGTCTTCCATCAGGGTATACGCTCTGAGAAAGGGACTGCTTATTCTGACATACACTCGAAGAGAGGGCTCATTCATCTCGACATACGCTCAATGAGAATGGTCATCCATCACAGTGTACGCTCTAAGAAAGGGACTATTTGTTATGACATGTACTCGAAGAGAGGGATCATTCGTTGCGACATACGCTCAAAGAGAGGAGTTGTCCATCACGTTATATGCTCAAAGAGAGGGACCGTTCACCAAGACATGCACTCAAAGATAAGGGTCATTCATTGCGACTTATGCTCAATGAGAGGGGTCGTTCATCACGCCATACGGTCAAAGAGAGGGACCATTCATTATGACGTACGCTTGAAGGGAGGTGTCATTCACCGCAACATACGCTCAAAGAAAGGGTCGTCCATCACGATATACGCTCTAAGAAAGGGACCGTACATTATAACATTCACTCGAAGAGAGTGGTCTTTCATCGCAAGGTACGCTCAAAGAGAGGGGTCATCGATCACGGTATACGCTCAATGATATGATCACAACCAACAATGAATCAGAAGAATTTCCTATTGGACCTATGACTCGTGCTAAAACCCAGAAATTCCAAGAGGCCATGGGAAATCTATTTGTTCAAAACTGGAAATAGAGAATGCAACACCAGCTTTATTGGAACAATACAGCCTCCTACTTGTGCATGAGTTTGCATGAGTTCTTTCTTAAGTTTTTAAATTTATTTTCAGCATGTGTGCATGAATAAATGATGCTTGATGTTCATTTAAGCATGTCATGCACTCGAAGAAAGGGACCATTAATTATGTCATGCACTCGAAGGGAGGGGTCATATATCGCGACATATGCTCAAAGAGAGGGGTCGTCCATCACGGCATACGCTTTACGAAAGGGACCATTAATTATGACATGCACTCGAAGGGAGGGGTCATATATCGCGGCATACGCTCAAAGAGAGGTATCGTCCATCACGGTATACGCTCAAAGAGAGGGACCATTCACCATGACATGCACTCGAAGAGAGGGATCATTCATCACGACAAATGCTCAAAGAGAGGGACCATTCATTATGACATACACTCGAAGAGATGAGTCATTCATCGCGACATACACTCAGAGAGAGGGGTCATCCATCATGGTACACGCTCTAAGAAAGGGATCGTTCATTATGACACGCACTCAAAGAGAGGCATCATTCATCGCAACATACACTAAAGAGGGGTCATCGATCATGGTATACGCTCAAAGACAGTGACCATTCATTATGACATGCACTCAAAGAGATGGGTCATTCATCACGACATACGCTCAAAGAGAGGGGTCGTCCATCACAGTATACGCTCAAAGAGAGGGACCGTTCACCATGACAGGCACAAAAATAGAGGGGTTATTCATCGCGACATACTCTTAAAGAGAGTGGTCGTCTACCACGGCATACGCTTAAGAAGAGTGACCATTCATTATGACATATGCTCGAAGAGAGGAGTCATTCAACGCGACATATGCTCAAAGAGACAGGTTTTCCATCATGTATACGCTCTAAGAAAGGGTCCGTTGACTATGACATGCACTTGAAGAGAGTGGTCATTTATCGTGACATACATTCAAAGAGAGGTGTCATTGATCACAGTATACGCTCAAAGTGAGGGATCGCTCATTATGACATGCACTCGAAGAGCGGGGTCATTCCTTACGATATATGCTCAAAGAGAGGGGTCATTCACCGGGACATATGCTCAAAGAGAGGGGTCATTCACCGGGACATATGCTCAAAGAGAGGGGTCATCCATTACGGTATATGCTCAAAGAGTGGGACCGTTCACCATGATATGCACTCAAGAGAGGGGTCGTTCATCGTGGCATACGTTCAAATAGAGGGGTCGTCCATCATGGTATACACTCAAAGAGAGGGACCGTTCATTATGACACACGCTAGAAGAGATGGGTTATTCACCGTGACATATGCTTAAAGAGATGGATCGTCCATCACGGTCTACACACTAAGATAGGGACCGTTTATTATGACATGAACTCGAAGAGATGGTCATTCATTGTGACATACGCTCAAAGAGATGGGTCGTCCGTCACGGTATACGCTCAAAGAGAGGGACCGTTCACCATGATATGCACTCGAAGAGAGTGGTCATTCATCGCAACATACGCACAAAGACCGTTCATCAATCACGTTATATGCTTAAAGAGAAGGACTGTTCATTATGATATGCACTCGAAGTGAAGGGTACACTTTGATTGTAGGACCTAGGAAGGAAGCAAGTCTCTCACAAGAAGTGGCTGCAAAATAAAGAATTAAGGATAAGGAATGAAAGGAATAGGTGAAATGAATGAAAGAAATAGTTTAGGTGACTGATATGGAAGCGGAAGGATGTGTGGCGTTGATAAGGGTGAATGGATGTTTCGGAAATTTTGTGGGAATGAAAAAGGATTGACAATGATGAATGGAATGAGAGGAAATTTATGGAATGGTGAAATGGAAATAGTATCTTAAAGAAAACCTAATCCTGAACCTTATATCGATCTTTAAGGGGTGGTGATAAACGGACTTCGACCCTTTTAGTATATTAAGCTAAAAGAACCCGAAGTATCAAGATGGATAGAAAAGGGTTGACGCCACAAGTATAAAAGTACTTGATATGTCGATAAAGTTTTAAGAAGAACTAAACGAGAGAAAAAATCTCATAAGTAATTTTATATAATCACAATGGTGTCTTTACAAAATGAAATCCAAGTCCTATTTATAGTTTTCTAAGGGGTTTGGCCGAAATGGCCTTTAACTATTCGGATAACCATTCATTTAAATGGTATCTCCCTCCAAAACTATTCAAAAAGTTAACTTCTCGGTCCAGCCTGCACTGTGTTCAGTAATTTGGCCATATCTAGAGCTACTAATATCGGATTGATGCGATTCAACATGCGTTGGAAAGACAATAGATAGGGGAACAATTTTTATGAAGAAAGAGAAACTCACTTCTGCTTGTATCCTGCTCGAAAATCGAAAACAAGTGGACCATTATGAATATGTCCAATGAAAAGTGCTATCTCTTTGTTTTGGTGCCCACTTCCTTTTCCTCCATGATCATTACGCCCAATGTGGATAGTGGACAGACATGATGCTTGGTGAAGGGTAGGTGACCTTCGGGTGTTGAGCTGGGAGTGATAGCTAGAGTTGAGGTGAGCTAATCGAGCTGAGAGTAAGCTGGATTGAACTGAGCTATCTAGCTGAAAGACTTAGCTAAAGTTTGAAGCTGAAATAAGTTAATCCAAGCTGCCTTTAGCGAAGTGAGCTGATCCATTAGCTTCCTTATACTCTCTTCTAGTCTAAGGAGTGTTTTGGAGTTAATCTGAATCTTTTAAGGCCTCATTTTGAATTATGCTTCATTTGAACTCGTATGGGACTTGTGAGATGACATGGAGCTATCCTTTAGTCCTTTAAGTACTGTAGGAGTATTCCATGCATTTCAAAGCTATTCTGAGGTTGGCTCCTTGTGTTTCTAGCATTGTCTTCCGTTTAGCTTCTTTTGAGCTTACTGAGCTGACACTGAGCTACTATTTACTCCTTGAGCTGTAGGTAAGTCCTATGAAGAAAACATAATAATGAAAATAATTACATGAGTTTAGAACTAAGCTAAAATTTTTAATCAATGTGGTTATATAACTATTCATTTTAATAGCTTAAGTAATGTAACTCTTAAGTAGCTTAATATAAAGTATATAAAAGTAATAAATACTAAGATTAATAAGATAACTCCCCTTTAATCCCATGCGTGAAATGAAGCATGAAAGCATGAGATAAATCAGTAGAAATGAGCACGTATCACCAAATATTATTAAATCAAATTTTATGAGTTTAAATAGTTAATTATAGGCTTTTAAACAAAATTATATTGATTAATTTCAAATTCTCAGTTTTTTACTCGTTAAAATTCGAACGGATTCTTAATAAAGCACATTTAGACATGCACGTTTTAATCATAACAAAACAATAACCAAATATTATTAAATCAAATTTTATAATTTTAAATTGTTAATTACGGGCTTTTGAACAAAATTATACAGATTAATCTCAAATTTTCATCTTTTTACTCAGTTAAAATTCAAACGGATTCTCTATAAAGCCCATTTAGACAAGCACGTTTTAATCGCAACAAAACGACAACTAAATGTTATTAAACCAAATTTTATGAGTTCAAATAGTTAATTATGGCTTTTGAACAAAATTATATAGATTAATCTAAAATTTTCAGTTTTTTACTCGGTTAAAATTCGAACTGATTAAACGGGATATTGTTTTTTCTCTCCTCTTTCCACCCTCTCTTCCCTCTCTTCCCTTTCATGTCTTCTACCGCCTCCATCGTCCCTCTCCACCGATCCTCCTCTCCCTTGATCAGCCACTTTTCACCATCTCTGCTGCTGGGAGAGGAAGAAACAACACCCGTCTCAAACTCTACAAGGTATTTTCTTGTGATTTTTCTCATTCTTTCGCTTTACTGTTTCATTGTGAATCCTTCCCTTTGGAACGCTATATTTTCTGGTGGTCATCAACATCACTGTTGGTATGGATCTTTTCCATGCCTCCGCCAACAATGTCGCTCGTCTTCTCCAATCACCATGGCAGACTTGAAAGATACAACCAGTGAGATATGTTGGGTTTTATTAATTATATTTCATGAAAGTTTTACTTGGTCTTTAGACCGGGTCATCGCTACACAATTACCACCCTTGAGAAGGGATCAATATAACATCATATATGATGTAATAATCTTCATCAATATAACATCCAGCTGCCTCTCAGGTAAGAGATACGGAGATTCCTTGAGTATTCGCCAATTCAATCTCCTTTATTGGTTGTTTCCTTTCTTAGAGATCTTAGTTGCAGAGGCGAATCAAGCATGTTACAATCCGATGCTGTATGCCTCAGTATTGTCTCAACCTAACCAGACTTCTTCCATTTTACAAGTATTTGTTATTTATTTTAGTAAGCATTCTTGGATAGAATTTTACTTCGGCATGAACAGAACCTTGTTGTTCCCCTTAATCTTTTTATTATTTTCATTCCTTAATTCCCATGAACTCCATCCATTATTTTTCATATGGAACCACAACTTTGGTTCTCTATTTCCTGTGGCCCTTAGATCGGAAATTTATATTTGGGTTCTGAAACAACTTTATTGATTTTTTTAGTCTACAGGAGGTCGCCTGTGCCGATCTCATCGATACTCCGATCACACGACATGGTTATGTATAAGATTTTGGATTAGCTATCGGTTCAACCTATCTACGTCTCCAGGAGATCGTTTTCATCGATACTAAACAAGATTATGGATTGTCTATCGGTCCTACATATCTACATCTCCAGGAGATCATTTTTGTCGATCTCATCGATTCTCCGGTCATACGACATGGTTACAAACAAGATTATGGATTGGCTATCGGTCCAACATATCTATGTCTCCAGGTTAGCTTCTTTTTAAACAAATGTTCCAGGTTTTTGCATGTTAGATTTTATGGCTTTTGGTTTTTCTTTACAAGGGGTTTTGTTGGTTTTCTTTATCAACGATCCATGCTCGTACGTCTGTTATGGATCTCTCTCCATCACACCTATGAGTTTGGTGTTTTTGTTTTGGCGACACATTCTTCTACATTTAATCATGAACAATTTACCGACGTTGAACGTTGTCTTCAACACGTTGTTCTAGCATGTATTTCGCAATAGGTTTACGTTTTGTCGTGCAACAACCGCCTCCAGGTTGATCGCACAGTGCATTGGTGTGTTCGTCCACGTCTCTATAATCTCGACAGATTTTCTGGTCTGTTCCGTTTTGGAAGAACCGAGATAAAGGACTCAATCACATTCACAAGTCCTGATTAGATCTTTTTCGATCCAGTCCTATCTCTTATTGAATTGGTTCAGTTTTGGCAAATTCAAGGAATCAAAACCTACTCCAAGAATACATACTTCCAATTCGTGTCTTTTTTCTCTAGTGATGACTGAAACTGGACGTGGTTTTGCTGGCTCTGTCTCCATCGACAGGTAAATTATTTCGGTTTGAACATAAGTTTTTACTACTATATGTATTTATTTTTTATTTACATACCTGAATTCAGCTTAATTCTTTTTAGATCATGTTTCTCCTTTCTGTATATTTTGGACTATTATCTGTTTTATAACACCTAAATCTCCTGCGACTCTATACTGTCAATCCAACTAGGTTGGTAACGATCGCTTATTGGTTTCTCTCTCTTGCTTTATATCATGTTTATCTTATTTTCCCTGTTAACTTCATGTTTATACCATCCTTTTTAAGGGATTTATCCAACATAATCTATGGTGTATTATCATCAGCCAAACATTCTTGTTTAATTGTTACCCTTCTGTTCACGATTCCTTGGATGTATTCCAATCAAGTTTTGTTAGTGCTTTTTCTATCTTCCTCTATTCTTTCAACGTCTGACATTGTTGCTTACTATGTTTATTTACCTTCTAACTTGTTTATTTGCCTTGTGTGGCAAAAAGAAACAAACATGGTCGGTACTACAGGCCCCGTTGTTTCTTTCCTAATGCCATGATGTTTTGACAGAATGGCTCAACACTCCAGTTAGAGTGTATAAGGCGTGAACAAGGATCTAGTTTGGCTTTTTACTATCTCCACAAGGTTTCGTTTTGCTCTATGTTTGCACCAAATATAATACATTCGGCTTCCCTTTGCTCCATGTTTGCACCAAAGGTTTCGTTTGGCTCTTTTTCATTGAGTCTTCTCTTGTTCCATGTTTTCTTAAATGCTATGTACACCTTTTACCCTATTCTTTATGTCATGTTCCTCCCTTTTATCCTTGGTTTACTAATTTTGATTCTATTTTTTCCACGGCTTTCCCTCTGATCTTTCTTCAAGATTGGTGTCTTGCCTCTCATTTGGTCTTTGGTAATCTCTCTTACTCGGTAAGACCTCTACTTCCAAAAGTTTTGCTACCTTTATTATTGATGTTTGTTTCCTCGAAATTAGTATATTCTCTTCAATGGTATTATCAAATTATTCCCATTGTGATTGTTTTTGTTATGTGTCTACCAACCCTTCCACGGGTTCTTTCCAACACCTTTCATGGTGTATGCTTTTCTAAATTCATAAATATACCACCCTTTCAGTGGGAATTTTCTAAAACTATCTCTGGTGTATTATCATCAACCAAACAATTTTTTAAAGTAACAACTCGTTTTCTTACGTTTCCTTGGATGATCTCATATCTTGAAATGTTATTACTTGCTCTATTTTACTCTTTTTTTTCAAGCTTTTGACATTAAGGATCGAGGGTTGCTTCCAAGACCCGTATTTCTACTCGGTATCACCACCATTGTCGACTGATTGGGGGCTGGTTTTGGCCTTATCGTCAGGGATCTTTAGATCTAAAAACTTTATCAATATTTGGTATTTCATATCAATTGAACATCAAGCTTTTTATTCTATAACTAGCTATTATCTTGTTCACCACAATAAGTCTTCTATTCTATATACAATTAGGACTCCAATTTACTCTCAACTTAATCCTTTTATACTACACGTGCTAGGTATCCTATTAAACACAGCTCATTGTGTATCTTCTCAATCCCTTGAACTCTACCAAATCGAAGATTGGCATATATATTTTCAGCCCTTGGATAGGGGTCTGTCCAACACTTTTTGTGGTGTATTCTTATCAAACAAGTCTACATGTTATTTTAAATTCTTGCTCTTCATGAGAAGTTTAGATGATATGGTGTTATGCTACTTTCTTGAACCTAATCCATCAGAACGAAGTATGCATGAGTTTGATTTTTCTACTTTAACTCAATTTTATACAAAGACTCTATCATATGAAGAGGGATTTAGTTCTAAATGTCCCCGACCTCCATCAAAATCTTCACTTAAGAAAGCTAGGATGAGCAGCGGAAAAAACTCTCTAGTGGAGGTTGACGATGATCAACCACGCCGAGGGAAATGAAAATATTATGCTGGAACTGTCAGGGTCTTGGCAATGCCCAGGCAATTCATGCATTACAACGTGTTGTCCACAAGCATGATGCCAATCTTTTATTTCTTTGCGAAACTAGATTAAATTGACACAATCTTGATCGCATTAAGATTAAGCTAGGAATGCAAGGTTGTATTGCAGTTGAATCCAGCCCCACTTGTACGGGGCTTGCTATATTTGGAATAATAAGACTACTATTGATTTGCTTTCTTACTTGGATCGTCATATTGATGTTATTATATATTTTGGCCAATTGCAATTCCATTTTTCTGGTGTACATGGTTTTCCTGAAACGGCAAACAAACATAAAACTTGGCAACTAGTGGACACATTACAATCAGCTTCTTCTCTTTCATTGCTCTTAGGGGGAGACTTTAATAAAATCCTACACGATAATGAAAACCAAGGTGGTATCCGTCGGGCATGATCACCAATTAATAATTTCAGAGATTGTCTTATGAGACATAATCTCTTCTATTGTAAACCAAAATCTGGATGGTTCACTTGGACTAGACCTGGACCTAATACCGAAACCTTTATGGAAAGAATTGATAGGTTCCTTGTTAAATCCTCTTTTTTTAATGTCTTTCCTAGCTTCTAAGCTACGTCATTCTTTCAAGCCCGATTTGATCACTGCCCCATCTTAATGGACACTAGGCCCTCCCATGCAATCAGAACGAAAGCTTCTAGGAACCTCTTTCGCTATGAGAATTGTTGGACTGATAACCCAGAAGTCTCTTCTCAGACTAAAGAGATTTGGTCTAACTCATCCAGCACGACCATTGTTAAACTTCATGAAATTGGGAATTTTCTAGAATCTTGGCAAACAAACAAACGTATCAAGTCATATGAACGTATTAACCAGTTAACTGACTTTATAAATATGTGCCTCAAGCGACAACTTTCAGATGATAATATCAATAATTTTATATCTGCCAAAAGTGATCTTGATAGCCTGTTTAATGCGAAAGAAATCTATTGGGTACAACGCGCCCGCACCATCTGGCTAGAACATGGTGACCAAAATACATCCTTTTTCCATGCAAGAGAAAACAATCGCCGACGAAAAAACCATATTACTGGGCTTTTCAACAATGAGAACATTTGGCAAACGCACACGAAAGATATCATGGGTACTGCCATTGATTACTTCCAGACTCTCTTCTCATCCTCTTCTCCTACTATTGCATCTTCAATTTTGGACAACATTCCAAATATTATTACTGAGACCATGAGCAATGACCTTAATAAGGAATTCACAGTAGAAGAAATTACCACTGCTTTTCGCGATATTGATCCGAGGAAAGCCCCGAAGTTTATTACATATTTCCAAGTGGTTTCTTTAGGAAACATTGGGATATTGATATGTGCACGCCCAAACTTAAATTTTGCCCATACACTATGTCACACAAGTGCAATCAGGATGTTCTACTTAATCCTCTTTATTTATTCAATTCATGTGCTACATTCGCTTGCTATCTCATATTATATACCTATAATGTTTATTTCCTTATATTACTATTGATAACTTAGTAATTGGTATTGACACACAACTTTATCTAGCTTATATTATGCATTATTAATATTCAACACATGTTTAGTAACATCATACTTATTAGTTTAAGTTGTTTCTTTGCAGGTTATATTAAACATAGCTTAAGGGACTATTGGCCAGCTCCGTTTTATCTCGAATGCACCATTTGAGCTCAAAAAAGAATCGTTGTTTGAGGCACTTACCAGCTTCCGATCAGCACTAAAATGTACCAAACACTCCTAGGCAGCGCAATGAAGTGGATGCTTGCTTCATTCCAGTTCACGAATCCAGAATGAGCTCAAAACGAAAAATGGTGAATTTCCATCCATATGGAATTCGGATCAGCTCCTGCCCACTCTTATGGATTGAGGAGAGTATTATGGCCCTAAGGATAAGTTCACTCAACTAGGGGGTTAGTCGTTCAGCTCAAATCATCACTCAAAGATGGTGAACTTTCAGCTAGCTAAATCAGCTGGCTAGCTCAGCTCAAACCAACTCAACCTTAGTTCATCCAGCTCATCTTAGCTCACCATACAACCTACAACTCAATCATGGAAGGACATGTTCCCTCTCCAAGAGACACAACCGACCAACATGGAGGGAAACATGTTTTGGGCACCAAAAAAAGAGATGACACTCTTCATTGGACGGATTCATGATGATCCACTTGTGTGCCGATTTCGAAAAGGATACGAGTAGAATTGGACTTTGGTGTCTTCATGGAGGGAAACATGCACTCGAAGAAAGGGGTCTTTCACTGCGACAAATTCTCAAAGAGGGGTCGTCCATCACGATATACGCTCAAAGGGAGAGATCGTTCATTATGACTTGCACACGAAGAAAGGGGTCATTTATCGTGATATACGCTGAAAGATAGGGGTCATCCGTCACGGTATACGCTCAAGGAGAGGAACCGTTCATTATGACATGCACTCGAAAAGAGGGGTTATTCATCGCAACATATGCTTAAAGAGGGGTCGTCCATCACGACATGTGCTCAAAAAGAGGGACCATTCATTATGCCATGCACTAGAAGAAAGGGGGTGTCCATCACGACATGCGCTCAAAAAGAGGGACCATTCATTATGCCATGCACTAGAAGAAAAGGGCCATTCACAGCGAAATATGCTCAAAGAGGGGTCGTCCATCACGGTATACGCCCATTTAGGCAAGCACGTTTTAATCCTAACAAAACGACAAACTAATGCTAATTAAATTTTATGAGTTCAAATAGTTAATCAAGGACTTCTGGACAAAAATATACAGATTAAACTAAAATTTTCAGCTTTTTAATCTGTTAAAATTTGAACAGATTCTCCATAATCTCATTTAGACAAACACTTCTTAATCCCAACAAAACGACAATCAAATGTTATTAAATAAAATTTTAAGACTTCAAATAGTTAATTATGGGCTTTTGAACAAAATTAAACAGATAGTTAATTAGCAAGCACGTTTTAATTGCAACAAAATGACAACCAAATGTTATTAAACCAAATTTTATGATTTCAAATAGTTAATTATGGCTTTTGAACAAAATTATACAGATTAATCTAAAACTTTCAACTTTTTACTCGGTTAAAATTCGAACGGATTGAACAGGATATTGTTTTTTCTCTCCTCTCCCCTCCCTCTCTCACCCTCTATTCCCTCTTTTCCCTTTCATATCTTCTGCCGCCTCCACCGTTCCTCTCCATCGATCCTCCCCTCGCTTGATCGGCCATTTTTTACCATTTTCGCTGCTGGGAGAGGAAGAAACAAAACCCGTCTCAAACTCTACAAGGTATTTTCTTGTGATTTTTCTCATTGTTTCGCTTTACTGTTTCATTGTGAATCCTGCCTTTGGAACGCTATGTTTTTTGGTGGTCATCAACATCACTTTTGGTATGGATCTTTGCCATGCCTCCGCCAACAATGACGCTCGTGTTCTCCAATCACCATAGCTGACTCAAAAGATACAACTAGTGAAATAAGTTGGGTTTTATTAATTATATTTCATGAAAGTTTTACTTGGTCTTTAGACCAGATCATTGCTACACAATTACCACCCTTGAGAAGGGATCAATATAACATCATAGATGATGTAATAATCTTCATCAATATAACATCCGGCTGCCTCTCAGATAAGAGATCTGGAGATTCCTTGAGTAGTCTCCAATTCCATCTCCTTTATTGTCTGCTTCCTTTCTTAGAGATCTTAGTTGCAGAGATGAATAAAGCAAGTTACAATCCGATGTTGTATGCCTCAGTACTGTCTCAATCTAACCAGACTTCTTCCATCTTACAAGTATTTGTTATTTATTTTAGTAAAGATTCTTGGACAAATTTTTACTTCGGCATGAACAGAACCTTGTTGTTCCCCTTAATCTTTTTATTATTATTATTCCTTAATTCCCTTGAACTATATCCATTATTTTCCATATGGAACCACAACTTTAATTCGCTATTTTATGTGGCCCTTGGATAGGAAATTCATATTTGGGTTCTGAAATGACTTTATCGATTTTTTAGTCTACAGGAGATCGCCTCTGCCGATCTCATCGATATTCCGATCACACGACATGGTTATGCACAGGATTTTGGATTGGTTATCGGTCCAACATATCTACGTCTCCAGGAGATCGTTTTCATCGATACTAAACAAGATTATGGATTGTCTATCGGTCCTACATATCTACATCTCCAAGAGATCACTTTTGTCGATCTCATCGATTCTCCGATCATACGACATGGTTACAAACAAGGTTATGGATTGGCTATCGGTCCAACATATCTATGTCTCCAGGTTAGCTTGTTTTTAAACAAATGTTTCAGGTTTTTGCATGTTAGATTTTATGGCTTTTGGTTTTTCTTTACCAGTGGTTTTGCTGGTTTTCTTTATCAATGATCCATGCTCGTACGTTTGTTATGGATCTCTCTCCATCACACTTATGAGTTTGGTTTTTTGTTTTGACGATACATTCTCCTACACTTAACCATGAACAATTTACCGACGTTGAACCTTGTCTTCAGCACATTGTTCTGGCATGTATTTCTCAACAGGTTTACGTTTTGTTGCGCAACAGCCGCCTCCAGGTTGATCGCACAGTGCATTGGCATGTACGTCCATGTCTCTATAATCTCGACAAATTTTTTGGTCTGTTCCGTTTTAGAAGAACCGAGATAAAGGACTCAATCACATTCGCAAATCCTGATTGGATCTTTTTCGATCCAATCCCATCTCTGGCCGAATTGGTTCGGTTTTGGCAGATTCAAGCAATCAAAACCTACTCAAACCTACTCCAAGAATGCATACTTCCAATTCGTGTCTTTTTTCTATAGCGATGACTGAAACTTGACGTGGTTTTGCTAGCTCTGTCTCCATCGACAGGTACATTATTTCGGTTTGATCATAAGTTTTTACTACTATATGTATTTATTTTTTATTTGCATGCCTCGATTTAGCTTAATTCTTTTTAGATCATGTTTCTCCTTTCTGTACATTCTGGACTATTATCTGTTCTACAACACATTATTTAATATTTTGAATATACCACCCTTAACTAGGGATCCACCCAACACCTTTCATGGTGTAATATCCTCAAACAGGTTGCACTGTCTAAATCTCTTGTGACTCTATACTGCCAATCTAACTAGGTTGGTAACAATCGCTTATTGGGTTCTCTCTCTTGTTTTATATCATGCTTATCTTATTTTTCCTATTAACTTCATGTTTATACCATCTTTATAAGGGATTTATCCAACACAATCTATGGTGTATTATCATCAACCAAACATTCTTATTTAATTGTTACCCTTCTGTTCACGATTCCTTGGATGTATTCCAATCAAGTTTTGTTAGTACTTTTTCTATCTTCCTCTATTCTTTCGGCGTCTGACATTGTTGCTTGTTATGTTTATTTACCTTCTAATTTGTTTATTTGCCTTGTGTGGCAAAAAGCAACAAACATGTCGATACTACAGGACCTGTTGTTTCTTTCCCTAACGCCATGATGTTTTGGCAGTATGGCTCAACACTCCAGTTAGAGTGTATAAGACAAGACGTGAAAAAGGATCTGGTTTCGCTTCCTTGATAAGCTTACTACCTCCACAAGGTTTCGTTTTGCTCCATGTTTGCACCAAAGGTTTCGTTTGGCTCTTTTTCATTGAGTCTTCTCTTGTTCCATGTTTTCTTAAATGCTATGTACGCCTTTTACCCTATTCTTTATGTCATGTTCCTCCCTTTTATTCTCGTTTTACTAATTTTGATTCTATTTTTCCATGGCTTTTTCCTCTAATCTTTCTTCAAGATTGGTGCCTTGCCTCTCATTTGGTCTTCGGTAATCTCTCTTACTCGGTAAGACCTCTACTTCCAAAAGTTTTGCTACCTTTATTATTGATGTTTGTTTCCTCAAAATTTGTATATTCTCTAGAATGGTATTATCATATTATTCTCATTATGATTGTTTTCGTTATGTGTCTACCCACCCTTCCACGGGTTCTTTCCAACACCTTTCATGGTGTATAATTTTTTAAATTCATAAATATATCACCCTTTCAATGGGAATTTTCTAACACCATCTCTGGTGTATTATCATCAACCAAAATTTTTTTTGAAGTAACAACTCTTTTTCTTACATTTCCTTGGATGATTTCATATCTCGAAATGTTATTACTTGCTCTCTTTTACTCTTTTTTTCAAGCTTTTGACATTAATGATCGAGGGTTGCTTCCAAGACCCGTATTTCTACTTGTTACCACCACCTCTATATGTATATCACCACCATTGTCGACTAATTGGGGTCTGGTTTTGGCCTTGTCGTCGGGGATCTTTAGATCTAAAACCTTTATCAATATTTTGTATTTCATATCAATTAAACATCAAGCTTTTTATTCTATAACTAGCTATTATCTTGTTCACCACAATAAGTCTTCTATTCTATTTACAACTAGGACTCCTATTTACTCTCAATTTAATCCTTCTACACGTGCTAGGTATCCTATTAAACACAGCTCATTGTGTATCTTCTCAATCCCTTGAACTCTACCAAATCGAAGATTGGCATATATATTTTCAGCCCTTGGGTAGGGGTCTGTCCAACACCTTTTATGGTGTATTCTTACGAAACAAGTCTACATGTTATTTTAAATTCTTGCTCTTCATGAGAAGTCTAGATGATATGGCGTTATGCTACTTTCTTGAACCTAATCCATCAGAACAAAGTATGCATGATTTTGATTTTCCTACTTTAACTCAATTTCATACAAAGACTCCACCATATGATGAGGGATATAGTTCTAAATGTCCCCGACCTCCATCAAAATCTTCATTTAAGAAAGCTGGGATGAGGGGCGGAAAAAACTCTCCGGCGGAGGTTGACGATGATCAACCCCGCCGAGGGAAATGAAAATATTATGCTGAAACTGTCAGGGTCTTGGCAATGCCTAGGTAGTTTCATGCATTACAATGTGTTGTCCACAAGCATGATGCTGATATTTTATTTCTTTACGAAACTAGATTAAATAGACACAATCTTGATCACATTAAGATTAAGCTAGGAATGCAAGGTTGTATAGCAGTTGAATCCAGCCCCACTTGTACGGGGCTTGCTATTATTTAGAATAATAAGACTACTATTGATTTGCTTTCTTACTCGGATCGTCATATTGATGTTATTATACATTTTCGCCAATTGCAATTCCATTTTTCTGGTGTACATGGTTTTCCTGAAACGGCAAACAAATATAAAACTTGACAACTAGTGGACACATTACAATCAGCTTCTTCTCTTTCATTGCTCTTAGGGGGAGACTTTAATGAAATCCTACACGATAATCAAAAGCAAGGCGGTATCCGTCGGGAACGATCACAAATTAATAATTTCAGAGATTGTCTTATGAGATATAATCTCTTTGATTATAAACCAAAATCTGGATGGTTCACTTGGACCAGGTCTGAACCTAATACCGAAACCATTATGGAAAGAATCGATAGATTCCTTATTAACTCCTCTTGGTTTAATGTGTTTCCTAGTTTCTAGGCTACGTTATTCTTTCATGCCCGATCTGATCACTGCCCCGTCTTAATGGACACTAGGCCCTCCCATGCAATCGGAACGAAAGCTTCTAGAAACCTCTTCCGCAAAAAACGAGCTTGATAGACTACTTAATGCGAAGAAAATCTATTGGGCACAACGCGCCCACACCACCTGGCTAGAACATGGTGACAAAAATACTTCATTTTTCCATGCAAGAGCAAACAATCGCCAACGAAAAAAACATATTACTGGGCTTTTCTACAATGAAAATATTTGGCAAATGCACACGAACGACATCATGGCTACTGTCATTGATTACTTCCAGACTTTCTTCTCATCCTCTTTTCCTTCTATTGCATCTCCCATTTTAGACAATATTCCAAATATTGTTATTGAGACCATGAACAATGACCTTAATAAGGAATTCACAGCAGAACAAATTGCCACTGCTTTTCGCAATATTGATATGAGGAAAACCCTAAGAGTTTACGGATTTCCAAGTGGTTTCTTTAGGAAACATTGGGATATCCTTGGCCAGGACTTTATAAACCTCTGCCTCAGACTCCAGAGTGGGTCTGTTCGCATGGAAGAGGTCAATCGTACTATCATCGTTCTTATACCCAAAATTAATGATCCCACAACTATGTGACATCTCAGACCTATTAGCCTATGCATAGTTATCTATAAGACTGTTGCCAAAGTGCTTGTTAATCGTTTGAAATCTATCATCCTTTTATGTATAGGCGGTAATCAAGCTGCCTTTGTTCAAGGTAGGAACATTACCGACAATATTCTTATTACCCATGAGCTTATCCACACTTTAAATACTGACGAGACCTCTCTTGCCAAAGGTGCTAGTTTAAAACTGGACATGGAGAAAGTTGTCAACCGTGTCGAATGGTCTTTTCTACAACAAATTATGCTCCATGTAGGTTTTAATGACAAATGGGTTTCCCTTATTATGAATTGTGTCTCTTTTTTGTCTTTCTAAGTACGTGTCTATGATTTTCTTTTATGACCTTTTAAACCTCAAAGAGGGCTTCGACAAGGAGATCCCCTTTCACCTTTCTTGTTTCTTTTCTATACTTAAGGTATTTCAGCATTGCTCAATGCTGAGAAAGTTATTGGCAATCTCCCTGGCCTTTGTGCTAGCAGGAACGACCCCCGTATAAATAACCTCCTCTTTGTTGATGATTGTGCGGTGTTCATTAAGAATACAACTACAGAAGCTCAACACCTCAAGGACGCTTTGCATACTTATGCCATTTCGTCTGGTCAGGTGGTGAATTTTAAAAAATCAACTATATATTTCTCATGCAAAACATCTACATCCCTTCAATAAGAAATCAATAGCATCCTTAATGTAAGAGAGGTCGATGACCCTGGTATTTATTTGGGGGTTCCACTCCTCAATGAGAACAATAAGACAACAACTTTGGGTTTTCTAGAGACAAAATGAATGCTCGTCTTAGCAAATGGGATAAGCACTTGCTCTCCTTTAGCGGTAGAAAAATTTTAATCAAATCTGTCGTACAATCAATGCCACAAAATGTTATGTCTTGTTATCTTCTACCTCAAAATATTATCGATGATATGACTACTTCGATATGCCGTTACTGGTCGTCAGGTAAAGCCGATAAACATGGATGGCATATGCTTCAGTGAGATACTATCTGTCTACCGAAAGCAGCTAGAGGTATAGGATTTCACGATCTTCACCATTTTAACATTGTGTTACTTGGTAAACAAATTTGGAGAGTAATTTTTGAGCCTGATATTCTTCTTAGTCAGGTCTTCAAGTGCAAATATTATCTACCGGGTTCTGAGCTCAAACCCAATTCCACTTGAAGATCTTCCTTTTCTTGGAAAGGTCTTAGTATAGCTATCTCTAAACTTGGAAATGGCTTCTTTAAACGACCAGGTATGTCAAGTCAGATACAGATACACTTCGACAATTGGGGAAGATCTAAGCCTTTACACCTTTATGGCGATTATAAAGTGAATGATAAAGTCCCTCTTCGAGCGGGATTTTTTATGCTGTCTAATCTACCCCGATGGGATATATCCAAGGTGAGAGATTATTTCTCTCACGAAGATGCTAACATAATCCTTAATGTACCAATCATTAATGATACGAAAGATACTACCCTTTGGGGTCATCATGACTCTAGCATTTATATTGTGTGTTCTGGTTATCAATTTCTCCAACTACAACTAGGGCCGGTTAATAGACCCTCTAGGCTATGGAAAATTCTTTCTAAGTTGCCTACCTTGCCTAAGGTTCGTTCCTTTGGATGGCGATTAAGCCATGATGCCCTACCGTCTGGACACAAAATCCTCCAAGCAAATCTCGGTACTAGGGTTTGCCCAATTTGTAATACGAATATTGAAACTGCCCTTCATGCTTTAAGGGATTGTCCTAGTGCCATGGAAGCTCTCCGTTTGACAGGGTTTCTATGCCGTATTTTCTCTAATACTTCAATCTCCCCCCACCAGTGGCTTTCTAAATTAACTGGTTTTCTCTCATTGCACCAATTCTCCTTCCTGATAACAAGTCTATGGAACTTATGGAATCGTCGTAATGACTTTGTCCATAACCACCATCGTTAACTGTATCTAGCGCACGAAAACTCTTCGACGATTATACATCAGCCAATGATGCTCTCCATCTAAGATCGTGATTAGCTGAGCCCACCTTTGCTCAGGCTAGATGGACAAAATCGGACCGCGGTTTTGTTAAGGTTAATACGGATGGCGCCTTTTACCCAATTTTAAAGGGAGCTGCTACAGGTGTCTTCGCTCGGGATTCTTCAAGCTCTATCCTTGGTGGACGCTCTATTCCCTTCGCCTTCTATCCAGATCCAGCTTCAGTCGAAGCTCTTGTCATTTGGGAGGGACTTAATCTTGTTGTTGATAATGGCTGGTCTAACGCCATCCTTGAGACCGATTCTGCTTCCATTGCCAACAAAGTTAACACCCATCATTATGATCTTTCCATGGTGTAACCTTTAGTGTCTCTCATTCGTTGTACTCTTGGTGCTTTGCCTGATTGTAAGATTTGTTATGTACCTAGAGAAGCAAATGTTGTAGCTCATTTCCTTGCTTCTAGAGCTTTGCGTTATTTTCTTTCTTTCTCTTTTGGATATAACTTTCCCGATTTTATTCGGGCTTCTTTAAACTCAGAGAGGTTCCCCTCTTCTTCTCATAAAAACTTGGGTGGTCTTTTCCCCATAGGGGCCTACTCACCTACCGAGGTGACTGGCTATAGGTTTTCTTTAATGAGGCCCTTTCTTTCAAAAAAATTCGAATGGATTCTCTCATACGCTCTCAGAAAGGGACTTTACATTATGACATTCACTCGAAGAGAGGGGTCATTTATCGCGACATACGCTTAAAGAGAGGGGTCGTTCATCACGTTATACTCTCAAAGAGAATGACCGTTCATTATGACTTGCGCTCGAAGTGAGGGGTCATTCACTGCGACTTACGTTCAAAGAGAGGGGTCATTCATCACGGTATACGCTCTAAGAAAGGGACCGTTCATTATGACATGCACTCGAAGAGAGGTATCATTCATCTAGTCATACGCTCAAACATAGGGGTCGTCCATCATAGTATACGCTCAAAGAGAAGCATCGTTCATTATTACATGCACTCGAAGATAAGGTTCATTCATCGCGACATATGCTCAAAGAGAGGGGTCATCTATCACGACACTCGGTCACAGAGAGGGATCGTTATTATGACATATCCTTGGAGAGAGGGGTCATCCATCACGGTATATGCTCAAAGAGAGAGACCGTTCATTATGACATATGCTCAAAGAGAGGGGTCGTCCATCACGGTATACGCTCTAAGAAAGGGACCATTCATTATGGCACACACTTGAAGATAAGGGTCTTTCATCGCGATATACACTCAAAGAGAGGGGTCGTCCATCACGGTATACGCTCTAAGAAAGGGACCATTCATTATGGCACACACTTGAAGATAAGGGTCTTTCATCGCGATATACACTCAAAGAGAGGGGTCTTTCATCGCGATATACGCTCAAAGAGAGGACTATAGACATGAATAGTCATTATAACCACATAATTAAGTTTCAACTTAGATCTAAATTATATTAAGTTATTTTAAGTATTCTCATTATTTCGACTATTATGTTTTCTTCATAGAACTTACATATTGTTCAAGGAGTAAGTATTAGCTCGGTGTCAGCTTAGTCAACTCAAAAGAAGCTAAACGGAAGGTAATGTTAAAAACACAACTAGCCAACTTCAGAATAGCTTGGAAATGCATGGAACACTCATACAGTACTTAAAGGACTCAAGACTAGCTTCATGTCAGCTCACAAATCCCATATGAGCTCAAACGAAGAATAATCCAAAACGAGGCCTTAGGAGATTCGGATCAGCTCCAAAACACTCCTAGCACTAGAAGAGAGTATAGGGAAGCTAACAGACCAACTCACTTTGCTAAAGGCATCTCAGATTAGCTTATTTCAGCTTCAAACTTTAGCTATATCTTTCAGCTAGATAGCTCAGTTTAATTCAGCTCACTCCCAGCTTGATTAGATCATCTCAACTACACCCGAAGGTCACCAACCCTTCACCAAGCATAATGTCCGTCCATCATCCGCATTGGATGCCATGATACGGAGGGAAAGCAAGTGGGCAACAAAACAAAGAGATAACACTTTTCAATGAACAGATTCATGATGGTCCACTTGTTTTCCATTTTCAAGCATGATTCAAGCAGAATTGGGTTTTTGTGTCTTCATAAAAGTTGTGCCTCTATCTCTTATCTTTCCAATGCATGTAGAATCGAATTAATCCAATATCAGGAACTCGAGATATGGCCAAATTAATGAAGACTGTGCAGGTTAGAATTTTAAACCGAAAAGTTTTAACAACTTTTGGAAGGAGACACTATTCAACTGAACGGTTAAGGAGGGAGAAACCACCAGTTGGACAGTCACCAAGGCCACTATTCGATCACCTTTTCAAAGGGAAATGTCCTTTGGCCACACCCTTTTATTTCCTATAAATTGGACTTAAATTTTCATTTGTAAAACACAATTCACAATATATTTTATCCTTTATGAGAATTTTCTCTCGTTTAGTTCTTCTTAGAACTTTACCGACTTATCATGTACTTTTTTACTTTTGGCGTCAACCCCTTTTCTATCATCTTGATACTTCTAGTTCTTTTAGTTTAATATAGTAAAAGGGTCAAAGTTTGTTTATCACCATCCCTTAAAGATCAATATAAGGTTCAAGATTAGGTTTTCTATAACCTAGTTTCTTCCTTGAGTATCTTTAAAATACTATTTTCATTTCACCATTCATTACATATCCTCTCATTCTATACATCATTCCAATCCTTTGTCATCACCACAAAACGTCCTAAACATCCATTCACCCTCATCAACACCACACATCCTTCCGCATACAAATCAGTCCCTAAACTATTCCTTTTATTAGTTCTACTTATTCCTTTCATCCTTTATCCTTAATTCTTCATTTTACAGTCAATTCTTGCGAGAGACTTGCTTCCTTCCTAGGTCCAACAATCAAAGTGTGCCACTCAGCATCATCAACAAGATTGGCACACATCAAGAATGGTCGTCCATCATGGTATACGGTCTAAGAAAGTGATGGTTTATTATAACATGCACTCGAAGAGAGGGGTCATTCATCGCGACATACGCACAAAGAGAGAAGTTGTCCATCACGGTATACGCTCAAAGAGAGAGACCATTCACCATGACATGCAATCAAAGAGAGGGTTCATTCATCGCGACATGCGCTCAAAGAGAAGGGTCGTCCATCACGGCATACTCTCAAAGAGAGGAACCGTTCATTATGACATACACTTAACGAGAGGGGTCATTCACCGCAACATACGCTCAATGAGAGGGACCATTCATTATGACATGCACTCGAAGAGAGGGGTCTTTCATCGTGACATACGCTCAAAGAGCGACGGTATACGCTCAAAGAGAGGGAAGGTTCACCATGACATGCACTCTTAGGGAGGGGTCCTTCATCGAACATATGCTCAAAGAGAGGGGTCATCGATCACGGTATGCGCTCAAATAGAGGAAACGTTTATTATGACATGTACTCGAAGAGAGGTGTCATTCATCGTGACATACGCTCAAAGAGAGGGGTCGTCCATCATGGTATACGCTCTAAGAAAGGGATCATTCATTTTGACATGCACTCGAAGATAGGGGTCATTCATCGCAACATACGCTCAAGGAGTAGGGTCGTCCATCACAATATACGCTCAAAGAGAGGGACAATTGACTATGACATGCACTCGAAGACAGTGGTTCAACTTAATCCTCTTTATTTACTCAATTCATGTGCTACACTCACTTGCTATCTCATATTATATACCTATGATGTTTATTTCCTTATATTACTATTGATAACTTAGTAATTAGTATTGAACCACATCTTTATTTAGCTTATATTATGCATAATTAATATTCAACACATGTTTAGTAACATCATACTTATTAGTTTAAGTTGTTTCTTTACAAGTTATGTTAAACACAGCTTAAGGGACTATTGGCCATCTATTTTTAGCTCAAATGTACCATTTGAGCTCAAAACAAAGAATCATTGTTTGAGGCACTTACCAGCTTCTGATCAACAACTAAATGTACTAAACACTCCTAGGCAGCGCAATGAAGTGGAAGATAGCTTCGTTCTAGCTCACGAATTCAAAACGAGCTCAAAACGACAAATGGAGAATTTCCCTTCATTTGGGATTCGGATCAGCTCCTATACACTCTTATGGATTAAGGAGAGTATTATGGCCCTAAGGATCAATTCACTCAGCTAAGGGGTTAGCCGTTCAGCTAGATTGTGAACTTTCAGCTAGCTAAATCTTCTAGCTAGCTCAGCTCAACCTTAGTTCATCCAGCTCATCTTAGCTCACCCTACAACTTTCAGCTCAACCATGGAAGGACATGTTCCTCCCCAAGGGACACAACCGACCAACCATGGAGGGAAACATGTTTGGGCGCCAAAGCAAAGAGATAACACTCTTCATTGGGCAGATTCATGATGGTCCACTTGTTTGCCAATTTCAAGTAAGATACAAGTAGAATTGGGTTTCGTGTCTTCATTAAAGTTGTTCCTCTATCTCTTATCTTTCCGATGCATGTCGAATTGCATTAATCTGATATCGGGAACTTGAGATATGTCCAATTTACTGAAGACTGTGCAGGGTGGAATTTTGAACCGAAAATTACAACAATTCTTGGAAGGAGACACCATTCAACCCGAATGGTAAAGGAGGGAGACACCACCAATTGAACAAACACCAAGGTCATTATTCATCCACCTTTTCAAAGGGTAATGTCCCTTGGCCACACCCTTTTATTTCCTATAAATATGTAGCCATTTTAGCATTTGAACACACAACTTTGAATCAGATTATTTATTTTGTGAGTTAATCTCTCATTCTTATTCTTTTAAGAACTTTATCGACTTATCAAATCATCTCTTTGATTTGTGGCGTCACCCTCCATCCTTTATACTTTAGATTTCTGAAATTACATTTCCAAGAGGTCTAAGTGTATCTACCACCCTCAGAGTTGCAACTAGATTGGGTTTATGTTCCTATAACGTAAGTTCAACCTTTGCCCCTTTGAATACTATCATTCCATCGTCAAATAATCACCACCCACATTCCATTTTCGTCCATCATTCTTCACCAGCCCTTAACATATCCTTCCATATCATTTACTTCACTTAAACACCTCCATTTTCTTCCTTAATCAACCATCAACATCCCCCACGCATTCCCTTCACCAAGATAATTTCCTTTTCATCTAAATAATACCCCACACCGTGACCTCTTCTTAAATCATCCTTAGCTTATTTTCAGCATTCTTTAACATTCTTTTGTTCATGAAACAAGCATGATACAAGGCTTTCTTGCATTCTAAGGTCCGGGCAATCAAAGCTTCTCTTTACAAGCATCTTTGGAGAGTTGAAGCATACTAGTGGCCAAGGGACATTTCCCTTTGAAAAGGTGGCTGAATAGTGGCCTTGGTGTCTGTTCAATTGGTGGTGTCTCCCTCCTTAATCGTTCGGTTGAACGATGTCTCCTTCAAAGAGTTGTTGGAACTTTTCGATTTAAAATTTTAACCTGCACAGTCTTTAGTAATTCTGTCATATCTCTAGCTTCCGATATCTGATTGATGCGATTCAACATGCATTGGAAAGATAAGAGAAGGGTCGTCCATCACAGTATACGCTCTAAGAAAGGTACCGTTCATTATGACAAGCACTCGAAGAGAGGGGTCATTCATCGCGACATATGCTCAAGGAGTGGAGTCATCTATCAGGGTATACGCTCAAAGAGAGGGACCGTTCACCATGACATGCACACAAAGATAGGGGTCATTCATCGCGACATAAGCTCAAAGAGAAGAGTCGCCCATCACGACATATGCTCAAAGAGAGGGACCGTTCATGAAGACATACTCTCGATGAGAAGGGTCGTCCGTCGTGGTATACGTTCTTAGAAAGGGACCATTCATTATAACAAGCTCCAAGAGAGGGACCATTCAGCAGGAGATGCACTCGAAGAGAGGGGTCTTTCATCGCAACATACACTCAAAGAGAGGGGTCATCGATCATGGTATACGCTCAAAGAGAGGGATCGTTCATTATGACGTACGCTTGAAGGGAGAGTTCATTCATCGCGACATACACTCAAAGAGAAGGGTCGTCCATCACGGTATACACTCTAAGAAAGGGATCGTTCATTAAGACATGCACTCGAAGAGGGTTCATTCATCGTGACATACGCTCAAAGAGATGAACTGTTCATTATGACACGCACTCGAAGATAGGGGTCATTCTTCGCGATAAATGCTCAAAGACAAGAGTCGTCCACCACGACATACGCTGAAAGAGAGAGACTGTATACCATGACATGCACTCGAAGAGAGGGGTCATTCATCGCGATATACGCTCAATGAGAGGGGTCGTTCATCACGGTATACGCTCTAAGAAAGGAACCATTATTATGACATGCACTAGAACAAAGGGGTTATTCATCGCGACATACGCTCAAAGAGAGGTGTCTTCTATCACAGAATACTCTCTAAGAAAGGGACCGTTAATTATGTCATGCACTCGAACAAAGGGGTAATTCATCCCGACATACGCTGAAGGAGAGGTGTTGTCCATCACGACGTACACTCAATGAGAAGGACCATTCACCATGGCATTCACTCAAAGAGAGGGGTCATTAATAGAGACATACACTCAAAGACAAGGGTCGTCCATCACGGTATACGCTCTAACAAAAGGATCGTTCATAGTGACATGCACTCAAAGAGAGGGGTCATTCATCGTGACATACGCTCAAAGAGGGATCGTCCATCACGGTATACGCTCTAAGAAAGGGACAGTTCATTATGACATGCACTCGAAGAGTGGGGTATTTCATCGTGAAATACGCTCAAAGAGAAGGGTCGTCCATCTAGGAATACACCTTAAGGGACCGTTCATTAAGACACGCACTCGAAGAGAGGGGTCATTCATCGTGACATACGATCAAAGAGAGGTACCATTTACCATGACATGCAGTCGAAGAGAAGGGTTATTCATCGCAACACATGCTCAAAGAGAGTGGTCATCGATCACGGTATAGCTCAAAGAGAGGCACCGTTCATTATGACATGCACTCGAAGAGAGGGGTCTTTTATCGCCATATACGCTCAAAGAGCGTCGATGTCCATCACGGTATATGCTCAAAGAGGGACCGCTCATTAAGACATGCACTCGAAGAGGGGTCATTCATTGTGACATACACTTAAAGAGAGGGGCCGTCCATCATAGTATACGCTCCCGTTCATTATGACACGCACCGAAGATAGGGGTCATACATCACGACATACGCTCAAAGAGAGGGGTCATCCATCATGGCATACGCTCAAAGAGAGGGACTATTCATTATGACATACGCTCGAAGAGAGGGGTCATTCACTGCGACATACGCTTAAATAGAGGGGTCATTCTGACATGAAATCGAAGAGAGGGGTCATTCCATCACGATATACGCTCTGAGAAAGGGACCGTTCATTGTGACATGCAGTCGAAGAGAGGGGTCATTCATCGTGATATACGCTCAAAGATAGGGTCGTCTATCACGACATACGCACAAAGTGAAGGACCGTTCATTATGACATGCGCTCGAAGAGAGGGGTCATTCACCGCGACATACGCTCAAAGAGAGGGGTCTTCCATCATGGTATAAGCTCTAAGAAGGGGACTGTTCATTATGAAACACTCGAAGAAAGGGATCATTCATCGCGATATACCCTCAAAGAGAATGGTCATCCATCACGGTGTACGCTCTAAGAAAGGGATTATTTGTTATGACATGCACTCGAAGAGAGGGGTCATTCATTGCGACATACGCTCAAAGACAGGAGTTGTCTCTCACGGTATAGGCTCAAAGAGAGGGACCGTTCACCAAGACATGCACTCAAAGATAGGGGTCATTCATCGCGACTTATGCTCAATGAGAGGGGTCGTTCATCACGCCAAACACTCTAAGAAAGGGACCGTACATTATGACATGAACTCGAAGAGAGGGGTCATTCATCGCAAGGTATGCTCAAAGAGAGGGTTCATCGATCATGGTATACGCTCAATGATATGATCACAACCAACAATGAATCAGAAGAATTTCCTATTGGACCTATGACTCGTGCTAAAACCCTGAAATTCAAAGAGGCCATGGGAAATCTATTTATTCAAGGCTAGAAATAGAGAATACAACACCAGCTTTATTGGAACAATACAGCCTCCTACTTGTGCATGAGTTTTCATGAGTTCTTTCTTAAGTTTTTAAATTTAATTTCAGCATGTGTGCAAGAATAAATAATGCTTGATGTTCATTTAAGCATGTTAGTTCAATTAAGTTCATTAGCTTAATTAATGCTTGATAGTTCACTTAAATCATATTAATTTTCGTATGTTTTTATAAGTTAATTTAGTGTGTGAGTTAATTGATTAAACTAGATTATTCAATGTAACTAGTTTCATTAATTAATCTAGCTCATTAAATCTGTTTCATGCATTCACTTTTATTTTTATTGAATAAGTTGTTATCTAATGGTTGATTATATATTTCAGCTAGGGTATTCCTTTGGAGCAAATGGTTTATTATATTCTCAGGAATGACAAGGCATTTACATCAATTAAAGTCCCTTGAAGACCCACCAAGGCTGATTGATTACAATGCAATTCAATGGAGCAATTACACCACTTGAATGTTGTTATTTCCAGCAATGGTTTTAAGGCTTTCAAGAGAGTCTTTACATCATTTTAAGGTTGTCAGTTTCAGCAAGTAAGAAAGAGAAGACATGCAATGATAGCCATCATTATCACCATTTAAGGGAGAGTAAAGACAACTTGTTCGCTATTTTTGGATTGGATACGAGCAAATATGAGTCTTGAGGCCTTCTTCAAACTTATTCCCGTATTCCTTAGCCTTCATTATCCCGTATTCATGGCGACATACGCTCAAAGAGAGGGTTCGTCCCTCATAGTATACGCTCAAAGAGAGACACCGTTCATTATGACATGCACTCGAAGAGAGGGGTCGTTCATCGCGACATACGCTCAAAGAGAGGGGTGGTCCATCACGTTATATGCTCTAAGGGACCATTCACTATGACATGCACTCGAAGAGAGGGGTCATTCATCGCGACATACGCTAAGAGAGAGGGGTCGTCCATCACGGTAAACGCTCAAAGAGAGGGACCATTCACCATGACATGCACTGGAAGAGGGGGGTCATTCATCGCGACAAACGCTCAAAGAGAGGGGTCGTCCATCACCGTATACGCTCAAAGAGAGGGACCGTTCATTATGACATACACTCAAAGACAGGGGTCATTCATTGCGACATACACTCAAAGAGAGGGGTCATCCATCACGGTACACGCTCTAAGAAAGGGATCGTTCATTATGACATTCACACGAAGAGAGGCGTCATTCATCACAACATACGCTAAAGAGGGGTCATTGATCACGGTATATGCTCAAAGACAGGGACCATTCATTATGACATGCACTCAAAGAGATGGGTCATTCATCGCCACGTACGCTCAAAGAGAGGGGTCGTCCATCACGGTATACGCTCAAAGAGAGGGACCGTTCACCATGATAGGCACTCGAACAGAGGGGTTATTCATCGCGACATACTCTCAAAGAGAGTGGTCGTCCATCACGGCATACGCTCAAGGAGAGTGACCATTCATTATGACATATGCTCGAAGAGAGGAGTCATTTAATGCGACATACGCTCAAAGAGACAGGTTTTCCATCATGTATATGCTCTAAGAAAGGGTCCATTGACTATGACATGCATTCGAAGAGAGTGGTCATTTATCGCGACATACGCTCAAAGAGAGGTGTCATCGATCACGGTAAACGCTCAAAGAGAGGGATTGTTCATTATGACATGCAGTTGAAGAGCGGGGTCATTCCTCGCGACATATGCTCAAAGAGATGAGTCGTCCATCATGGTATATGCTAAAAGAGTTGGACCATTCACCATGACATGCACTCAAGAGAGGGGAGGGGTCATTCATTGCGGCATATGTTCAAAGAGAGGGGTCGTCCATCATGGCATACGCTCAAAGAGAGGGACCGTTCATTATGACATACGCTAGAAGAGATGGGTTGTTCACCGCGACATATGCTTAAAGAGAGGGATCGTCCATCATGGTCTACACACTAAGATGGGGACCGATCATTATGACATGCACTCGAAAGAGAGGGGTCATTCATCGCGACATACGCTTAAAAAGATGGGTCGTCCGTCACGGTATATGCTCAAAGAGAGGGACCGTTCACCATGATATGCACTCGAAGAGAGTGGTCATTGATCGCAACATACGCACAAAGAGAGGGGTCATCAATCACGTTATGTGCTTAAAGAGAGGGGTCGTTCATTATGATATGCACTCGAATTGAGGGGTCATTCATCATGACATACGCTGGAAGAGAGGGGTCGTTCATCACGGTATACGCTCAAAGAGAGGGAGCGTTTGTTATGACATATGCTCGAAGAGAAGGGTCATTCATCACGACATATGCTGAAAGAGAGGGTTCGTCCACCACAGTGTACACTCTAAGAAAGGAAACGTTCACCATGACATGCACTCAAAGAGAGGGGTCATTCACCGTGACATATTCTCAAAGAGAAAGGTCATCCATCACGGTACACGCTCTAAGAAAGGGACCGTTCACTATGACATGCACTCGAAGAGAGGGGTTATTCATCGCGACATACGCTAAAAGGGAGGGGTCGTCCATCACGGTATATGCTCAATGAGAGGGACCGTTCAACATGACAGACACTCGAAGAGAGAGGTCATCGATCACGGTATACGCTCAAAGAGAGGGATCGTTCATTATGACATGCACTTGAAGAGCGGGGTCATTCCTCGCAACATATGCTCAAAGAGATGGGTCGTCCATCATGGTATATGCTAAATGAGTGGGACCGTTCACCATGATACTCACTCAAGAGACGGGTCATTCATCGCGGCATACGTTCAAAGAGATGGGTCGTCCATCATGGCATACGCTCAAAGAGAGGGACCGTTCATTATGACATATGCTAGAAGAGATGGGTTGTTCACCGCGACATATGCTTAAAGAGAGGGATCATCCATCACGGTCTACACACTAAGATGGGGACCGATCATTATGACATGCACTCGAAAGAGAGGGGTCATTCATCGCGACATACGCTCAAAAAGATGGGTCGTCCGTCACGGTATACGCTCAAGGAGAGGGACCGTTCACCATGATATGCACTCGAAGAGAGTGGTCAATCATTGCAACATACGTACAAAGAGAGGGGTCATCAATCACATTATGTGCTTAAAGAGAGGGGTCGTTCATTATGATATGCACTCGAAGTAAGAGGTCATTCATCACGACATACGCTGGAAGAGAGGGGTCGTTCATCACGGTATACGCTCAAAGAGAGGGAGCGTTCATCACGGTATACGCTCAAAGAGAGGGAGCGTTTGTTATGACTTATGCTCGAAGAGAAGGGTCATTCATCATGACATATGCTCAAAAAGAGGGTTTGTCCACCATGGTGTACACTCTAAGAAAGGGAACGTTCAACATGACATGCACTCAAAGAGAGGGGTCATTCACCGTGACATATTCTCAAAGAGAAGGGTCATCCATCACGGTACACGCTCTAAGAAAGGGACCGTTCACTATGACATGCACTCGAAGAGAGGGGTTATTCATCGCGACATACGCTAAAAGGGAGAGGTCTTCCATCACGGTATAAGCTCAATGAGAGGGACCGTTCACCATGACAGACACTCAAAGAGAGGGGTCATTCATCGCAACATACACTCAAAATGAGGGATCATTGATCACGGTATACGCTCAAAGAGAGGGACCATTCATTGTGACATACGCTCAAAGAGAGGGGTCTTCCATCACGCCATACGCTCAAAGAGAGGGACTGCTTATTATGACATATGGTTGAAGAGAGGTGTCATTCACCGCAGCATACGCTCAAAGAAATAAGTCGTCCATCACGGTATAGGCTCATAGAGAGGGATCGTTCATTTTGACATTTTCTCGAAGAGATGGGTCATTTACCGCGACTTACGCTCAAAGAGAGAGGTTAACCATCATGGTATACGCAATAAATAATGACTCGTTCATAATGACATGCACTCGAATAAAGGGGTCATTTATTGCGGTATACGCTCTAGAAAGGGACTATTCATTATGACATGCACTCGAAGAGAGGGGTCATTCATCGCAACATACGCTCAAAACGAGGGGTCATTGATCACGGTATACGCTCAAAGAGAGGGACCATTCAATGTGACATACTCTCGAAGAGAGGTGACTTACGCTCAAATAGAGGAACCGTTCATTATGATATACGGTTGAAGAGAGCTGTCATTCACCGCAGCATATGCTCAAAGAAATGAGTCGTCCATCACGATATAGGCTCAAAGAGAGGGATCGTTCATTTTGACATTTGCTCAAAGAGATGGGTCATTTACCGCGACTTACGCTCAAAGAGAGGGGTTAACCATCACGGTATACGCAATAGGTGGCCCGTTCATTATGACATGCACTCGAATATATGGGTCATTTATTGCGGTATACGCTCTATGAAAGGGACTGTTCATTATGACATGCACTCGAAGAGAGGGGTCATTCATCGCAACACACGCTCAAAGAGAGGGGTTATCCATCATAGTATATGCTTAAAGAGAGCGACCATTCATTATGGCATAGGCTCAAAAAGAGGGTCATTCATCATGACATACGCTCAAAGAGATGGGTCGTCCATCACGGCATACGCTTAAAGAGAGGGACCGCTCTTTATGACATGCACTCAAAGAAAGGGGTCTTTCACTGTGACAAATTCTCAAAGAGAGGGGTCGTCCATCATGATATACGCTCAAAAGGAGAGACCGTTCATTATGACATGCACACGAACAAAGGGGTCATTCATTGCGATATACACTCAAGGAGAGGGGTCATCCGTCACGGTATACGCTCAAAGAGAGGAACCGTTCACCATGAGATGCAATCAAAGAGAGGGGTCATTCATCGCGCCATACGCTCAAAGAGAGGGTCATCGATCACGGTATACGCTCAAAGAGAGAGCCCGTTCATTATGACATGCACTCGAAAAGATGGGTTATTCATCGCAACATATGCTTAAAGAGGGTCGTCCATCACGACATGCGCTCAAAAAGAGGGACCATTCATTATGCCATGCACTAGAAGAAAGGGGTCATTCACCACGACATATGCTCAAAGGGAGGGGTTATCCATCACGGTATACGCCCATTTAGGCAAGCACGTTTTAGTCCCAACAAAACGACAACTAAATGTTACTTAATCGAATTTTATGAGTTCAAATAGTTAATTATGGGCTTTTGGACAAAAAAATACAAATTAAACTAAAATTTTCAGCTTTTTACTCTATTAAAATTTGAACGGATTCTCTATAAATCCCATGTAGATAAACACTTTTTAATCCCAACAAAACGACAACCAAATGTTATTAAATAAAATTTTAAGAGTTAAAATAGTTAATTATGGGCTTTTGAACAAAATTAAAAAGATAATTAATTAGACAAGCACGTTTTAATTGCAACAAAACACAACCAAATGTTATCAAAACAAATTTTATGAGTTCAAATAGTTGATTATGGCTTTTGAACAAAATTATACAGATTAATCTAAAATTTTCAACTTTTTACTCGGTTAAAATTCGAACGGATTGAACGGGATATTGTTTTTTCTCTCCTCTCCCCTCCCTCTTTCCCTTTCTTCCCTTTCATGTCTTCTGCCGCCTCCACCGTCCCTTTCCACCGATCCTCCCCTCCCTTGATCGGCCATTTTTCACCATCTCCACTACTGGGAGAGGAAGAAACAAAACCCGTCTCAAACTCTACAAGGTATTTTCTTGTGATTTTTCTCATTCTTTCGCTTTGCTGTTTCATTGTGAATCCTGCCCTTTGGAACGCTATGTTTTCTGGTGGTCATCAACATCACTGTTGGTATGGATCTTTGCCATGCCCCCGCCAACAATGTCGCTCGTCTTCTCCAATCACCACGGTAGACTCAAAAGATACAACCGGTGAGACAAGTTGGGTTTTATTAATTATATTTCAAGAAAGTTTTACTTGGTCTTTAGACCAGATCACTGCTACACAATTACCACCCTTGAGAAGGGATCAATATAACATCATAGATGATGTAATAATCTTCATCAATATAACATTCGGCTGCCTCTCAGGTAAGAGATCCAGAGATTCCTTGAGTATTCGTCAATTCCATCTCCTTTATTGGCTGCTTCCTTTCTTAGAGATCTTAGTTGCAGAGGTAAATCAAGCAAGTTACAATCCGATGTTGTATGCCTCAGTACTATCTCAACCTAACCAGACTTCTTCCATTTTACAAGTAATTGTTATTTATTTTAGTAAGGATTCTTGGATAGATTTTCACTTCGGCATGAACAGAACCTTGTTGTTCCCCTTAATCTTTTTTTTTTATTATTCCTTAGTTCCCATGAACTCCATCCATTATTTTCCATATGGAACCACAACTTTGATTCGCTATTTTATGTGTCCCTTGGATCAGAAATTCATATTTGGGTTATGAAATGACTTTATCGATTTTTTAGTCTACAAGAGATCGCCTCTACCGATCTCATCGATACTCCGATCATACGACATGGTTATGCATAGGATTTTGGATTGGTTATCGGTCCAACATATCTACGTCTCCAGGAGATCGTTTTCATCGATACTAAACAAGATTATGGATTGGCTATCGGTCCTACATATCTACATCTCTAGGAGATCATTTTTGTCGATCTCATCGATTCTCTGATCATACGACATGGTTACAAACAAGGTTATGGATTGACTATCGGTCCAACATATCTATGTCTCTGGGTTAGCTTCTTTTTAAACAAATGTTTCAGGTTTTTGCATGTTAGATTTTATGGCTTTTGTTTTTTCTTTAACAGTGGTTTTGCTGGTTTTCTTTAACAACGGTCCATGCTCGTACGTTTTTTATGGATCTCTCTCCATCACACCTATGAGTTTGGTGTTTTTGCTTTGGCAACACTTAACCATGAACAATTTACCGACGTTGAACCTTGTCTTTAACACGTTGTTCTAGCATGTATTTCTCAACAGGTTTACATTTTGTTGCGCAACAACCACCTTCAGGTTGATTGCATAGTGCATTGGCGTGTACGTCCACGTCTCTATAATCTCAATAGATTTTCTAGTCTGTTCTGTTTTGCAAGAACCGAGATAAAGGACTCAATCACATTCACAAGTCCTGATTGGATCTTTTTCGATCCAATCCCATCTATGGCCGAATTGGTTTGGTTTTGGCAAATTCAAGCAATCAAAACCTACTCCAAGAATGCGTACTTCCAATTTGTGTTTTTTCTCTAGCGATGACCGAAACTGGACGTGGTTTTGCTGGCTCTGTCTCCATCGACAAGTAGATTGTTTCGGTTTGATCATAACTTTTTACTACTATATGTATTTATTTTTTATTTATATACCTCAATCCAGCTTAATTCTTTTTAGATCATGTTTCTCCTTTTTGTACATTCTGGACTATTATCTGTTTTATAACACCTTGTTTAATTTTTTGAATATACCACCCTTAACTAGGGATCCATCCAACACCTTTCATGGTGTAATATCCTCAAACAGGTTGCACTGTCTAAATCTCTTGTGACTCTATACTATCAATCCAACTAGGTTGGTAACAATCGCTTATTGGTTTCTCTCTCTTGTTTTATATCATGCTTATCTTATTTTCCCTGTTAACTTCATGTTTTTACACCATCCTTTATAAGGGATTTATCCAACACAATCTATGGTGTATTATCATCAACCAAACATTCTTGCTTAATTGTTACCCTTCTGTTCACGATTCCTTGATGTATTCCAATCAAGTTTTGTTAGTGCTTTTTCTATCTTTCTCTATTCTTTTAGCGTCTGACATTGTTTCTTGCTATGTTTATTTACCTTCTAACTTGTTTATTTGCCTTGTGTGGAAAAAAGCAACAAACATGTTCGATACTATTGGTCCCGTTGTTTCTTTCCCCGTTGTTTCTTCATGAGAAGTCTAGATGATATGGCGTTATGCTACTTTCTTGAACCTAATCCATCAGAACGAAGTATGCATGATTTTGATTTTCCCACTTTAACTCAATTTTATACAAAGACTCCACCATATGATGAGGGATATAGTTCTAAATGTCCCCAACCTCCATCAAAATCTTCATTTAAGAAAGCTGGGATGAGGGGCAGAAAAAACTCTCCGGCAGAGGTTGACGATGATCAACCCTGCCGAGGGAAATAAAAATATTATGCTGAAACTGTCAGGGTCTCGGCAATGCCCAGGTAGTTCATGAATTACAACATGCTGTCCACAAGCATGATGCTGATTTTTTATTTCTTTGCGAAGCTAGATTAAATAGACACAATCTTGATCGCATTAAGACTAAGCTAGGAATGCAAGGTTGTATACCAGTTGAATCCAGACCCACTTGTACGGGGCTTGCTATTATTTACGATAATAAGACTACCATTGATTTGCTTTCTTACTCGGATCATCATATTGATGTTATTATACATTTTGACCAATTACAATTCCATTTTTCTGGTGTACATGTTTGATATTGGGGATTCGTTGCTTCAAAAACAACGATCCTTGTTTGAAACGGATCTAGGATAATAGCAAGCAAGTCTCTGCAATAAACACAACATTATGGATGTTAGAATGATGTTAAAACAATAAGAAAACAAAGAAAAAAAAATGAAACAAAGAAGAAAAGGGATGAAGGAATTCTGGCAGTTTCTGGAGGTTAATGAAGATGAAATGCTCCGAAGGCTTTCATGGAAGCATTAAAACGTCCAAAATGGCAGAATTGGATGTTTAAGTTGCTGGGAAATAACAACGACGTTGAACTCGAAAGAACCCGAACAATATACTAAACGGACCTGAATCGAATACGTTCTTCGTCAACGGACTTGGACCCTCAAGATAGCGATCTAGGAAACCGAAGTATCAAGGATTTGACACACTCAAACAAAGTCTGAATTTGTCAAGAAAAGTTCAATGAAGAACTAAAATTGAGAGAAAATCTCACAAGTGATTTTATTCATAAAATGTCTACCCTTGTCTTTACAAAATTAAGTAAATATATAGGAATAAAGGAGAAGTTGGCCAAATTTGAATTTGTGGCCTTAATTCAAACGAAAATTAAAATTTAAATGCTCAAGTAACTTCTCCTAGGCTCCTAATATCCTTAGCCACATGTTTTAGCACTTAAAACACATTAAACATGTGTTTAATGTTTGAATTTGAATAAGAAACCACTCATTCTTATCCAATTTTGTTGATTGGTCTTCAAAGCAAGGGCCTTGTTTGGCTTTCTTGCTTTTGGACGCCCAAACTTGTGGAAAAGGGTGCTATGTGGGCCCCACATGCATGGCACATGCGTAGGACACCTGCTCTTCGTGTACGATAGGTTTCAGCTGCTGTAGGTCACTTCAACTTGAGTTGAGTTGAGCTGGAAATGGAGATGAGCTGAAACGAACTAGCTAAGAGTGTTAGGAGCTAAATGGAGCTGGGAGCTAAACCTCTGAGCTGCCCCGAGCTAAGGTGAGCTGCGTGCACACCATTGAGCTTCTTCTGAGCTAAATATAATCCACTTGAGCTGGTATTGAACTGCATACGCTCTCCTGAGCTGGAGATGAGCTGGGTATGCCCACTTGAGCTAAGGTTCTCCTAAGTACCTATATTAGAACAAGGCAAACACATCTAAAAAGCCTTGTAGTCTTATTTTAACCATACAAACACACTTAAAACCAAATGCAAACATAATTAACATAGTATATACATAAGTAAACACACATACTAATATATATACCTAAATATGTCACATATCAGCATGCAACACATTATAAACAACATATTCTAAGGCATGAACATTCTCAAATGAATCTGAAATGTTAGCACAAGTAAGGAAAAGAGCTTTCCTGTATTTCTTTGCCTTAGAACGTGTGATAGGTCCTGATGGTAAGACCTCCGGATCAACCTGTTGAACTTGACATGATGTGTTCACATCAATGTTTTTCTTGAAACGACAAACAAATATAAAACTTGGCAACTAGTGGACACATTACAATCAACTTCTTCTCTTCCATGGCTCTTAGGGGGAGACTTTATGAAATCCTACACGATAATGAAAAGCAAAGCGGTATCCGTCGGGCACGATCACAAACTAATAATTTCAGAGAATGTCTTATGAGAAATAATCTCTTCGATTGTAAACCAAAATCTGGATCGTTCACTTGGACAAGGTCTAGACCTAATACCGAAACCATTATGGAAAGAATCGATAGATTCCTTTTTAACTCCTCTTAGTTTAATGTCTTTCCTAGCTTCCAGGCTACGTCATTCTTTCAAGCCCGATATGATCATTGCCCCATCTTAATGGACACTAGGCCCTCCCACGCAATCGAAACGAAAGCTTCTAGGAACCTCTTCCGCTATGAGAATTATTGGGCTGATAACCCGAAAGTCTCTTCTTGGATTAGAGAGATTTGGTCTAACCCATCCAGCACGACCATTGTTAAACTTCATGAAATTGGGCGTTTTCTAGAATCTTGGCAAACAAACAAACATATCAAGTCATATGAATGTATTAAACAATTAACTGACTTTATAAACATGTGCCTCAAGCAACAACTTTTAGATGCTGATATCAATAATTTTATATCTGCGAAGGAAATCTATTGGGCACAATGCGCCCGCACCACCTAGATAGAACATGGTGACAAAAATACTTTCTTTTTCCATGCAAGAACAAACAATCGCCAACGAAAAAACCATATTACTGGACTTTTCAACAATGAAAATATTTGGCAAACGCACACGAAAGAAATCATGGCTACTGTCATTGATTACTTCTAGACTCTCTTCTCATCCTCTTCTCCGACTATTGCATCTTCCATTTTGGACAACATTCCAAATATTGTTACTGAGACCATGAACAATGACCTTAATAAGGAATTCACAACAGAAGAAATTGTCATTGCTTTTCGCGATATTGATTCGAGGAAACCCCCGAGAGTTTACGGATTTCCAAGTGGTTTCTTTAGGAAACATTGGGATATACTTGGCCAGGACTTTATAAACCTCAGCCTCAGACTCCTAAGTGGTTTTGTTCGCATGGAAGAGGTCAATCGTACTATCATCATTCTTATACCCAAAATTAATGATCCCACAACTATGTGACATCTCAGACTTATCTATAAGACTGTTGCCAAAATGCTTGTTAATCGTGTGAAATCTATCATCCCTTTATGTATAGGCGGTAATCAAGCTGCCTTTGTTCAAGGTAGGAACATTACTGACAATATTCTCATTGCCCATGAGCTTATCCAGACTTTAAATACTGACGAGACCTCCCTTTCCAAAGGTGCTAGTTTAAAATTGGACATGGAGAAAGCTTTCGACCATGTCTAATGTTCTTTTCTACAACAAATTAGGCTCCATCTAGGTTTTAATGACAAATGGGTTTCCCTTATTATGAATTGTCTCTTCTGTGTCTTTTCAAGTATGTGTCAATGATTCTCTTTCATGACCTTTTAAACCTCAAAGAAGGCTTCGACAAGGAGATCCTATTTCACCTTTCTTGTTTCTTTTGTGTAGTCAAGATCTTTCAGCATTGCTCAATGCTGAGAAAGTTATTGGCAAACTCCCTGGCCTTTGTGCTAGCAGGAACGACCACTGTATAAATAACCTCCTCTTTGCTGAAGATTTTGTGGTGTTCATTAAGAATACAACTACAGAAGCTCAACACCTCAAGGACGCTTTGCATACTTATGCCATTTCGTATGGTCAGGCGGTAAATTTTGAAAAATCAACAATATATTTTATGATTTCAAATATTTAATTAATTTTGAACAAAATTTTATTAGCTTTTGAACAAAATTATACAGATTAATCTGAAATTTTCAGAATTTCACTCGAATAAAATTAGAACGGAATCTCTATGAAGCCCATTTAGACATGCTCGTTTTAATCCCAAAAAAACGACAACCAAATGTTATTAAATCAAATTTTATGAGTTTAAATATTTAATTATGGGCTTTTGAACAAAATTATATAGATTAATCTCAAATTTTAAGGTTTTTACTCGGTTAAAATTCGAACGGATTCTCTATAGAGCACATTTAGACATGCTCGTATTAATCGCATCAAAACGATAACCAAATGTTATTAAATTAAATTTTATGAGTTCAAATGGTAAATTATAGGCTTGTGAACAAAATTATACAGATTAATCTCAAATTTTCAGCTTTTTACTCAGTTAAAATTCGAACAGAATCTCTATAGAGCACATTTAGAGATTCTCGTATTAATCGCATCAAAACGACAACCAAATGTTATTAAATTGAATTTTATGAGTTCAAATAGTTAATTATAGGGTTGTGAATAAAATTATACAGATTAATCTCAAGTTTTCAGCTTTTTACTCGGTTAAAATTCCAAGGGAATCTCTATAAAGCCCATTTATACATGCACGTTTTAATCGCATCAAAACGACAACCAAATTTTATTAAAATCAAATTTTATGATTTAAAATATTTAATTATTAGCTTTTGAATAAAATTATACAGATTAATCTAAAATTTTCAGAATTTTACTCTGTTAAAATTAGAACGGAATTTCTATAAAGCCATTTAGTCATGCACGTTTTAATCCCAAAAAAACGACAACCAAATGTTATTAAATCAAATTTTATGAGTATAAATATTTAATTATGGCCTTTTGAACAAAATTATAAGATTAATCTCAAATTTTAAGGTTTTTACTCGGTTAAAATTCGAACGGATTCTCTATAGAGCACATTATGATATGCTCATATTAATCGTATCAAAACGACAACCAAATATTATTAAATTAAATTTTATGAGTTCAAATAGTTAATTATAGGCTTTTGAACAAAATTAGACAGATTAATCTCAAATTTTCAGTTTTTTACTCGGTTAAAATTCGAACGAAATCTCTATAAAGCCCATTTAGACATGCACGTTTTAATCGCATCAAAATGACAACCAAATATTATTAAATTTAATTTTATGAGTTCAAATAGTTAATTATAGGCTTTTTAAAAAAATTATACAGATTAATATCAAATTTTCAGCTTTTTACTCTATTGAAATTCGAACGGATTCTCTATAGAGCACATTTAGAAATGCTCGTATTAATCGTATCAAAACGACAACCAAATATTATTCAATTAAATTTATGAGTTCAAATTTTAGACATAATCGTATTAATCGCATCAAAACGACAACTAAATGTTGTTAAATTAAATTTTATGAGTTCAAATAGTTAATTATAGGCATGTGAACAAAATTATACAGATTAATCTAAAATTTTCAGCTTTTTACTCGGTTAAAATTCGATCAGAATATCAATAAAGCTCATTTAGAGATGCACGATTTAATCGCATCAAAACAACCAAATTTTATTAAAATCAAATTTTATTACTTCAAATATTTAATTATTAGCTTTTGAACAAAATTATACAAATTAATCTGAAATTTTCAGAATTTTACTCAGCTAAAATTAGAACTAAATCTCTATTAAGCCCATTTAGACATGAACGTTTTAATCCCAACAAAACGACAACCAAATATTATTAAATCAAATTTTATGAGTTTAAATATTTAATTATGGTCTTTTGAACAAAATTATGTAGATTAATCTCAAATTTTAAGGTTTTTACTCGGTTAAAATTCGAACGGATTCTCTATAGAGCAGATTTAGACATGCATGTATTAATCGCATCAAAAAGATAACCAAATGCTATTAAATTAAATTTTATCAGTTCAAATAGTTAATTATAGGCTTGTGAACAAAATTATACAGATTAATCTCAAATTTTCAGCTTTTTACTCGGTTAAAATTCGAACGGAATCTCTATAGAGCACATTTAAAGATTCTCGTATTAATCGCATCAAAATGACAACCAAATGTACATGCACGTTTGTACATGCACGTTTTAATCGCATCAAAACGAAAACCAAATTTTATTAAAATCAAATTTTATGATTTTAAATTTTTAATTATTAGCTTTTGAATAAAATTTTATAGATTAATCTGAAATTTTCAGAATTTTACTCGGTTAAAATTAGAACGGAATCTCTATAAAGCCCATTTAGACATGCACGTTTTAATCCCAACAAAACGACAACCAAATGTTATTAAATCAAATTTTATGAGTTTAAATATTTAATTATGGGCTTGTGAACAAAATTATACAGATTAATCTCAAATTTTAAAGTTTTTACTCGGTTAAAATTCGAACGGATTCACTATAGAGCATATTTAGACATACTCGTATTAATCGCATCAAAACGACAACCAAATGTTATTAAATTCAATTTTATGAGTTCAAATAGTTAATTATAGGCTTGTGAAAAAAATTATACAGATTAATCTCAAACTTTTAGCTTTTTACTCTATTAAAATTCGAACGGATTCTCTATAGAGCACATTTAGAAATGCTCATATTAATCGCATCAAAACGACAACCAAATATTATTAAATTAAATTTTATGAGTTCAAATAGTTAATTATAGGCTTTTGAACAAAATTATACTGATTAATCTTAATTTTTCAGCTTTATACTCGGTTAAAATTCGAACGGAATCTCTATAAAGCCCATTTAGTGATGCACATTTTAATCGCATCAAAAAGACAACAAAATTTTATTAAGATCAAATTTTATGATTTCAAATATTTAATTATTAGCTTTTGAAAAAATTATACAGATTAATCTGAAATTTTTAGAATTTTACTCGGTTAAAATTAGAACAGAATCTCTATAAAGCCTATTTAGACATGAACGTTTTAATCCAAACAAAACGAAAACCAAATGTTATTAAATCAAATTTTATGAGTTTAAATATTTAATTATGGGCTTTTGAATAAAATTATACAGATTAATCTCAAATTTTAAGGTTTTTACTCGGTTAAAATTCGAACGGATTCTCTATAGAGCACATTTAGACAGGCTCGTATTAATCGCATCAAAATGACAATCAAATGTTATTAATTTAATTTTATGAGTTCAAATAGTTAACTATAGGCTTTTGAACAGAATTATACAGATTAATATCAAATTTTCAGCTTTTTACTCGGTTAAAATTTGAACAGATTCTCTTTAGAGCATATTTAGACCTGGTCGTATTAATCCCATCAAAACGACAACCAAATGTTATTAAATTAAATTTTATGAGTTTAAATACTTAATTATAGTCTTTTGAACAAAATTATACAGATTAATCTCAAATTTTCAGCTTTTTACTCGGTTAAAATTCGAACAGAATCTCTATAAAGCCCATTTAGACATGCACGTTTTAATCGCATCAAAACGACAACCAAATTTTAGTCAAATCAAATTTTATGATTAAAAATATTTAATTATTAGCTTTTGAACAAAATTATACAGATTAATATGAAATTTTTAGAATTTTACTCGGTTAAAATTAGAACGGAATCTCTATAAATCCCATTTAGACATGCACGTTTTAATCCCAAAAAGCTGACAACCAAATGTTATTAAATCAAATTTTATGAGTTTAAATATTTAGTTATGGGCTTTTGAAAAAAATTATATAGATTAACCTCAAATTTTAAGGGTTTTACTCGGTTAAAATTCGAACGGATTCTCTATAGAGCACATTTAGACATGCATGTATTAATAGCATCAAAACGATAACCAAATGTTATTAAATTAAATTTTATGAGTTCAAATAGTTAATTATAGGCTTGTGAACAAAATTATACAGATTAATCTCAAATTTTTAGCTTTTTACTCGGTTAAAATTCGAACGGAATCTCTATAAAGCTCATTTGGACATGCACGTTTTAATCGCATCAAAACAACAACCAAATTTTATTAAAATCAAATTTTATGATTTCAAATATTTAAGTATTAGCTTGTGAAAAAATTATACAGATTAATCTAAAATTTTCAGAATTTTACTCGGTTAAAATTAGAACGGAATCTCTATAAAGCCCATTTAGACATGCACGTTTTAATCCCAACAAAACGATAACCAAATGTTATTAAATCAAATTTTATGAGTTTAAATATTTAAGTATGGGCTTTTGAATAAAATTATACAGATTAATCTCAAATTTTAAGGTTTTTACTCGGTTAAAATTCGAACGGATTCTCTATAGAGGACATTTAGACATGCATGTATTAATCGCATCAAAACTATAACTAAATGTTATTAAATTAAATTTTATGAGTTCAAATAGTTAATTATAGGCTTGTGATCAAAATTATACAGATTAATGTCAAATTTTCAGCTTTTTACTCGGTTAAAATTCGAACGGAAACTCTATAAAGCCCATTAAGACATGCACGTTTTAATCGCATCAAAACGAAAACCAAATTTTATTAAAATCAAATTTTATGATTTCAAGTATTTAATTATTAGATTTTGAACAAAATTATACAGATTAATCTAAAATTTTCAGAATTTTACTCGGTTAAAATTAGAGCAGAATCTCTATAAAGCCCATTTAGACATGCACGTTTTAATCCCAACAAAACGACAACCAAATGTTATTAAATCAAATTTTATGAGTTTAAATATTTAATTATGGGTTTTTGAACAAAATTATACAGATTAATCTGAAATTTTCAGAATTTTACTCGTTTAAAATTAGAACGGAATCTCTATAAAGCCCATTTAGACATGCACGTTTTAATCCCAACAAAATGACAACCAAATGTTATTAAATCAAATTTTATGAGTTTAAATATTTAATTATGGGCTTTTGAACAAAATCATACAGATTAATCTCAAATTTTGAGGTTTTTACTCGGTTAAAATTCGAATGGATTCTCTATAGAGCATATTTAGACATGCTCGTATTAATCGCATCAAAACGACAACCAAATGTTATTAAATTAAAGTTTATGAGTTCAAATAGTTAATTATAGGCTTTTGAACAAAATTATACAGAATAATCTCAAATTTTCAGAATTTTACTCTTTTAAAATAAGAACAGAATCTCTATAAAGCCCATTTAGACAAGCACGTTTTAATCTGAAATTTTAAGGTTTTTACTCAGTTAAAATTCGAACGGATTCTCTATAGAGCATATTTAGACATGCTCGTATTAATCGCATCAAAACGACAACAAAATTTTATTAAAATCAAATTTTATTATTTCAAATAATTAATTATTAGCTTTTGAAAAAAATTATACAGATTAATCTGAAATTTTCAGAATTTTACTCGGTTAAAATTAGAACAGAATCTCTATAAAGCCCATTTAGACATGCACGTTTTAATCCCAACAAAACGACAACCAAATGTTATTAAATCAAATTTTACGAGTTTATATATTTAATTATGGACTTTTGAATAAAATTATACAGATTAATCTCAAATTTTAAGATTTTTACTCGGTTAAAATTCGAACGGATTCTCAATAGAGCCCATTTAGACATGCACGATTTAATCCCAACAAAACGACAACCAAATGTTATTAAATCTATTTTTATGAGATCAAATAGTTAATTATGGGCTTTTGAAAAAAATTTATATAGATTAATGTCAAATTTTCAAATTTTTACTCGGTTAAAATTCGAACGGATTCACTATAGAGCACATTTATACATGCTCGTATTAATCGCATCAAAACGACAACCAAATGTTATTAAATTAAATTTTATGAGTTCAAATAGTTAATTATAGGTTTTTGAACAAAATTATACAGATTAATCTCAAATTTTCAGCTTTTTACTCGGTTAAAATTCGAACGGAATCTTTATAAAGCCCATTTAGACATACACGAATTGATCCCAACAAAACGACAACCAATTGTTATTAAATCAAATTTTATGAGTTTAAATATTTAATTATGGGCTTTTGAAGAAAATTATAAAGATTAATCTCAAATTTTAAGGTTTTTACTCGGTTAAAATTCGAACGGATTCTCTATAGAGCGCATTTAGACATTCCCGTATTAATCGCATCAAAACGACAACCAAATGTTATCAAATTAAATTTTATAAGTGCAAATAGTTAATTATAGGCTTTTGAACAAAGTTATACAGATTAATCTCAAATTTCCAGCTTTTTACTCGGTTAAAATTCGAACGGAATCTCTATAAAGCCCATTTAGACATGCACGAATTGATCCCAACAAAACGACAACCAATTGTTATTAAATCAAATTTTATGAGTTTAAATATTTAATTATGGGCTTTTGAAGAAAATTATAAAGATTAATCTCAAATTTTAAGGTTTTTACTCGGTTAAAATTAGAACGGAATCTCTAAAAAGCCCATTTAGACATGCACATTTTAATCCCAACAAAACAATAACCAAATGTTATTAAATCAAATTTTATGAGTTTAAATATTTAATTATGGGCTTTTGAACAAAATTATACAGATTAATCTCAAATTTTAAGGTTTTTACTCAGTTAAAATTCGAACGGATTCTCTATAGAGCACATTTAGACATGCTCGTATTTATCGCATCAAAACGACAACCAAATGTTATTAAATTAAATTTTATGAGATCAAATAGTTAATTATAGGCTTTTAAACAAAATTATATAGATTAATCTCAAATTTTCAGCTTTTTACTCTGTTAAAATTCGAACGCAATCTCTATAAAGCCCATTTAGACATGCACGATTTAATCCCAACAAAACGACAACCAAATGTTATTAAATCAATTTTTATGAGTTTAAATATTTAATTATGGGCTTTTGAAAAAAATTTATACAGATTAATCTCAAATTTTAAGGTTTTTACTCGGTTAAAATTCGAACGGATTCACTATAGAGCACATTTATACATGCTCGTATTAATCGCATAAAAACGACAACCAAATTTTATTAAAATAAAATTTTATGATTTCAAATATTTAATTAGTAGCTTTTGAACAAAATTATACAAATTAATCTGAAATTTTTGAATTTTACTCGGTTAAAATTCAAACGGAATCTCTATAAAGCCCATTTAGACATACAAGATTTGATCCCAACAAAACGACGACCAATTGTTATTAAATCAAATTTTATGAGTTTAAATATTTAATTATGGGCTTTTGAACAAAATTATACAGATTAATCTCAAATTTTAAGGTTTTTACTCGGTTAAAATTCTTACGGATTCACTATAGTGCACATTTAGACATACTCTAATCGCATCAAAACGACAACTAAAGGTTATCATATTAAATTTTATAAGTGCAAATAGTTAATTATAGGCTTTTGAACAAAGTTATACAGATTAATCTCAAATTTTCAGCTTTTTACTTGGTTAAAATTCGAACGGAATCCCTATAAAGCCCATTTAGACATACACGTTTTAATCGCATCAAAACGACAACCAAATTTTATTAAAATCAAATTTTATGATTTCAAATATTTAATTATTAGCTTTTGGACAAAATTATACAGATTAATCTGAAATTTTCAGAATTTTACTCTGTTAAAATTCAAACGAAATCTCTATAGAGCCCATTTAGACATGCAGGTTTTAATCACAACAAAACGACAACCAAATATTATTAAATTAAATTTTATGAGTTTAAATATTTAATTATGGGCTTTTGAACAAAATTATACATATTAATCTCAAATTTTAAGGTTTTTACTCGGTTAAAATTAGAAGGGATTCTCTATAGAGCACATTTAGACATGCTCGTATTAATCGCATCAAAACGACAACCAAATGTTATTATATTAAATTTTATGAGTTTAAATAGTTAATTATGGGTTTTTAACAAAATTATACAGATTAATCTCAAATTTTCAGCTTTTTACTCGGTTAAAATTTGAACAGAATCTCTATAAAGCCCATTTAATCATGCACGATTTGATCCCAACAAAACGACAACCAATTGTTATTAAATCAAATTTTATAAGTTTAAATAATTAATTATGGGCTTTTGAATAAAATTATACAGATTAATCTCAAATTTTAAGGTTTTTACTCGGTTAAAATTCGAACGCATTCTCTATAGAGCACATTTAGACATGCTCGTATTAATCGCATCAAAACGACAACCAAATGTTATTAAATTAAATTTTATAAGTGCAAATAGTTAATTATAGGCTTTTGAACAAAATTATACAGATTAATCTCAAATTTTCAGCTTTTTACTCGGTTAAGATTCGAACGGAATCCCTATAAAGCCCATTTAGACATACACGTTTTAATCGCATCAAAACGACAACCAAATTTTATTAAAATAAAATTTTATGATTTCAAATATTTAATTAGTAGCTTTTGAACAAAATTATACAAATTAATCTGAAATTTTTGAATTTTACTCGGTTAAAATTCAAACGGAATCCCTATAAAGCCCATTTAGACATGCACGATTTAATCCCAACAAAACGACAACCAAATGTTATTAAATCAAATTTTATGAGTTTAAATATTTAATTATGGGCTTTTGAACAAAATTATACAGATTAATCTCAAATTTTAAGGTTTTTACTCGATTAAAATTCGAACGGATTCTCTATAGAGCATATTTAGACATGCTCGTATTAATCGCATCAAAATGAAAACCAAATGTTATTAAATTATATGTTCAAATAGTTAATTATAGGCTTTTGAAAAAAATTATATAGATTAATCTAAAATTTTCAGCTTTTTACTCGGTTAAAATTCAAACGGAACCTCTATAAAGCCCATTTAGACATGCACGTTTTAATCGCATCAAAACAACAACCAAATTTTATTAAAATCAAATTTTATGATTTCAAATATTTAATTATTAGCTTTTGAACAAAATTATACAGATTAATTTGAAATTTTCAGAATTTTACTCGGTTAAAATTAGAACGAAATCTCTATAAAACCCATTTAGAAATGCACGTTTTAATCCCAACAAAACGACAACCAAATGTTATTAAATTAAATTTTATGAGTTTAAATATTTAATTATGGGCTTTTGATCAAAATTATACAGATTAATCTCAAATTTTAAGGTTTTTACTCAATTAAAATTCGAACGGATCCTCTATAGAGCATATTTAGACATGCTCGTATTAAACGAATCAAAACGACAACGAAATGTTATTAAATTAAATTTTATGATTTCAAATAGGTAATTATAGGCTTTTGAACAAAATTATATAGATTAATCTCAAATTTTCAGCTTTTTACTCTGTTAAAATTCGAACATAATCTCTATAAAGCCCATTTAGACATGCACGATTTAATCCCAACGAAACGACAACAAAATGTTATAAAATCAATTTTTATGAGTTTAAATATTTAATTATGGGCTTTTGAAAAAAATTTATACAGATTAATCTCAAATTTTAAAGTTTTTACTCGGTTAAAATTCGAACGGATTCACTATGGAGCACATTTATACATGCTCGTATTAATCGCATCAAAACGACAACCAAATGTTATTAAATTAAATTTTATGAGTTCAAATAGTTAATTATAGGTTTTTGAACAAAATTATACAGATTAATCTCAAATTTTCAGCTTTTTACTCGGTTAAAATTCGAACGGAATCCCTATAAAGCCCATTTAGACATACACGATTTGATCCCAAGAAAATGACGACCAATTGTTATTAAATCAAATTTTATGAGTTTAAATATTTAATTATGGGCTTTGGAACAAAATTTTACAGATTAATCTCAAATTTTAAGGTTTTTACTCGGTTAAAATTCGAACGGGTTCTCTATAGAGCATATTTAGACATGCTCGTATTAATCGCATCAAATCAACAACCAAATGTTATTAAATTAAATTTTATGAGTTCAAATAGTTAGTTATAGGCTTTTGAACAAAATTATACAGATTAAACTCAAATTTTCAGCTTTTTACTCGGTTAAAATTCGAACGGAATCTCTATAAAGCCCATTTAGACATGCACGTTTTAATCCCAACAAAATGACAACCAAATGAAAACCAAATGTTATTAAATTAAATTTTATATGTTCAAATAGTTAATTATAAGCTTTTAAAAAAATTATATAGATTAATCTAAAATTTTCAGCTTTTTACTCGGTTAAAATTCAAACGGAACTTCTATAAAGACCATTTAGACATGCACGTTTTAATCGCATCAAAATGACAACCAAATTTTATTAAAATAAAATTTTATGATTTCAAATATTTAATTATTACCTTTTAAACAAAATTATACCGATTAATTTGAAATTTTCAGAATTTTACTTGGTTAAAATTAGAACGGAATCTCTATAAAGCCCATTTAGACATGCACGTTTTAATCTGAACAAAACGACAACCAAATGTTATTAAATCAAATTTTATGAGTTTAAATATTTAATTATGGGCTTTTGAACAAAATTATACAGATTAATCTCAAATTTTAAGGTTTTTACTCGGTTAAAATTCGAACGGATTCTCTATAGAGCATATTTAGACATGCTCGTATTAATCGCATCAAAACGACAACCAAATGCTATTAAAATAAATTTTATGAGATCAAATAGTTAATTATAAGCTTTTGAAAAAAATTATACAAATTAATCTCAAATTTTCAGCTTTTTACTCGGTTAAAATTCGTACGGAATCTCTATAAAGCCCGTTTAGACATGCACAATTTAATCCCAACAAAAGGACAACCAAATGTTATTAAATCAAATTTTATGAGTTTAAATATTTAATTATGGTCTTTTGAACAAAATTATACAGATTAATCTCAAATTTTAAGGTTTTTACTCGGTTAACATTCGAACGGATTCTTTATAGAGCACATTTAGACATGCTCGTATTAATCGCATCAAAACGAAAACCAAATGTTATTAAATTAAATTTTATGAGTTCAAATAGTTAATTATAGGCTTTTGAACAAAATTATACAGATTAATCTCAAATTTTCAGCTTTTTACTCGGTTAAAATTTGAAAGGAATCTCTATAAAGCCCATTTAGACATGCACGATTTAATCCCAACAAAACGACAACCAAATGTTATTAAATCAAATTTTATGAGTTTAAATATTTAATTATGGGCTTTTGAACAAAATTATATAGATTAATCTCAAATTTTAAGGTTTTTACTCAATTAAAATTCGAACGGATTCTCTATAGAGCATATTTAGACATGCTCGTTTTAATCGCATCAAAATGAAAACCAAATGTTATTAAATTAAATTTTATGAGTTCAAATAGTTATTTATAGGCTTTTGAAAAAAATTATATAGATTAATCTAAAATTTTCAACTTTTTACTCGGTTAAAATTCGAACGGAACCTCTATAAAGCCCATTTAGACATGCACGTTTTAATCGCATCAAAACGATAACCAAATTTTATTAAAATCAAATTTTATGATTTCAAATATTTAATTATTAGCTTTTGAATACAGATTAATCTGAAATTTTCAGAATTTTACTCGGTTAAAATTAGAACGGAATCTCTATAAACCCATTTAGACATGCACGTTTTAATCGCATCAAAACGACAACCAAATTTTAATATAATAAAATTTTATGATTTAAAATATTTAATTATTACCTTTTAAACAAAATTATACCGATTAATTTGAAATTTTCAGAATTTTACTTGGTTAAAATTAGAACGGAATCTCTATAAAGCCCATTTAGACATGCACGTTTTAATCTGAACAAAACGACAACCAAATGTTATTAAATCAAATTTTATGAGTTTAAATATTTAATTATGGGCTTTTGAACAAAATTATACAGATTAATCTCAAATTTTAAGGTTTTTACTCGGTTAAAATTCGAACGGATTCTCTATAGAGCATATTTAGACATGCTCGTATTAATCGCATCAAAACGACAACCAAATGCTATTAAAATAAATTTTATGAGATCAAATAGTTAATTATAAGCTTTTGAAAAAAATTATACAAATTAATCTCAAATTTTCAGCTTTTTACTCGGTTAAAATTCGTACGAAATCTCTATAAAGCCCGTTTAGACATGCACAATTTAATCCCAACAAAAGGACAACCAAATGTTATTAAATCAAATTTTATGAGTTTAAATATTTAATTATGGGCTTTTGAACAAAATTATACAGATTAATCTCAAATTTTAAGGTTTTTACTCGGTTAACATTCGAACGGATTCTTTATAGAGCACATTTAGACATGCTCGTATTAATCGCATCAAAACGAAAACCAAATGTTATTAAATTAAATTTTATGAGTTCAAATAGTTAATTATAGGCTTTTGAACAAAATTATACAGATTAATCTCAAATTTTCAGCTTTTTACTCGGTTAAAATTTGAAAGGAATCTCTATAAAGCCCATTTAGACATGCACGATTTAATCCCAACAAAACGACAACCAAATGTTATTAAATCAAATTTTATGAGTTTAAATATTTATTTATGGGCTTTTGAACAAAATTATACAGATTAATCTCAAATTTTAAGGTTTTTACTCGGTTAAAATTCGAACGGATTCTCTATTGTAATACCCTAAACATAGATTAGATGTTAAGGACTAAATAAATTAAATTAGAGCTTAATAAAATTCAAAGTTTAGTGACTAAATTGAATAAATTTGAAAATTAGAGGCCAAGTTGAAAAGCGACCAAAAAGTGAAAATTCAAAAGAGGTGAGATTGCATATAAGTTTTTAAGAAGTTGGTGGCCTTGGACACATGGCAAAACATCATGTGGCCAGCCACCCCTTGTCCATAATAATAGATTTGTTTAAATTAAAAAAAATAAGAAAAGGGGAAAATGATGATTATACGTCATAGTGGGAGAGAGAAAGTTCTATTTGTCATCTTCTTCACCCATTTCTTCCCTCTTGGCTGGCCATGGGAGAGTGTTTGAGAGAAAATATTTGCTTTTCTTGCATGTGAGATTTTAAGTGAGATTTTGAAGGTTTGAAGCAAGATTCTTGATTAGGGAGGTCAAACAAGCAAGGTAAGGTATTTTTCTTCTTCTAAGCTTAGCTAAAAATGTAGTTGAAGGTTGTTAGCTTGAAATCCATGGCTGAAAATTTAATATAGTGTTCTTAGTTAGCTTATTTTTAAGTTAGAAGTTGAATGCATGTTGCGGGAAAATACATGTTATATTTATTGAGTTTTTGAGCTTAAGGACTAAGTTGCATGGATTTGGAAATTATAGGGACTGTTTTATGGTTAAATTTAGGAAGGATTTTGATGTTAGGATGATTAAAATATTCATGTATGGACTAATTTGGGGTAAAAAGAAGCATGAAAAATTGTTGCTAGGAAATTAAGTGATAAATGTGATTTTTGGACTGTTTTGTAAGAATTGAGAAATTAGTGGACTTAATTATTTTTGTTGAATCTGAAAATTCAATATTTAATTCATAGGATAATGTGTTAAGAGTGAGGAAATTAAATTGTAGGTGCTTTGGTCGAATGGATGAAGGAAGGGAGGTGTTAGAATTAGTAAAGTGCTTTGGACTAGCTTATAGGTGATAATTTGGTAGCTTCATGGATTGAGCTGAAAACTCTATTTAAATGCAAAATTAAAAAATGTTTGTATAGGTAAAATATGCTTGAAATTGAGTCTACTAAAGTTTACAAGTGTTGGATGAGTTGAATTGGTGATAAGGTTGATGAATTTTGAGCTAGAAGTGATGTAGGTGAAATCTGTCCAGAATAGGCCCTGTTCTGGACAGTAGATTTAAAAAAATTCCCTAGAATAATGTACAAGGAATTTAGGGCTGGAATTGAGCAGTATAGAACTTGGATGAGTCTACTTTAATTAGAAAAAAAACATCACCTCGTTTTCCCTTGTAAATTAGGAGATATAAGAGAAACAAAAAGATTGGTCCAGACTGTCCCGAAACAGCACTGCTGTGTCTTTAAATTGAAAAGTGGTATTGATGGGTTCGTAGGAAAAATTTAAGCTTTATATGGTTCAAAACATGGTTTCATTAGCTTTCCAACGAGGTAAAGTGTACAAATTTTGGACATGTGGATCAAAAGAAAAAAATAGTTTAGTGAGCATTGTACAATCTGTCCAGGAATGTAACTTTACTGTTTTGGACTGTTTTAGAGTTGTTAATTATGAAATGTGTAGTTCGAATGTATTTTGATGATTTGTCAGTGCTTTTGTGTATTTTAGAGGCTTCTAAAGAATTGGATAGTGAGGAAGAGCTGAGGCAAGAGCTTGCCAAAAGAAGGAGCAAGGGGCCAATTATCCATAATCCCTAGGAGTTTCGCTTGGATTGTTTGTGAGTGTGACTTTCTTTGGGGTTGGGACTAGGTCCTAACCCAATTCTGATTTTTGGTTGTTTATGATTAAACCGGTATGAAATATGACTTAATACAAACTTGGCTAATCTTTAAGGGAAGAGTGAAATGCTATGAAAACTTGTTTGTTGCCATGTTACTTGTTAGCATGTTGATTGAATATGTATTGCTTATTAAGTAATTGTTTTGGTTTGTTCATACCCATGCATTGCATATGCCGAGGTATGAATGGCATGCTTAAGCTTGGGACGCAAGGTACATGTACATGCATTTGTTTCATGCAATTAAAGTTCTGATTTTTGCTTGTGCTTAGCATGTTTGATATAATGTATAAGGAATGGCATGAAATGAATTTTTATGAGCCTAGGCATAATGGCCTAAGAGGCTTGGTCTATGAGGACCGTGTGAAATGATAATGAATATTAGATTGATATGCTTAAATTGATAATCGACAACCTTGGTAGCTAGTTAGTTAGATAGGAGGGCATGCCTTAGAATCTAGAGCTCATTGTATCGAGTAGGACTTCAGTCCGGGGCAATTGGCCCTTATTGGCGACAGTTGGAGGGTACGTTTTTGGTCATTGGCGACAGTAGGAGGGTTTGACCAGCACTATAGGTGCATATTGTGGCGACAGTTGGTTGGAGATTCGATTATCTTCTAGCTAAATACCAAGGTGGTTGTAATGATTTAATTAACTTGAACTTGAATTGCACTATATTTGTTAGTTAAATGTAAGCATGATTACTTCGTATGAAAATGTATTTGTTATTGGATTGTTACATGTATTTGGATTGGTATATATTGAATATTGGATTGTTACATGTATTTGGATTATTGTAAATTGAATATTGGATTGTTACGTGTAATCGGATTGTCACATGTTGAACCTTGGATTGAATTGTTATATATTGATTTGGAATACGTGTACTTGAACTTGGTATGTTATGGTATATGTGAACTTACTTGGCATATGATAAATGTTTGGATTGTCTTGGATTGTTTTGATTCTTTGTTTTTGTTACCTCACTAAGTACCTTATGTACTTACCCCCGGTCCCTTTTGCTCTTCCCAAACATTTCAGGTCGATCGATTAATAGCTCGGTCCCGGATTTCCGTCATTCGGATCAGCAGCAACACAAGCCATGTATGTTTCTTTTTGAGATCTCCTAGTGGTGGCTAGTCTTGTTTTGTTAGACCATGCATTTTGATTACTTTAGATGGATGGATATAGTGAATCATTTTGATAGCTTGGGACTTAAATTGTATAACTTAAGAATGATGACATATTTGATACGTTTAATATGTATGTATATTTTGTAATGGATTGCATGTTATGGAATGAAATGGAACGAACTATTGATATTGTTATATGGAATGGATAAATGAATTATAGAATTATTGAATGAACAATAGGTTTCGGGAATGTTTAGTAGTGAATATAAGTTGCTAAGTGGTTTTTAGGCCTAGTAAAAGGAAAAGTTTTAATTTACCCCTAAAATCGGTACTTTCAGGTTAAGTTAAGTTGGTAAACCATTGTTCGGGCCGGGTTATCGGAGTGCTCAAGGACCGGTGATGTCCCTTTCCTACCGGCCCGAGGTGGGGGTGTCACACTTGGTTGGTATTAGAGCATTTAGGTTAGGATTCTAGGACTAAAACCGAGTCCGCATGCATCATATAGGGTCGAACTATGCCACCTAGGAGTTATATACAATAATGTGCTTGTGCTTGCTCGATCTAAACTCTTTCTTGTTTGCTTGTCAACAGTAGAATGTCCGATACGAGGTTGGCGGTGGTTGACCCGAATCCCGCAGCCTCTTCGACTGACGGAGATAGTGTGGAGATGGTTCAGAACCCTCCTCAACAAGCTCCACCTCCTCCGCCCCCTACTGCTCCTCAACCGGGAATTTCGACAGTTCAGAACGTCCAGCAGGAATGTCTCCTTAGCATGAAGGAGATGTTCGATCAGCTTTTACTGAATCTGAAGCAGAATCAACAAGATGCTCCTGCCCCTGATGCGCCCAGTTGTGCTCCGATAGATAAGCTTCCTCGGTATCGAGCTTATACATTTGTGGGTGTTAGTGAGGAGAAACCAGAGGATGCAGAGTATTGGTTAGAACATACTACTCAGATTCTGACCAAGCAGCTCCATTGTTCGGACAAGCACAAGCTAGAGTGTGCCGTAGCCCTGTTGGCCGATGAAGCTCTGAGTTGGTGGGAAACCACTACATTGACTGCCCCGACGGAAGCTGTTACATGGAAATTCTTCGTCGAGGAATTTAAGAAGAAATATATCAGTGAGCAATATCTAGCCGAGCGCCGGAAGAAGTTCTTGTATCTGAAACAAGCCAACCGGCCGATCGAGCAGTATGTGGCCGATTTCTACAAATATTGTAAGTATGGCTCCGAGTATATTAAGACCGAGGAAGAAAAATGCCGGAAATTCATTGATGGTCTTAACGATGAGTTGAGCCCAACGTTTACGGCCCTTGGGATTACCGACTTCCAGAACTTGGTGAATCGGGCCATTGCGACAGAGGCAAAGATGAAAGCTTCCGAGAAACGCAAGGGTGGTAGTTCCTGGAAGGACAAACGAGCCAAAACCGATGATAGGCCTCAGTGGAAGAACAAGAAGTCAAAGCAGACCAAGGAGTCTTTTTCTGGATATACCTCTATTCAGAGAGATGGATACATACCGAAGCCTCAGACAGTATCTAGGCACACAACCCCGGTCATTTCTGTGGATAGTACGGGGAATTCTAACAGAGGCACTCAGTATCCTACCTGCAAGTTCTGCCAGAAACATCATCCGGGTCAGTGTAGGACTCAGCAGAATCTGTGCTACTTGTGCGGAGCTTCCGATCACTATATCAGGAACTGTCCTCAGAATCCCAACAAAATTCCTGCTAGAGCTTCTGTTATGGACAGTGCTTCTCCGTATGCCAGAAACAAGGGTTCTAGACAGGCTCAATCTGGTAGTTAGGGGAAGAATAAGGGCCAGCCTTCTAGTGCCACACACTAGGAATCTTGGGCTCCTACACGGATCTACCACATCAGAGGGAAGGACGACGAGGAATCTCCGGATATAATCGCATGTATGATCGAATTAAATTCAAGTCCTGCATATGCTTTGATTGATTCTGGGTCTACTCATTCCTTTATCTGCTCTGCTATGGTTGCAAAAGCAAGTCTGAAACCTGAGGTAGTCACTAGGGGTCTTGTTGTGTCGAACCCTATAGGAGGTTTATTGAATATTAATCTTGTTTGTAAGAGCTCCCCTGTTACAATTCGAAATGTCCCTTTCCGGGTTAACTTGTTTGTGCTACCGACATGTGAGTTTGACTTGGTTCTGGGCTTAGACTGGTTGGTTAAGCATGAGGCTTGGATTGATTGCCAAAATCGGAGACTCTACCTTCGGGGTTTGGGTAAGGAGTCTATCTTACTCATTGACAAGAAACCGACGTCAGTGTTTGCTTCCATGGTATTACAAGATGAGTATGACTTCGGGTTGCCTACTATTCCGGTTGTATCCGAGTTTATTGATGTTTTTCCCGAAGAACTCCCTGGTCTTCCTCCGAACAGGGAAGTGGAATTCGGAATTGAGGTCCAGCCTGGGACAAGTTCGGTGTCTATCACTCCCTATAGAATGGCACCGATAGAGTTGAAAGAGTTAAAGAAGCGACTCCAAGAACTGCAAGATAAGGGTTTCATTAGACCTAGTTCATCTCCTTGGGGTGCTCCAGTTTTATTTGTGAAGAAAAAAGATGGCTCAATGAGACTTTGTGTTGATTACAGGCAGTTGAACAAAGTTACTATCAAGAATAAGTATCCTTTGCCAAGAATTGAAGACTTGTTTACTCAGTTAAAATTATACAGATTAATCTCAAATTTTCAGCTTTTTACTCAGTTAAAATTCAAACGGAATCCCTATAAAGCCCATTTAGACATACACGTTTTAATCGCATCAAAACGACAACCAAATGTTATTAAAATAAAATTTTATGATTTCAAATATTTAATTATTAGCTTTTGAACAAAATTATACAGATTAATCTAAAATTTTCAGAATTTTACTCGGTTAAAATTCAAACGGAATCTCTATAAAGCCCATTTAGACATGCACGTTTTAATCCCAACAAAACGACAACCAAATGTTATTAAATTAAATTTTATGATTTTAAATATTTAATTATGGGTTTTTGAACAAAATTATACATATTAATCTCAAATTTTAAGGTTTTTACTCGGTTAAAATTCGAACGGATTCTCTATAGAGCACATTTAGACATGCTCGTATTAATCGCATCAAAACGACAACCAAATGTTATTAAATTAAATTTTATTAGTTCAAATAGTTAATTATAGGCTTTTGAACAAAATTATACAGATTAATCTCAAACTTTCAGCTTTTTACTCGGTTAAAATTCGAAGGGAATCTCTATAAAGCCCATTTAGACATGCACGATTTAATCCCAAGAAAACGACAACCAAATGTTATTAAAAATCAAATTTTATGAGTTTAAATATTTAATTATGGGCTTTTCAACAAAATTATAAAGATTAATCTCAAATTTTAAGGTTTTTACTCGGTTAAAATTCGAACGGATTCTCTATAGAGCATATTTAGACATGCTCGTATTAATCGCATCAAAACGACAACCAAATGTTATTAAAATAAATTTTATGAGATCAAATAGTTAATTATAAGCTTTTGAACAAAATTATACAAATTAATCTCAAATTTTCAGCTTTTCACTCGGTTAAAATTCGAACGGAATCTCCATAAAGCCCATTTAGACATGCACAATTTAATCCCAACAAAACGACAACCAAATGTTATTAAATCAAATTTTATGAGTTTAAATATTTAATTATGGGCTTTTGAACAAAATTATACAGATTAATCTCAAATTTTAAGGTTTTTACTCGTTAAAATTCGAACGGATTCTTTATAGAGCACATTTAGACATGCTCGTATTAATAGCATCAAACGACAATCCAATGTTATTAAATTAAATTTTATGAGTTCAAATAGTTAACTATAGGCTTTTGAACAAAATTATACAGATTAATCTCAAATTTTCAGCTTTTCTCTAGGTTAAAATTTGAACGGAATCTCTATAAAGCCCATTTAGACATGCACGATTTAATCCCAACAAAACGACAACCAAATGTTATTAAATCAAATTTTATGAGTTTAAATATTTAATTATAGGCTTTTGAACAAAATTTTACAGATTAATCTCAAATTTTATGGTTTTTACTCGGTTAAAATTCGAACGGATTCTCTATAGAGCATATTTAGACATGCTCGTATTAATCGCATCAAAACGACAACCAAATGTTATTAAAATAAATTTTATGAGATCAAATAGTTAATTATAAGCTTTTGAACAAAATTATACAAATTAATCTCAAATTTTCAGCTTTTCACTCGGTTAAAATTCGAACGGAATCTCCATAAAGCCCATTTAGACATGCACAATTTAATCCCAACAAAACGACAACCAAATGTTATTAAATCAAATTTTATGATTTTAAATATTTAATTATGGGCTTTTGAACAAAATTATACAGATTAATCTCAAATTTTAAGGTTTTTACTCGGTTAAAATTCGAACGAGTTCTCTATAGAGCATATTTAGACATGCTCGTATTAATCGCATCAAAATGACAACCAAATGTTATTAAATTAAATTTTATGAGTTCAAATATTTAATTATAGGCTTTTGAACAAAATTATACAGATTAATCTCAAATTCAGCTTTTTACTCGGTCAAAATTCAAGCGGAACCTCTATAAAGCCCATTTAGACATGCACGTTTTAATCGCATTAAAACGACAACCAAATTTTATTATAATCAAATTTTATGATTTCAAATATTTAATTATTAGCTTTTGAACAAAATTATACAGATTAATCTGAAATTTTTAGAATTTTACTCGGTTAAAATTAAAACGGAATCTCTATAAATCCCATTTAGACATTCACGTTTTAATCCCAACAAAACGATAACCAAATGTTATTAAAAATCAAATTTTATGAGTTTAAATATTTAATTATGGGCTTTTCAACAAAATTATACAGATTAATCTCAAATTTTAAGGTTTTTACTCGGTTAAAATTCGAACGGATTCTCTATAGAGCATATTTAGACATGCTCGTATTAATAACATCAAACGACAATCCAATGTTATTAAATTAAATTTTATGAGTTCAAATAGTTAACTATACGCTTTTGAACAAAATTATACAGATTAATCTCAAATTTTTAGCTTTTCTCTAGGTTAAAATTTGAACGGAATCTCTATAAAGCCCATTTAGACATGCACGATTTAATCCCAACAAAACGACAACCAAATGTTATTAAATCAAATTTTATGAGTTTAAATATTTAATTATAGGCTTTTGAACAAAATTTTACAGATTAATCTCAAATTTTATGGTTTTTACTCGGTTAAAATTCGAACGGAACCTCTATAAAGCCCATTTAGACATGCACGTTTTAATCACATCAAAAAGACAACAAGATTTTATTATAATAAAATTTTATGATTTAAAATATTTAATTATTACCTTTTGAACAAACTTATACAGATTAATCTGAAATTTTCAGAATTTTACTCGGTTAAAATTCGAACAGAATCTCTATAAAGACCATTTAGACATGCTCGTTTTAATCCCAACAGAACGACAACCAAATGTTATTATATCAAATTTTATGATTTTAAATATTTAATTATGGGCTTTTGAATAAAATTATACAGATTAATCTCAAATTTTAAGGTTTTTACTCGGTTAAAATTCGAACGAGTTCTCTATAGAGCATATTTAGACATGCTCGTATTAATCGCATCAAAATGACAACCAAATGTTATTAAATTAAATTTTATGAGTTCAAATATTTAATTATAGGCTTTTGAACAAAATTATACAGATTAATCTCAAATTCAGCTTTTTACTCGGTCAAAATTCAAACGGAACCTCTATAAAGCCCATTTAGACATGCATGTTTTAATCGCATTAAAACGACAACCAAATTTTATTATAATCAAATTTTATGATTTCAAATATTTAATTATTAGCTTTTGAACAAAATTATACAGATTAATCTGAAATTTTTAGAATTTTACTCGGTTAAAATTAGAACGGAATCTCTATAAATCTCATTTAGACATTCACGTTTTAATCCCAACAAAACGATAACCAAATGTTATTAAAAATCAAATTTTATGAGTTTAAATATTTAATTATGGGCTTTTCAACAAAATTATACAGATTAATCTCAAATTTTAAGGTTTTTACTCGGTTAAAATTCGAACGGATTCTCTATTGAGCACATTTAGACATGCTCGTATTAATCGCATCAAAACGACAACCAAATGTTATTAAAATAAATTTTATGAGATCAAATAGTTAATTATAAGCTTTTGAACATAATTATACAAATTAATCACAAATTTTCAGCTTTTTACTCGGTTAAAATTCGAAAGGAATCTCTATAAAGCCCATTTAGACATGCACAATTTAATCCCAACAAAACAACAATCAAATGTTATTAAATCAAATTTTATGAGTTTAAATATTTAATTTTGGGCTTTTGAACAAAATTATACAGATTAATCTCAAAATTTAAGGTTTTTACTCGTTAAAATTCGAACGGATTTTTTATAGAGCACATTTAGACATGCTCGCATTAATAGCATCAAAACGACAATCCAATGTTATTAAATTAAATTTTATGAGTTCAAATAGTTAATTATAGGCTTTTGAACAAAATTATACAGATTAATCTCAAATTTTTAGCTTTTTACTCGGTTAAAATTTGAACGGAATCTCTATAAAGACCATTTAGATATGCACGATTTAATCCCAACAAAACGACAACCAAATGTTGTTAAATCAAATTTTATGGGTTTAAATATTTAATTATAGGCTTTTGAACAAAATTATACAGATTAATCTCAAATTTTAAGGTTTTTACTCGGTTAAAATTCGAACGGAACCTCTATAAAGCCCATTTAGACATGCACGTTTTAATCCCAACAAAACGACAACCAAATGTTATTAAATCAAATTTTATGAGTTTAAATATTTAATTATGGGCTTTTGAACAAAATTATACAGATTAATCTCAAATTTTAAGGTTTTTACTCGATTAAAATTCGAACGGATTCTCTATAGAGCATATATTGAGACATGCTCGTATTAGTCGAATCAAAACGAAACGAAATCTTATTAAATTAAATTTTATGAGTTTAAATAGTTAATTATAGGGTTTTGAATAAAATTATACAGATTAATATCAAATTTTTAGCTTTTTACTCGGTTAAAATTCGAATAAAATCTCTATAAAGCCCATTTAGACATACACGTTTTTATCGCATCAAAACAACAACCAAATTTTATTAAAATAAAATTTTATGATTTCAAATATTTAATTATTAGCTTTTGAAAAAAGTTATACAGATTAATCTGAAATTTTCAGAATTTTACTCGGTTAAAATTCGAACGGAATCTCTATAAAGCCCATTTAGACATGCACGTTTTAATCGCATCAAAACGACAACCAAATTTTATTATAATAAAATTTTATGATTTAAAATATTTAATTATTTCCTTTTGAACAAAATTATACAGATTAATACGAAATTTTTAGAATTTTACTCGGTTAAAATTAGAACGGAATCTCTATAAAGCCCATTTAGACATGCACGTTTTAATCCGAACAAAACGACAACCAAATGTTATTAAATCATATTTTATGAGTTTAAATATTTAACTATGGGATTTTGAACAAAATTATACAGATTAATCTCAAATTTTAAGGTTTTTACTCGGTTAAACTTCGAACGGATTCTCTATAGAGCACATTAAGACATGCTCGTCTTAATCAAATCAAAACGATAACGAAATGTTATTAAATTAAATTTTATGAGTTCAAATAGTTAATTATAGGCTTTTCAACAAAATTATACAGATTAATCTCAAATTTTCAGCTTTTTACTCGGTTAAAATTCGAACGAAAACTTTATAAAGCCCATTTAGACATATACGTTTTAATTGCTTCAAAACGACAACCAAATTTTATTAAAATCAAATTTTATGATTTCAAATATTTAATTATTAGCTTTTGAAAAAAATTATACAGATTAATCTAAAATTTTCAGAATTTTACTCGATTAAAATTAGAACGAAATCTCTATAAAGCCCATTTAGACATGCACGTTTTAATCCCAACAAAACGACAACGAAATGTTATTAAATTAAATTTTATGAGTTTAAATAGTTAATTATGGGCTTTTGAACAAAATTATACATATTAATCTCAAATTTTAAGGTTTTTACTCGGTTAAAACTCAAACGGATTCTTTATAGAGCACATTTAGACATGCTTGTATTAATCGCATCAAAACTACAACCAAATGTTTTTAAATTAAATTTTATGAGTTCAAATAGTTATTTATAGGCTTTTGAACAAAATTATACAGATTAATCTCAAATTTTAAGGTTTTTACTCGGTTAAAATTCGAACGGATTCTCAATAGAGCACATTTAGACATGCTCGTATTAATCGCATCAAAACGACAACCAAATGTTATTAAATTAAATTTTATGAGTTTAAATATTTAATTATGGGTTTTTGAACAAAATTATACATATTAATCTCAAATTTTAAGGTTTTTACTCGGTTAAGATTTGAACGGATTCTCTATAGAGAACATTTAGACATGCACGTTTTAATCGTATCAAAACGACAACCAAATTTTATTAAAATCAAATTTTATGATTCCAAATATTTAATTATTAGCTTTTGAATAAAATTATACAGATTAATATGAAATTTTCAGAATTTTACTCGGTTAAAATTAGAACGGAATCCCTATAAAGCCCATTTAGACATGCACGTTTTAATCCCAACAAAACGACAACCAAATGTTATTAAATAAAATTTTATGAGTTTAAATATTTAATTATGGGGTTTTGAACAAAGTTATACAGATTAATCACAAATTTTAAGGTTTTTACTCAATTAAAATTCGAACGGATTCTCTATAGGGCATATTTAGACATGCTCGTATTAATCGCATCAAAACGACAACCAAATGTTTTTAAATCAAATTTTATGAGTTTAAATAGTTAATTACAGGCTTTTGAACAAAATTATACAGATTAATCTCAAATTTTAAGGTTTTTACTCGGTCAAATTTAATTATTATCTTTTGAATAAAATTATACAGATTAATCTGTAATTTTCAGAATTTTACTTGGTTAAAATTAGAACGGAATCTCTATAAAGCCCATTTAGACATGCACGTTTTAATCCCAACAAAACGATAACCAAATGTTATTAAATTAAATTTTATGAGTTCAAATAGTTAATTATATAGGCTTTTGAACAAAATTATACAGATTAATCTCAAATTTTCAGCTTTTTACTCGGTTAAAATTTGAACGAAATCTCTATAAAGCCCATTTAGACATGCACGATTTAATCCCAACAAAACGATAACCAAATGTTATTAAAAATCAAATTTTATTAATTTATATATTTAATTATGGGCTTTTGAACAAAATTATACAGATTAATCTCAAATTTTAAGGTTTTTTCTCGGTTAAAATTCGAACAGATTCTCTATAGAGCACATTTAGACATGCTCGTATTAATCGCATCAAAACGACAACGAAATGTTATTAAATTAAATTTTATGAGTTTCAATAGTTAATTATAGGCTTTTGAATAAAATTATACAGATTAATCTCAAATTTTCAGCTTTTTACTCGGTTAAAATTCGAACGGATTCTCTATAAAGCCCATTTAGACATGCACGTTTTAATCGCATCAAAACGACAACCAAATTTTATTAAAATCAAATTTTATGATTTCAAATATTTAATTATTAGCTTTTGAACAAAATTATACAGATTAATCTGAAATTTTCAGAATTTTACTCGGTTAAAATTAGAACGGAATCTCTATAAAGCCCATTTAGACATGCACATTTTAATCCCAACAAAAACGACAATCAAATGTTACTAAATCAAATTTTATGAGTTTAAATATTTAATTATGGGGTTTTGAACAAAGTTATACAGATTAATCTCAAATTTTAAGGTTTTTACTCGGTTAAAATTCGAACGGATTCTCTATAGGGCATATTTAGACATGCTCGTATTAATCGCATCAAAACGACAACCAAATGTTTTTAAATCAAATTTTATGAGTTTAAATAGTTAATTATAGGCTTTTGAATTAATCTCAAATTTTAAGGTTTTTACTCGGTTAAAATTCTTACGGATTCACTATAGAGCACATTTAGACATACTATAATTAATCGCATCAAAACGACAACCAAATGTTATTAAATCAAATTTTATGAGTTTAAATATTTAATTATTGGCTTGTGAATAAAATTATACAGATTAATCTCAAATTTTTAGCTTTTTACTCGGTTAAAATTCGAACGGATTCTCTATAGAGCACATTTAGACATGCTCGTATTAATCGCATCAAAACGATAACCAAATGATATTAAATTAAATTTTATGAGTTCAAATAGTTCATTATAGGTTTTTAAACAAAATTATACAGATTAATCTCAAATTTTCAGCTTTTTACTCGGTTAAAATTCGAACGGAATCTCTATAGAACATTTTTAGACATGCACGATTTGATCCCAACAAAACGACAACCAATTGTTATTAAATCAAATTTTATGAGTTTAAATATTTAATTATGGGCTTTTGAACAAAATTATACCGATTAATCTCAAATTTTAAGGGTTTTACTCGGTTCAAATTCGAACGGATTCTCTATAGAGCACATTTAGACATGCTCGTATTAATTGCATCAAGAAGACAACCAAATATTATTAAATTAAATTTTATGAGTTCAAATAGTTAATTATAGGCTTTTGAACAAAATTATACAGATTAATCTAAAATTTTCAGCTTTTTACTCGGTTAATATTTGAACGGAATCTCTATAAAGCCCATTTAGACATGCACGTTTTAATCGCATCAAAATGATAACCAAATTTTATGATTTCAAATAATTAATTATTAGCTTTTGAACAAAATTATACAGATTAATCTGAAATTTTCAGAATTTTACTCGGTTAAAATTCGAAAGGAGTCTCTATAAAGCCCATTTAGATATGCACGTTTTAATCCAACAAAACGACAACCAAATTTTATTAAATCAAATTTTATGAGTTTAAATATTTAATTATGGTCTTTTGAATAAAATTATACAGATTAATCTCAAATTTTAAGGGTTTTACTCGGTTAAAATTCGAACGGATTCTCTATATAGCATATTAAAAGAAAATTTTAATGATTCGAACCAAATTTTATTAAAAGAAAATTTTATGATTTGAAATATTTAATTATTAGCTTTTGAACAAAATTATACAGATTAATCTAAAATTTTTAGAATTTTACTCGATTAAAATTAGAATGGAATCTCTATAAAGCCCATTTAAACATGCACGTTTTAATTGCATCATAACGATAACCAAATATTATTAAATTAAATTTTATGAGTTCAAATAATTAATTATAGGCTTTTAAACAAAATTATACAGATTAATCTCAAATTTTAAGGTTTTTACTTGGTTAAAATTCGAACGGATTCTCTATAGAGCACATTTTGACATGCCCGTATTAATCGCATCAAAACGACAACAAAATGTTATTAAATTAAATTTTATGAGTTCAAATAGTTAATTATAGGCTTTTGAACAAAATTATACAGATTAATCTCAAATTTTCAGCTTTTTACTCGGTTAAAATTCGAACGAAATCTCTATAAAGCCCATTTAGACATACACGATTTAATCCCAACAAAACGACAACCAAATGTTTTTAATTCAAATTTTAGGAGTTTAAATAGTTAATTATAGGCTTTTGAACAAAATTATACAGATTAATCTCAAATTTTAAGGTTTTTACTCGGTTAAAATTTGAACGGATTCTCTATAGAGCACATTTAGACATGCTCGTATTAATCGCATCAAAATGACAACCAAATATTATTAAATTAAATTTTATGAGCTCAAATAGTTAATTATAGGCTTTTGAACAAAATTATACAGATTAATCTTAAATTTTCAGCTTTTTACTCGGTTAAAATTCGAACGGAATCTCTATGAAGCCCATTTAGACATGCATGTTTTAATCGTATCAAAACGACAACCAAATTTTATTAAATCAAATTTAATGATTTCAAATATTTAATTATTAGATTTTGAACAAAATTATACAGATTAATCTGAAATTTTCAGAATTTTACTCGGTTAAAATTAGAACGGAATCTCTATAAAGCCCATTTAGACATGCACGTTTTAATCCCAACAAAACGACAATCAAATGTTATTAAATCAAATTTTATGAGTTTAAATATTTAATTATGGGGTTTTTAACAAAGTTATTCAGATTAATCTCAATTTTTAAGGTTTTTACTCGGTTAAAATTCGAACGGATTCTCTATAGGGCATATTTAGACATGCTCGTATTAATCGCATCAAAACGACAACCAAATGTTTTTAAATCAAATTTTATGATTTTAAATAGTTAACTATAGGCTTTTGAACAAAATTATACATATTAATCTCAAATTTTAAGGTTTTTACTCGGTTAAAATTCTTACGGATTCACTATAGAGAACATTTAGACATACTATAATTAATCGCATCAAAACGACAACCAAATGTTATTAAATCAAATTTTATGAGTTTAAATATTTAATTATTGGCTTGTGAATAAAATTATACGGATTAATCTCAAATTTTTAGCTTTTTACTCGGTTAAAATTCGAACGGAATCTCTATAAAGCCCATTTAGACATGCACGTTTTAATCGCATCAAAAGGACAACCAAATTTTATTAAAAGAAAATTTTATGATTTGAAATATTTAATTATTAGCTTTTAAACAAAATTATACAGATTAATCTAAAATTTTTAGAATTTTACTCGATTAAAATTAGAACGAAATCTCTATAAAGCCCATTTAAACATGCACGTTTTAATCGCATCAAAACGACAACCAAATATTATTAAATTAAATTTTATGAGTTCAAATAATTAATTATAGGTTTTTGAACAAAATTATACATATTAATCTCAAATTTTCAGCTTTTTACTTGGTTAAAATTCGAACAGAATCTCTATAAAGCCGATTTAGACATGCACGATTTGATCCCAACAAAACGACAACCAATTGTTATTAAATCAAATTTTATGAGTTTAAATATTTAATTATGGGCTTTTGAACAAAATTATACAGATTAATCTCAAATTTTAAGGGTTTTACTCGGTTAAAATTCGAACGGATTCTCTATAGAGCATATTTAGACATGCTCATATTAATCGCATCCAAACGACAACCAAATGTTATTAAATTAAATTTTATGAGTTCAAATAGTTAATTATAGGCTTCTAAATAAAATTATACAGATCAATCTCAAATTTTCAGCTTTTTACTCGGTTAAAATTCGAACGGAATCTCTATAAAGCCTATTTAGACATGCATGTTTTAATCACATCAAAACGACAAACAAATTTCATTATGATCAAATTTTATGGTTTCAAATAATTAACTATTAGTTTTTGAACAAAATTATACAGATTAATCTAAAATTTTCAGAAATTTACTCAGTTAAAATTAGAACGAAATCACTAGAAAGCCCATTTAGATATGCACATTTAATCCCAACAAAACGACAACCAAATGTTATTAAATCAAATTTTATGAGTTTAAATATTTAAATATGGGCTTTTGAACAAAATTATACAGATTAATCTCAAATTTTTAGCTTTTTACTCGGTTAAAATTAGAGCGAAATCTCTATAAAGCCCATTTAGACATGCATGTTTTAATCGCATCAAAACGACAACCAAATTTTATTAAAATCAAATTTTATGATTTCAAATATTTAATTATTAGCTTTTGAACAAAATTATACAGATTAATCTCAAATTCTAAGGTTTTTACTCGGTTAAAATTCGAACGGATTCTCTACAAAACACATTTAGACAAGCTCGTATTAATCGCATCAAAACGACAACCAAATGTTATTAAATTAAATTTTATGAGTTCAAATAGTTAATTATAGGCTTTTGAACAAAATTATATAGATTAATCTCAAATTTTCAGCTTTTTACTCGGTTAAAATTCGAACGGAATCTCTATAAAGCCCATTTATACATGCACGTTTTAATCGCATCAAAACGACAACCAAATTTTATTAAAATCAAATTTTATGATTTCAAATATTTAATTATTAGCTTTTGAACAAAATTATACAGATTAATCTGAAATTTTCAGAATTTTACTCTGTTAAAATTAGAACAGAATCTCTATAAACCTCATATAGACATGCACGTTTTAATCCCAACAAAACGACAACCAAATGTTTTTAAATTAAATTTTATGAGTTTAAATATTTAATTATGGGCTTTTGAACAAAATTATACAGTTTAATCTAAAATTTTAAGGTTTTTACTCGGTTAAAATTCGAACGGATTATCTATAGAACATATTTAGACATGCTCGTATTAATCGCATCAAAACGATAACCGAATGTTATTAAATTAAATTTTATAAGTTCAAATAGTTAATTATAGGCTTTTGAACAAAATTATATAGATTAATCTCAAATTTTCAGCTTTTTACTCGGTTAAAATTCGAACGGAATCTCTATAAAGCCTATTTAGACATGCACGTTTTAATACCAACAAAACGACAACCAAATGTTATTAAATCAAATTTTATGACTTTAAATATTTAATTATGGATTTTTGAACAGAATTATTCAGATTAATCTCAAATTTTAGGGTTTTTACTCGGTTAAAATTCGAATGGATTCTCTATAGAACATATTTAGACACACTCGTATTAATCGCATCAAAACGACAACCAAATGTTATTAAATTAAATTTTATAAGTTCAAATAGTTAATTATAGGCTTTTGAACAAAATTATACAGGTTAATCTGAAATTTTCATAATTTAACTCGATTAAAATTAGAACGGAATCTCTATGAAGCCCATTTAGACATGCACATTTTAATTCCAACAAAACGACAACAAAATGTTATTAACTCAAATTTTATGAGTTTAAATATTTAATTATGGGATTTTGAACAAAATTATACAGATTAATCTCAAATTTTAAGGTTTTTACTCGGTTAAAATTCAAACGGATTCTCTATGGAGCACATTTAGACATGCTCATATTAATCGCATCAAAACAACAACCAAATGTTATTAAATTAAATTTTATGAGTTCAAATATTTAATTATAGGCTTTTGAACAAAATTATACAGATTAATCTCAAATTTTTAGCTTTTTACTTGGTTATAATTCGAACGAAATCTCTATAAAGCCTATTTAGAGATGCACATTTTAATCACATCAAAACGACAACCAAATTTTATTATAATCAAATTTTATGATTTCAAATATTTAATTATTAGATTTTGAATAAAATTATACAGATTAATCTGAAATTTTCAGAATTTTACTCGGTTAAAATTAGAACGGGATCTCTATAAATCCTATTTAGACATGCACGTTTGATCCCAACAAAACGACAACCAAATATTATTAAATCAAATTTTATGAGTTTAAATATTTAATTACGGGCTTTTGAACAAAATTATACAGATTAATCTCAAATTTTAAGGTTTTTACACGGTTAAAATTCGAACGGATTCTCTATAGAGCATATTTACACATGCTCGTATTAATCGCATCAAAACGACAACCAAATGTAATTAAATTAAATTTTATGGGTTCAAATAGTTAATTATAGGCTTTTGAACTAAATTATACAGATTAATCTCAAATTTTCAGCTTTTTACTCGGTTAAAATTCGAACGGAATCTCTATAAAGCCCATTTAGACATGCACGTTTTAATCGCATCAAAAAGACAACCAAATTTTATTAAAATCAAATTTTATGATTTCAAATATTTAATTATTAGCTTTTGAACAAATTATACAGATTAATCTAAAATTTTTAGAATTTTACTCTGTTAAAATTAGAACAGAATCTCTATAAACCCATTTAGACATGCACGTTTTAATCCCAACAAAACGACAACCAAATGTTATTAAATTAAATTTTATGAGTTTAAATATTTAATTATGGGCTTTTGAACAAAATTATACAGATTAATCTCAAATTTTATGGTTTTTACTCGGTTAAAATTCGAACGGATTCTCTATAGAACATTTTTAGACATGCTCGTATTAATCGCATCAAAACGACAACCAAATGTTATTAAATTAAATTTTATAAGTTCAAATAGTTAATTATAGGCTTTTGAACAAAATTATATAGATTAATCTCAAATTTTCAGAATTTGACTCGGTTAAAATTAGAACAGAATCTGTATAAAGCCAATTTAGACATGCAAGTTTTAATCCCAACAAAACGAAAACCAAATGTTATTAAATCAAATTTTATGACTTTAAATATTTAATTATGGGCTTTTGAACAAAATTATACAGATTAATCTTAAATTTTAAGGTTTTTACTCTGTTAAAATTCGAACGGATTCTTTATAGAGCATATTTAGACATGCTCGTATTAATCGCATCAAAAAAACAACCAAATGATATTACATCAAATTTTATGAGTTTAAATATTTAATTATAGGTTTTTGAACAAAATTATACAGATTAATCTCAAATTTTTAGCTTTTTACTTGGTTATAATTCGAACGGAATCTCTATAAAGCCTATTTAGACATGCACGTTTTAATCACATCAAAACGACAACCAAATTTAATTATAATCAAATTTTATGTTTTCAAATATTTAATTATTACCTTTTGACCAAAATTATACATATTAATCTGAAATTTTCAGAATTTTACTCGGTTAAAATTAGAACGGGATCTCTATAAATCCTATTTAGATATGCACGTTTGATCCCAACAAAACGACAACCAAATGTTATTAAATCAAATTTTATGAGTTTAAATATTTAATTACGGGCTTTTGAACAAAATTATATAGATTAATCTCAAATTTTAAGGTTTTTACTCGGTTAAAATTCGAACGGATTCTCTATAGAGTATATTTAGACATGCTCGTATTAATCGCATCAAAACGACAACCAAATGTAATTAAATTAAATTTTATGGGTTCAAATAGTTAATTATAGGCTTTTGAACAAAATTATACAGATTAATCTAAAATTTTCAGCTTTTTACTTGGTTATAATTCGAACGTATTCTCTATAAAGCCCATTTAGACATTCACGTTTTAATCGCATCAAAACGACAACAAAATTTTATTTAAATCAAATTTTATGATTTTAAATATTTAATTATTAGCTTTTGAACAAAATTATACAGATTAATCTGAAATTTTCAGAATTTTACTCGGTTAAAATTAGAACGGAATCTCTAAAAATCCCATTTAGACATGCACGTTTTAATCCCAACAAAATGACAACCAAATGTTATTCAATTAAATTTTATGAGTTCAAATAGTTTATTATAGGCTTCTGAATAAAATTATACAGATTAATCTCAAATTTTAATATTTTTACTCGGTTAAAATTCGAACGGATTCTCAATAGAGCACATTTAGACATGCTCATATTAATCGCATCAAAACGACAACCAAATGTTATTAAATTAAATTTTATGAGTTCAAATAGTTAATTATAGGCTTTTGAACAAAATTATACAGATTAATCTAAAATTTTCAGCTTTTTACTTGGTTATAATTCGAACGTATTCTCTATAAAACCCATTTAGACATTCACGTTTTAATCGCATCAAAACGACAACCAAATTTTATTAAAATCAAATTTTATGATTTTAAATATTTAATTATTAGCTTTTGAACAAAATTATAAATATTAATCTAAAATTTTCAGAATTTTACTCGGTTAAAATTAAAATGGAATCTCTATAAATCCAATTTAGACATGCACGTTTTAATCCTAACAAAACGACAACCAAATGTTATTAAATCAAATTTTATGAGTTTAAATTTTTAATTATGGGCTTTTGAACAAAATTATACAGATTAATATCAAATTTTAAGTTTTTACTCGGTTAAAATTCGAACGGATTCTCTATAGAGCACATTTAGACATGCTCGTATTAATCGCATCAAAACGACAACCAAATGTTATTAAATTAAATTTTATGAGTTCAAATTGTTAATTATAGGCTTTTGAACAAAATTATACAGATTTATCTCAAATTTTCAACTTTTTACTCGGTTAAAATTAGAATAGAATCACTATAAAGCCCATTCAGGCATGCACGTTTTAATCGCATCAAAACGACAACAAAATTTTATTAAAATCAAATTTTATGATTTTAAATAATTAATTATTAGCTTTTGAATAAAATTATACAGATTAATCTAAAATTTTCTGAATTTTACTCGGTTAAAATTAAAACGGAATCTCTATGAAGCCCATTTAGACATGCACGTTTAATCGCATCAAAACGACAACCAAATTTTATTAAAATCAAATTTTATGATTTCAAATATTTTATTAAAAGCTTTTGAACAAAATTATACAGATTAATCTGAAATTTTCAGAATTTTACTCGGTTAAAATTAGAACGGAATCTCTATAAAGCCCATTTAGGCATGCACGTTTTAATCCCAACAAAACGACAAACAAATGTTATTAAATCAAAATTTATGAGTTTAAATAATTAATTATGGGATTTTGAACAAAATTATTCAGATTAATCTCAAATTTTAAGGTTTTTACTCGGTTAAAATTTGAACGGATTCTTTATAGAGCATATTTAGACATGCTCGTATTAATCGCATCAAAACGACAACTAAATGTTGTTAAATTAAATTTTATGAGCTCAAATAGTTAATTATAGGCTTTTGAACAAAATTATTCAGATTAATCTCAAATTTTCAGCTTTTTACTCGGTTAAAATTCGAACGGAATCTCTATAAAGCCCATTTAGACATGCACGTTTTAATCGCATCAAAACGACAACCAAATTTTATTATAATCAAATTTTATGATTTCAAATATTTAATTATTAGCTTTTGAACAAAATTATACAGATTAATCTGAAGTTTTCAGAATTTTACTCGGTTAAAATTAGAACGGGATCTCTATAAATCCCATTTAGACATGCACGTTTTAATCCCAATAAAACGACAACCAAATGTTATTAAATCAAATTTTATGAGTTTAAATATTTAATTATGGGTTTTTGAACAAAATTATACAAATTAATCTCAAATTTTAATATTTTTACTCGGTTAAAATTCGAACGGATTCTCAATAGAGCACATTTAGACATGCTCATATTAATCGCATGAAAACGACAACCAAATGTTATTAAATTAAATTTTATGAGTTTAAATAGTTAATTATAGGCTTTTGAAAAAAATTATATAGATTAATCTAAAATTTTCGGCTTTTTACTCAGTTAAAATTCGAACGGAATCTCTATAAAGCCCATTTAGACATGCATGTTTTAATCGCATCAAAACGATAACTAACTTTTATTAAAATAAAATTTTATGATTTCAAATATTTTATTATTATCTTTTAAAAAATAATACAGATTAATCTGAAATTTTCAGAATTTTACTCTGTTAAAATTAGAACGGAATCTCTATAAACCCCATTTAGACATGCACGTTTTAATCCCAACAAAACGATAACCAAATGTTATTAAATCAAATTTTATGAGTTTAAATATTTAATTATGGGCTTTTGAACAAAATTATATAGATTAATCTCAAATTTTAAGTTTTTACTCGGTTAAAATTCGAACGGATTCTCTATAGAGCACATTTAGACATGCTCATATTAATCGTATCAAAATGACAACCAAATGTTATTAAATTAAATTTTATGAGTTCAAATAGTTAATTATAGGCTTTTGAAAAAAATTATATAGATTAATATAAAATTTTCAGCTTTTTACTTGGTTATAATTCGAACGGAATCTCTATAAAGCCCATTTAGACATGCACGTTTTAATTGCATCAAAACGAAAACCAAATTTTATTAAAATCAAATTTTATGATTTCAAATATTTTATTATTAGCTTTTGAACAAAATTATATAGATTAATCTGAAATTTTCAGAATTTTACTCGGTTAAAATTAGAACGGAATCTCTATAAAGCCCATTTAGACATGCACGTTTTAATCCCAACAAAACGACAACCAAATGTTATTAAATCAAATTTTATGAGTTTAAATATTTAATTATGGGCTTTTGAACAAACTTATACAGATTAATCTCAAATTTTAAGTTTTTACTCGGTTAAAATTCGAACGGATTCTCTATAGAGCATATTTAGATATGCTCGTATTAATCACATCAAAACGACAATCAAATCTTATTAAATTAAATTTTATGAGTTCAAATAGTTAATTATAGGCTTTTGAACAAAATTATAAAGATTAATCTCAAATTTTCAGCTTTTTACTCGGTTAAAATTCGCACGGACTCTCCATAAAGCCCATTTAGACATGCATGTTTTAATCGCATCAAAACGACAAACAAATTTTATTAAAATAAAATTTTATGATTTCAAATAATTAATTATTAGCTTTTAAACAAAATTATACAGATTAATCTTAAATTTTCAGAATTTTACTCGGTTAAAATTAGAACAGAATCTCTATAAATCCCATTTAGACATGCACATTTTAATCCCAACAAAACGACAACCAAATGTTATTAAATCAAATTTTATGAGTTTAAATATTTAATTATAGGTTTTTGAACAAAATTATACAGATTAATCTCAAATTTTAATATTTTTACTCGGTTAAAATTCGAACGGATTCTCTATATAGCACATTTAGACATGCTCGTATTAATCGCATCAAAACGACAACCAAATATTATTAAATTAAATTTTATGAGTTCAAATAGTTAATTATGGGCTTTTGAACAAAATTATACAGATTAATCTAAAATTTTCAGCTTTTTACTAAGTTAAAATTCGAACGGAATCTCTATAAAGCCCATTTAGACATGCATGTTTTAATCGCATCAAAACGATAACAAAATTTTATTAAAATAAAATTTTATGATTTCAAATATTTTATTATTAGCTTTTGAAAAAAATTATACAGATTAATCTGAAATTTTCAGAATTTTAATCTTTTAAAATTAGAACGAAATCTCTATAAAGCCCATTTAGACATGTACGTTTTAATCCCAACAAAACGACAACCAAATGTTATTAAATCAAATTTTATGAGTTTAAATATTTAATTATGGGCTTTTGAACAAACTTATACAGATTAATCTCAAATATTAAGTTTTTACTCGGTTAAAATTCGAACGGATTCTCTATAGAGTACATTTAGACATGCTCGAATTAATCACATCAAAACGACAACCAAATGTTATTAAATTAAATTTTATGAGTTCAAATAGTTAATTATAGGCTTTTGAATATAATTATAAAGATTAATCTCAAATTTTCAGCTTTTTACTCGGTTAAAATTCGCACGGAATCTCTATAAAGACCATTTAGACATGCATGTTTTAATCGCATCAAAACGACAAACAAATTTTATTAAAATAAAATTTTATGATTTCAAATAATTAATTATTAGCTTTTAAACAAAATTATACAGATTAATCTAAAATTTTCAGAATTTTACTCTGTTAAAATTAGAACGGAACCTCTATAAATCCCATTTAGACGTGCACGTTTTAATCCCAACAAAATGACAACCAAATGTTATTAAATCAAATTTTATGAGTTTAAATATTTAATTATGGGTTTTTGAACAAAATTATACAGATTAATCTCAAATTTTAAGATTTTTACTCGGTTAAAATTCGAACGGATTCTCTATAGAGCACATTTAGACATGCTCGTATTAATCGCATCAAAACGACAACCAAATGTTATTAAATTAAATTTTATGAGTTCAAATAGTTAATTATGGGCTTTTGAACAAAATTATACAGATTAATCTAAAATTTTCAGCTTTTTACTCAGTTAAAATTCGAACGGAATCTCTATAAAGCGCATTTAGACATGCATGTTTTAATCGCATCAAAACGATAACTAAATTTTATTAAAATAAAATTTTATGATTTCAAATATTTTATTATTATCTTTTGAACAAAATTATACATATTAATCTCAAATTTCCAGCTTTTTACTTGGTTAAAATTCGAACGAAACTCGGTTAAAATTCGAAGGAATGGATGGATTGTTTCTTCCTTTTCTCTCTTCTCTCTCTTCCTCCTCCGTTCCTTTTTCTTTTTGATAGTCGCCGCCTTCTTCACCACCACCGATCACCTTATTGCTTTGATCGGCTGCTCCGCTCTACCTCCACACTTGAGAGAGGAAAAAACATCCGTTGTCCTGACCACCTTCTTGAGAATGGAATAAGCACCGGCTATTTTGTCCACCTCACTAAGGGTTTTTCGGTCATCATCTATGCTATTCTACTGGTTTCTCTCTTAGACTGCTTCCATTGCAGTTCTTTTCTTTTTTCACACCTTATACCAACAAATCCTTATGGATTTGTATATCTACTTGGTTGCTACCCAACGTTGAGGACGGTTTCCCCTTTCTAGGTTTCTCCTTGGTTCCAGCTTCTGCAGTCTCTGCGGTTAGGATTCATATGTTTTTATCTCCTTTGTTTCGTGATGTTTATGCTCTTCCGGATTGGGATAGAGTTCCAGTTTAAGGCGGTGTCCTATTCCGATTCAAAGTCCCAAACTTTTCTTTGTTTCTTCTTTATAGTTTGCGCTTCTATCATATTCTTGCTGGCCGACGGATCTCTCCCTCTTTCAAGTTTGAAAGTTGCGGCAGTTTCTACTACTTCTACACGAGAAGGGCTCCCTCCTTCATGTTACTGGTATGCAGCTTCAAAGGAGATCGATTCGCTGTCGTCCTCCTGCACTCGATCTCTCTTCTGCTGGACCTCTTCTTGGTTCTTTGGCTCTTGGTGCTACTGGGCATCGTTTTTTTGCTTTCTCCGTCTGCACGAGAAGGGCTCCTTCCTTCATGTTTCTGGTATGCAGCTTCAAAGGAGATCGATTCGCTGTCTCCAGTTTGTTTGTCCTCCTGCATTCGATCTCTCTTCTGCTGGTCCTCTCCTTGGTTCTTTGCCTCTTGGTGCTACTGGGCATCGTTTTTTGGCTTTCTTTAGTTCCCACTTTGTTTATTTTGCTGCTATGTTTTGTTTGCTTAATCTTTCGTGCTTTTCATGCCTTTTTAGGTACATATTTGTTTGTTTTTTTTGTTAGTCGATCGGTGTTTCTTTGGACTTGTTTTCTTGATATCTTTGTTTTCTCTGATCTGATTCTTGTTACTTCGTTGTTCTTATTATTGGTTGTCTACTTTTCGCAAGGACTAAGTCGGTATGGCCGCAGATGCTGCACTCTGCAGTCAACTGCTGCTCTCATGGCCCTCATCTTCTAGAGCATAGACAATGCTGTGATTTCTCATGTCCGTTCTCTATGCGTAGTACATGGTGGCTTTTGGTTAGTTGCCATGTTCTGCTCGTTTTTTCCATCATGCTTTTCTTGCCAATTGAGATGCTGCACTATGCAGCATTTTGCTGCTCTCATGGCTCTCATCTTTAGGAGCATAGACAAGATTTCTCTAGGCCGGTTTACAGGCAGGGTGCATGGTGGCTCTCGGTTTGCTGCCAGGCTTTGTTCGCCTTTTTCACCGAGTTTTTCATGCCATTAGAGTTACGTCTTTGTTTGGTGTCTTGTTAACATGGTGGCTCTCTTCTTGATGAATATAGATAAGGCAGTGTATTCGCATGGCCGGTTAACAGGCGTGTTGCATGGCACTCGGTTGTGCCCTTGTGCACTCCTTGGCCTGGGTCACAACCTGGTTTGGTCAGCTAAAGGAGTTATTTTTAGTCTTAATTTTATTTATATACCACCCTTATATAGGGTTTTTTCCGACATCTTTAACGGTGTACTATCTTTGCTAACCGATCATCGGTCTTACACTTTTCTCTATTTTAGTTTACCTCTCTACAAGTTACTTTGGATTTATACTTATTCGAAACAATACTTTTCTTATATACTTTTCAAGCACAATCCTATTAAATCTTGCCCACTTAATAAGGATTTTATATTTTATTTTTACACTCCTTTTCTATACCAACTTCTTTTCTTCTCAACTTTTCCTATCTTTTCTCTTTTCATATGTGATAAGTTATCCATTTCTATCTATTCTCAAATACTTTATATTTTTTTATCTTCAATTCATACTATTATCTATCTCCTTTTCTTGTTATCTCCTTCTTACTTCTTAAACTGTACTTTTGCTTCAAGTCAAACTCTTTCTTTCTTATATAAACCTGGCTTTTGCTTTCATCTTTTCTCCTCCACACGCCTTCTTCTTCCTTTTCCTCTGACCCTTTCCTTTGCTTTTTGCAATTTCTCTACAATGGATTCTAAATCTTTCCTCCAGCAATTTGGCAATATTCAATTTACTGCTGAGGAACAAGTAGCTGTCTTCCAACCGGGTACTTCTTGGGGTTTACCTGAGGAGGAAACACATTCAACCATTCTCGGGAAACTTATCACTTCAAGGGAGATTGATGATCTGGTGATCATCAAGGCTTTTACGGGCATCTGGACTACGGCCAAACTGATGTCTATGAGTATCTTAAAACCATGCATGTCCCTTATCCGATTTAGGGATGAGAAGATTAAGGATGATATCCTGTCAAGGGGTCCTTGGACTTACAAAGATGACTGGCTTGCTCTGTCCCAGTATAACCCCTCTATCACGCCTGACGAACATTCGTTCTCTACTATGAATATTTGGGTCCGCATCTACAATATTCCTCATATTTTCCTGGCTACAGAAGAATCTGCTCATGATATTGGTAAATCCTTAGGGTCTTTAACTGGTTCCGTCACAAAACTTGATACGAGGAAAATCGATTCCAATATGGTTGACTATCTACGGGTTGGCTTGTCTTTAGATGTTGCTCAGCCTATTAGGCGTTGTGTTGCAATCGGGGGAGGGCCCTCCACAAGATTCTGTCCACTTCAATATGAACGCCTTCCTACTTTTTGCCACTGTTGTGGCCGTATTGGACATTCTCTAGATTCTTGTTCAATCCCGACTGATTCGCGACCTGAACAACTTCCTTTTGGCGATTGGCTACTCTATTTTCCTAAAAAGAAAGACCCACAACCTACTCAACGTGGGCGAATCCGTTATATCACCAACGACACCAATGCTCAACAAATACCTACGCCATCCCAAACCACCACCACCGCCAATACTAGTAATGGGAAGGATAAAGGCCTTTTGTCCTCTCTTCCGAATAGTGGCAACGACTCTGCTCCAAGTAATGAACCTCCACTTTTCTCCAAAGGCCCCAGACTTCTCCCAACGGTCCCTAGCAAGCTCACTGCTCGACGCTATCCTACATAGCCGCTGCAAATGGTCTTTCCTGATCAGAGCTCTAATATTACCTCTCGGCAACCTTCCAACACTAACGCTGGGGATGTGAGACTTCTTGATCCCGACCTCCAAGACTTGGAGGCTGACCTAGCCAATGATCACGATTTCCAAGAGGCTGCTGAATGGCTCGAATCTACTCCAACTCCTCGGCGAGCTGCCCGGACAACATCAGGTCGAGGTGCGAAGAGAACTCCTCCCTCTGATGAGAATGCTAGGGTTAAGCGACCACGAGCTAGCACTGCACCTATTGAGAAAGCTGGGATGAGCAGCGTTAAAAACTCTACGGCGGAGGTTGACCCTGATCAACCCCGCCGGCAGAAATGAGTTGTTTACCTTGGAGCTGTCTGAGCTTTGGCAATGCTTTGACAGTTCCCTTTCCATAACTTGCTGGTTTCATGCATGTTGCCATCTTTTCTTTTGTTTTTTCTTTTCCTTTTTTTATATTTTCTCGTTTCTCGCTTTTGTTAGGAACCTTTGGCTACTTTGGCTTTGTTTTTAAGGTTTTGGTGTTATTTGCTTTATGGAATAATAATAAATATTTTGTTTGTTTGTTTACCTTTCGTGTTTCTATGTTGCTTTTTATTTTATTTTTCTGGACTTCCTTTTTGCGATATGTCCACTTATTAATCCTCTGTTTATCTATTCTGTTTGCCTTCTATCTTTTGAGGAATTTCTAACTACTCTGCCTTTACCACCCTTTTATAGGGATTTCTCTAACATCTCTAATGATGTTGCTCCAATCCGATTTTTTACCTTTGTTTTCGGCTCATACCTACGATTTCTCGGGTGTTCTATTTCTTTTAATTTGGTTTCTCTATCTTCTTTCACTTATCGTATCTATTCTTTCTCATTCACTCCAACCCTTAATTCTATAAGGCTTTGTCCTTCGACCTGGGCCAGGTTTGAATTAGTTGGGATGAGCAGCGTAAAAAACTCTTCGGCGGAGGTTGATAGTGATCAACCCCGCCGAGATAAATGAAACTCTTATGTTGGAACTGCCAGGGTCTTGGCAACACCCAGGCAGTTCTTGCACTTCAATGTGCTACTTCAAAGCATCATGCCGATTGTGTCTTTCTTTGCGAAACTAGATTGAATCAATCCAATATGGAAAGAATTAAACATAAACTGGGCATGCATGGATGCATAGCCGTTGACTCCAGGCCTTCTTGTACTGGGCTTGCCTTTATTTGGAACAACAAAGTCTCCATCGACTTGCTTTCCTACTCCGATCGTCACATTGATGTCATTCTCTCTTACGGTGCATTATCCTTCCACTTTTCTGGTCTACATGGGTTCCCGGAAACTACCAACAAATATAAAACTTGGCAGCTAATAGATTCTCTTAATTCCACCTTAACCTTCCCCTGGCTTTTAGGGGGGGATTTTAATGAAATTCTTTATGATTATGAAAAACGAGGCGGCCCTCGGCGCGCAAGATCACAAATTAATAACTTTCGGGATTGTCTCGACAAGAATGATATTTTTGATTGCAAACCAACATCTGGTTGGTTCACTTGGACTCGATCAGGTCGTGTTACGGAAACCATCATGGAATGACTTGATCATTTTCTAGGCAACTCCGCTTGGTTTCATGCTTTCCCTAATTGTCAAGCTATGTCCTTCTTTCAAGCGCGTTCTGATCACTGCCATATCTTAATGGATACAAACCCCTGCCAATTTCCATGTTCTACGCGCCTTCACGTTCCTTTTCGCTATGAGAATTGTTGGGCTGATAACCCAGAAGTTCTATCCCGAATTACTGAGGTTTGGTCTAACCAATATTGCTCGACTCTTTAGAAGCTTCACGATATTGGACGCTTTCTGGCTAAATGGCAATCTAATAAGCGTATTAAATCTAATGAACGTATCACTCAGCTAAATGACTTTCTCAATATGTGCCTTCAACGTCAACTCTTGGATACGGATGCTCATAACTTCCTTGCTGCTAAGAGTGAGCTTGATCGTTTACTTAATGAGAAGGAAATTTATTGGGCTCAGCGAGGTCGGGCACACTGGTTAGTACACGGTGACAAAAATACTTCCTTCTTTCACGCAAGGGCATCCAACCGGTGACGAAAGAATCATATGCTGGGCTTTTTAATAATCAAAATCTATGGCACACTAATACGCCTGATATAATGTCTATTGCTGTCAGTTATTTTCAACATCTTTTTACTTCTTCCTCTTCTCCTATTGCGTCTTCCATCTTGGACAACATTTCTTCTATTGTTACTGATTCTATGAATAATGATCTTAACAAGGCTTTCACAGCAGATGAAGTCTATGTCGCTTTCCGTGATATTGACCCGAGGAAAGCACCCGGTGTTGATGGCTTTCCAAGCGGTTTCTTCAGAAAGTATTGGGACATTCTTGGCCAGGACTTTACGAATCTCTGCCTCGGTCTTTTACGTGGGTCTGTTAACTTAGAAGAGGTCAATCGATCCATTATTGTTCTTATTCCTAAAGTCAGCCACCCTACTATGATGCGACATCTCCGTCCTATTAGTCTTTGCACAGTCATTTATAAAACTGTGTCGAAAGTTCTAGTTAACCGACTAAAATCTATAATACCCCTATGTATTAGTGGTAATCAGGCTGCTTTCGTTCGCGGGCGGAATATTACTGATAACATTCTTATTGCTCATGAGCTTATCCATACTCTAAACTCTGATATTACTTCCTTGGCAAAAGGTGTCAGTCTAAAGCTGGATATGGAAAAAGCCTTCGATCGTGTTGAATGGCCCTTTCTTGAACAAATTATGCTTCGTCTAGGTTTCCGCTCCAACTGGGTTTCTCTTATTATGAGGTGTATCTCCTCGGTATCTTATCAGGTTCGCATCAATGATTCCCTTTCTAGGTCTTTCAAACCCAGTAGAGGGTTGCGGCAAGGAGACCCCCTCTCTCCCTTTTTGTTCCTTTTCTGCACTCAAGGCCTCTCAGCCTTGCTCAATGTTGAACTAGCCAATGGTCACCTCCCTGGTCTCCGTGCCAATAGGAATGGTCCTCGCATCAACCACCTTCTTTTTGCGGATGACTGTGTTGTCTTTATCAAAAATACAACCATAGAGGCTCAACGACTTAAGGATGTTTTGCAAACTTACGCCTCCTCGTCAGGACAGGCAGTGAACTTTGAGAAATCTACTATCTTTTTCTCACAAAAAGCTTCCACGTTGATCCGGGCGGAGATTAATGATATCCTTCATGTCCGAGAAGTGGATGACCCTGGTATTTATTTAGGGGTTCCTCTCCTTATTGGGAAGAACAAAACTGCAGCTTTAGGTTTCACCAGGGAAAATATGAATTCCCGCCTGAGTATTTGGGATAAACATCTCCTTTCCTTTAGTAGTCGAGAAGTTTTCATTAAAGCGGTTATACAATCTATTCCTTAATATGTCATGTTTTGTTATCTTTTACCACAAAATATTATTGATGATATGACTATCGTAATACGTCGATACTGGTGGTCTGGGAAAGTTGGCAAACGGGGGTGGCACATGCTTCCTTGGGACACTCTTTGCCTCCCTAAAGCTGCTGGAGTTGTTGGCTTTCGTGATCTTCACCACTTTAACATTGCTTTGTTAGGCAAACAAATTTGGCGGTTAATTTGTAAGCCTGATAACCTTCTTAGTCGGGTCTATAAATGCAAGTACTATCCTACGGGCTCAGTATTAGATTCTGCTTATACGCGGAGTTCTTCCTTTGCCTGGAAAGGTCTAAGCATTGCTATTTCTAAGCTTCGCAATGGGTTTTTCAAACGTCATGGTATGTCTAGTACGGTTCGGATTCATTTTGACAAGTGGGGGGGCTCTCAGCCTATTCATCTCTATGGTAATTATGAATTGAATGACGAAGTCCCTCTTCGGGTAGGATCTTTTATGCTCCATAATTCACCCTGTTGGGATGAAGCAAAAGTAAGAGATTATTTCTCCCATGAAGATGCCAATACCATACTTAACGTTCCAATTATTAATGATATAACAGACTCTACTCTTTGGGGTCACCATGATGCAGGTACCTATACAGTTCGCTCTGGTTATCAATTTTTGCAGTTGCAACTGGGGCCTGTTAACAAGCCCTCTAAACTTTGGAAAATTTTGTCTAAGTTGCCTACTCTGCCCAAAGTTCGTTCCTTTGGCTGGCGTTTATGTCATGATGCGTTACCCTCCGGTCAGAAAATTCTGCAAGCTAATCTTGGTTCTGGGGTTTGCCCAATTTGTAACATGACTATCGAAACCTCTATCCATGCTATGCGAGATTGTCCTAGTGCTAAGGAGGCGATCCTCTTGGCAGGCCTTCCCCATAGTTTGTTTTCCAATGACTATACCTCTCCCCATCAGTGGCTTTCTGATGCTGCTGGTTTCCTCTCCCTACACCAATTCTCTCTTCTTATTACAATTTTATGGAACCTGTGGAACCGCCGTAATGATTTCGTTCATAACAACCATATCCAACCGATTTGGTTAACTGTTGCCTCTGCCCAAAAACTTTTCACTGATTATACATCTTTTAATGATGAGGCCCGCCAATCCTCCCGGCTAGCTGAGCCCACTTTCGCTCCAGCTAGATGGATGAAACCAGCTCCAGGTTTTGTCAAAATTACATGGATGGGCTTTTGACCCTGTCTTCAGAGGGGCTGTTGCAGGTGTTATTGCTCGTGATTCTTCTGGCTCCGTGCTTGGTGGTTGCTTCATGCCCCTTCTTTGTCCGGATCCTGCCTCTGCTGAGGCTCTTGCTATTCTGGAAGGTTTACGTTTTGCTGCCACCAACGGATGGTCTAATGTGGTTTTTGAAACTGACTCTGCGTCCATTGCCAACAAAATTAATAATGCTCCACCTCGAGATCTTTCCACAGTGCAGCACTTGGTAACTCGCATTCGTGCCACTCTGGGTACTATGCCTAATTGCAAGATTTGTTATGTGCCTAGAGATGCAAACGTTGTAGCCCATACTTTGGCTAATAGGGCTTTGCGTTCTTTTACTTCTTGTTCTTTTGATTGTTTCTTTCCCGATTTTATTCGGGTCTCTGTAAACTCGGAGAGGTTCTCCTCTTCTTCTCAATAATATCTTGGGTACTCTTTTCCCCATAGGGGCCCTCTCACCTCTCGGGGTGGTCGGCTATAGGTTTTTTTTAATGAGGCCCTTTCCTTCAAAAAAAAATTTGAACGGAATCTCTATAAAGCCCATTTAGATATGCATGTTTTAATCGCATCAAAACGATAACCAAATTTTATTAAAATAAAATTTTATGATTTCAAATAATTAATTATTAGCTTTTGAACAAAATTATACAGATTAATCTGAAATTTTCAGAATTTTACTCGGTTAAAATTAGAACGGAATCTCTATAAATCTCATTTAGACATGCACGTTTTAATCCCAACAAAACGACAACCAAATGTTATTAAATCAAATTTTATGAGTTTAAATATTTAATTATGGGCTTTTGAACAAAATTATACAGATTAATCTCAAATTTTAAGGTTTTTACTCGGTTAAAATTCGAACGGATTCTCTATAGAGCACATTTAGACATGCTCGTATTAATCGCATCAAAACGACAACCAAATGTTATTAAATTAAATTTTATGAGTTCAAATAGTTAATTATAGGCTTTTGAACAAAATTATACAGATTAATCTCAAATTTTCAGCTTTTTACTTGGTTATATTTTGAACGGAATCTCTATAAAGCCCATTTTAGACATGCACGTTTTAATCGCATCAAAACGACAACTAAATTTTATTAAAATCAAATTTTATGATTTTAAATATTTAATTATTAGCTTTTGAATAAAATTATACAGATTAATCTGAAATTTTTAGAATTTTACTCGGTTAAAATTAGAACGGAATCTCTATAAAGCCCATTTAGAAATGCACGTTTTAATCCCAACAAAACGACAACCAAATGTTATTAAATCAAATTTTGTGAGTTTAAATATTTAATTATGGGCTTTTGAACAAAATTATACAGATTAATCTCAAATTTTAAGTTTTTACTCGGTTAAAATTCGAACGGATTCTCTATATAGCACATTTAGACATGCTCGTATTAATCGCATCAAAACGACAACCAAATGTTATTAAATTAAATTTTATGAGTTCAAATAGTTAATTATAGGCTTTTGAACAAAATTGTAACCCCCTTAGCCCGGCCTAGACGAAACCATCACTAACGGTTTATACTGTGAATATCAAACCAAACCCGCGAAGGTTTGATTCGATAAACAACCCTAAACCGTTACTTTTTTATTTTATCTTACTAGATGCACAACCTTATTCCTACGTGACAAGGTCTCTTACAAAGCATTGTCGGTAACACATTAATTAAAAACAACCATCCGATTAAACACTAACATAGATTAAGGACTAAAACGTAAAACTTTTAAATATTATTAACAAAATATAAATTCTCTTCATCAAAGTTCAATTAAACATACAAGAGTTCCTCACAGAAAATTTCAACTCAAACGGATCATTCTAACATCATCAATTACATGTTTTTCTAATTTAGGGACCAAAAAGTAAATCTTCCAAAATACAAGGACTTCATCCAAATTAGTATTACCATCTTGAAATTAAATCAACTTTATACTTGCATGCAAAATTTTAGCTCAAAATAACATCGGTAAGCACCTTAATCGAACAAAGGAAGATATCTGGGACTAAAGTTTAATTTCTAGCAACTTTCAATTCTTGGTGATCAAAGGTTTCGAAACTTTGGGTCCGGAACCAAAAGTTTCGTTACAATAAGTGCATTCCAAATACACCATACTCAACCATTAATTAGATCCACTAAATGCATCAATCCTAGGCATATTTAGTAACATATGGCACATAATCAACAATGACACGGACATCAATCAAACTATAGGCATGCTCCCTAGGAAATGATTAACAACATATCAATCATGCTAGTACATGCTTCAACAATCCAAACAATTCCAAAGTTCAACAATTAACAATCAAACAATAATAGTCTTATTATAACATAAACCAAAGCCTAAGTACACACTCCTCACATAGGTTGGGTTACACATTGTCTTGCCCAATTTGTTTGCCAAAAACATACCAAATTCAAAGTGATTCTTTCCCTTGGTTTCCTTGCCTCGAACGAAGCTCCAAGTGCCTTTATTTCTCTGCATGGATGAAAAGAGAGCTTAAGCAAACATGCTTAGTGAGGAAGCTCTACACAAATCATCAATGCATCTATTTAAAATATGATGAAACCATAGTTTGTAATACTTTGTTAAGTCATGCATGCTCATATTTCATGCCCAAGCTCATTAAATCATATGCATCCTTGAGTTCACATAACCTTGTCAAAACAATTTATAAATGATGCTCAAACCTTTTCTCAATTTCATGTATATATATTGGCTTTCTAGTGAACACTTAATGTGAACCTTAAGCTCATCGATTACACGGATCCATGAGACATTTGTCTCGTCATGACACTAAGTCACCATTGACATGACACTAAGTCACCATTAGCACTACCACGCACGATCGGACACATAGTCACCCTTGTTACGTGTAGGCGACTCTACCACGCACGATTGGACACAAAGTCACCCTTGTTACGTGTAGGCAATATTCTGTATTTTCAGTTTTGATTATAGTGCACTTAAGACAATCCTAATGACATGTCATTCGTATTCGAATCTAAAGTTAGTGTCGCTAAGCCAATATCATAATCAAATGTGCATGATAACTTGCTGCTCATAATGCATGCATAATATGTTCAACAAATGAACCAAAAGCCATGCCCAAAGGCACCATTATATATAAGGCAAATAACCATATTGTATTCCAAATCATATAACTTTCTGCTCATAATGCATGCATAAATTGTTCAACAAATGAACCAAAAGCCATGCCAAAGGCACCATTATATATAAGGCAAATAACCATATTATATTTCAAATCATTTCTCATAATTTTCCATAATCATGGATGCTAAATAAGCTATGCATTTCAGTAAGTATTTCTCATGTATGCACCATTTTAAATCATGCTCATGCATTTTCATAAATCTCATTGCATTACCAACAAAATACCTTTGTAAAATGTAGTCGAAACTCATACCGGTTTATCAAAACAAATATTTTACTTACTCTTGAGATATGGAAGGTTTTCACACTCTTCCATAGCCCCCAAAACAGAACGTACCCAACGCGATTCGCATTAAATCCGAAAACCACTCACCAACAAGCGAAATGAGCTTTCGCCGCTATCCGATGATCGCACCAACGCACCAGCAATCAAGCTTCTTCTTGTACCTCTTCTAAAATATTAAAAACAGAGCATTCTCACATCATAACATGCTCAAACCAACAGCCATAACCGATCACCATTAAACTACCGAAAACTTAGCCGAAAAGACCGAAAACTAAGCCGAAACGCATCCGAACAATACCAGCCCAAAACCTAACGAATCTAACATCTAATCCACCTCAAATATGATCCAAAAACACATTCAAACCATCCTTATACCTCCAGCAACATTTAAGCATCTAAAACAGCCCATAAAACAACCGAAAAGCACCTTAAAACTACACCGATTGCATTATTCCGGGATTAAATTAATGTGTTATCAAATCAAGACTCAATTAATCATTAAATCAACATAAAAACATGATTGAATTCATCTAACTTCCAGCATTAAATGAGATCCAAAAAGATTTCACAAAAACATCACAAAAACACTAGATCTAACATTAAAACATAGAATCAAGTTTTTATTAAAAGATTAGCAAGCTAATACTTGGGAATTTCAATAAAGAACCTTAGAAAAGAATAAAAATCCAGAAAATTACCTTCAAGATATATTCACCAAAAATATGAGATTTTCCCCTTCTTGATTCATTGCAATTTGATGTAGATTTGATGAAATTGATGCTTAGGTTTTGTAAAGGATGGAAAGATGATGCAAATGATGTAATCTTTGTGGAAAAAGATGCAAAAATCAGCAAGGAATTGAAGAGAAAAGATGAAGAGAAAGTGGAGAGAAAATGAGAGAAAAAGATGAGAGAAAAATGAGGAAAAAGTGGTTTTGAGAGAAAATAATTAAAAACCAAATTAAAGTAATTAAAAATAACTTTTTGGTGAATAAATCATCATTAAAAATTAGAAATGGGTTTATGGACCTCTAAGGATTCTAAGTTTAGCTTGCTTTTCAATTTAATCACAAAAATAACATTATTTCCGAAAATTATCAAATAAGTCCTCAATTTTTTTCCAAAAATTACAAATTGGTCATTTATGCTTAATTAAGCATAATTAAAAATCATTATAACATCCAAATTATTTTCTTTTAATTTTGAAATATATTTTTAATATTTCAAACCATTTTCCAAAACTATTATTTTCCTTCGTTAAAAATATCCTTATTTTATTTTCCCGGAATTAATGAACCGGAGAACCCGATTCAACCCGAATCGAATTCCCCTAACTAAGCCTAACTAATAACCCCAAAAACGGGATGTTATAAAAATTATACAGATTAATCTCAAATTTTCAGCTTTTTACTCGGTTAAAATTCGAACAGAATCTCTATAAAGACCATTTAGACATGCATGTTTTAATCGCATCAAAACGATAACCAAATTTTATTAAAATAAAATTTTATGATTTCAAATAATTAATTATTATCTTTTAAACAAAATTATACAGATTAATCTGAAATTTTCAGAATTTTACTCGGTTAAAATTAGAATGAAATCTCTATAAATCCCATTTAGACATGCACATTTTAATCCGAACAAAACGACAACCAAATATTATTAAATCAAATTTTATGAGTTTAAATATTTAATTATGGGCTTTTGAACAAAATTATACAGATTAATGTCAAATTTTAAGTTTTTACTCGGTTAAAATTCGAACGGATTCTCTATAGAGCACATTTAGACATACTCGTATTAATCGCATCAAAACGACAACCAAATGTTATTAAATTAAATTGTATGAGTTCAAATAGTTAATTATAGGCTTTTGAAAAAAATTATACAGATTAATCTCAAATTTTCAGCTTTTTACTCGGTTAAAATTAGATCAGAATCACTATAAAGCCCATTTAGACATGCACGTTTTAATCGCATCAAAACAACAACCAAATTTTATTAAAATCAAATTTTATGATTTCAAATAATTAATTATTAGCTTTTGAACAAAATTATACAGATTAATCTGAAATTTTCTGAATTTTACTCGATTAAAATTAGAACGGAATCTCTATAAAGCCCATTTAGACATGCACGTTTTAATCCCAACAAAACGAGAACCAAATGTTATTAAATCAAATTTTATGAGTTTAAATATTTAATTATGGGCTTTTGAACAAAATTATACAGATTAATCTCAAATTTTAAGGTTTTTACTCGGTTAAAATTCGAACGGATTCTCTATAGAGCATATTTAGACATGCTCATATTAATGGCATCAAAACGACAACCAAATGTTATTAAATTAAATTTTATGAGTTCAAATAGTTAATTATATAGGCTTTTGAACAAAATTACACAGATTAATCTCAAATTTTAAGCTTTTTACTCGGTTAAAATTCGAACAGAATCTCTATAAAGCCCATTTAAACATGCACGTTTTAATCGCATCAAAACAACAACCAAATTTTAATAAAATCAAATTTTATGATTTCAAATATTTAATTATTAGTTTTTGAATAGAATTATACAGATTAATCTGAAATTTTCAGAATTTTTCTCAGTTAAAATTAGAACAGAATCTCTATAAAGCCCATTTGGATATGCACGTTTTAATCCCAACAAAACGACAATCAAATGTTATTAAATCAAATTTTATGAGTTTAAATATTTAATTTTGGGCTTTTGAACAAAATTATACAGATTAATCTCAAATTTTAAGGTTTTTACTCGGTTAAAAGTCGAACGGATTCTCTATAGAGCACATTTAGACATGCTCGTATTAATCGCATCAAAACAACAACCAAATGTTATTAAATTAAATTTTATGAGTTCAAATAGTTAATTATAGGCTTTTGAACAAAATTATACAGATTAATCTCAAATTTTTAGCTTTTTACTCGGTTAAAATTAGATCAGAATCACTTGAAGCCCATTTAGACATTCACATTTTAATCGCATCAAAACGACAACCAAATTTTATTACAATCAAATTTTATGATTTCAAATAATTAATTATTAGCTTTTGAACAAAGTTATACATATTAATCTGAAATTTTCTGAATTTTACTCGGTTAAAATTAGAACGGAATCTCTATAAAGCCCATTTAGACATGCACGTTTTAATCCCAACAAAACGACAACCAAATGTTATTAAATCAAATTTTATGAGTTTAAATATTTAATTATGGGCTTTTGAACAAAATTATACAGATTAATCTCAAATTTAACGTTTTTACTCGGTTAAAATTCGAACGGATTCTCTATAGAGCACATTTAGACATGCTCGTATTAATCGCATTAAAACGAAAACCAAATGTTATTAAATTAAATTTTATGTGTTCAAACAGTTAATTATAGGCTTTTGAACAAAATTATACAGATTAATCTCAAATTCTCAGCTTTTTACTCTGTTAAAATTAGAACGGAATCTCTATAAATCCCATTTAGACATGCACGTTTTTATCCTAACAAAACGACAACCACATATTATTAAATCAAATTTTATGAGTTTAAATATTTAATTGTAGGCTTTTGAACAAAATTATGCAGATTAATCTCAAATTTAAGTTTTTTACTCGGTTAAATTTCGAACGGATTCTCTATAGAGCACATTTAGATATGCTCGTATTAATCGCACCAAAACGACAATCAAATGTTATTAAATTAAATTTTATGAGTTCAAATAGTTAATTATAGGCTTTTGATCAAAATTATACAGATTAATCTCAAATTTTCAGCTTTTTACTTGGTTATAATTCGAACGGAATCTCTATAAAGCCAATTTAGACTTGCACATTTTAATGGCATCAAAACGACAACCAAATTTTATTAAAATCAAATTTTATTATTTTAAATATTTAATTATTAGTTTTTGAACACAATTATACAGATTAATCTGAAATTTTCAGAATTTTTCTCGGTTAAAATTAGAACGGAATCTCTATAGAGCACATTTAGGCATGCTCGTATTAATCGCATCAAAACGACAACCGAATGATATTAAATTAAATTTTATGAGTTCAAATAATTAATTATAGGCTTTTGAACAAAATTACACAGATTAATCTCAAATTTTCAGCTTTTTACTCGGTTAAAATTCGATCGGAATCTCTATAAAGCCCATTTAGAAATTCACGTTTTAGTCGCATCAAAACGACAACCAAATTTTATTAAAATAAAATTTTATGATTTCAAATTTTTAATTATTAGTTTTTGAAGAAAATTAAATAGATTAATCTGAAATTTTCAGAATTTTTCTCGGTTAAAATTAGAACGGAATCTCTATAAAGCCCATTTAGACATGCACGTTTTAATCAAACAAAACGACAACCAAATGTTATTAAATCAAATTTTATGAGTTCAAATAGTTAATTATAGGCTTTTGATCAAAATTATACAGATTAATCTCAAATTTTAATCCTTTTTATTTGGTTAAAATTCGAACGGAATCTCTATAAAGGCCATTTAGACTTGCACATTTTAATCGCATAAAAACGACAACCAAATTTTATTAAAATCAAATTTTATGATTTTAAATACTTAATTATTAGTTTTTGAATAAAATTATACAGATTAATCTGAAATTTTCAGAATTTTTCTCGGATAAAATTAGAACGGAAACTCTGTAAAGCCCATTTAGACATGCACGTTTTAAACCCAACAAAACGACAACCAAATATTATTAAATAAAATTTTATGAGTTTAAATACTTAGTTATGGGCTTTAGAACAAAATTATACAGATTAATCTCAAATTTAAGGTTTTTTCTCGGTTAAAATTCGAGCACATTTAGACATGCTCGTATTAATCACATCAAAACGAAAACCAAATGTTATTAAATTAAATTTTATGAGTTCAAATATTTAATTATAGGCTTTTGAACAAAATTATACAGATTAAATTTTGAGCCTTTTACTCGGTTGAAATTATAACGGAATCTCTATAAAGCCCATTTAGACATGCACGTTTTAATCCCAACAAAACGACAACCAAATGTTATTAAATCAAATTTTATGAGTTTAAATATTTAATTAATGGCTTTTGAACAAAATTATACAGATTAATCTCAAATTTTAAGGTTTTTATTTGGTTAAAATTCGAACGGATTCTGTATAAAGCAAATTTAGACATGCTCGTATTAATCGCATCAAAATGACAACCAAATGTTATTAAACTAAATTTTATGAGTTCAAATAGTTAATTATAGGCTTTTGATCAAAATTATACAGATTAATCTCAAATTTTCAGCTTTTTACTCGGTTAAAATTAGAACGGAATCACTATAAAGCCCATTTAGACATGCACGTTTTAATCCGAACAAAACGACAACCAAATGTTATTAAATCAAATTTTATGAGTTTAAATATTTAATTATTGGCTTTTGAACAAAATTATACAGATTAATCTCAAATTTTATGGTTTTTATTCGGTTAAAACTCGAACAGATTCTCTATAGAGCACATTTAGACATGCTCGTATTAATCGTATCAAAACGACAACCAAATGTTATTAAATTAAATTTTATGAGTTCAAATAGTTAATTATAGGCTTTTGAACAAAATTACACAGATTAATCTCAAATTTTCAGCTCTTTACTCGGTTAGAATTCGAACGGAATCTCTATAAAGCCCATTTAGACATGCACGTTTTAAACCAAACAAAACGACAACCAAATGTTATTAAATAAAATTTTATGAGTTTAAATATTTAATTATGGGCTTTAGAACAAAATTATACAGATTAATCTCAAATTTAAGGTTTTTACTCGGTTAAAATTCGAACGGATTCTCTATAGAGCACATTTAGACATGCTCGTATTAATCGCATCAAAATGAAAACCAAATGTTATTAAATTAAATTTTATGAGTTCAAATTGTTAATTATAGGCTTTTAAACAAAATTATACAGATTAATCTCAAATTTTTAGCCTTTTACTCGGTTAAAATTAGAACGGAATCTCTATAAAGCCCATTTAGACATGCACGTTTTAATCCCAACAAAACGACAACCAAATGTTATTACATCAAATTTTATGAGTTTAAATATTTAATTAATGGCTTTTGAACAAAATTATACAGATTAATCTCAAATTTTAAGGTTTTTATTCGGTTAAAATTCGAACGGATTCTGTATAGAGCAAATTTAGACATGCTCGTATTAATCGCATTAAAACGACAACCAAATGTTATTAAATTAAATTAAATTTTATGAGTTCAAATAGTTAATTATAGGCTTTTGAACAAAATTACACAGATTAATCTCAGATTTTCAGCTTTTTACTCGATCAGAATTGGAACGGAATCTCTATAAAGCCCATTTAGACATGCACGTTTTAATCGCATCAAAACGACAACCAGATTTCATTAAAATCAAATTTTATAATTTCAAATATTTAAATATTAGTTTTTGATAAAAATTATACAGATTAATCTGAAATTTTCAGAATTTTTCTCGGTTAAAATTCGAACGGAATCTCTGTAAAGCCCATTTAGACATGCACGTTTTAATCCAACAAAACGATAATAAAATGTTATTAAATCAAATTTTATGAGTTTAAATTTTTAATTATGGGCTTTTGAAAAAAATTATACAGATTAATCTAAAATTTTAAGGTTTTTACTCGGTTAAAATTCGAACGGATTCTCTATAGAGCACATTTAGACATGCTCGTATTACTCGCATCAAAACGACAACCAAATGTTATTAAACTAAATTTTATGAGTTCAAATAGTTAATTATAGGCTTTTGATCAAAATTATACAGATTAATCTCAAATTTTCAGCTTTTTACTCGGTTAAAATTCGAACGGAATCACTATAAAGCCCATTTAGACATGCACATTTTAATCGCATCAAAACGACAACCAAATTTTATTAAAATCAAATTTTATGATTTCAAATATTTAATTATTAGTTTTTGAACAAATTTAAACAGATTAGTCTGAAATTTTCATAATTTTTCTCGGTTAAAATTAGAACGGAATCTCTGTAAAGCCCATTTAGACATGCACGTTTTAATCCCAACAAAACGACAACCAAATGTTATTAAACAAAATTTTATGATTTTAAATATTTAATTATGGGCTTTTGAACAAAATTATATAGTTTAATCTCAAATTTAAGGTTTTTACTCGGTTAAAATTCAAACGCATTCTCTATAGAGCACATTTAGACATGCTCGTATTAATCGCATTAAAACGACAACCAAATGTTATTAAATTAAATTAAATTTTATGAGTTCAAATAGTTAATTATAGGCTTTTAAACAAAATTATACAGATTAATCTCAAATTTTCAGCTTTTTACTCAGTTAAAATTCGAACGGAATCTCTATAAAGCCCATTTAGACATGCACGTTTTAATCGCATCAAAACGACAACCAAATTTTATTATAATCAAATTTTATGATTTCAAATATTTAATTATTAGCTTTTGACCAAAATTATACAGATTGATCTGAAATTTTCAGAATTTTACTTTGTTAAAATTAGAACGGAATCTCTATAAAGCCCATTTAGACATGCACGTTTTAATCCCAACAAAACGACAACCAAATGTTATTAAATCAAATTTTATGAGTTTAAATATTTAATTATGGGCTTTTGAACAAAATTATACAGATTAATCTCAAATTTTATGGTTTTTATTCGGTTAAAACTCGAACAGATTCTCTATAGAGCACATTTAGACATGCTCGTATTAATCGCATCAAAACGACAACCAAATGTTATTAAATTAAATTTTATGAGTTCAAATAGTTAATTATAGGCTTTTGAACAAAATTAAACAGATTAATCTCAGATTTTCAGCTTTTTACTCGATCAGAATTGGAACGGAATCTCTATAAAGCCCATTTAGACATGCACGTTTTAATCGCATCAAAACGACAACCAGATTTCATTAAAATCAAATTTTATAATTTCAAATATTTAAATATTAGTTTTTGAACAAAATTATACAGATTAATCTGAAATTTTCAGAATTTTTCTCGGTTAAAATTCTAACGGAATCTCTGTAAAGCCCATTTAGACATGCACGTTTTAATCCCAACAAAACGACAACCAAATGTTATTAAACAAAATTTTATGAGTTTAAATATTTAATTATGGGCTTTTGAACAAAATTATATAGTTTAATCTCAAATTTAAGGTTTTTACTCGGTTAAAATTCAAACGCATTCTCTATAGAGCACATTTAGACATGCTCGTATTAATCGCATTAAAACGACAACCAAATGTTATTAAATTAAATTAAATTTTATGAGTTCAAATAGTTAATTATAGGCTTTTAAACAAAATTATACAGATTAATCTCAAATTTTCAGCTTTTTACTCAGTTAAAATTCGAACGGAATCTCTATAAAGCCCATTTAGACATGCACGTTTTAATCGCATCAAAACGACAACCAAATTTTATTATAATCAAATTTTATGATTTCAAATATTTAATTATTAGCTTTTGACCAAAATTATATAGATTGATCTGAAATTTTCAGAATTTTACTTTGTTAAAATTAGAACGGAATCTCTATAAAGCCCATTTAGACATGCACGTTTTAATCCCAACAAAACGACAACCAAATGTTATTAAATCAAATTTTATGAGTTTAAATATTTAATTATGGGCTTTTGAACAAAATTATACAGATTAATCTCAAATTTTATGGTTTTTATTCGGTTAAAACTCGAACAGATTCTCTATAGAGCACATTTAGACATGCTCGTATTAATCGCATCAAAACGACAACCAAATGTTATTAAATTAAATTTTATGAGTTCAAATAGTTAATTATAGGCTTTTGAACAAAATTAAACAGATTAATCTCAGATTTTCAGCTTTTTACTCGATCAGAATTGGAACGGAATCTCTATAAAGCCCATTTAGACATGCACGTTTTAATCGCATCAAAACGACAACCAGATTTCATTAAAATCAAATTTTATAATTTCAAATATTTAAATATTAGTTTTTGAACAAAATTATACAGATTAATCTGAAATTTTCATAATTTTTCTCGATTAAAATTCGAACAGAATCTCTGTAAAGCCCATTTAGACATGCACGTTTTAATCCCAACAAAACGACAACCAAATGTTATTAAACAAAATTTTATGAGTTTAAATATTTAATTATGGGCTTTTGAACAAAATTATATAGTTTAATCTCAAATTTAAGGTTTTTACTCGGTTAAAATTCAAACGCATTCTCTATAGAGCACATTTAGACATGCTCGTATTAATCGCATTAAAACGACAACCAAATGTTATTAAATTAAATTAAATTTTATGAGTTCAAATAGTTAATTATAGGCTTTTAAACAAAATTATACAGATTAATCTCAAATTTTCAGCTTTTTACTCAGTTAAAATTCGAACGGAATCTCTATAAAGCCCATTTAGACATGCACGTTTTAATCGCATCAAAACGACAACCAAATTTTATTATAATCAAATTTTATAATTTCAAATATTTAATTATTAGCTTTTGACCAAAATTATACAGATTGATCTGAAATTTTTAGAATTTTACTCTGTTAAAATTAGAACGGAATCTCTATAAAGCCCATTTAGACATGCACGTTTTAATCCCAACAAAACGACAACCAAATGTTATTAACTCCAATTTTATGAGTTTAAATATTTAATTATGTGATTTTGAACAAAATTATACAAATTAATCTCAAATTTTAATGTTTTTACTCGGTTAAAATTTGAACGGATTCTCTATAGACCATATTTAGACATGCTCGTATTAATCGCATCAAAAAGACAAGCAAATGTTATTAAATTAAATTTTATGAGTTCAAATAGTTAATTATAGGCTTTTTAACAAAATTATACAGATTAATCTCAAATTTTCAGCTTTTTACTTGGTTATAATTCGAACGGAATCTCTATAAAGCCCATTTAGACATGGACGTTTTAATCGCATCAAAACGACAACCAAATTTTATTAAAATCAAATTTTATGTTTTCAAATAATTAATTATTAGCTTTTGAACAAAATTATACAGATTAATCTGAAATTTTCAGAATTTTACTCGGTTAAAATTAGAACGGAATCTCTATAAAGCCCATTTAGACATGCAAGTTTTAAACCCAACAAAACGACAACCAAATGTTATTAAATCAAACTTTATGAGTTTAAATATTTAATTATGGGATTTTGAACAAAATTATACAGATTAATCTCAAATTTTATGGTTTTTTCTCAAAAAAAATTCGAACGGATTCTCTATAGAGCACATTTAGACATGCTCGCATTAATCGCATCAAAACGAAAACCAAATGTTATTAAATTAAATTTTATGAGTTCAAATAGTTAATTATAGGTTTTTGAACAAAATTATAATGATTAAACTCAAATTTTCAGCTTTTTACTCGGTTAAAATTAGAAAGGAATCTCTATAAAGCCCATTTAGACATGCACGTTTTAATCCTAACAAAACGACAACCAAATGTTATTAAATCAAATTTTATGAGTTTAAATATTTAATTATAGGCTTTTGAACAAAATTATGCAGATTAATCTCAAATTTAAGTTTTTTACTCGGTTAAATTTCGAACGGATTCTCTATAGAGAAAATTTAGACATGCTCGTATTAATCGCATCAAAATGACAACCAAATGTTATTAAACTAAATTTTATGAGTTCAAATAGTTAATTATTGGCTTTTGAACAAAATTATACAAATTAATCACAAATTTTCAGCTTTTTACTTGGTTATAATTCGAACGGAATCTCTATAAAGCCCATTCAGACTTGCACGTTTTAATCGCATCAAAACGACAACCAAATTTTATTAAAATAAAATTTTATGATTTTAAATATTTAATTATTAGTTTTTGAACAAAATTATACAGATTAATCTGAAATTTTAAGAATTTTTCTCGGTCAAAATTAGAACGGAATCTCTGTAAAGCCCATTTAGACATGCACGTTTTAATCCCAACAAAACAACAACCAAATATTATTAAATAAAATTTTATGAGTTTAAATACTTAATTTTGGGCTTTTGAACAAAATTATGCAGATTAATCTCAAATTTTAAGGTTTTTACTCGGTTAAAATTCAAACGGATTCTCTATAGAGCATATTTAGACATACTCGTATTAATCGCATCAAAACGACAACCAAATTTTATTAAAATCAAATTTTATGATTTCAAATATTTAATTATTAGTTTTTGAACAAAATTAAACAGATTAATCTGAAATTTTCAGAATTTTTCTCGGTTAAAATTAGAACGGAATCTCTGTAAAGCCCATTTAGACATGCACGTTTTAATCCCAACAAAACGACAACCAAATGTTATTAAATCAAATTTTATGAGTTTAAATATTTAATTATGGGCTTTTGAACAAAATTATGCAGATTAATCTCAAATTTAAGTTTTTTACTCGGTTAAATTTCGAACGGATTCTCTATAGAGCACATTTAGATATGCTCGTATTAATCGCACCAAAACGACAATCAAATGTTATTAAATTAAATTTTATGAGTTCAAATAGTTAATTATAGGCTTTTGATCAAAATTATACAGATTAATCTCAAATTTTCAGCTTTTTACTTGGTTATAATTCGAACGGAATCTCTATAAAGCCAATTTAGACTTGCACATTTTAATGGCATCAAAACGACAACCAAATTTTATTAAAATCAAATTTTATTATTTTAAATATTTAATTATTAGTTTTTGAACACAATTATACAGATTAATCTGAAATTTTCAGAATTTTTCTCGGTTAAAATTAGAATGGAATCTCTATAGAGCACATTTAGGCATGCTCGTATTAATCGCATCAAAACGACAACCGAATGATATTAAATTAAATTTTATGAGTTCAAATAATTAATTATAGGCTTTTGAACAAAATTACACAGATTAATCTCAAATTTTCAGCTTTTTACTCGGTTAAAATTCGATCGGAATCTCTATAAAGCCCATTTAGAAATTCACGTTTTAGTCGCATCAAAACGACAACCAAATTTTATTAAAATAAAATTTTATGATTTCAAATTTTTAATTATTAGTTTTTGAAGAAAATTAAATAGATTAATCTGAAATTTTCAGAATTTTTCTCGGTTAAAATTAGAACGGAATCTCTATAAAGCCCATTTAGACATGCACGTTTTAATCAAACAAAACGACAACCAAATGTTATTAAATCAAATTTTATGAGTTCAAATAGTTAATTATAGGCTTTTGATCAAAATTATACAGATTAATCTCAAATTTTAATCCTTTTTATTTGGTTAAAATTCGAACGGAATCTCTATAAAGGCCATTTAGACTTGCACATTTTAATCGCATAAAAACGACAACCAAATTTTATTAAAATCAAATTTTATGATTTTAAATACTTAATTATTAGTTTTTGAATAAAATTATACAGATTAATCTGAAATTTTCAGAATTTTTCTCGGATAAAATTAGAACGGAAACTCTGTAAAGCCCATTTAGACATGCACGTTTTAAACCCAACAAAACGACAACCAAATATTATTAAATAAAATTTTATGAGTTTAAATACTTAGTTATAGGCTTTAGAACAAAATTATACAGATTAATCTCAAATTTAAGGTTTTTTCTCGGTTAAAATTCGAGCACATTTAGACATGCTCGTATTAATCACATCAAAACGAAAACCAAATGTTATTAAATTAAATTTTATGAGTTCAAATATTTAATTATAGGCTTTTGAACAAAATTATACAGATTAAATTTTGAGCCTTTTACTCGGTTGAAATTATAACGGAATCTCTATAAAGCCCATTTAGACATGCACGTTTTAATCCCAACAAAACGACAACCAAATGTTATTAAATCAAATTTTATGAGTTTAAATATTTAATTAATGGCTTTTGAACAAAATTATACAGATTAATCTCAAATTTTAAGGTTTTTATTTGGTTAAAATTCGAACGGATTCTGTATAGAGCAAATTTAGACATGCTCGTATTAATCGCATCAAAATGACAACCAAATGTTATTAAACTAAATTTTATGAGTTCAAATAGTTAATTATAGGCTTTTGATCAAAATTATACAGATTAATCTCAAATTTTCAGCTTTTTACTCGGTTAAAATTAGAACGGAATCACTATAAAGCCCATTTAGACATGCACGTTTTAATCCGAACAAAACGACAACCAAATGTTATTAAATCAAATTTTATGAGTTTAAATATTTAATTATTGGCTTTTGAACAAAATTATACAGATTAATCTCAAATTTTATGGTTTTTATTCGGTTAAAACTCGAACAGATTCTCTATAGAGCACATTTAGACATGCTCGTATTAATCGTATCAAAACGACAACCAAATGTTATTAAATTAAATTTTATGAGTTCAAATAGTTAATTATAGGCTTTTGAACAAAATTACACAGATTAATCTCAAATTTTCAGCTCTTTACTCGGTTAGAATTCGAACGGAATCTCTATAAAGCCCATTTAGACATGCACGTTTTAAACCAAACAAAACGACAACCAAATGTTATTAAATAAAATTTTATGAGTTTAAATATTTAATTATGGGCTTTAGAACAAAATTATACAGATTAATCTCAAATTTAAGGTTTTTACTCGGTTAAAATTCGAACGGATTCTCTATAGAGCACATTTAGACATGCTCGTATTAATCGCATCAAAATGAAAACCAAATGTTATTAAATTAAATTTTATGAGTTCAAATTGTTAATTATAGGCTTTTAAACAAAATTATACAGATTAATCTCAAATTTTTAGCCTTTTACTCAGTTAAAATTCGAACGGAATCTCTATAAAGCCCATTTAGACATGCACGTTTTAATCCCAACAAAACGACAACCAAATGTTATTACATCAAATTTTATGAGTTTAAATATTTAATTAATGGCTTTTGAACAAAATTATACAGATTAATCTCAAATTTTAAGGTTTTTATTCGGTTAAAATTCGAACGGATTCTGTATAGAGCAAATTTAGACATGCTCGTATTAATCGCATTAAAACGACAACCAAATGTTATTAAATTAAATTAAATTTTATGAGTTCAAATAGTTAATTATAGGCTTTTGAACAAAATTACACAGATTAATCTCAGATTTTCAGCTTTTTACTCGATCAGAATTGGAACGGAATCTCTATAAAGCCCATTTAGACATGCACGTTTTAATCGCATCAAAACGACAACCAGATTTCATTAAAATCAAATTTTATAATTTCAAATATTTAAATATTAGTTTTTGATAAAAATTATACAGATTAATCTGAAATTTTCAGAATTTTTCTCGGTTAAAATTCGAACGGAATCTCTGTAAAGCCCATTTAGACATGCACGTTTTAATCCAACAAAACGATAATAAAATGTTATTAAATCAAATTTTATGAGTTTAAATTTTTAATTATGGGCTTTTGAAAAAAATTATACAGATTAATCTAAAATTTTAAGGTTTTTACTCGGTTAAAATTCGAACGGATTCTCTATAGAGCACATTTAGACATGCTCGTATTACTCGCATCAAAACGACAACCAAATGTTATTAAACTAAATTTTATGAGTTCAAATAGTTAATTATAGGCTTTTGATCAAAATTATACAGATTAATCTCAAATTTTCAGCTTTTTACTCGGTTAAAATTCGAACGGAATCACTATAAAGCCCATTTAGACATGCACATTTTAATCGCATCAAAACGACAACCAAATTTTATTAAAATCAAATTTTATGATTTCAAATATTTAATTATTAGTTTTTGAACAAATTTAAACAGATTAGTCTGAAATTTTCATAATTTTTCTCGGTTAAAATTAGAACGGAATCTCTGTAAAGCCCATTTAGACATGCACGTTTTAATCCCAACAAAACGACAACCAAATGTTATTAAACAAAATTTTATGATTTTAAATATTTAATTATGGGCTTTTGAACAAAATTATATAGTTTAATCTCAAATTTAAGGTTTTTACTCGGTTAAAATTCAAACGCATTCTCTATAGAGCACATTTAGACATGCTCGTATTAATCGCATTAAAACGACAACCAAATGTTATTAAATTAAATTAAATTTTATGAGTTCAAATAGTTAATTATAGGCTTTTAAACAAAATTATACAGATTAATCTCAAATTTTCAGCTTTTTACTCAGTTAAAATTCGAACGGAATCTCTATAAAGCCCATTTAGACATGCACGTTTTAATCGCATCAAAACGACAACCAAATTTTATTATAATCAAATTTTATGATTTCAAATATTTAATTATTAGCTTTTGACCAAAATTATACAGATTGATCTGAAATTTTCAGAATTTTACTTTGTTAAAATTAGAACGGAATCTCTATAAAGCCCATTTAGACATGCACGTTTTAATCCCAACAAAACGACAACCAAATGTTATTAAATCAAATTTTATGAGTTTAAATATTTAATTATGGGCTTTTGAACAAAATTATACAGATTAATCTCAAATTTTATGGTTTTTATTCGGTTAAAACTCGAACAGATTCTCTATAGAGCACATTTAGACATGCTCGTATTAATCGCATCAAAACGACAACCAAATGTTATTAAATTAAATTTTATGAGTTCAAATAGTTAATTATAGGCTTTTGAACAAAATTAAACAGATTAATCTCAGATTTTCAGCTTTTTACTCGATCAGAATTGGAACGGAATCTCTATAAAGCCCATTTAGACATGCACGTTTTAATCGCATCAAAACGACAACCAAATTTTATTATAATCAAATTTTATGATTTCAAATATTTAATTATTAGCTTTTGACCAAAATTATACAGATTGATCTGAAATTTTCAGAATTTTACTTTGTTAAAATTAGAACGGAATCTCTATAAAGCCCATTTAGACATGCACGTTTTAATCCCAACAAAACGACAACCAAATGTTATTAAATCAAATTTTATGAGTTTAAATATTTAATTATGGGCTTTTGAACAAAATTATACAGATTAATCTCAAATTTTATGGTTTTTATTCGGTTAAAACTCGAACAGATTCTCTATAGAGCACATTTAGACATGCTCGTATTAATCGCATCAAAACGACAACCAAATGTTATTAAATTAAATTTTATGAGTTCAAATAGTTAATTATAGGCTTTTGAACAAAATTAAACAGATTAATCTCAGATTTTCAGCTTTTTACTCGATCAGAATTGGAACGGAATCTCTATAAAGCCCATTTAGACATGCACGTTTTAATCGCATCAAAACGACAACCAGATTTCATTAAAATCAAATTTTATAATTTCAAATATTTAAATATTAGTTTTTGAACAAAATTATACAGATTAATCTGAAATTTTCAGAATTTTTCTCGGTTAAAATTCTAACGGAATCTCTGTAAAGCCCATTTAGACATGCACGTTTTAATCCCAACAAAACGACAACCAAATGTTATTAAACAAAATTTTATGAGTTTAAATATTTAATTATGGGCTTTTGAACAAAATTATATAGTTTAATCTCAAATTTAAGGTTTTTACTCGGTTAAAATTCAAACGCATTCTCTATAGAGCACATTTAGACATGCTCGTATTAATCGCATTAAAACGACAACCAAATGTTATTAAATTAAATTAAATTTTATGAGTTCAAATAGTTAATTATAGGCTTTTAAACAAAATTATACAGATTAATCTCAAATTTTCAGCTTTTTACTCAGTTAAAATTCGAACGGAATCTCTATAAAGCCCATTTAGACATGCACGTTTTAATCGCATCAAAACGACAACCAAATTTTATTATAATCAAATTTTATGATTTCAAATATTTAATTATTAGCTTTTGACCAAAATTATATAGATTGATCTGAAATTTTCAGAATTTTACTTTGTTAAAATTAGAACGGAATCTCTATAAAGCCCATTTAGACATGCACGTTTTAATCCCAACAAAACGACAACCAAATGTTATTAAATCAAATTTTATGAGTTTAAATATTTAATTATGGGCTTTTGAACAAAATTATACAGATTAATCTCAAATTTTATGGTTTTTATTCGGTTAAAACTCGAACAGATTCTCTATAGAGCACATTTAGACATGCTCGTATTAATCGCATCAAAACGACAACCAAATGTTATTAAATTAAATTTTATGAGTTCAAATAGTTAATTATAGGCTTTTGAACAAAATTAAACAGATTAATCTCAGATTTTCAGCTTTTTACTCGATCAGAATTGGAACGGAATCTCTATAAAGCCCATTTAGACATGCACGTTTTAATCGCATCAAAACGACAACCAGATTTCATTAAAATCAAATTTTATAATTTCAAATATTTAAATATTAGTTTTTGAACAAAATTATACAGATTAATCTGAAATTTTCATAATTTTTCTCGATTAAAATTCGAACGGAATCTCTGTAAAGCCCATTTAGACATGCACGTTTTAATCCCAACAAAACGACAACCAAATGTTATTAAACAAAATTTTATGAGTTTAAATATTTAATTATGGGCTTTTGAACAAAATTATATAGTTTAATCTCAAATTTAAGGTTTTTACTCGGTTAAAATTCAAACGCATTCTCTATAGAGCACATTTAGACATGCTCGTATTAATCGCATTAAAACGACAACCAAATGTTATTAAATTAAATTAAATTTTATGAGTTCAAATAGTTAATTATAGGCTTTTAAACAAAATTATACAGATTAATCTCAAATTTTCAGCTTTTTACTCAGTTAAAATTCGAACGGAATCTCTATAAAGCCCATTTAGACATGCACGTTTTAATCGCATCAAAACGACAACCAAATTTTATTATAATCAAATTTTATAATTTCAAATATTTAATTATTAGCTTTTGACCAAAATTATACAGATTGATCTGAAATTTTTAGAATTTTACTCTGTTAAAATTAGAACGGAATCTCTATAAAGCCCATTTAGACATGCACGTTTTAATCCCAACAAAACGACAACCAAATGTTATTAAATCAAATTTTATGAGTTTAAATATTTAATTATGGGCTTTTGAACAAAATTATACAGATTAATCTCAAATTTAAGGTTTTTACTCGGTTAATATTCGAACAGATTCTCTATAGAGCACATTTAGACATGCTCGAATTAATCGCATCAAAACGAAAACCAAATGTTATTAAATTAAATTTTATGAGTTTAAATAGTTAATTATAGGCTTTTTAACAAAATTATACAGATTAATCTCAAATTTTCAGCTTTTTACTTGGTTATAATTCGAACGGAATCTCTATAAAGCCCATTTAGACATGGACGTTTTAATCGCATCAAAACGACAACCAAATTTTATTAAAATCAAATTTTATGTTTTCAAATAATTAATTATTAGCTTTTGAACAAAATTATACAGATTAATCTGAAATTTTCAGAATTTTACTCGGTTAAAATTAGAACGGAATCTCTATAAAGCCCATTTAGACATGCAAGTTTTAAACCCAACAAAACGACAACCAAATGTTATTAAATCAAACTTTATGAGTTTAAATATTTAATTATGGGATTTTGAACAAAATTATACAGATTAATCTCAAATTTTATGGTTTTTTCTCAAAAAAAATTCGAACGGATTCTCTATAGAGCACATTTAGACATGCTCGCATTAATCGCATCAAAACGAAAACCAAATGTTATTAAATTAAATTTTATGAGTTCAAATAGTTAATTATAGGTTTTTGAACAAAATTATAATGATTAAACTCAAATTTTCAGCTTTTTACTCGGTTAAAATTAGAAAGGAATCTCTATAAAGCCCATTTAGACATGCACGTTTTAATCCTAACAAAACGACAACCAAATGTTATTAAATCAAATTTTATGAGTTTAAATATTTAATTATAGGCTTTTGAACAAAATTATGCAGATTAATCTCAAATTTAAGTTTTTTACTCGGTTAAATTTCGAACGGATTCTCTATAGAGAAAATTTAGACATGCTCGTATTAATCGCATCAAAATGACAACCAAATGTTATTAAACTAAATTTTATGAGTTCAAATAGTTAATTATTGGCTTTTGAACAAAATTATACAAATTAATCACAAATTTTCAGCTTTTTACTTGGTTATAATTCGAACGGAATCTCTATAAAGCCCATTCAGACTTGCACGTTTTAATCGCATCAAAACGACAACCAAATTTTATTAAAATAAAATTTTATGATTTTAAATATTTAATTATTAGTTTTTGAACAAAATTATACAGATTAATCTGAAATTTTAAGAATTTTTCTCGGTCAAAATTAGAACGGAATCTCTGTAAAGCCCATTTAGACATGCACGTTTTAATCCCAACAAAACAACAACCAAATATTATTAAATAAAATTTTATGAGTTTAAATACTTAATTTTGGGCTTTTGAACAAAATTATGCAGATTAATCTCAAATTTTAAGGTTTTTACTCGGTTAAAATTCAAACGGATTCTCTATAGAGCATATTTAGACATACTCGTATTAATCGCATCAAAACGACAACCAAATTTTATTAAAATCAAATTTTATGATTTCAAATATTTAATTATTAGTTTTTGAACAAAATTAAACAGATTAATCTGAAATTTTCAGAATTTTTCTCGGTTAAAATTAGAACGGAATCTCTGTAAAGCCCATTTAGACATGCACGTTTTAATCCCAACAAAACGACAACCAAATGTTATTAAATCAAATTTTATGAGTTTAAATATTTAATTATGGGCTTTTGAACAAAATTATACAGATTAATCTCAAATTTAAGGTTTTTACTCGGTTAATATTCGAACAGATTCTCTATAGAGCACATTTAGACATGCTCGAATTAATCGCATCAAAACGAAAACCAAATGTTATTAAATTAAATTTTATGAGTTTAAATAGTTAATTATAGGCTTTTGAATTAAATTATACTGATTAATCTCAAATTTTCAGCTTTTTACTCGGTTAAAATTGGAACGGAATCTCTATAAAGACCATTTAGACATGCACGTTTTAATCGCATCAAAACGACAACCAGTGTTAATAAATTAAATTTTATGAGTTCAAATAGTTAATTATAGGCATCTGAACAAAATTATACAGATTAATCTCAAATTTTCAGCTTTTTACTCGGTTAAAATTCGAACGGAATCTCTATAAAGCCCATTTAGACATGCACGTTTTAATCGCATCAAAACGACAACCAAATTTTATTAAAATCAAATTTTATGTTTTCAAATAATTAATTATTAGCTTTTGAACAAAGTTATACAGATTAATCTGAAATTTTCAAAATTTTACTTGTTTAAAATTAGAACGGAATCTCTATAAAGCCCATTTAGAGATGCACGTTTTAATCCAAACAAAACGACAGCCAAATGTTATTAAATCAAATTTTATGAGTTTAAATATTTAATTATGGGCTTTTGAACAAATTATATAGAGTAATCTCAAATTTTAAGGTTTTTATTCGATTAAAACTCGAACAGGTTCTCTATAGAGCACATTTAGACATGCTCGTATTAATCGCATCAAAACGACAACCAAATATTTTTAAATTAAATTTTATGAGTTCAAATAGTTAATTATAGGCTTTTGAACAAAATTACACAGATTAATCTCAAATTTTCAGCTTTTTACTCGGTTAAAATTCGAACAGAATATCTATAAAGCCCATTTAGACATGCACGTTTTAATCGCATCAAAACGACAACCAAATTTTATTAAACTCAAATTTTATGATTTCAAATATTTAATTATTAGTTTTTGAACAAAATTATACAGTTTAATCTGAAATTTTCAGAATTTTTCTAGGTTAAAATTAGAACGGAATCTCTGTAAAGCCCATTTAGACATGCACGTTTTAATCCCAACAAAACGACAACCAAATGTTATTAAATCAAATTTTATGAGTTTAAATATTTAGTTTTGGGCTTTTGAGCAAAATTATGTAGATTAATCTCAAATTTTAAGGTTTTTACTCGGTTAAAATTCGAACGGATTCTCTATAGAGCACATTTAGACATGCTCGTATTAATCGCATTAAAACAACAACCAAATGTTATTAAATTAAATTTTATGAGTTCAAATAGTTAATTATAGGCTTTTGAACAAAATTATACAGATTAATCTTAAATTTTCAGTTTTTTACTCCGTTAAAGTTCGAACAGAATCTCTATAAAGCCCATTTAGACATGCATGTTTTAATCGCATCAAAACGACAACCAAATGTTATTAAATCAAATTTTATGAGTTTAAATATTTAATTATGGGCTATTGATTATGAGTTGTCTATCACGGTATACGCTCAAAGAGAGGTGCCGTTCACCAAGACATGCACTCAAAGATAGGGGTCATTCATCGCGACTTATGCTCAATGAGAGGGGTAGTTCATCACACCATATGTGCTAAGAAATGGACCGTGCATTATGACATGAACTCGAAGAAAGGGATCATTCATTGCAAGGTACGCTCAAAGAGAGGGGTCATCGATCACGGTATACGCTCAATGATATGATCACAACCAACAATTAATCAGAAGAATTTCCTATTGGACCTATGGCTCGTGCTAAAACCCAAAAATTCCAAAAGGCCATGGGAAATCTATTTATTCAAGGCTAGAAGTAGAGAATGCAACACCAGCTTTATTGGAACAATACAACCTCCTACTTGTGCATGAGTTCATTAGTTTAATTAATGCATGATAGTTCACTTAAAGCATGTTAGTTTTCTTATGTTTTTACAAGTTAATTTAGTGTGTGAGTTAATTAATTAAACTAGATCATTCAATGTAACTAGTTTCATTAATTAATCTAGCTCATTAAATATGTTTCCTGCATTCACTTTTATTTTTATTGAATAAGTTGTTATCTAATGGTTGCTTATATATTTCATCTAGGGTATTCTTTTGGAGCAAATGGTTATCATATTCTCAGGAATGACAAGGCATTTACATCAATTAAAGTCCCTTGAAGACCCATCAAGGCTGATTGGTTACAATGCAATTCAATGGAGCAATTACACCACTTGAATATTGTTATTTCCAGCAATGGTTTTTAGACTTTCAAGAGAGCCTTTACATCATTTTAAGGTTGTCAGTTTTTGCAAGCAAGAAAGAGAAGACATGCAATGATAGCCTTTATTATCACCATTTAAGGGAGAGTAAAGACAAGAATTAAAACAACAGTTAAGGAGAGAATTCGAGGATATTTGAGTCTTGAGGTCTTCTTCAAACTTATTCTCGTATTCCTTAGCCTTCATTATCCCCTATTCATCGCGGCATACGCTCAAAGAGAGGGTTCGTCCCTCACGGTATACACTCTAAGGGACCATTCACTATGACAAGCACTCGAAGAGAGGGGTCATTCATTGTGACATACGCTCAACGAGAGGTGTCATCCATCACGGTAAACGCTCTAAGAAAAGGACCATTCACTGACATGTACTCAAAGAGAGGGGTCATTAATCGCGACATACGCTCAAAGAGAGGGGTTGCCCATCACGGTATACGCTCTAAGAAAGGGACCATTAATTATGACTTGCACTCGAAGAGAGGGGTCAAATATCGCGACATACGCTCAAAGAGAGGTGGCGTCCCTCACGATATACGCTCAAAGAGATGGTTCGTCCATCACGGTATACGCTCTAAGAAAGGGACCGTTCACTATGACATGCAGTCAAAGAGAGGAGTCTTTCATCAAGACATATGCTCAATGAGAGGGGTCGTCCATCACGGTATAATCTCTAAGAAAAGTTCCATTCACTATGACATGCACTCGAAGAGAGGGGTCATTCATCGCGACATACGCTCAAAGAGAGGGTTCATCCAACACTGTATACGGTCTAAGAAAGGGACCATTTATTATGACATGCACTCGAAGGGAAGGGTCATATATCGCGACATACGCTCAAAGAGATGTGTCGTCCATCACTGTATACGCTCAAAGAGAGGTGTCATCCATTATAACATACGCTCAAAGAGAGGGACCGTTCATTATAACATACACTCGAAGAGAGGGGTCATTTATTACGACATACACTCAAAGAGAGGGGTCATCCATCACGGTACACGCTCTAAGAAAGGGATCATTCATTATGACATGCACTCGAAGAGAGGCGTCATTCATCACAACATACGCTAAAGAGGGGTCACTGATCACGGTATACGCTCAAAGACAGGGACCGTTCATTATGACATGCACTCAAAGAGATAGGTCATTCATCGTGACATACGCTCAAAGAGAGGGGTCGTCCATCACGGTTTACGCTCAAAGAGAGGGACCTTTCACCAAGATAGGCACTCGAACAGAGGGGTTATTTATCGCGACATACTCTCAAAGAGAGTGGTCGTCCATCACGGCATACGCTCAAGGAGAGTGACCCTTTCTTAGAGCAAATACATGATGGAAAAACCGTCTCTTTGAGCGTATGTCATTGATCACGGTATATGCTCAAAGAGAGGGATCGTTCATTATGACATGCACTCGAAGAGCGCGGTCATTCCTCGTGACTTAAGCTCAAAGAGAGAGGTCATTCACCTTGACATATGCTAAAATAGAGGGGTCGTCCATCATGGTATATGCTAAAAGAGTGGGACCGTTCACCATGATATGCACTCAAGAGAGGGGTCATTCATCGCGGCAAATGTTTAAAGAGAGGGGTCATTCATCATGGCATACGCTCAAAGAGAGGGATCATTCATTATGACGTACGCTAGAAGAGATGGGTTATTCACTGCGAAATATGCTTAAAGAGAGGGATCGTCCATCACGGTCTACACACTTAGATGGGGACCGTTCATTATGACAGGCACTCGAAGAGAGGGGTCATTCATCGCGACATACGCTCAAAGAGATGGGTCGTCCGTCACGGTATACGCTCAAAGAGAGGGACCGTTCACCATTATATGCACTCGAAGAGAGTGGTCATTCATTGCAACATACGTACAAAGAGAGGGGTCATCAATCACGTTATATGCTTAAAGAGAGGGGTCGTTCATTATGTTATGCACTCGAAGTGAGGGGTCATTCATCATGACATACGCTGGAAGAGAGGGGTCGTTCGTCACGGTATATGCTCAAAGAGAGGGAGCGTTTGATATGACACATGCTCGAAGAGAAGGGTCATTCATCACGACATAAGAACTTTATCGACTTATCAAATCATCTCTTTGTTTTGTGGCGTCACCCTCCATCCTTTTATACTTTAGATTTCTGAAATTACATTTCCAAGAGGTCTAAGTGTATCTACCACCCTCAGAGTTGCAACTAGATTTGGTTTATGTTCCTATAACATAAGTCTAACCTTTGCCCCTTTGAATACTATCATTTCATCATCACATAATCACCATCTACATTCCATTTTCGTCTACCATTCTTCACCAGCCCTTAACATATCCTTCTATATCATTTACTTCACTTAAACACCTCCATTTTCTTCCTTAATCAACCATCAACATCCCCACGCATTCCCTTCACCAAGACAACTTCCGTTTCATCTAAACAATACCCCACACCATAACCTCTTCTTAAATCATCCTTATCTTATTTCCAGCATCCTTTAACATTCTTTTGTTCATGAAACAATACAAGGCTTTCTTGCATTTTAAGGTCCGGGCAATCAAAGCTTCTCTCTACAAGCATCTTTTGAGAGTTGGTGCATATCAGTGGCCAAGGGACATTTCCCTTTGAAAAATTGGCCGAATAGTGGCCTTGGTGTCTGTTCAATTGGTGGTGTCTCCCTCCTTAACCGTTCGGTTGAATGGTGTCTCCTTCCAAGAGTTGTTGGAACTTTTCGTTAAAATTTTATCCTGCACAGTCTTTAGTAATTTTTTCATATCTCGAGCTTCCGATATTGGATTGATGCGATTCAACATACATTGGAAAGATAAGAGATAGGGGAACAACTTTCATGACGACAACGAAACCTAGTTCTTCTTGTATCCTGCTCGAAAATGGAAAACAAGTGGACCATCATGAATCTATCCAATGAAAAGTGCTATCTCTTTGTTTTGGCGCCCACTTGCTTTCTCTCCATTATCTTGCTGCAAAATGTGGATAATGGACGGACATGATACTTGGTGAAGGGTCGGAGACCTTCGGGTGTTAAGCCGGGAGTGGTAGCTAGAGTTGAGATGAGCTAATCGAGCTGAGAGTGAGCTAAGCTATCTAAATGAAACACTTTAGCTAAAGTTTGAAGGTGAAATAAGCTAATTCAAGATTCCTTTAACAAAGTGAGTTGGTCCATTAACTTCCTTATACTCTCTTCTAGTGTGAGAAGTGTTCTTGAGCTTATATGAATCTCTTAATGCCTCGTTTTGAAATTTGCTTCATTTGAGCTCATATGGGATTTGTGAGCTGACATGGAGCAAGTCTTGAGTCCTTTAAGTACTGTAGGAGTGTTCCATGCATTCTCAAGCTATTCTAAAGTTGAATCCTTGTGTTTGTAGCATTACCTTCCATTTAGCTTCTTCTAAGCTAACTTTAGCTGCTTGAGCTAGGCCTTTAAGTTCGTGAGCTCCTGTACATAGTTCCTTTAAGTTCATGACCTAAAATAATCATTTCTTAAGCTCCTATGCAATTCTAAGCGTTTGAGCCGTTCTTGAGTTGTTCCAAGCTGTCATAAGTCTTCCCAAGCCACATTGAGCTACCCTTAATGTCTTTAAGCTTCCTCGGACTATTATCTTTACTTAAAATAGCTGAAACAATAAGCAAACAATGTATAAGCTGAAACAAACTGAAATAAACCAAAATGACCTAGAAAAAAATATAGTTTAGTTAATATTAAGAATAAGATGACTTAGAATAAATATAAAGATGTGGTTATGCAATCACAAAACATTACTTAAATATAAAGATGTGGTTATGCTTGTCAATGCATAAATTAGATAATAGGCGCTGATTAGGATCGTATCAGAAAGGGATCATTAATTATGACATGCAATCGAAGAGAGGGGTCATTCATCGCGACAAACGCTCAAAGAGAGGGACCGTTCACCATCACATGCACTCTAAGAGAGGGTTCATTCATCGCGACAAACGCTCAATGACAGGGGTCTTCCATCACGGCACACGCTCAAAGAGAGGGACCATTTACCATGACATGCACTCGAAGAGAGGGGTCATTCATCGCGACATACGCTCAAAGAGAGGGGTAGTCCATCACGGTATACGCTCTAAGAAATGGACCATTAATTATGACATGCACTCAAAAAGAGGGTCATTCATCGCGACATACGCTCAAAGAGAAGCGTCGTCCACCATGATATACGCTCAAAGAGAGGGGTCAAGAGAGGGGTCATTCGTTGCGACATACGCTCAAAGAGAGGGGTCATTCGTTGCGACATATGCTCAAAGAGAGGGGTCTTCCATTACGGCATACGCTAAAAGAGAGGGGTCTTCCAATACGGCATACGCTCAAAGAGAGACACCATTTACCATGACATGCACCGGAAGAGAGGGATCATTCATCGCGACATACGCTCAAAGACAGGGGTCGTCCATCATGGTATACGCACTAAGAAAGCTTATTTATGACATGCACTTGAACAGAAGGGTCATTCATTTCGACATACGCTCAAAGAGGTGTCATCCATTACGGTATACGCTCAAAGAGAGGGACCGTTCACCATGACATGCACTCAAAGAGAGGGGTCATTAATCAAGACAAACGCTCAAAGACAAGGGTCGTCCACCACGGCATACGCTGAAAGAGAGGGACCATATACCATGACATGCACTCGAAGAGAGGGGTCATTCATCGCGTCATACGCCAAAGAGAGGGGTCGTCCATCACGGTATACACTCTAAGAAAGGTACCATTATTATGACATGCACTAGAACAGAGGGTTTATTCATCGTGACATCCACTCCAAGAGAGGTGTCTTTGATCACGGAATTCTCTCTAAGAAAGGGACCATTAATTATGACATGCACTCAAACAAAGGGGTCATTCATCGCGACATACGCTGAAGGAGAGTTGTTGTCCATTAGGACATACACTCAATGAGAGGGACCGTTCACCATGACATTCACTCAAAGAGAGGAGTCATTCATCGCGGCATACGTTCAAAGAGAAGGGTCGTTCATCACGGTATACGCTCTAAGAAAAGGACCGTTCATAATAACATGCACTCGACGAGTGGGGTCATTCATCATGACATACGCTCAAAGAAGGGGTCGTCCATCACGGTGTACGCTCTAAGAAAGGAACTATTTATTATGACATGCACTCGAATAGAGGGGTATTTCATCGCGACATATGCTCAAAGAGAAGGGTCGTCCATCACAGTATACGCTCTAAGAAAGGTACCATTCATGATGACAAGCACTCGAAGAGAGGGGTCATTCATAGCGACATACGCTCAAAGAGTGGAGTCATAAATCATGGTATACGCTCAAAGAGAGGGACCGTTCCAGGACATACACACGAAGATAGGGGTCATTCATCGCGAAATACGCTCCAAGAGAGGGGTCGTCCGTCACGACATACGCTCAAAGAAAGGGACCGTTCATTATGACATACGCTCGATGAGAGGGGTCATTCACCATAACATACGCTCAAAGAGAGGGGTCGTCCATCATGGTATACGTTCTTAGAAAGGGGACATTCATTATAACAAGCTCCAAGAGAGGGACCATTCGGCAAGAGATGTACTCGAAGAGATGGATCTTTCATCGCAACATACACTCAAAGAGAGGGGTCATCGATCACGGTATACGCTCAAATAGAGGGATCGTTCATTATGACGTAGGCTTGAAGAGAGAGGTCACTCATCGCGACATACGCTGAAAGAGAAGGGTCGTCCATCACGGTATACACTCTAAGAAATGGATCGTTCATTAAGACATGCACTCAAAGAGAGGGGTCATTCATTGCGACATACGCTCAAAGAGAGGGACCGTTCACCATGACTTGCACTCGAAGAGAAGGGTTATTAATCGCAACATATGCTCAAAGAGAGGTGTCATCGATTACGGTATACGCTCAAAGAGAGGGACCGTTTATTATGACATGCACTCGAAGAGATGGGTCTTTTATCGCCATATATACTCAAAGAGTGGCTGTGTCCATCACGGTATATGCTGAAAGAGGGACCATTCATTAAGACATGCACTCGAAGAGGGGTCATTCATCGCGACATATACTCAAAGAGATGGACCGTTCATTATGACACGCACTCGAAGATAGGGGTCATTCTTCGCGACAAACGCTCAAAGGCAAGAGTTGTCTACCACGACATACGCTGAAAGAGAGGGACTGTATATCATGATATGCACTCGAAGAGTGGGGTCTCAAATTTTCAGCTTTTTACTCGGTTAAAATTCGAACGGAATCTCTATAAAGCCCATTTAGAAATGCACGTTTTAGTCGCATCAAAACGACAACCAAATTTTATTAAAATAAAATTTTACGATTTCAAATTTTTAATTATTAGTTTTTGAACAAAATTAAACAGATTAATCTGAAATTTTCAGAATTTTTCTCGGTTAAAATTAGAACGGAAACTCTGTAAAGCCCATTTAGACATGCACATTTTAAACCCAACAAAACGACAACCAAATGTTATTAAATAAAATTTTATGAGTTTAAATATTTAATTATGGGCTTTAGAACAAAATTATACAGATTAATCTCAAATTTAAGGTTTTTACTCGGTTAAAATTCGAACGGATTCACTATAGAGCACATTTAGACATGCTCGTATTAATCGCATCAAAACGAAAACCAAATGTTATTAAATTAAATTTTATGAGTTCAAATTGTTAATTATAGGCTTTTGAACAAAATTATACAGATTAATCTCAAATTTTCAGCCTTTTACTCGGTTAAAATTAGAACGGAATCTCTATAAAGCCCATTTAGACATGCACGTTTTAATCCCAACAAAACGATAACCAAATGCTATTAAATCAAATTTTATGAGTTTAAATATTTAATTAATGGCTTTTGAACAAAATTATACAGATTAATCTCAAATTTTAAGGTTTTTATTCGGTTAAAATTCGAACGGATTCTCTATAGAGCAAATTTAGACATGCTCGTATTAATCGCATCAAAATGACAACCAAATGTTATTAAACTAAATTTTATGAGTTCAAATAGTTAATTATAGGCTTTTGATCAAAATTATACAGATTAATCTCAAATTTTCAGCTTTTTACTCGGTTAAAATTAGAACGGAATCTCTGTAAAGCCCATTTAGACATGCACGTTTTAATCCAACAAAACGATAATAAAACGTTATTAAATCAAATTTTATGAGTTTAAATATTTAATTATGGGCTTTTGAACAAAATTATACAGATTAATCTCAAATTTTATGGTTTTTATTCGGTTAAAACTCGAACAGATTCTCTATAGAGCACATTTAGACATGCTCGTATTAATCGCATCAAAACGACAACCAAATGTTATTAAATTAAATTTTATGAGTTCAAATAGTTAATTATAGGCTTTTGAACAAAATTACACAGATTAATCTCAAATTTTCAGCTTTTTACTCGGTTAGAATTCGAACGGAATCTCTATAAAGCCCATTTAGACATGCACGTTTTAATCGCATCAAAACGACAACCAGATTTCATTAAAATCAAATTTTATGATTTCAAATATTTAATTATTAGTTTTTGAACAAAATTATACAGATTAATCTGAAATTTTCAGAATTTTTCTCGGTAAAAATTAGAACGGAATCTCTGTAAAGCCCATTTAGACATGCACGTTTTAATCCCAACAAAACGACAACCAAATGTTATTAAATCAAATTTTATGAGTTTAAATATTTAATTTTGGGCTTTTAAACAAAATTATGCAGATTAATCTCAAATTTTAAGGTTTTTACTCGGTTAAAATTCGAACGGATTCTCTATAGAGCACATTTAGACATGCTCGTATTAATCGCATCAAAACGAAAACCAAATGTTATTAACTCCAATTTTATGAGTTTAAATATTTAATTATGTGATTTTGAACAAAATTATACAAATTAATCTCAAATTTTAAAGTTTTTACTCGGTTAAAATTTGAACGGATTCTCTATAGACCATATTTAGACATGCTCGTATTAATCGGATCAAAAAGACAAGCAAATGTTATTAAATTTAATTTTATGAGTTCAAATAGTTAATTATAGGCTTTTGAACAAAATTATACAGATTAATCTCAAATTTTCAGCTTTTTACTTGGTTATAATTCGAACGGAATCTCTATAAAGCCCATTTAGACATGGACGTTTTAATCGCATCAAAACGACAACAAAATTTTATTAAAATCAAATTTTATGTTTTCAAATAATTAATTATTAGCTTTTGAACAAAATTATACAGATTAATCTGAAATTTTCAGAATTTTACTCGGTTAAAATTAGAACGGAATCTCTATAAAGACCATTTAGACATGCACATTTTAATCCCAACAAAATGACAACCAAATGTTATTAAATCAAATTTTATGAGTTTAAATATTTAATTATGGGCTTTTGAACAAAATTATACAGATTAATCTCAAATTTTAAGGTTTTTACTCGGTTAAAATTCGAACGAATTCTCTATAGAGCACATTTAGACATGCTCGTATTAATCGCATCAAAACGACAACCCAATGTTATTAAATTAAATTTTATGAGTTCAAATTGTTAATTATAGGCTTTTGAACAAAATTATACAGATTAATCTCAAATTTTCAGCTTTTTACTTAGTTAAAATTCGAACGGAATCTCTATAAAGCCCATTTAGACATGCACGTTTTAATCGCATCAAACGATAACCAAATTTTATTAAAATCAAATTTTATGATTTCAAATATTTTATTATTAGATTTTGAACAAAATTATATAGATTAATCTGAAATTTTCAGAATTTTACTCGGTTAAAATTAGAACGGAATCTCTATAAAGCCCATTTAGACATGCAAGTTTTAAACCCAACAAAACGACAACCAAATGTTATTAAATCAAACTTTATGAGTTTAAATATTTAATTATGGGATTTTGAACAAAATTATACAGATTAATCTCAAATTTTATGGTTTTTTCTCAAAAAAAATTCGAACGGATTCTTTATAGAGCACATTTAGACATGCTCGCATTAATCGCATCAAAACGAAAACCAAATTTTAATATAATAAAATTTTATGAGTTAAAATATTTAATTATTACCTTTTGAACAAAATTATACCGATTAATCTGAAATTTTCAGAATTTTACTCTGTTAAAATTAGAACGGAATCTCTATAAAGCCCATTTAGACATGCACGTTTTAATCCTAACAAAACGACAACCAAATGTTATTAAATCAAATTTTATGAGTTTAAATATTTAATTATAGGCTTTTGAACAAAATTATGCAGATTAATCTCAAATTTAAGTTTTTTACTCGGTTAAATTTCGAACGGATTCTCTATAGAGAAAATTTAGACATGCTCGTATTAATCGCATTAAAATGACAACCAAATGTTATTAAACTAAATTTTATGAGTTCAAATAGTTAATTATTGCTTTTGAACAAAATTATACAGATTAATCACAAATTTTCAGCTTTTTACTTGGTTATAATTCGAACGAAATCTCTATAAAGCCCATTCAGACTTGCACGTTTTAATCGCATCAAAACGACAACCAAATTTTATTAAAATCAAATTTTATGATTTTAAATATTTAATTATTAGTTTTTGAACAAAATTATACAGATTAATCTGAAATTTTAAGAATTTTTCTCGGTCAAAATTAGAACGGAATCTCTGTAAAGCCCATTTAGACATGCACGTTTTAATCCCAACAAAACAACAACCAAATGTTATTAAATAAAATTTTATGAGTTTAAATATTTAATTTTGGGCTTTTGAACAAAATTATGCAGATTAATCTCAAATTTTAAGGTTTTTACTCGGTTAAAATTCAAACGGATTCTCTATAGAGCATATTTAGACATACTCGTATTAATCGCATCAAAACGACAACCAAATTTTATTAAAATCAAATTTTATGATTTCAAATATTTAATTATTAGTTTTTGAACAAAATTAAACAGATTAATCTGAAATTTTCAGAATTTTTCTCGGTCAAAATTAGAACGGAATCTCTGTAAAGCCCATTTAGACATGCACGTTTTAATCCCAACAAAACAACAACCAAATGTTATTAAATAAAATTTTATGAGTTTAAATATTTAATTTTGGGCTTTTGAACAAAATTATGCAGATTAATCTCAAATTTTAAGGTTTTTACTCGGTTAAAATTCAAACGGATTCTCTATAGAGCATATTTAGACATACTCGTATTAATCGCATCAAAACGACAACCAAATTTTATTAAAATCAAATTTTACGATTTCAAATTTTTAATTATTAGTTTTTGAACAAAATTAAACAGATTAATCTGAAATTTTCAGAATTTTTCTCGGTTAAAATTAGAACGGAAACTCTGTAAAGCCCATTTAGACATGCACATTTTAAACCCAACAAAACGACAACCAAATGTTATTAAATAAAATTTTATGAGTTTAAATATTTAATTATGGGCTTTAGAACAAAATTATACAGATTAATCTCAAATTTAAGGTTTTTACTCGGTTAAAATTCGAACGGATTCACTATAGAGCACATTTAGACATGCTCGTATTAATCGCATCAAAACGAAAACCAAATGTTATTAAATTAAATTTTATGAGTTCAAATTGTTAATTATAGGCTTTTGAACAAAATTATACAGATTAATCTCAAATTTTCAGCCTTTTACTCGGTTAAAATTAGAACGGAATCTCTATAAAGCCCATTTAGACATGCACGTTTTAATCCCAACAAAACGATAACCAAATGCTATTAAATCAAATTTTATGAGTTTAAATATTTAATTAATGGCTTTTGAACAAAATTATACAGATTAATCTCAAATTTTAAGGTTTTTATTCGGTTAAAATTCGAACGGATTCTCTATAGAGCACATTTAGACATGCTCGTATTAATCGCATCAAAACGACAACCAAATATTTTTAAATTAAATTTTATGAGTTCAAATAGTTAATTATAGGCTTTTGAACAAAATTACACAGATTAATCTCAAATTTTCAGCTTTTTACTCGGTTAAAATTCGAACAGAATATCTATAAAGCCCATTTAGACATGCACGTTTTAATCGCATCAAAACGACAACCAAATTTTATTAAACTCAAATTTTATGATTTCAAATATTTAATTATTAGTTTTTGAACAAAATTATACAGTTTAATCTGAAATTTTCAGAATTTTTCTAGGTTAAAATTAGAACGGAATCTCTGTAAAGCCCATTTAGACATGCACGTTTTAATCCCAACAAAACGACAACCAAATGTTATTAAATCAAATTTTATGAGTTTAAATATTTAGTTTTGGGCTTTTGAGCAAAATTATGCAGATTAATCTCAAATTTTAAGGTTTTTACTCGGTTAAAATTCGAACGGATTCTCTATAGAGCACATTTAGACATGCTCGTATTAATCGCATTAAAACAACAACCAAATGTTATTAAATTAAATTTTATGAGTTCAAATAGTTAATTATAGGCTTTTGAACAAAATTATACAGATTAATCTTAAATTTTCAGTTTTTTACTCCGTTAAAGTTCGAACAGAATCTCTATAAAGCCCATTTAGACATGCATGTTTTAATCGCATCAAAACGACAACCAAATGTTATTAAATCAAATTTTATGAGTTTAAATATTTAATTATGGGCTATTGATTATGAGTTGTCTATCACGGTATACGCTCAAAGAGAGGTGCCGTTCACCAAGACATGCACTCAAAGATAGGGGTCATTCATCGCGACTTATGCTCAATGAGAGGGGTAGTTCATCACACCATATGTGCTAAGAAATGGACCGTGCATTATGACATGAACTCGAAGAAAGGGATCATTCATTGCAAGGTACGCTCAAAGAGAGGGGTCATCGATCACGGTATACGCTCAATGATATGATCACAACCAACAATTAATCAGAAGAATTTCCTATTGGACCTATGGCTCGTGCTAAAACCCAAAAATTCCAAAAGGCCATGGGAAATCTATTTATTCAAGGCTAGAAGTAGAGAATGCAACACCAGCTTTATTGGAACAATACAACCTCCTACTTGTGCATGAGTTCATTAGTTTAATTAATGCATGATAGTTCACTTAAAGCATGTTAGTTTTCTTATGTTTTTACAAGTTAATTTAGTGTGTGAGTTAATTAATTAAACTAGATCATTCAATGTAACTAGTTTCATTAATTAATCTAGCTCATTAAATATGTTTCCTGCATTCACTTTTATTTTTATTGAATAAGTTGTTATCTAATGGTTGCTTATATATTTCATCTAGGGTATTCTTTTGGAGCAAATGGTTATCATATTCTCAGGAATGACAAGGCATTTACATCAATTAAAGTCCCTTGAAGACCCATCAAGGCTGATTGGTTACAATGCAATTCAATGGAGCAATTACACCACTTGAATATTGTTATTTCCAGCAATGGTTTTTAGACTTTCAAGAGAGCCTTTACATCATTTTAAGGTTGTCAGTTTTTGCAAGCAAGAAAGAGAAGACATGCAATGATAGCCTTTATTATCACCATTTAAGGGAGAGTAAAGACAAGAATTAAAACAACAGTTAAGGAGAGAATTCGAGGATATTTGAGTCTTGAGGTCTTCTTCAAACTTATTCTCGTATTCCTTAGCCTTCATTATCCCCTATTCATCGCGGCATACGCTCAAAGAGAGGGTTCGTCCCTCACGGTATACACTCTAAGGGACCATTCACTATGACATGCACTCGAAGAGAGGGGTCATTCATTGTGACATACGCTCAACGAGAGGTGTCATCCATCACGGTAAACGGTCTAAGAAAAGGACCATTCACTGACATGTACTCAAAGAGAGGGGTCATTAATCGCGACATACGCTCAAAGAGAGGGGTTGTCCATCACGGTATACGCTCTAAGAAAGGGACCATTAATTATGACTTGCACTCGAAGAGAGGGGTCAAATATCGCGACATACGCTCAAAGAGAGGTGGCGTCCCTCACGATATACGCTCAAAGAGATGGTTCGTCCATCACGGTATACGCTCTAAGAAAGGGACCGTTCACTATGACATGCAGTCAAAGAGAGGAGTCTTTCATCAAGACATATGCTCAATGAGAGGGGTCGTCCATCACGGTATAATCTCTAAGAAAAGTTCCATTCACTATGACATGCACTCGAAGAGAGGGGTCATTCATCGCGACATACGCTCAAAGAGAGGGTTCATCCAACACTGTATACGGTCTAAGAAAGGGACCATTTATTATGACATGCACTCGAAGGGAAGGGTCATATATCGCGACATACGCTCAAAGAGATGTGTCGTCCATCACTGTATACGCTCAAAGAGAGGTGTCATCCATTATAACATACGCTCAAAGAGAGGGACCGTTCATTATAACATACACTCGAAGAGAGGGGTCATTTATTACGACATATACTCAAAGAGAGGGGTCATCCATCACGGTACACGCTCTAAGAAAGGGATCATTCATTATGACATGCACTCGAAGAGAGGCGTCATTCATCACAACATACGCTAAAGAGGGGTCACTGATCACGGTATACGCTCAAAGACAGGGACCGTTCATTATGACATGCACTCAAAGAGATAGGTCATTCATCGTGACATACGCTCAAAGAGAGGGGTCGTCCATCACGGTTTACGCTCAAAGAGAGGGACCTTTCACCAAGATAGGCACTCGAACAGAGGGGTTATTTATCGCGACATACTCTCAAAGAGAGTGGTCGTCCATCACGGCATACGCTCAAGGAGAGTGACCCTTTCTTAGAGCAAATACATGATGGAAAAACCGTCTCTTTGAGCGTATGTCATTGATCACGGTATATGCTCAAAGAGAGGGATCGTTCATTATGACATGCACTCGAAGAGCGCGGTCATTCCTCGTGACATAAGCTCAAAGAGAGAGGTCATTCACCTTGACATATGCTAAAATAGAGGGGTCGTCCATCATGGTATATGCTAAAAGAGTGGGACCGTTCACCATGATATGCACTCAAGAGAGGGGTCATTCATCGCGGCAAATGTTTAAAGAGAGGGGTCATTCATCATGGCATACGCTCAAAGAGAGGGATCATTCATTATGACGTACGCTAGAAGAGATGGGTTATTCACTGCGAAATATGCTTAAAGAGAGGGATCGTCCATCACGGTCTACACACTTAGATGGGGACCGTTCATTATGACAGGCACTCGAAGAGAGGGGTCATTCATCGCGACATACGCTCAAAGAGATGGGTCGTCCGTCACGGTATACGCTCAAAGAGAGGGACCGTTCACCATTATATGCACTCGAAGAGAGTGGTCATTCATTGCAACATACGCACAAAGAGAGGGGTCATCAATCACGTTATATGCTTAAAGAGAGGGGCCGTTCATTATGTTATGCACTCGAAGTGTGGGGTCATTCATCATGACATACGCTGGAAGAGAGGGGTCGTTCGTCACGGTATATGCTCAAAGAGAGGGAGCGTTTGATATGACATATGCTCGAAGAGAAGGGTCATTCATCACGACATAAGAACTTTATCGACTTATCAAATCATCTCTTTGTTTTGTGGCGTCACCCTCCATCCTTTATACTTTAGATTTCTGAAATTACATTTCCAAGAGGTCTAAGTGTATCTACCACCCTCAGAGTTGCAACTAGATTTGGTTTATGTTCCTATAACATAAGTCTAACCTTTGCCCCTTTGAATACTATCATTCCATCATCACATAATCACCATCTACATTCCATTTTCGTCTACCATTCTTCACCAGCCCTTAACATATCCTTCTATATCATTTACTTCACTTAAACACCTCCATTTTCTTCCTTAATCAACCATCAACATCCCCACGCATTCCCTTCACCAAGACAACTTCCGTTTCATCTAAACAATACCCCACACCATAACCTCTTCTTAAATCATCCTTATCTTATTTCCAGCATCCTTTAACATTCTTTTGTTCATGAAACAATACAAGGCTTTCTTGCATTTTAAGGTTCGGGCAATCAAAGCTTCTCTCTACAAGCATCTTTTGAGAGTTGGTGCATATCAGTGGCCAAGGGACATTTCCCTTTGAAAAATTGGCCGAATAGTGGCCTTGGTGTCTGTTCAATTGGTGGTGTCTCCCTCCTTAACCGTTCGGTTGAATGGTGTCTCCTTCCAAGAGTTGTTGGAACTTTTCGTTAAAATTTTATCCTGCACAGTCTTTAGTAATTTTTTCATATCTCGAGCTTCCGATATTGGATTGATGCGATTCAACATACATTGGAAAGATAAGAGATAGGGGAACAACTTTCATGACGACAACGAAACCTAGTTCTTCTTGTATCCTGCTCGAAAATGGAAAACAAGTGGACCATCATGAATCTATCCAATGAAAAGTGCTATCTCTTTGTTTTGGCGCCCACTTGCTTTCTCTCCATTATCTTGCTGCAAAATGTGGATAATGGACGGACATGATACTTGGTGAAGGGTCGGAGACCTTCGGGTGTTAAGCCGGGAGTGGTAGCTAGAGTTGAGATGAGCTAATCGAGCTGAGAGTGAGCTAAGCTATCTAAATGAAACACTTTAGCTAAAGTTTGAAGGTGAAATAAGCTAATTCAAGATTCCTTTAACAAAGTGAGTTGGTCCATTAACTTCCTTATACTCTCTTCTAGTGTGAGAAGTGTTCTTGAGCTTATATGAATCTCTTAATGCCTCGTTTTGAAATTTGCTTCATTTGAGCTCATATGGGATTTGTGAGCTGACATGGAGCAAGTCTTGAGTCCTTTAAGTACTGTAGGAGTGTTCCATGCATTCTCAAGCTATTCTAAAGTTGAATCCTTGTGTTTGTAGCATTACCTTCCATTTAGCTTCTTCTAAGCAAACTTTAGCTGCTTGAGCTAGGCCTTTAAGTTCGTGAGCTCCTGTACATAGTTCCTTTAAGTTCATGACCTAAAATAATCATTTCTTAAGCTCCTATGCAATTCTAAGCGTTTGAGCCGTTCTTGAGTTGTTCCAAGCTGTCATAAGTCTTCCCAAGCCACATTGAGCTACCCTTAATGTCTTTAAGCTTCCTCGGACTATTATCTTTACTTAAAATAGCTGAAACAATAAGCAAACAATGTATAAGCTGAAACAAACTGAAATAAACCAAAATGACCTAGAAAAAAATATAGTTTAGTTAATATTAAGAATAAGATGACTTAGAATAAATATAAAGATGTGGTTATGCAATCACAAAACATTACTTAAATATAAAGATGTGGTTATGCTTGTCAATGCATAAATTAGATAATAGGCGCTGATTAGGATCGTATCAGAAAGGGATCATTAATTATGACATGCAATCGAAGAGAGGGGTCATTCATCGCGACAAACGCTCAAAGAGAGGGACCGTTCACCATCACATGCACTCTAAGAGAGGGTTCATTCATCGCGACAAACGCTCAATGACAGGGGTCTTCCATCACGGCACACGCTCAAAGAGAGGGACCATTTACCATGACATGCACTCGAAGAGAGGGGTCATTCATCGCGACATACGCTCAAAGAGAGGGGTAGTCCATCACGGTATACGCTCTAAGAAATGGACCATTAATTATGACATGCACTCAAAAAGAGGGTCATTCATCGCGACATACGCTCAAAGAGAAGCGTCGTCCACCATGATATACGCTCAAAGAGAGGGGTCAAGAGAGGGGTCATTCGTTGCGACATACGCTCAAAGAGAGGGGTCATTCGTTGCGACATATGCTCAAAGAGAGGGGTCTTCCATTACGGCATACGCTAAAAGAGAGGGGTCTTCCAATACGGCATACGCTCAAAGAGAGACACCATTTACCATGACATGCACCGGAAGAGAGGGATCATTCATCGCGACATACGCTCAAAGACAGGGGTCGTCCATCATGGTATACGCACTAAGAAAGCTTATTTATGACATGCACTTGAACAGAAGGGTCATTCATTTCGACATACGCTCAAAGAGGTGTCATCCATTACGGTATACGCTCAAAGAGAGGGACCGTTCACCATGACATGCACTCAAAGAGAGGGGTCATTAATCAAGACAAACGCTCAAAGACAAGGGTCGTCCACCACGGCATACGCTGAAAGAGAGGGACCATATACCATGACATGCACTCGAAGAGAGGGGTCATTCATCGCGTCATACGCCAAAGAGAGGGGTCGTCCATCACGGTATACACTCTAAGAAAGGTACCATTATTATGACATGCACTAGAACAGAGGGTTTATTCATCGTGACATCCACTCCAAGAGAGGTGTCTTTGATCACGGAATTCTCTCTAAGAAAGGGACCATTAATTATGACATGCACTCAAACAAAGGGGTCATTCATCGCGACATACGCTGAAGGAGAGTTGTTGTCCATTAGGACATACACTCAATGAGAGGGACCGTTCACCATGACATTCACTCAAAGAGAGGAGTCATTCATCGCGGCATACGTTCAAAGAGAAGGGTCGTTCATCACGGTATACGCTCTAAGAAAAGGACCGTTCATAATAACATGCACTCGACGAGAGGGGTCATTCATCATGACATACGCTCAAAGAAGGGGTCGTCCATCACGGTGTACGCTCTAAGAAAGGAACTATTTATTATGACATGCACTCGAATAGAGGGGTATTTCATCGCGACATATGCTCAAAGAGAAGGGTCGTCCATCACAGTATACGCTCTAAGAAAGGTACCATTCATGATGACAAGCACTCGAAGAGAGGGGTCATTCATAGCGACATACGCTCAAAGAGTGGAGTCATAAATCATGGTATACGCTCAAAGAGAGGGACCGTTCCAGGACATACACACGAAGATAGGGGTCATTCATCGCGAAATACGCTCAAAGAGAGGGGTCGTCCGTCACGACATATGCTCAAAGAGAGGGACCGTTCATTATGACATACGCTCGATGAGAGGGGTCATTCACCACAACATACGCTCAAAGAGAGGGGTCGTCCATCATGGTATACGTTCTTAGAAAGGGGACATTCATTATAACAAGCTCCAAGAGAGGGACCATTCGGCAAGAGATGTACTCGAAGAGATGGATCTTTCATCGCAACATACACTCAAAGAGAGGGGTCATCGATCACGGTATACGCTCAAATAGAGGGATCGTTCATTATGACGTAGGCTTGAAGAGAGAGGTCACTCATCGCGACATACGCTGAAAGAGAAGGGTCGTCCATCACGGTATACACTCTAAGAAATGGATCGTTCATGAAGACATGCACTCAAAGAGAGGGGTCATTCATTGCGACATACGCTCAAAGAGAGGGACCGTTCACCATGACTTGCACTCGAAGAGAAGGGTTATTAATCGCAACATATGCTCAAAGAGAGGTGTCATCGATTACGGTATACGCTCAAAGAGAGGGACCGTTTATTATGACATGCACTCGAAGAGATGGGTCTTTTATCGCCATATATACTCAAAGAGTGGCTGTGTCCATCACGGTATATGCTAAAAGAGGGACCATTCATTAAGACATGCACTCGAAGAGAGGGTCATTCATCGCGACATATGCTCAAAGAGATGGACCGTTCATTATGACACGCACTCGAAGATAGGGGTCATTCTTCGCGACAAACGCTCAAAGGCAAGAGTTGTCTACCACGACATACGCTGAAAGAGAGGGACTGTATATCATGATATGCACTCGAATAGTGGGGTCATTCATCGCGTCATACGCTCAAGGAGAGGGGTCGACCATCATGGTATACGCTCCAAGAAAGGGACCATTTTTATGACATGCACAAGAACAGAGGGGTTATTCATCGCGACATTCGCTCAAAGAGAGGTGTCTTCCATCACGACATACTCTCTAAGAAAGGAACCATTAATTATGACATGCACTCAAACAAAGGGGTCATTCATCACGACATACGCTGAAGGAGAGGTGTTGTCCATCCCGACATACACTCGTTCACCATGACATTCACTGAAAGAGAGGGTTCATTCATAGCGATATACGCTCAAAGAGAAGGGTCGTCCATCACGGTATACGCTCTAAGAAAAGTACCGTTCATAATGACATGCACTCGAAGAGAGGGGTCATTCATCGTGACATACGCCCAAAGAGTGGTCGTCCATCAAGATATACGCTCTAAGAAAGGGACTGTTCATTATGACATGCAGTCTAAAAGTGGGGTATTTCATCGCGACATACACTTAAAGAGAATGGGTCTTCCATCAGGATATAAGCCCTAAGGGACCATTCATTAAGACATGCACTCGAAGAGAGGGGTCATTCATCGTGACATACTCTCAAAGAGAGGAACCGTTCACCATGACATGCACTCGAAGAGAAGGGTCATTCATCGCAACATATGCTCAAAGAGAGAGGTCATCGATCACAGTATACGCTCAAAGAGAGGCACCGTTCATTATGACATGCACTGGAAGAGAGGGGTCTTTTATCGCCATATACGCTCAAAGGCGATGTCCACCACGGTATATGCTCAAAGAGGGACCGCTCATTAAGATATGCACTCGAAGAGGGGTCATTCGTCGCGACATACTCTCAATGAGAAGGGTCATCCATAACAGTATACGCTCCCATTCATTATGACACGAACTCAAAGATAGGGGTCATTCATCGCGACATACGCTCAAAGAGGGGTCATCCATCACAACATACGCTCAAAGAGAGGAACTATTCATTATGACATATGCTCGAAGAGAGGGGTCATTCACCGCGACATACGCTCCAAGAGAGGGGTCATTCACCGCGACATACGCTCCAAGAGAGGGGTCGTCTATCACGATATAAACTCTAAGAAAGGGTCCGTTCAATATGACATGCACTCTAAGAAAGGGTCCGTTCAATATGACATACGCTTAAAGAGAGGGATCGTCCATCACGACATACTCTCAAAGATGAGGACCATTCATTTTGACATACGCTCGAAGAGAGGGGTCATTCCCCGCGACATACGCTCAAAGAGATGGGTTGTCCATCACGGTATACGCTCTAGGAAAGGGATCGTACATTATGACATGCATTCAAAGAGAGGGGTCATTCATCGCGACATACGCTCAAAGAGAGGGATCGTCCATCACGTTTTATTCTCCAAGAGAGGGACCATTCATCAGGAGATGCACTCGAAGAGAGGGTGATACAGTCCAACTCTCCAATGACTATTGTAGAGAGAAGCTTTGATATTCCCAGCCGTGATTGTAAGCAAACCTTGATCCTCGTACGCTTTCCTTGTTGTTTTATGAAGAAAAGATGGTGAAGTGGTGGGAAGGTATGTGATGTTTTGGTTTGGGAAATAAATGGAAAAGATGATAGTGAAGGCTAGGGAAGTCGATTTCGGTGATGGAAGAAAGGGTTAGGATAGAATGTATAGAAGGTCGTAAAGAAATAGAATTCAAAGGTAACAAAAGTAGAACTTATTCTATGAAGCATAAACCCAACTTATAGTGTGCTTTGAGGGTGGTATCGGACTTAGACCCTTAGGAAATAAGTTCCTAGAATCTTAAGTATGGATGGAAAAGATATGAGACGCCACAAACCTATATAATAGACTTGATAAGTCGATATAGTTTTGAAAAGAACAAGTTTCAGAGTAAACTCACAAAGAAATTTTATTTTGATCAAAGATGTGACTTAAAAATGAATTTAAGTCCTATTTATAGTTTTCTAAGAGGTTTGGCCGAAATGGCCTTTAACTATTTGGATAACCATTCATTTGAATGGTCTCTCCCTCCAAAACCATTCGATAAGATGTAACTTCTCGGTCCAGACTGCACTGTCTTCAGTAATTTGGCCATATCTCGAGCTCCCAAAATTGGATTGATCGATTCAATATGCGTTGGAAAGATAAGAGATAGGGGAAAAACTTTCAAGAAGACACCTAAACCCAGTTTTGCTTGTATCCTTCTCGAAAATGGAAAACAAGTGGACCATTATGAATTTGTCCATTGAAAAGTACTATCTCTTTGTTTTGGCTCCCACTTCCTTTCCCTCCATGATCTTGGCGCCCAATGTGGATAATGGACAGACATGATGCGTGGTGAAGGGTAGGTGACCTTTGGGTGTTGAGCTGGGAGTGATAGCTAGAGTTGAGGTGATCTAATCGAGATGGGAGTGAGCTAGATTGAACTGAGCTATCTAGCTGAAAGACTTACCTAAAGTTTGAAGCTGAAAGAAGCTAATCCGAGCTGCCTTTAGCAAAGTGAGGTGGTCCATTAGCTTCCTGATACTCTCTTCTAGTGTGAGGAGTGTTTCGGAGCTAATCCGAATCTCCTAAGGCCTCGTTTTAAATTATGCTTCATTTGAGCTCGTATGGGTCTTGTGAGCTGACATGGAGCTATCCTTTAGTTCTTTAAGTACTGTAGGAGTGTCCCATGTATTTCCAAGCTATTCTGAAGTTGGCTCCTTGTGTTTCTAGCATTGTCTTCCGTTTATCTTCTTCTGAGCTGACTGAGCTGACACCGAGCTACTATTTACTCCTTGAGCTGTAGGTAAGTCCTATGAAGAAAACATAATAATGAAAATAATTAGAATACTTAAAATACTTAACATGAGTTTAGAACTAAGCTAAAACTTCAATCAATGTGGTTATATAACTATTTATTTTTATGGCTTAAGTAATATAACTCTTAAGTAGCTTAATATAAAGTATATAAAAGTAATAAATACTAAGATCAATAAGATAACTCCCCTTTGATCTCATGCGTGAAATAAACCATGAAAACATGAGATAAATGAGAAGAAACCTGCACGCATCAGAGGGTTTCATTGTCTTCATAAAATTTATCCCCCTATCTCTTATCTTTCCAATGCATGTTGAATCGCATCAATCCGATATTGGGAGCTCGAGATATGGCCCAATTACTAAAGACTGTGTAGGCTGGATCGAAAAGTTACAACTCTTCTAATAGATTTGGAGCGAGACACCATTCAAATGAATGGTTATCCGAATAGTTAAAAGCCATTTTGGCCAAACCCCTTAGAAAAATATAAATAGGACTTGAATTTTATTTTGTAATCATAAAATTCAGAATATATTTTATCCTTTGTGAGAATTTTCGCTCGTTTAGTTCTTCTTAGACATTCATCGACTTATCAAGTACATGTGGCGTCAACCCCTCTTCTATCGATCTTGATACTTCTGGTTCTTTTAGTTTAATATACCATAAGGTTCAAGATTAGGTTTTCAATAACCTAGTTTCTTCCTTGAGTATCTTTAAGATACTATTTCCATTTCACCATCCATTACATATCCTCTCATTCCTTTCATCAATCTCAATCCTTTGTCATCACCATAAAACGTCCTAAACATCCATTCACCCTTATCAACATTACACATCCTTTCCGCTTCCAAATCAGTCCTTAAACTATTTCTTTCATTCATCTCCCCTATTCCTTTGATATACAAACAAAGAGAGGGATCATTCATCATGACATACGCTCAAAGAGAGGGGTCGTCCATCACGGTATACGTTCTAAAGAGAGGGATCGTTCACTATGACATGCACTCGAAGAGAGCGGTCATTCATCGCGATATACGGTCAATGAGAGGAGTTGTCCATGACGGTATACGCTCAAAGAGAGGGGTCATCCATCACGGTATACGCTCTAAAGAAAGGGATCGTTCATTATGACATGCACTCGAAGAGAGGGGTAATTCATCGCGACATACGCTTAATGAGAGTAGTTGTCCAGGACGGTATACGCTTAAAGAGAGGGACCGTTCATAATGATATGCTATCGAAGAGAGGGGTCTTTCATCGCGACATGCAATCAAAGAGAGGGGTCGTTCATCACGGTCCACGCTCAAAGAGAGGGATCCTTCACCATGACATGCACTCGAAGAGAAGTGTCATTCATCGCAACATACGCTCACTGAGAGGGGTCGTCCATCATGGTATACGATGAAAGAAAGGGACAGTTCACCATGACATGCACTCGAAGAGAGGGGTCATTCATCACGACATACGCTCAAAGAGAGGGGTCATCCATCATGGTATACGCTCAAAGAGAGGGACCGTTCACCAAGACATGCACACGAAGAGAGGGGTCATTCATCGCGATATACGCTCAAAGAAAGGGGTCATCCATCATGGTATATGCTCAAAGAGAGGGATCGTTCATTTTCACATATACTCGAATAGAGGGGTCATTCACCGTGACATACGCTCAAAGAGCGGGGTCGTCCATGACGGTATACGCTCTAAGAAAGGGACCGTTCATTATGACAAGCACCCGAAGAGAGGGGTCAATCATTGCGACGTATGCTTAAAGAGAGGGGTCGTCCATGACGGTACACGCTCAAAGTGATGGACCGTTCATTATGACATGCACTTGATGAGAGGGGTCACTCATCGTGACATATGCTCAAAGAGAGGGGTCGTCCATCACGGTATACTCTCAAAGAGAGGGACCATACACCATGACATGCACTCAAAGACAGGGTTCATTCATTGCAACAAACGACCAAAGAAAGGGGTCATCGACCATGGTATACGCTCTAAGAGAGGGACCGTTCATTATGGCATGTATTCGAAGAGGTGTTATTCATCGCGCCATGCGCTTAAAGAGAAGGACCTTTCATTATGACATGCACTCGATGAGATAGGTCATTCATCACGACATGCGCTCAAAGAGAGGGATCGTCCATCTCGTTATACGCTAGAGGAACCATTCATTATGACATACGCTCGAAGAGATGGGTCATAAACCACGACATACACTAAAAGAGAAGGGTCAACCATTACGGTATATGCTCTAAGAAAGGGACCATTCATTATGGCATGTACTCGAAGAGAGGGGTCATTCTTCGTGACATACGCTCAAAGAGAGGGTTCGTCCATGACGGTATGCGCTCAAAGAGAGGGACAATTCATTATGACATGCACTTGAATAGAGGGGTCATTCAACGCAACATACGCTCAAAGAAAAGGTTCATCGACCACGATATTTTTTTTGAAAGAGCATCGACCACGGTATACTCCCTAAAGAAGGACCGTTCATTATGACATGCTCTAAAAGAGAGGGGTTATTTATCGCAACATACGCATAAAGAGAGGGGTCGTCCATCACGATATAGGCTCAAAGAGAGGGACCGTTCATTATGACATGCACTTGAAGAGAGGGGTCATTCATCGCGACATACGCTCAAAGAAAGGGGACATCTACTACGGTATACGCTCTAAGAGGGAGACCGATCATTATGACATGCACTCGAAGAGAGGGGTTATTCATCGTGACATACGCTTAAAGAGAGGGGTCGTTTCTCACGGTATTCAGTCAAAGAAAGGGACAGTTTATTATGACATACGCACAAAGAGATGGGTCATTCATCGCAAAATACGTTGAAAGAGAGAACTCGTTCATTACGACAGACGCTCGTAGAGATGGGTCATTCAGTATAAGAAAGGGCCCGTTCTAAGAAAGGGACGGTTTATTATAACATGCACTCGAAGAGAGGAGTCATTCTTTGCAACATATGCTCAAAGAGAGGGGTCGTCCACGACGATATACGCTCAAAGAGAGGGACCATTCATTATGACATGTTGTCGAAGGGAGGGGTCAATCATCGTGACATACGCTCAAAGAGAAGGGTTGTCCATCACGGTATATACTCAAAGAGAGGAATCGTTCATTATGGCATACTCTCAAAGAGAGGGGTCGTCCATCACGGCATACTCTCAAAGAGAGGAATCGTTCATTTTGACATACGCTTGAAGGGATGAGTCATTCACCGCGATATACGTCCATAGAGAGGGGTCATCCATCACGGAATATGCTCTAAGAATGGGACCATTTATTCTAACATGTACTCGAAGGGAGGGTTCATTCATCGGGACATACGCTCAAAGAGAGGGATCATCCATGACGGTATACGCTCAGAGAGAGACCGTTCATTATGACATGCACTCGGAGAGAGGGGTCATTCATCGCGACATACGTTTAAAGAGAGGCATCATCTTTCACGGTATACGCTTAATGAGAGTGATTGTTCACCATGACATGCACTTGAAGTGACGGGTCATTTATTGCGACATACGCTTAAAGAGAGGGGTCGTCCATCACGGTATATGCTCGAAGATAGGGACCATTCATTATGACATACGCTTGAAGAGAGGGGTCATTCATCGCAACATACGCTCAAAGAGAGGGGTCATCGATCACGGTATATGCTCAAAGAGAGGGATCGTTCATTATAACATACACTTGAAGAGAGGGGTCATTCATCTTGACATACGTTCAAAGAAAAGGGTTGTCCATCACGGTATACGCCCTTAGAAAGGGACCGTTGAACATGACATGCACTCAAAGAGAAGTGTCATTCATCGCAACATACCCTCAAAGAAACGGGTCATCGACCACGGTATACTCTCAAATAGAGGGATCGTTCATTATAACATGCACTCGAAGAGTGTGGTCATTCATCGCGACATACGCTCAAAGAGCGCGGCATCCACCGCGGTATACGCTCAAAGAGAGGGGCCGTTCATTATGACATGCACTCTCAGAGAAAGAAAGGGGTCGTCCATCACAGTATACGCTCAAAGGGAGGCACCGTTTATTATGACATGCACTCGAAGTTAAGGGTCATTCATCGTGACATACGCTCAAAGAGAGGGGTCGTCCATCACGACATATGCTCAAAGAGAGGGTCTGTTCATTATGACAAACACTCGAAGAGAGAGGTCATTCACCATGACATACTCTCAAAGAGAGGGGTCGTCTATCACGGTATACGCTCTAAGAAAAGGCCGGTTCAACTTGACATGCACTCGTTGAGAAGGGTCATTCATAGCGACATACGCTCAAAGAGAAGGGTGGTTCATCACGGTTTAAGCTGTAAGAAAGGGACAGTTCATTATGACATGCACTCGAAGAGAAGGTTCATTCAACACGATATACGCTTAAAGAGAGGGGTCATCGATCACGATATACGCACAAAGAGAGGAACCGTTCACCATGGCATGCACTCGAAGAGAGAGGTCATTAATAGAGACATACGCTCAAAGAGAGGGGTCGTCCATCATGATATACGCTCAAAGAGAGGGACCGTTCATTATGAGATATGCTCGAAGAAAGGGGTCGTTCATCGCGATATATGCTTAAAGAGAGGGGTCGTCCGTCATGGTATATGCTCTAAGAAAGGGACCAGTCATGGTGACATGCACTCAAAGAGAGTGGTCCTTCCTTGCGACATACGCCTAAAGAGAGGGGTCGTCCATGTCGGTATATGCTCAAAAAGAGGGACCGTTCATTATGACATGCGCTCGAAGAGAGGGGTCATTCTTCGCGACATACACTCAAAGAGGGTCGTCCACCATGACATGCACTTGAAGAGAAGTGTCATTCATCACGACAAACGCTCAAAGAGAGGGGTTGTTCATCGCGGTATATGCTCTAAGAAAGGGACCATTTATTATGACATGCACTAGAAGAGAGGTGTCATTCACCCCGACATACGCTCAAAGAGCGGGGGCAAACATCGAGATATACGCTCAAAGAGAGGGACCATTCATTATGACATGCATTCGAAGCGAGGGGTCGTTCACCATGATATACGCTCAAAGAGAGGGGTCGGCCATCAGGGTATACGCTCTAAGAAAGGGATCGTACATTATGTCATGCACTCAAAGAGGGTGGTCATTCATCATGACTTACGCTCAAAGAGAGGGGTCGTCCATCACGGTATACATTCAAAGAGAGGGGTCGTTCACCATGATATGCACTCGAAGAGAGGGGTCAATCATTGCAACATACACTCGAAGATAGGGATCATCGATCACGGTATATGCTCAAATAGAGAGACCATTCATTATGACATGCACTCGAAGAGTGGTCGTCCATCACGGTATACGCTCAAAGAGAGTGATCGTTTATTATGACATTCACTCGATGATAAGGGTCATTCATCGCGACATACGCTCAAAGAGAGGGGTCGTCCATCACGGTAAACGCTCAAAGTAAGCGACCGTTCATTATGACATACACTTGAAGAGAGGGGTCATTCAGCGCGACATACGCTCAAATAGAAGGATCGTCCATCACGATATACGCTCTAAGAAAGGGATCGTTAATTAAGATATGCATTCAAAGAGAGGGGTCATTCAGCGCGACCGACACTCAAAGAGAAGGGTCTTCCATCATGATATGCACTCAAAGAGTGGGACCATTCACATGACATGCACTCGAAGAGAAGGGTCATTCATCGCAACATATGCTCAATGTGAGGGGTCATCGATCACGATATACGCTAAAAGAGTGGTACTGTTCACCCTAACATGCACTCGAAGAGAAGTGTTATTCATCAGAAGTATGCTCAATGAGAGGGGTCATCGATCACGGTAGACGCTCAAAGAGAGGGACCGTTCGTTATTACATGCACTCGAAGAAAGGGGTCATTCATTGCGACATACTATCAAAGAAAGGGGTCGTCCATCACAGTATTCGCTAAAAGAGAGGGACTGTTCACCCTAACATGCACTCAAAGAGAAGTGACATTCATCGCAACATACGCTCAAAGAATGGGGTCATCAATCACGGTATACGCTCAAAGAGAGGGACCATTCATTATGGCATGCACTTGAAGAGTGGAGTCATTCATCGCGACATACGCTCAAAGAGCGGCGGCTTCCATCATGGTATACACTCAAAGAGAGAGACCGTTCCTTATGACAAGCACTTGAACAGTGGGGTCATTGATCGCGACATACGCTCAAATAGAGGGGCCGTTCTTTATGACATGCACTCGAAGTTGGTGATCATTCATCGCTACATACGCTCAAAGACAGGGGTCATCCATCAACAACATACAGTCAAGGAGAGGGACCGTTCATTATGACATATGCTCAATGAGAGGAGTGATTCACCGCGACATACGCTCAAAGAGAGGGGTTGTCCATCATGACATATGCTCTAAGAAAGGGTCGTTCATTATGGCAGGCACTCGAAGAGAGGGGTCATTCATCGCGACATACGCTCAAAGAGAGGGGTCATCCATCACAATATACGCTCAAAGAGAGGGACCGTTTAGTATGACATGCACTAGAAGAGAGCGGTCCTTTACCGCGACATACGCTCAAAGAGCGGTGGCATCCATCACGGTCTACGCTGAAAGAGAGGGATCGTTCAATATGATATAAGCTAGAAGAGATGGGTCATTCACCCTGATATATGCTCAAAGAGCGGTGTCAGACATCGAGATATACACTCCAAGAGATGGACCGTTCATTATGACATATGCTCAATGAGAGGAGTCATTCATCGCGACATACGCTCAAAGAGAGGGGTTGTCCATCATGGAATATTCTCTAAGAAAGGGATCGTTCATTATGACATGCACTCGAAGAGAGGAGTCATTCATCGCGACATACGCTCAAAGAGAGGGGTCATCCATCACAGTATACGCTCAAAGAGAGCGACCGTTCATTATGACTTGCACTCGAAGATAAAGGTCATTCATTGCGACATACGCTTAAAGAGAGGGGTCGTCTATCACGACATACGCTAAAAGAGAGGGACCGTTCATTATGACATGCTCGAAGAGAGGGATCATTCATCGCAATATCGCTAAAAGAGGGGTCGTCCATCACAGCATACGCTCAAAGAGAGGGATCGTTTATTATGACATCTGCTCAAAGAGAGTTATCATTCATAGCGACATATGTTCTTAGAGAGGGGTCATCCAGCACATTATGCACTCTATGAAAGGAACCTTTCTTTATGACATGCACTCGAAGAGTGGGGTCATTCATCGCGACATATGCTTAAAGAGAGGGTTGTCCATCATGGTATACACTATAAGAAAGGGACCGTTAATTATGACATACACTCGAAGAGAGAGGTCATTCATTGCGATATACGCTCAAAGAGAGGTGTTGATATGTGCCGAACTTGTTGATGGTGCTGAACGACAAACTTTGATTGTAGGACTTAGGGAGGAAGGAAGTCTCTCGCAAGAAGACACTACAAAAATGAACAATTATGGATAAAGGATGAAAGGAATAGGTGAAATGAATGAAAGGAATAGTTTAGGGACTGATTTGGAAGCGGAAGAGAGGTGATATGTGGTGTTGACAAGGGTGATGGATGTTTAGGATGTTTTATGGTGATGACAAAGGATCGGGAATGATGATGGAATGAGAGGATATGTAAGGATAATGATATGGTGAAATGGAAATAGTATCTTAAAGATACTCAAGGAAGAAACTAGGTTATTGAAAACCTAATCCTGAACCTTATATTGATCTTTAAGGGGTGGTGATAAACAGACTTTGACCCTTTTAGTATATTAAACTAAAAGAACCAGAAGTATCAAGATGGATAGAAAGGGGTTGACGTCCCAAGTACAAAATTACTTGAAAAGTCGATAAAATTTTAAGAACTAAACGAGAGAAAATTCTCACAAAGAATAAAATATATTCTGAATTGTGTGTTTACAAAATGAAATTCAAGTCCTATTTAAAGTTTTCTAAGGGGTTTGGTTGAAATGACATTTAACTACTCTGATAACCATTCATTTGAATGGTGTCTCCCTCCAAATCTATTAGAAGAGATGTAACTTTTCGGTTCAGCCTGCACAGTCCTTAATAATTGGGTCATATCTCGAGCTGACGATATTGGATTGATGTGATTCAACATTTTTTTGGAGAGATAAGAGATAGAGGAACAACTTTGTTGAAGACACTGAAACCCAACTCGACAAGTATCCTGCTCTAAATTGGCAAACAAGTGGACCATCATGAATCTGCCCAATGAAGAGTGCTATATCTTTGTTTTGGCGCCCACTTGCTTTCCCTCCATGATCTTGGCGCTCAATGTGGATTATGGTCGGTCTTGATTCTTGGTGAAGGGTAGGTGACCTTCAGGTGTTGAGTTGAGAGTGATAGTTGGAGCTGAGGTGAGCTAATCGACCTGTGAGTGAGCTGAATTGAACTGAGCTATCTAGCTGAAAGACTTAGCTAAAGTTTGAAGCCGAAATAAACTAATTCGAGCTGCCTTTAGCAAAGTGAACTGACCCATTAGCTTCCTTATACTCTCTTCTAGTGTAAGGAGTGTTTTTGGAGCTGATTCAAATCTCCTAAATCCTCGTTTTGAATTATGCTTCATTTGAGGTCGTATGAGATTTGTAAGCTGACACGGAGTGATCCTTTTGCCCCTTAAGTATTGTAGGAGTGTTCCATGCATTTCCAAGCTATTCTAAAGTTGGTACCTTGTGTTTCTAGCATTACCTTTCGTTTAGCTTCTTCTGAGCTGACTGAGCTGACACCGAGCTAATATTTACTCCTTGAGCTGTAGGTAAGTCCTTTGAAGAAAACATAATAATAGAAATAATGAGAATACTTAAAATAACTTAATATAAATTTAGATCTAAACTGAAACTGAATAATGTGGTTATATTGACTATTCATATTTATAGCCTAAATAAATAACTCTTAAGTAGCTTACTATAAAGTATATAAAAGTAATAAATACTAAGATCAGTAAGGTAACTCACCTTTGATCCCATGCGTGAAATGAAGCATGAAAGAATGAGATAAATGAGAGGGGTCATTCATCGCGACATACGCTCAAAGAGAGGGATTGTCTATCACAGTATACGCTCTAAGAAAGGGACCGCTAATCATGACATGCACTCGAAGAGAGGGGTCTTTCTTCGCGACATACACTCAAAGAGAGAGGTCGTCCATCACGGTATACGCTCTAAGAAAGAGACCATTAATTATGACATGCACTCGAAGAGAGGGGTCATTCATAGCGACATACGCTGAAAGAGTGAGGTCGTTCATCATGGTATACGCTCAAACAGAGGGACCGTTCACCATGGCATGCACTCGAAGAGAGGGGTCTTTCATCATGTGTGTGTACGTTTTTGTGGACAAGTTTGATTAAGGGCCTTCTTAGATAAACTCTAAGTTCAAGAGAAATAGATTTGGATTTAGTGTACTCTTCTTAAAACAACAATTTCTTGAGCCAATTCCGGGCACCTCTAGCATGAAGAAGAGTATTTCCTAAAGCCGGTGATAGGAACCTCTAGTCACCTTTCCAAAGATCTAAGTCTTTATCACCTAATTAGTTTATTAAAAGAATTCCTATAACCAAACAAGTCCCAAAAGTGTTTTAAAGTTCAACATATAGTAAGCTTCTAAGTTTTTTTCCTTAAGTATCCTATAATTAAGCCTTCAAAACAGAACCTAACTATGGTAAGGAGAAAGATTTCTATTGTCTTCAAGAATAAACTAAGACAATACTGATGATGGGCAGTGTAAGAGTATGGGCAACAATTTCAAGTGAAGTGATGGATATAAAACAAAAAATTTTATCACTAAAAACTTCATTTTCATGGTAGGGCCGCGACAGTAGATTGCCTCGGCAGTGGCTCTACACCCCCCAAACTCAAACCAAGCATTGTCCTCAATGCTTAATTTAGGGGTAGGCAGTAGGTAATAAAATATAAGCAGTAAAAAATTTTTTATATGAGCAATAAATAAAAGAAAGAAGATAAATTATAATGATTTAGAAGAGCTTTCTTCCACAATTTGTTTTCTCGATCTTGCTGCTGATTGTTGTGCCCTTGGTGATGGCGGTGGCTTTGCTCGTCTTGGTGGCTGAACTCTCGTTGGTGTTGCTCGTTGCGTGGGAGCATTAACCTCTTCTCCTCCTTCATCTTCAGTGTTCATTATTTATGTCCCTCCATTCTTTGGATCTGCCCCGGCATTCTGAATGTTTGTCTTGGCAGTGTCTGAGCTCTGATTGACATAGGCATCTTGGGGGAGTGTTGAAGACTGCCCTTCGCATGGAAAGTCTTCTATTGGCACATGATGTCGCGGCAGGATCTGCTGCCCTAGATGGGCCAGCTGCGTGGAACTATTGTTGTGATCTAGAGGAGAAGAATGGCCTCGACCCTAGGACTGGAGTAGTTTATGTGTAGGGCACTGCTGTGACGAATATGTTTGCAGGGAATTCTGGAAATTGCGCCCTTTGACTGGGGAAGTTCTGAATCATCATTTGGGAAAGAGCGCTTTTGAACTCTCTATGATATTCCATGTATCTCTACTGGCGAAGGTCAATAGCTGCCATCCTCTAAAGAATCTCTTGGTAGGGGTCTGCTACGGTAGTGTCTTGGGCAGTGTCAGGCATCTTTGCCGTGTACTGGCTCCACAGCTGTGTCGACAGTGAACTACTGAGGGGTTGCCTGGACAGGCTTTGCTTGTGTGATCTGCATAACTCTGTGGCAGAATTCTTTTGTCCATCCTTGCCTGTTTGATGTGTATTCATCCGTATCTTGTATTGTATTCTTGCAACAATGCACAAACTAGAGATTAAACAAAGGAAATATAAAGGTCCATGTTCCTTCTTATCGCACTCGTGTATTTCACGTAAAATAATCTCTCCAACATTTATGCTCCTCTTATTGATGATGGATTGGATGAGCACCAATCTCTTGCGGCCCACTGTGCTGTTGTGGGAAGTGGGGATGAGACGTCTCTTGACAAAGATACACCATAGCTTAGCCTCGGGCTTTAGACTTTGGCATGTTACAAAACCTTTATGGGCACCGGTTTTCCAAGGGGTATTGTTGTAACAAAGGTCATCTTTGATCAACTCGTAGTCCTGAGTGGTGACATCCTCCACGAATTCGGCATGAACATCACGGATGGGTATGAGGCCATAGAAATCGTTGATTACTTCGGCATCAAGGCAGACAAGCTTGCCTCGGTAGTGGACGTAGAGATTTTCCTTGCTCGGTGATATAAAATATACAACGGGATAGATGGTGGTGGTGGTATGATGTTGGATAGATTTGTCCTTGGCACCCTCCTAATCGCAATTGAATAGGCAAACACCAGCAAACGAAACGAATCTCTCCGGTGAATTGATGATATGTTGTCCTAGGCACCCTCATATCCGTAATTAGATAGGCAAACACCATAATCGGCTCTAACTCACCCTCCTAAACGCGATTGCTTAGGCAAGCGAGAGTGTGAAGATAATCTCCCTCATAAAAACTTGAAGTACTTATGTTGAAGAAGACTTCTGATAAGAAAAATAGCAAGGTGACAACCTTGCAAATAAAATGGCCCAAGGCCATGAGTTTTTATAACTCAAAAATTCATATTCTTCATGTCTTTTTACAAGAGAAGAGTCTACCCCTTTTATAGTCTAAAGGAGACCTTAGAATTGCCTAATAGATAGCTGATCAATCCCTAAATATCAGTATATGGATAGCTTAATAGAATAAATTCCCTAAAATCAGCTTATGGATAGCTAATTAAATGGAATCTTAGGGAATCAAATAAAATATTAATAAAAATGGTCAAAGCTTTATAATCCAGCTTTGAATTAATTTATTTTAATGTCTAATTCATCCAAAAACTTTATATAGTAGCTTTTGGGCTGAATTTTACAAAATCCTATAATAATCCTGTATCCAGTTTTCTGCACGCGTAATCTTCAGTTAAACAAACATATCTTGAGCTCCCGATATCCAACTGATGCGTTTCAAGATGCGTTGAAAAGGTAACTGAATGACGGTCAATTTGTAAGAAGACAACTCTGCCCAGAAATGCATGAAACCCATCTAAAAAGACAACACAAGTTTTGCTGACTTTCCAAACTTTACCAACAAATTCAGATTTTTGCTCAAGGTGCATTACTTTAGCCCTCTCATATATGTATCATTCTCCCACTCCTCAAAAATATTCGACCTCGAATCTAAACTGATTATTGGAGGAAGTTCATCAAAGATTAAAGTACCGTGGAAGAGAAGTCATCTTGAAAATTCAACAAGAAAATAAAGAAAAAAAAGAAAAAATATAGTAAGATAGATGGTGCTCCCGATATCCAATTGATGCGTTTCAAGATGCGTTGAAAAGGTAACTAAATGACGGTCAATTTGTAAGAAGACAACTCTGCCCAGAAATGCACGAAACCCATCCCAAAAAACAATGCAAGTTTGCTGACTTTCTAGACTTTACCAACAAATTCAGATTTTTGCTCAAGGTGCATTACTTTAGCCCTCTCATACATGTATCACTCGGCCCATGTGCATAAAATTCTCGCACTAAGGTGGCATTTGCCTAGGGAGGTTGTAGGCAAAAAATCTCTCGTTCTTGATATTTAATCTTGTTGAACAAGTAATGTTCGATGCCGAAGTTTTCTTCCTCACTGTGTTGGAACCCTTGCTCCTCCCACAATTACCGAGCGACGAAAGATCTGTTGAATCGGTCTGCAACAGTGGGGGGGGAAAATCGATTGTATGTTGTCATGGATTAAGATTGGGAGTCTTTGAGACTTTCTTGAATCGATTCTGAAAATTTCAAGAATGCTTGTGAGTAGGCAGAGTATTGTGAGAGCAAGATTTAGTAGAATTCTAGGAAATCAAGAATGCAAGAGTGAATAGTTCAAGAGAAGGATGCTGCTTATATAGGCCTCGGTCTTGTAGCCGTTTTGAATTTACTACCCGTTCGCGATGTAAGACTCGACAAATAGCCGTTATACTATTTCTACCTGTTGGGATTGTTGCGGCTTCTAATACTGTTTACTGCCTCAGCAGAATTCCTACTGTGAACTATTTCTCCCTTATTCTTGCTTTTATCGTCTAAAAAAACTTAAAATAAAAGCATCAATAACAAAAATTAAAAAAAATAAAAACATAAATCCTAAACTTAAAACTAATCCTCGTATAATAAAGTAGAAGGAAAGAGATTATGTTACTGGTGGAGTGCGTGTAAATGCATCTCCCAATTTACTTATCTCTTGTTAGCCTAGATTTTTCTTCAAGTGTTGGCCTTTCCCTTCTGCTTTGTGTCCATCCTTATTTTCTGCCTCCACCTCGGGCTTAATTTTCTTGCCAAATAATCTGCCGAGCGTACTGCCGAGGTAGGATATCTTGGTGTCCGCGTCTGTTGTGTGGAGGACTTTGCACTTTTTTGGATCATCAAATTTTTTCAATTTGTGGAATGCATTGAGTTTGACTTGTTGGTCATTGACCCTCATTGTCAAGTCTCCATTTCCCACATCAATTAAGGTTTGTCCAGTAGCAAGGATAGGTCTTATCGGTGCATTATCATCTACTTCACAGTCAAGGACAAGGAAGTCGGCAGGAAAAATAAATTTGTCTACCCTTACCAATATGTCCTCTATTTTTCCTTCAGGATGCATATAGGATCTATCCGCAAGTTGGAGCAGCACTGTCGTAGGCTTTGTCCTTCCTATTCCAAGCTTTTGAAAGACTGATTTGGGCATGATATTGATGCTTGCTCCTAGGTCACATAATGCCATTCCTTCATAACTGTTACCAATCACACAAGGTATTGTAAAGCATCCAAGATCCTTCAGTTTGGGTGGCATGCGATTGTGCAGCATTGTCAAGCATCCTTCAGTTGCTGTCACTGTTTCAAACTCACCTAGCTTCATTCTTTTAGACACAATTTCTTTCAAGAATTTAGCATAGTTGGGCACTTGTTCAATTGCCTCAACAAATGTCAAGTTGATGTGGACTTGCTTTAAAATATCCATGAACTTTTTGAACTGGTGGTCCTATTTTTGTTTTTTCAACCTTTGTGGGAAAGGTGGTGGTGGTCTTATCTCTTCTAGGATTTCTTTGGTTCGGAATTTAATACCTGGAACCACTGTGTTTCTTACTGTCTCGGCAATTAGTTCATGTGTTGTCGAGCTCTCTGCTGGGGAAGTGTTCGCAAGTTTAATTTGTTTAGCATCCAAGTCCTCCTTGTCTGATTCCTCATGTGTTGTTGGAACTTTGGTTGCTGGCTTGTCCATTGTCTCTTTAAGCTGTAGGCCACTTCTTGTGGTGATTGCTTGACATTGTTCATGGCCTATTCCTTTAGCAACTTCAGTATTGCTAGGTAGTCCTCCATGTGGTCTAGTATTCTGTTTTTGAGCAAATTGACCAACTTGAGTTTCTAGTGATTTAATAGCAGCTTCCTGATTTTGCAGCCTCATCTCAATTCTATTCACGAAGTCATCAGTTCTCTTCATGAAACTATTGTTCTCTTCCATATATGATTTTGTTTTCATTATGAAGGCCTTGAGAGTATTTTCTAATGAGTTTATAGGTTGTTGCTGATGCATTTGCTGTTGCGACAGTGGCTACTGAACATGCTGCTGCAGCAGTGTATTTTGATAACCTGAGGCTTGGTTAGTGGGGTTCAAGGCATTATTAGGATTGCTCCATGAAAAATTTGGATGCTTTTTCCATGCCGGATTGTATGTATTTGACATCATATTGTTGTTCTGGTTGTAATTTCCCACATAGAAACCAGATTCCTCATCATGCATATACTCAGAAGAGTTGATCACTTTTACCTCATGAGTATTTCGCTATACTTGCATATTCTGAACCATCTTGGTTAAAGATGCCAATTGTGCTGCCACTAAATTGGTAGTTTCTAGTTCATTCACTGTGGCTTGGCGTCTTAATCGTCCTCGCCTAGAAGTAGGGAATTGAAAATCGTTCCTTGAGAGTTTGTTCAAAATCTCAATAGCTTCTTCCGGAGCTTTTTCAAGGAGTGTTTCATTTGCCAAGGCATCTAACATCATCCTTACCGCGGCATTGGTAGCATTGTAGAACATGGTTACTTGTGTCCATAGTGGAAATCTATGTAATGGACATTTATTTAGTAACTCTCTGTAGCGTTCCCAAGCCTCGTACATAGGTTCGTCATCAGCTTGTTGAAAAGAAGTAATTTCATTACGGATTCGATCATATAAGTTTGTAGGGTTAAATCGCGTAATGAATTCTCGACAGAGTTCACTCGAAGATCCAATAGATCCCGCCAGAATGCTATTTAACCATGTCTTGTGATACATGTATGAGAGGGCTAAAGTAATGCACCTTGAGCATAAATCTGAATTTGTTGGTAATGTCTTGAAAGTCGGCAAACTTGCGTTGTCTTTTTGGATGGGTTTCGTGCATTTCTGGGCAGAGTTGTCTTCTTACAAAATGACCGTTATTCAGTTATTTTCAACGCATCTTGAAATGCATCAATTGGATATCGGGAGCTCAAGATATGTTTGTTTAACTGAAGATTGCGCGTGCATAAAACTAGATACGGGATTATTATAGGATTTTGCAAAATTCAGCCCAAAAGCTACTATATAAAGTTTTGGATGAATTAGACATTAAAATAAATTAATTCAAAGCTGGATTATAAAGCCTTGACCATTGTTATTAATATATTATTTTATTCCCTAAGATTCCTTTTAATTAGCTATCCATAAGCTGATTTTAGGGGATTTATTCTATTAAGCTATCCATATGCTGATATTTAGGGATTGATCAGCTATCTATTAGGCAATTCTAAGGTCTCCTTTAGACTATAAAAGGGGTAGACTCTTCTCTTGTAAAATGACATGAAGAGTATGAATTTTTGAGTTATAAAAACTCTTGGCCTTGGGCCATTTTATTTGCAAGGTTGTCACCTTGCTATTTTTCTTATCAGAAGTCCTCTTTCAACATAAGTACTTCAAGTTTCTATGAGGGAGATTATCTTCACACTCTCGCTTGCCTAAGCAATCGCATTTAGGAGGGAGAGTTAGAGCCGATTATAGTGTTTGCCTATCTAATTACGGATAGGAGGGTGCCTAGGACAACAATATATCATCAATTCACCGGAGAGATTCGTTTCGTTTGCAGGTGTTTGCCTATTCAATTGCGATTAGGAGGGTGCCAAGGACAAATCTATCCAACATCATACCACCACCACCATCTACCCCACTGCATATTTTATATCATCTTGGCCCTATCCCTCAATGAATAGGGCAAAAATTTTAATCTCAAAATGTCTTCATAGACTCCTTGAATTTTGAATGAGTTGCAGACTTCCATGAAGGACTTGAGATGTTGCCTGGCATGTTCAGTTGCAAACCCACTAAATTGTCCAATAGTATTTTGCATATTGAACATCACTGGTTTGAGTTCAAAGTGGGTTGCTCCTATCTCTGGTGTAACAACTTCATGGTTCAATCCATTCAGATCTTTCACCAGAAAATCTCTAACAGTTAACTGCCGCGGCAGTGATTGTTGTGGAAGGCCTTCATTGTCAACAGGTAGGTTCTGGTTTCTTTGATTTACTGTCATCGCTTCTTGGATCTGTCTTCTCAACCCTTCTTAGGTTCTCTCGATTTCTGGATCGATCTCGTACAGTGGATTGCTAGGGTTGGCCTTGGTCATACACAAAAAATAAACCTAGTAAAAAATAATAATAAAATTAAAATAACTAAAATCAAAGCAAGAAATAAAGAAAATAAAATTTAGTTGTCAATCCCCGGTAACGGCGTCAAAAACTTGATGCGTGTCAAATTGCGCAACTAGTGCAAGTGAACACGCCAAAACAAGTGCAAAGTGATCAAATTTTGATGAAATAAAGTGTGGAGGCTTGGAAAGAAGAGAAGATCCAAACCAAGCTTAAAGAAGGAAGACTTAGGGAAGAAAAGGCATCTGGCAGCATCAAGTTGATTAGGGAATGTCTTTTGACACATCACGTGATCACTTCTGAATTTTCTAACCCAAAAGAAGCCAAAAAGTTCCCATCTTGTTTTCAGAAACTCAAGGAGTTAGAAGGCCATGCACGGAAAAACCATGTCATTCCCATTGCTAAGGGAGATTCTAGCACCAAGGGGTTCGATTTGAGGACAAATCGCCCAAAAGAAGGAGGGGATGGTATGTGCACGACCAACCTTAAATTCTGCCACACCCTAAGTCACACAAGTTTACTCAGGGAGTTCTACTTAATCCTCTTTATTTATTCAATTCATGTGCTACACTCGCTTGCTATCTCATATTATATACCTATAATGTTTATTTCCTTATATTACTATTGATAACTTAGTAATTGATATTGAACCACATCTTTATCTGGCTTATATTATGCATTTTTAATATTCAACACATGTTTAGTAACATCATACTTATTAGTTTAAGTTGTTTCTTTGCAGGTTATGTTAAACACAGCTTAAGGGACTATTGGCCAGCTCCATTTTAGCTCGAATGCACCATTTGAAGCGGATGCTAGCTTCATTCCAGTTCACGAATCGGATGCTAAACACTCCTAGGCAGCGCAATGAAGCGGATGCTAGCTTCATTCCAGTTCAAAAATCTAGAATGAGCTCAAAACGACAAATGGTGAATTTCAATTAATATGGAATTCGGATAAGCTCCTACTCACTCTTATGGATTGAGTAGAGCATTATGGCCCTTATGATAAGTTCACTAAGATAGGGGGTTAGCCGTTCAGCTCAAATCTTCACTCAAAGATGGAAAACTTTCAGCTAGCTAGCTCAGCTCAACCCAGCTCAACCTTAGTTCATCCAGCTCATCTTAGCTCACCCTACAACCTACAGCTCAACCATGGAAGAACATGTTCCCTCCCCAAGAGACACAACCGACCAACATGGAAGGAATCATGTTTTGGGCGCCAAAACAAAGAGATAACACTCTTCATTGGACAGATTCATGATGGTCCACTTGTGTTCCGATTTCGAGAAGGATATGAGTAGAATTGGACTTTGGTGTCTTTATGAAAGTTGTTCCTCAGTCTCTTATCTTTCCAGAGCATGTTGAATCTCATCAATTCGTTGTCGGGAACTCGAGATATGTCCAATTTATTGAAGACTGTGCAGGCTAGAATTTTAAATCGAAAAGTTACAACAATTATTGGGAGGAGACACCATTCAACCGAGCGATTAAAGTGGGAGACGCCACCAATTGAACAGACACCAAGGCCACTATTTGGCCACCCTTTCAAAGGGAAATGTACCTTGTCCACACCCTTTCATTTCCTATAAATATGTAGCCATTTTGGCATTTCAGACAACTTTAAATCAGATTATTTAGTTTCTGAGTTAATCTCTCATTCCTTTTCTTTTTAGAACTTTATCGATATATCAAATCATCTCTTTGAATTGTGGCGTCACCCTCCATCCTTTATACTTTAGGTTTCTGGAATTACATTTCCAAGAGGTCTAAGTGCATCTACAAAACTCAGAGTTGCAACTAGATTGGGTTTATGTTCCTATAACATAAGTTCAACCTTTACCCCTTTGAATACTATCATTTCAACACCCCATAATCACCTTCCATCTTCCATTTTCGTCCACTATTCTTCACCAGCCCTTTACATATCCTTTCATATCATTTACATCACTTAAACACCACTATTCCCTTCCTTAATCAACCATCAACATCCCCTACACCATAACCCCTTCTTGAATCATCCTTATCTTATTTCCAGCATCTTTTAACATTCTTTTGTTCAGGAAACAAGCGTGATACAAGGCTTGACTTGCATTCTAAGGTCCGGGCAATCAAAGCTTCTCTCTACAAGCATCTTAGAGAGTTGGAGCATATCAAAGAGGGGTATTCCATCACGATATACGCTCTGAGAAAGGGACAGTTCATTATGACATGCACTCGAAGAGAGGGGTCATTGATCGTGACATACGCTCAAAGAGAGGGGTCATTGATCGTGACATACGCTCAAAGAGAGGGGTCGTCTATCACAGCATACGCACAAAGTGAGGGACCATTCATTACGACATGCGCTCGAAGAGAGGGGTCATTTGACCACGACATATGCTCAAAGAGAGAGGTCTTCCATCACGGTATACGCTCTGAGAAAGTGACTGTTCATTATGACATACACTCGAAGAGAAGGCTCATTCATCGCGACATACGCTCAAAGAGAATGGTCATCCATCATGGTGTACGCTCTAAGAAAGGGACTATTTGTTATGACATGCACTCGAAGAGAGGGGTCATTCATTGCAACATACGCTCAAAGAGAGGAGTTGCCCATCACGGTATACGCTCAAAGAGAGAGATCGTTCACCGGGACATGCACTCAAAGATAGGGGTCATTCAAGGGATCGTTCAGCATGTGTGCATGAATAAATAATGCTTGATGTTCATTTAAGCATGTTAGTTCAATTAAGTTCGTTAGTTTAATTAATGCATGATAGTTCACTTAAAGCATGCTAGTTTTTTATGTTTATAAGTTAATTTAGTGTGTGATTTAATAAATTAAACTAGAACATTCAATGTAACTAGTTTCATTAATTAATCTAGCTCATTAAATCTGTTTCATGCGGTCACTTTTATTTTTATTGAATAAAGTTGTTATCTAGTGGTTGCTTATATATTTCAGCTATGTTATTCTTTTGGAGCAAATGGTTGATCATATTCTCAGGAATGACATGGCATTTACATCAATTGAAGTCCCTTGAAGACCCATCAAGGCTGATTGGTTACAATGCAATTCAATGGAGCAATTACACCACTTGAATGTTGTTATTTCCAGTAATGGTTTTAGCGCTTTCAAGAGAGTCTTTACATCATTTTAAGGTTGTCAGTTTCAGCAAGAAAGAAAGAGAAGACATGCAATGAAAGCCTTCATTATCACAATTTAAGGGAGAGTAAACACTAGAATTAAAAACAACAGTTAAGGAGAGAACTCGAAGAGAGGGGTCATTCATCGCGACATACGCTCAAAGAAAGGGGTCGTCCGTCATGGTAAACACTCTAAGAAAAGGACCATTCACTGACATGTACTCGAAGAGAGGGGTCATTCATCGTGACATATGCTCAAAGAGAGGGGTTGTTCATCTCGGTATACGCTCTAAGAAAGGGACCATTAATTATGACTTGCACTCGAAGAGAGGGGTCAAATATCGCGACATACGCTCAAAGAGAGGTGTCGTCCCTCACAGTATACACTCAAAGAGAGGGACCTTTCACCATGACTTGCACTCGAAGAGAGGGGTCATTCATCGCGAAAAATGCTCAAAGAGAGGAGTCGTCAATCACGGTATACGCTCAAAGAGAGGAGTCGTCAATCACGGTATACGCTCAAAGAGAGGGACTGTTCATTATGACATATGCTCAAAGAAGGGGACATTCATCACGACAAACGCTCCGAGAGAGGGCTCGTCCATCATGATATACACGCTCTAAGAAAGGGATCGTTCACTATGACATGCAGTCGAAGAGGTATACGCTCAAAGAGAGGGACCGTTCATTATGACATCACTTGAAGAGAGGGGTCATTAATCGCAATATAAGCTCAAAGTGCGGCGGAGTGAGGGACTTTTCCTTATGACATGCACTCGAAGAAAGGGGTCGTTCATCGCGACATGCGCTCAAAGAGATTGGTCGTCCATCACCATATACGCTCAAAGAGAGACCGTTCACTATGACATATGCTTGAAGAGAGGGGTCATTTAACGCGACATACGCTCAAGAGAATGGTTGTCCATCATGATATACGATCTAAGAAATGGACTTTTCACCATGACATGCACTCAAAGAGTGGGGTCATTCATCGCAATATACGTTAAAAGAGAGGGGTCATCGATCACGGTATACACTCGAAGAGAAGGATCGTTCATTATGACATACTCTTGAAGAGAGGGATCATTCATCGCGAGATATGCTCAAATAGAAGGGTCGTAAATCACGGTATACGCTCTAAGAAAGAGACTGTTCATTATGACATGCACTCGAAGAGAGGGATCATTCATAACGACATACGCTCAAAGAGAGGGACAGTTCATCTTGACATGCACTTAAAGAGAAGGGTCATTCATCACAACATATACTCAAAGGGAGGGGTCATTGATCACGGTATACATAGACCTGGCAAACTTGATCCGAGAACCGAAAATCAAACTGATTTACCTGAACCAAAACCCGAACCAAAATGAAACTAATGATTTAGCATGATTTGAAACCCAAACCGAAACCGAAACCGATCCAAATTCTAGAAGAACCCGTAATCGATTTCACCTGAACCGAAAACGACCCGAAATTAACTTGCTAAAAACCGATCTAAACCGAACATCAATCCGATTTTAACCCGATAATTGAGTCAAAGTGAATGAATAATATATTTTTACTATAGTTTATTTTTTAACAATATGATAAATAATTAAATAATATATATTTTATAATCTTTTTTTATTATGATAATACTAATTAATCACTACATCTGATAATAATTTAATTTTTAATATTACATTTCCTACTTTAAAAATCAGTTTATTTTTTGTTAAAATTTGGGGCGTTATAGAAATGACCAAAATGTTATTAATGAATCCATGTATTCACAAAAATGGCATTATCCCTTATATTACCAATACTGACTTTACTCGAATAAAAGCTGAGGCAAAAATTTTCAAAACAATTCCAATATGAAATAAAAATGATATATTTTTAAAAGAATATATGATTAATTCTATATATAATATAGACGATTACATTTATACTTAAGTCCAACTCAAACCAAATTAACCTGAAAATTCAAAGATTGAATTGACCCGAACTGATCCAAATGACCCGACATGGACCTGACCCGAAAGCTTTCACCCCGATATTGACCCGATCCAAAAACAACAGATCCGATATTGACCCAAATCACCGATCCGATATCTAAACCGAACCAAATTATCATATAACCAAATTAAAATCGAAACCGAAACCAAAACCGATCGAAACCGAATCTAAACTGAATATAAATAAACCCAAAATGAACCGAACCAAAACCAAACTGAATGTCCCGTTTGCCACCTCTAGGTATACGCTCGAAGAGAGGGGTCATTCATCGCGACATACTCTCAAAGAGAGGTGTCGCCCCTCACGGTATACGCTCAAAGAGAGGATCGTTCATTATGACATGCACTCGAAGAGAGGGGTCATTGATCGCGATATATGCTCAAAGTGCGGAGGCGACCATCACGGTATATGCTCAAAGAGATGGACCATTCGTTATGACATGCAATCGAAGAGAGGGGTCATCCATCGCGACATACACTCAAAGAGAGGCGGAGTCCATCACGGTATAGGCTCAAAGAGAGGGACCATTCATTATGACATGCACTCGACGAGAGGGTTCATTATCGCAACATACACGCAAAGAGCGGCAGAGTACAGCACGGTATACGCTCGAAGAGAGGGATCGTTCATTATGACATGCACTCGAAGAGAGGGGTCATTTATCTCGACATACGCTCAAAGAGAGGGGTTGTCCATCCGCATACGCTCAAAGAGAGGAACCGTTCACTATGACATACGCTTGAAGAGAGGGGTCAGTCACCGCGATATACGCTCAAAGAGAAGGGTTGTCCATCATGGTATAGGCTCTAACAATTGGACCGTTCACCTTGACATGCACTCAAATAGAGGGGTCATTCATCGCAATATACGTTCAACGAGAGGGTTCATCAATCACAGTATACACTCAAAGAGAAGGATCGTTCATTATGACATACGCTTGAAGAGAGAGGTCATTCATCGCGACATACGATCAAAGAGATGTGTCGCCCATCACGGTATACGCTCTAAGAAAGTGATTGTTCATTATGACATGCACTCGCAGAGAGGGTCATTCATCGCGACATATGCTCAAAGAGAGGGGTCGTCCATTAAGGTATACGCTCAAAGAGAGGGACCTCTCACCATGACATGCACTCGAAGAGAAGGGTCATTCATCGCAACATATGCTCAAAAATTCGATTTGAGGGGTCATTCATGCGACATACTCTCAAAGAGAGGGGTCGTCCATCAAGGTATACGCTCAAAGAGAGGGACCTCTCACCATGACATGCACTCGAAGAGAAACGTCATTCATCGCAACATATGCTCAAAAACTCGATTTGAGGGGTCATTCATCGTGATATACTCTCAAAGAGAGGGGTCGTCAATCACGGTATACGCTTTAAGAAAGGGACCGTTCATTATGACATGCACTCGAAGAGAGGGGTCATTCATCGCGACATTCACTCAAAGAGAGTGGTCGTCCATGACGGTATACGTTCAAAGTGAGGGACCGTTCATTATGACATGCTCTTGAAGAGAGGTGTTATTTATCGCAACATACGCTCAAAGAGAGGGGTCATTGATCACAGTATACGCTCAAAGAGAGGACTGTTCCTTATGACACACACTCGAAGAGTGGGGTCATTACTCGCGACATACGCTCAAAGTGCGGTGGCATCCATCACAGTATACCCTCAAAGAGATGGACCGTTCATTATGAAATGCTATCGAAGAGAGTGATCATTCATCGCAACATAGGCTCCATGAGAGGGGTCGTCCATGACAGTATCTGCTCAAAGAGAGGGACTGTTCATTATGACAAGCACTCAAAAATAGGGGTCATTCATCGCGACATATGCTCAAAGAGGGGCCATTCGTTATGAAATAAGCTCGAAGAGATGGGTCATTCAACGCAACATATGCTTAAAGAGCGGGGTCCGTCATCACGGTATATGCTCTAAGATAGAACCAGTTCATTAGGACATGCACTCGTAGAGAGGGGTCATTCCTCACATTATACGCTTAAAGAGAAGGGTCGTCCATCATGGTATACGCTCAAAGAGAGTGACCATTCATTATGACATATGACGCTCGAACAAAGGGGTCATTCATCGCGACATATGCTCAAAGTGAGGAACCACCGTTCAATATGACATGCACTTAAAGATAAGGGTCATTCATCGCCACATACGCTCAAGGAGAGGGATCATCTATCACGCAATACGCTCAAAGAGATGGACCATGCATCATGGAATACGCTCTAAGAACGGGACCATTCATTATGACATGCACTCGAAGATAGGGGTCATTCATTGTGACATACGCTCAAAGAGAGGGATCGTCCATCTTGGTATCCTCTCAAAGAGAGGGACTATTTATTATGTTATACGCTTGAAGAGAGGGGTCATTCACCGCGACATATGCTCGAAGAGAGGGGTCGTCCGTCACGGTATACGCTCTAAGAAAGGAACATTTCATTATGACATGCACTCGAAGAAAGGGTATTTCATCGCGACATACGCTCAAAGAGAATGGTCGTCCATCATGGTATACGCTCTAAGAAAGGGACCGTTCACCATAACAAGCACTCAAAAAGAGTGGTCATTCATCACGTCATACGCTTAAAGTGAGGGGTCGTCCATCAAGTCATACACTCAAAAAGAGGGACCGTTCATTATGACTTGCACTCGAATATAGGGTTCATTCATTGCGGCTTACGCTGAAAGAGCGGGGTCGTCCATCATGGCATACGCTCAAAGAGAGGGACTTTTCATTATGATGTATGCTCAAAGAAAGGGTCATTCACCGTGACATACACTCAAATAGAGGGGTCGTCCATCACGGTATACGCTCTTAGAAAGGACCGTTCATAAGGACATGCACTCGAAGAGAGGGGTCATTCATCGCGACATACGCTGAAAGATAGGGGTCGTCCATGACAGTATATGCTCAAAGAGAGGGACCGTTCATTATGACATGCACTCGAAGAGAGGGGTCATTCAATGCGACATACGCTCAAAGAGAGGGGTCACTCATCGCGACATACGCTCAAAGGGATGGGTTCTCCATCACGGTATACGCTCATAGAGAGGGACCGTTCCACATGACATGCACTCGAAAAGAAGGATTATTCATCACGACATACACTCAATGAGAGGGGTTATCCATTACAATATACGCTCAAATAGAGGAATCGTTCATTGTGACATACGCTTGAAGAGAGTTGTCATTCACTACGACATACGCTCAGAGAGAGGGGTCGTCCATCACGTTATACACTCTCAGAAAGGGACCGTACATTATGACATGCAGTTGAAGAGAGGGGTCATTTATCCCGACATACGCTTAAAGAGGGGTCGTCCATCACGGTATACTCTAAAAGAGAAGGACAGTTCATTATGACATATGCTCGAAGAGAGGGGTCATTCACCGCAACATACATTCAAAGAGAGGGTTCATTCATCACGGTATATGCTCTAAGAAAGGGACCGTTCATTATGACATGCACTCGAAGAGAGGTATCATTCATCGAGTCATACGCTCAAACAGAGGGGTCGTCCATCATAGTATACGCTCAAAGTGAGGGATCATTTATTATGACATGCACTCGATGATAAAGTTCATTCAACGTGACATACGCTCAAAGAGAGGGGTCATCTATCATGACACCCGCTCACAGAGAGGGACTGTTCATTATGCCATATGCTCGGAGAGAGGGGTCATTCACCGCGACATACGCTCAAAGAGAGGGCTCATCGATCACGGTATACGCTCTAAGGAAGGGGACCGTTCATTATGACATGCACTCGAAGAAAGGTCTCATTCTTTACGACATACGCTCAAAGAGATGGTTCGTCCATGACGTTATACGCTCAAAGAGAGAGACCGTTCATTATGACATGCACTCGAAGAGAGGGGTCACTCATCGTGACATACGCTCAAAGAGGGGGGTCATCCATCATGGTATACGCTCATAGAGAGGGACCGCTCACCATGACATTCACTCGAAGGGAAGGGTCATTCATCGCGACATACGCTCAAAGAGAGGGTCATCCATCACGATGTACTCTCAAAGAGAGGGACCGTTCACCTTGACATGCACATGAAGAGATGGGTCATTCATCGCAACATACGCTCAAAGAATTGGGTCATCGGCCAATGTATACGCTCTATGAGAAGGACCGTTCATTATGATATGCACTCGAAGAGAGTGGTTATTCATCACGACATACGCTTAAAGAGAGGGGTTGTCCATCACGGTATACACTCAAAGAAAGGGACCATTCATTATGATATGTACTTGAAGAGAGGGGTCATTCATCGCGACATATGCTCAAAGAAAGGGATCGTCCATCACGGTATACTCTCAAAGAGAGGGGTTGTTCATTATGATATATGCTCGAAGAGATGGGTCATTCACCGCGACATACGCTCAAAGAGAGGGGTTAGTCATCACAGTATACGCTCTAAAAAGGGCCCATTCATAATGACATGTACTCGAAGAAAAGGTTCATTCATCGCGACATACGCTCAAAGAGAGGGTTCATCAATCATGGCACCCGCTCACAGAGAGGGACCGTTCATTATGACATATGCTCGAAGAGAGGGGTCATTCTGCACGACATATGCTCAAAGAAAGGGACCATTCATTATGACAAGCACTCGAAGAGGGGTCATTCATCGTGACATATGCTCAAAGAGAGGGGTCGACCATCATAGTATACGCTCAAAGAGAGGGATCGTTCATTATGACATGCACTCAAAGATAAGGGTCATTAATCACGACATACGTTCAAAGAGAGTGGTCATCTATGACGGCACCTGCTCAAAGATAGGGACCGTTCATTGTAACATGCACTCGAAGAGAGGGGTCATTCATCGCAACACACCCCGAGTGTAAACACGAGTGAATTGAGTGCCATATTTTTTTCCTTGGATTGACCGTGAGGATTTTGTGTGTGTCAATTGGTGAGGTCCTTAAACTTTTGTTTCATTTATTCATACTAACAATATGTCAAAACACTCAAATGAAAACAATCGGGAAGAACGACCAACCCAGAACCTCTAAACACAAGCTTTAATAAGGGAATTGTAAAAGCTCTTATGTGCTGAGTTAGAACCAACTCATGAGCAGATGGACCGTATTGAGGAGTCTAGTGAAGGACATCCAAGGGGCCAAGATGGACAGAATCATAAAAGGCATCCCATGCAACATGAGATTGAAGAGAGTGATGGAGAAGATGTCATTTCTGTTCGGAACAATGCAAGGAACCATCGCCAATTGGATGACAATTTTGAGAGCATCCAAGTTAACATCCCTCCTTTTCAAGGAACATTAGACCCGGAGGCATATTTGGACTGGGAAAGCAAAGTGGAGCACATCTTCGAATGCCATAACTATTCCGAGCAAAAGAAGGTGCGCATGGCTGCCTTAGAATTTATTCGAATACGCATTTGTATGGTGGGATCAACTAAGATCAACAAGGAGACGCAATGGTGAACGACCTATCAATACTTGGAGAGAAATGAAAGGTATTCTGAGGAAACGTTATGTGCCTACTCATTATCACCGTGATCTCTATTATAAGTTGCAGAATCTTAAACAAGGAAGTAGAAGCGTGGAAGACTACTTCAAAGAGATGAAGATAGCCATGATTCGAGTAAGTGTGGATGAAGACCGTGAAGCCACCATGGCAAGGTTCTTGTCCAGATTTAATAAAGAGATTGCTGATGTAGTGGAATTACAACACTACATTGAAATTGAGGACATGGTGCATATGGCTATCAAAATTAAGAGGCAACAACACAAGAGATCATCTTCTAGAGTTGGAACTAATGCAGCCCCTAAATGAAGTCCAAACACACCTCGGAGAAATACTCCTTTCCAAGGCAAAGAATAGGCTGAAACGTCCAAAACCAAGCCTATGGTGGAGAATGTTCGAGGAAAGCAACAAGAAGTGTCCACACGATCCCGAGAGATCAAATGTTTCAAGTGCTTAGGGCATGGCCATATTGCTAGCCAATATCCAAATAAAAACACTATGTTGTTGCTGGGAAATGGAGAGATTGCATCGGATAATGAGGAAGAAATTTTGGAAGAATCTGAGAAAGAGGAGAAGAAGAATTCACCCCTGCAGTTGAAGGACAACTTATGGTTGTTAAAAGGCTTTTAAACACCCAAATGACAGAAGAAGAGGAGCAACGAGAGAACATATTTAACACTAGGTGTTATATTAACAACAAAGTGTGTTTTATGATAATCGATGGTGGAAGCTGCACCAACGTGACTAGCACTCTTATGGTGGATAAACTCGGCCTCAACACTTTAAAGCATCCAGCCCCATATAAACTCCAATGGCTCAATGATTCGAGGGAATTAAAGGTCACCAAACAGGTTCTTGTCCCTTTCACTATTGGTTCATATAAGGATGAGGTTTTATGCGACGTAGTTCCTATGCACGCAAGTCATATTTTACTAGGGAGGCCATCGCAATATGATCGAAGAACGATGCATGATTGTTACACCAATCAGTTCATCTTCACCCTGGAGGCAAGAAGATAGTGCTCGCACCTATGACGCCAAAACAAGTGCAAAGTGACAAGATTTTGATGAAACAATGTGTGGAGGCTTGGAAACAAGAGAAGATCCAAACCAAGCTTAAAGAAGGAAGACCTAAGGAAGAAAAGGCGTCCGGCAGCATCAAGTTCATTAGGGAATGTCTTTGAGACATCCCATGATCACTTTTGAATTTTCTAACCCAAAAGAAGCCAAAAAGTTCCGATCTTCTTTTCAAAAAATCAAGGCGTTTGAAGGTCATGCACGGAAAAACCATGTTATTCCCATTGCTAAGGGAGATTCCAACACTAAGGGGTTCGATTTGAGGACAAATCGCCCAAAAGAAGGAGGGGATGATATGTGCACACCTAACCTTAATTCTGCCCGTACCCTAAGTCACACAAGTCCAATCAGGGAGTTCTACTTAATCATCTTTATTTATTCAATTCATGTGCTACACTCGCTTGCTATCTCATATTATATACCTATAATGTTTATTTCCTTATATTACAATTGATAACTTAGTAATTGGTATTGAACCATAGCTTTATCTAGCTTATATTATGCATTATTAATATTCAACACATGTTTAGTAACATCATACTTTTTAGTTTAAGTTGTTTATTTACAGGTTATGTTAAACACAGCTTAAGGGACTATTGGCCAGCTCTGTTTTAGCTCGAATGCAACATTTGAGCTCAAAACAAAGAATAGTTGTTTGAGACACTTACCAACTTCCGATCAGCACTAAAATGTACCAAACACTCCTAGGCAGCACAATGAAGCGGATGCTAGCTTCATTCCAGTTCACGAATCCATAGTGAGCTCAATTTGCTTCATATCATTTACATCACTTAAACACCTTTATTTCCTTCCTTAATCAACCATCAACATCCCCTACACCATAACCCCTTCTTGAATCATCCTAATCTTATTTCTAACATCTTTTAACATTCTTTTGTTCAGGAAACAAGCGTGATATAAGGCTTGCTTGCATTCTAAGGTCCGGGCAATCAAAGCTTGGGTATTTCATCATGATATACGCTCTAAGAAAGGGACCATTCATTATGACATACACTCGAAGAGAGGGGTCATTCATCGTGACATATGCTCAAAGAGAGGGGTCGTCTATCACGGCATACGCACAAAGTGAGGGACCGTTCATTATGACATGCTCTCGAAGAGAGGGGTCATTCACCGCAACATACGCTCAAAGAGAGGGGTCTTCGATCATGGTATACGCTCTGAGAAAGGGACTGTTCATAACATACCCTCGAAGAGAGGGATCATTCATCGCGACATACACTCAAAGAGAATGGACATCCATCACGGTGTACGCTCTAAGAAAGGGACTATTTGTTATGACATGCACTCGAAGATAGGGGTAATTCATTACGACATATGCTCAAAGAGAGTAGTTGTCCGTCACGGTATACGCTCAAAGAGAGTAGTTGTCCATCACTATGCTCAAAGAGAGGGACCGTTCACCAAGATATGCACTCAAAGATAGGGGTCATTCATCGGGATTATGCTCAATGAGAGGGGTCGTTCATCACGCCATACGCTTAAAGAGAGGGACCATTCATTATGACATACGCTTGAAGAGAGGTGTCATTCACCGCAACAAACGCTCAGATAGAGGGTCGTCCATCAAGGTATACGCTCTAAGAAAGGGACCGTGCATTATGACATGCACTCGAAGAGATGGGTCATTCATCGCAAGGTACACTCAAAGAGAGGGGTCATCAATCACGGAATACGCTCAATGATATGATCACAACCAACAATGAATCAGAAAAATTTCCTATTGGACCAATGACTCATGCTAAAACCCAGAAATACCAAGAGGCCATGGGAAATCTATTTATTCAAGGCTATTAGAATTGTTGGGCTGATAACCTAGAAGTCTCTTCTCGGATTAGAGAGATTTGGTCTAACCCATCCAACACGAAAATTGTTAAACTTCATGAAATTGGTAGTTTTCTAGAATCTTGGCAAACAAACAAACACACGTTCTAAGGCAAGGAAATACAGGGAAGCTCTTTTCCTTACTTGTGCTAACATTTCAGACTCATTTGAGAATGTTCATGCCTTAGAATATGTTGTTTATAATGTGTTGCATGTTGATATGTGACATATTTTGGTATATATATTAGTATGTGTGTTTACTTATGTATATACTATGTTAATTATGTTTGCATTTGGTTTTAAGTGTGTTTGTGTGGTTAAAATAAGACTACAAGGCTTTTTAGATGTGTTTGCCTTGTTCTAATATACGTACTTAGGAGAACCTTAGCTCAAGTGGGCATACTCGGCTTATCTCCAGCTCAGGAGAGCGTATGCAGTTCAGTACCAGCTCAAGTGGATTATATTCATCTCAGAAGAAGCTCAATGGTGTGCACGCAGCTCACCTTAGCTCGGGGCAGCTCAGAGGCTTAGCTCCCAGCTCCATTTAGCTCCTAACACTCTTAGCTAGTTCGTTTCAGCTCATCTACTTTTTCAGCTCAACTCAACTCAAGTTGAAGTAACCTACAGCAGCTGAAGTCTATCGTACACGAAGCGCAGGTGTCCTACGCATTTGCCATGTATGTGGGGACCACATAGCACCCTTTTCCACAAGTTTGGGCGTCCAAAAGCAAGCAAGCCAAACAAGGCCCTTGCTTTGAAGACCAATCAGAGACATTGGATAAGAATGAGTGTTTTCTTATTCAAATTCAAACATTAAACACATGTTTAATGTGTTTTAAGTGCCAAAACATGTGGCTAAGGATATTAGGAGCCTAGGAGAAGTTATTTGAGCATTTAAATTTTAATTTTCGTTTGAATTAGGGCCACAAATTCAAATTTGGCCAACTTCTCCTTTATCCTATATATTTACTTAATTTTGTAATGACAAGGTTAGACATTTTATGAATAAAATCACTTGTGAGATTTTCTCTCAATTTCAGTTCTTCATTGAACTTTTCTTGACAAATTCAGACTTTGTTTGAGTGTGTCAAATCCTTGATACTTCGGGTTCCTAGATCACTATCTAGAGGGTCCAAGTCCGTTGACGAAGAACGTATTCGATTCGGGTCCGCTCAGTATATTGTTCGGGTTCTTTCGAGTTCAATGTCGTTGTTATTTTCCAGCAACTTAAACAACCAATTCTGCCATTTTGGAAGTTTTAATGCTGCCATGAAAGCCCTCGGAGCATTTCATCTTCATTAACCTCCAGAAACTGCCAGAATTCCTTCATCCCTTTTCTTTCTTTGTTTTAGTTTTTTTTTCTTTGTTTTCTTATCGTTTTAACATCATTCTAACTTCCATAATGTTGTGTTTATTGCAGAGACTTGCTTTCTATTATTCTAGATTCGTTTCAAACAAGGATCGTTGTTTTTGAAGTAACGAATCTCCAATATCATACCGCACAACCTGGCTAGAATATGATGACAAAAATACTTCATTTTTCCAAGCAAGAACAAACAATCACCGACGAAAATACCATATTTCTAGGCTTTTCAACAATGAGAACATTTGGAAAATGCACACGAAAGACATCATGGCTACTACTATTGATTACTTCCAGACTATCTTCTCATCCTCTTCTCCTACTATTGCATCTTCCATTTTGGACAGCATTCCAAATATTGTTACTAAGACCATGAACAATGACCTTAATAAGGAATTCACAGCAGAAGAAATTACCATTGCTTTTCGCGATATTGATCCGAGGAAAGCCCTGAGAGTTTACGGATTTCCAAGTGATTTCTTTAGGAAACTTTGGGATATCCTTGGCCAGGACTTTATAAACGTTTGCCTCAGACTCCTAAGTGGGTCTGTTCGCATGGAAGAGGTCAATCGTACTATCATCGTTCTTATACCCAAAATTAATGATCCCACAACTATGCGACATCTCAGACCTATTAGCCTATGCACAGTTATCTATAAGACTGTTGCCAAAGTGGTTGTTAATCGTTTGAAATCTATCATCCCTTTATGTATAGGCGGTAATCAAGTTGCCTTTGTTCAAGGTAGGAACATTACCGACAATATTCTCATTGCCCATGAGTTTACCCACACTTTAAATACTGACGAGACCTCCCTTGCAAAAGGTGCTAGTTTAAAACTGGACATGGAGAAAGCTTTTGATAGTGTCGAATGGTCTTTTCTACAACAAATTATGCTCCATCTAGGTTTTAATGACAAATGGGTTTTCCTTATCATGAATTGTGTCTCTTCTGTGTCTTTTCAAGTATGTGTTAATGATTCTCTTTCACGACCTTTTAAACCTCAGAGAGGGCTTTGACCAGGAGATCCCCTTTCACCTTTCTTGTTTCTTTTCTGTACTCAAGGTATTTCAGCATTGCTCAATGCTGAGAAAGTTATTGGCAATCTCCCTGGTCTTTGTGCTAGCAGGAACGACCCCCGTATAAATCACCTCCTCTTTGCTGACTGTGTGGTGTTCGTTAAGAATACAACTACAGAAGCCAACACCTCAAGGACGTTTTGCATTTTATGCCATTTCGTTTGGTCAGGCGGTGAATTTTGAAAAATCAACTATATATTTCTCATGCAAAACATCTACATCCCTTCGATCAGAAATCAATAACATCCTTAATATAAGAGAAGTCGATGACCCTGGTATTTATTTGGGGGTTCCACTCCTCATTGGGAAGAATAAGACAACAAATTTGGGTTTTACCAGAGACAAAATGAATGCTCGTCTTAGAAAATGGGATAAGCACTTTCTCTCCTTCAGCGATAGAGAAATTTTCATCAAATCTGTCGTACAATTAATTCCACAATATGTTACGTCTTGTTACCTTTTACCCCAAAACATTATCGATGATATGACTACTTCAATACACCGTTACTGGTGGTCGGGTAAAGCCAATAAACGTGAATGGCATATGCTTTAGTGGGACACTATCTGTCTACCGAAAGCAGACGTAGGTATAGGGTTTCGCGATCTTCACCATTTCAACATTACGTTACTTGGTAAACAAATTTGGAGACTAATTTATGAGCCTGATAATCTTCTTAGTCAGGTCTACAAGTGCAAATATTATCCATCGGGTTCTGTGCTCGAATCCGATTCCACTCGAAGATCTTCCTTTGCTTGGAAAGGTCTTAGTATAGCTATCTCTAAACTTGGAAATGGCTTCTTTAAACGACCAGGTATGTCAAGTAAGATACAGGTCCACTTCGACAATTGGGGAGGATCTAAGCCTTTACACCTTTATGGCGATAATAAAGTGAATGAGGAAGTCCCTCTTCGAGCAAGATTTTTTTATGATGTCTAATCTACCCCGATGGGATGAATCTAAGGCGAGAGATTACTTCTCTCACAAAGATTCTAACACAATCCTTAATGTACCAATCATTAATGATACGAAAGATACTACCCTTTGGGATCATCACGACTCTGGCATCTATACGGTGCGTTCTGGTTATCAATTTCTCCAACTATAACTAGGGCCGGTTAATAGACCCTCTAGGCTATGGAAAATTCTTTCTAAGTTGCCTATGTTGCCTAAGGTTCGTTCCTTTAGATGGCGATTAAGCCATGATGCCCTACCGTCTGGCCAAAAAATCCTCCAAGCAAATCTCGGTATTGGGGTTTGCCCAATTTGTAATACGGATATTGAAAATACCCTTCATGCTTTAAGGGATTGTCCTAGTGCCATGGAAGCTCTCCGTTTGGTAGGGTTTTGAGGCCAATTTTCTCTAATACTTCAATCTCCCCCCACCAGTGGATTTCTGAAATAGCTGGTTTTCTCTCATTGCACCAATTCTCCTTCCTGATAACAATTCTATGGAATTTATGGAATCGTCGTAATGACTTTGTCCATAACAACCATCTCCAACCACCATGGTTAACTGTATTTAACGCACGAAAACTCTTTGACGATTATACATCAGCCAATGATGCTCTCCATCTAAGATCCCGACTAGCTGAGCCAACCTTTGCTCAGGCTAGATGGACAAAACTGGACCGCGGTTTTGTTAAGGTTAATACGGATGACGCCTTCTACCCAATTTTAAAGGGAGCTACTGTAGGTGTCATCGCTCGGGATTCTGTAGGCTTTGTCCTTGGTGGATGCTCTATGCCCCTCGCCTTCTGTCCAAATCCAGCTTCAGCTAAAGCTCTTGCATTTTGGAGTGACTTAATCTTGTTGTTGATAATGGCTGGTCTAATGTCATCCTTGAGACCGATTCTGCTTCTATTGCCAACAAAGTTAACAACACCCATCATCATGATCTTTCCACGGTGCAACCTCTATTGTCTCGAATTCGTTCTACTCTTGGAGCTTTGCCTGATTGTAAGATTTGTTATGTACCTAGAGAAGCAAATGTTGTAGCTCATGTCCTTGCTCTAGAGCTTTGCGTTCTTTTCTTTCTCTCTCTTTTGGATGTAACTTTCCCGATTTTATTCGGGCTTCTGTAAACTCAGAGAGGTTCTCCTCTTCTTCTCAATAAAAACTTGAATACTCTTTTCCGCATAGGGGCCAACTCACCTCCCGAGGTGACTGGCTATAAGGGTTTTTTAATGAAGCTCTTTCTTTCAAAAAAAAATCAACCGGATTCTCTAATACGCTCTCAGAAAGGGGCCATACATTATGACATTCACTCGAAGAGAGGGGTCGTCTATCACGGTATACTCTCAAAGATAAGGACATTTCATTATGACATACGCTCGAAGAGAGGGGTCATTAATCACGGTATACGCTCTAAGAAAGGGACCGTTCATTATGACATGCACTCGAAGAGAGGTATCATTCATCGAGTCATACGCTCAAACAAAGGGTCGTCCTTCATAGTATACGCTTAAAGAGAGGGATCGTTCATTATGACATGCACTCAAAGATAAGGTTCATTCATCGCGACATACGCTCAAAGAGAGGGGTCATCTATCATGACACCCGCTCACAGAGAGGGACCATTCATTATGACTTATGCTCGGAGAGAGGGGTCATTCACCAAGACATACGCTCAAAGAGAGGGGTCATCCATCACAGTATATGCTCTAAGAAAGGGACTGTTCATTATGACATACACTCGAAGAGAGCGCTCATTCTTTGCGACATACACTCAAAGAGAGGGACCGTTCATTATGACATGCACTCGGAGAGAGGGGTTACTCATCGCGACATACGCTCAAAGAGAGGGGTCGTCCATCATGGTATATGCTAATAGAGAGGGACCGCTCAGCATGACATTCACTCGAAGAGAGGGGTCATTCATCGCGACATACGCTCAAGGAGAGGGGTCGTCCATCACGATATACGCTCAACGAGAGGGACTGTTCACCATGACATGCACCTGAAGAGATAGGTCAAAGAAATGGGTCATCGGCCATCGTATACGCTCTATGAGAAGGACCATTTATTATGATATGAACTCGAAGAGAGGGATTATTCATAGCGGGAAACGCTTAAAGAGGCGTTGAACATCACGGTATACACTCAAAGAGAGGGACCGTTTATTATGATATGTACTTGAAGAGAGGGGTCATTCATCGCGACATATGCTCAAAGTGACTAGTCGTCCATCACGCTATACGCTCAAATAGGGGAAATTCTTCATGTCACGCACTCGAGGAGAGGGGTCATTTATCACAACATAAGCTGAAATCAAGGGGTCGCCCATCAAGGTATACGCTCAAAGAGAGGGACCATTCATTATGACATATGCTCGAAGAGAGGGGTCATTCACCGCAATATACGCTCAAAGAGAGGGATCGTCCATCACAGTATACGCTCGAAGAGAGGGGTCATTCATCGCGACATACGCTTAAAAAGAGGGGTCATCTGTCACGGTATAATCTCTACGAGAGGGACTGTTTATTATAAAATGCACTTGAAGAGTGAGGTCATTCATCGCGCCATACGCACAAATAGAGGGATCGTCCATTACAGTATTCGCTCAAAGGGAGGGATCGTTCATTATGACATACGCTTGAAGAGATCATTGATTCACAAGGACATACACTCAAAGAGCGGTGTCAACCATCAAGGTATACGCTCTAAGAAAGGGACGTTTTTTATAACATTACCTCGAAGAGAGGGGTCATTCATTACAACATGCGCTCAAAGAGAGGAGTTGTCCATCATGGTATACGCTCAAAGAGAGGGACCATTCACCATGACATGCACTCAAAGAGAGGGGTCAGTCATCGCGACATACGTTCAAAGAGAGGGGTCGAGCATCATTGCATACGCTCAAAGAGAGGAATCGTTCATTATGACATATGCTTGAAGAGAGAGGTCATTCACCGTGACATACGCTCAAAGAGTGGGGTCGTCCAGCACGGAATACGGTCTAAGAAAGAGATCGTACATTGTGACATGCACTCGAAGTGAAGGATCATTCATCGCGACATACGCTCAAAGAGAGGGACCGTTCACCATGACATGCACTCGAAGAGAGGGGTCGTTCATCCCAACATACGCTCAAAGAGAGGGGTCATCAATCACGGTATTAGCTCAAATATAGAAACCGTTCATTATGACTTGCACTCGAAGAGAGGGGTCATTTATCATGACGTACTGATGTGTTCACATTTCTGCTCATTTATATCATACTTTCATGCTTCATTTCACGCATGGGATCAAAGGGGAGTTATCTTACTGATGCTAGTATTTATTACTTTTATATACTTTATAGTAAGATACTTAAGAGTTATATTAATTAGGCTATAAACATGAATAGTCATTATGACCACATTATTAAGTTTCAGCTTAGATCTAAATTTATATTAAGTTATTTTAAGTATTGTCATTGTTTCCATTATTATGTTTTCTTCGTAGGACTTACATACTGTTCAAGGAGTAAGTATTAGCTCGGTGTCAGCTCAGTTAGCTCAGAAGAAGCTAAACGAAAGGCAATGCTAGAAACACAAGGAGCCAACTTCAGAATAGCTTGAAAATGCATGGAACACTCTCACAGTACTTAAAGAACTCAAGTCTAGCTTCATGTCAGCTCACAAATCCCATATAAGCTCAAATGAAGCATAATTCAAAACGAGGCCTTAGGAGATTCAGATCAGCTCCAAAACACTCCTAGCACTAGAAGAGAGTATAGGGAAGCTAACGAACCAACTCACTTTGCTAAAGGCATCTCAGATTAGCTTATTTTAGCTTCAAACTTTAGCTATGTCTTTCAGCTAGATAACTCAGTTCAATTCAGCTCACTTTCAGCTCGATTAGCTCACCTCAACTCTAGCTATCACTCCCAGCTCAACACCCAAAGGTCACATACCCTTCACCACGCATCATGTCCGTCCATTATCCACATTGGGCGCCAAGATCATGGAGGGAATGGAAATGGGCGCCAAAACAAAGAGATAACACTTTTTATTGGACAGATTCATGATGGTCCACTTGTTTGCCATTTTAGAGCAAGATACAAGCATAACTGGGGTTTGGACCCTATCTCTTATCTTTCGAACACATGTTGAATCACATCAATCCGATATCGGGAGCTTGAGATATGGTCAAATTACTGAAGATAGTGTAGGCTAGACCGAGAAGTTATATCTTTTCGAATAGATTTGGAGGGGGACGCCATTCAAATAAATGGTTATCCTAATAATTAAAGGAAATTCCGGCCAAACCTCTTAGAAAACTATAAATAGGACTTAAATTCATTTGTAAATCACATCTTTGATCAATATAAATATTCTTTTGTGAGTTTACTCTAAAACTTGTTCTTTTTAGAACTAAATCGACTTATCAAATCTATTATATAGGTTTGTTACATCTTCTATCTTTTCAATCCATACTAAAGATTCTAGGAACTTATTTCCTAAGGGTCTAGGTCCTATACCACTGTCAAAGCATACAATAAGTTGAGTTTTTTCTTTCATAGCATAAGTTCTACTTTTGTTATCTTTGAATACTATTTCTTTACCACCTTATATAAATTCCATCCTATCCATTTCATTAATCACTATAGCCGACTTATCAAGGCTTGATTGCAATCATGGTCGGGAATATCAAAGCTTCTCTCCACAACAACAATTGGAGAGTTGGAGTGTATCACATGCACTCGAAGAGAGGGGTCACTCATCGTGACATACGCTTAAAGAGAAGGGTCGTCAATCACGGTAGACGCTCCAAGAAAAGGACAGTTCACTATAACATGCACTCGAAGAGGGGTCATCCATCACAGCATACGCTCAAAAAGAAAGACCATTCATTATGACATACGCTCAAAGAGAGGGGTCATTCCCCGCGACATACGCTCAAAGAGAGGGGTCATTCCCTGCGACATACGCTCAAAGAGAGGGATCATTCCCCGTGACATACGCTCAAAGAGAGGGGTCATTCCCCGCGACATACGCTCAAAGAGAGGGGTCATTCCCTGCGACATACGCTCAAAGAGAGGGATCATTCCCCGTGACATACGCTCAAAGAGAGGGGTCGTCCATAATGATATATGCTCTAAGAAAGGGACCATTAATTATGACATGCAATCGAAGAGATGGGTCATTTATCGCGACATACGCTCAAAGAGAGGTGTCGCCCATCACGGTATATGCTCAATGAGAGGGACCATTCCCCATGACAAGCACTCTAAGATTCACCGTGATATATGCTCAAAGGGAGGGGTCGTCCATCACGGTATACGCTCTAAGAAAGGGACCACTCATTATGACATGCACTCGAAGAGAGGGGTCGTACATGACGGTATACGCTCAAAGAGAGGGAACATTCATAATGACATGCTCTCAAAGAGAGGGGTCATTCATCGCGACATTCAATCAAAGAGACGGGTCGTTCATCACGGTACACGCTCAAATAGAGGGACTGTTCACCATAACAAGCACTCGAAGAGAAGTGTCATTCATCGCAACATACGCTGAACGAGAGGGGTCGTCCATCACAGTATACGATGAAAGAGAGGGACAGTTCACCATGACATGCACTCGAAGAGAGAGGTCATTCATCGCGACATACGCTCAAAGAGAGGGGTCATCCATCACGGTAAACGATCGAAGAGAGGGACCATTCACCAAGACATTCACACGAAGAAAGGGGTCATTCATCGCGACACACGCTCAACGAAAGGGGTCGTCCATCATGGTATATGCTCAAAGAGAGGGATCATTCATTATGACATACGCTCGAACAGAGGGGTCATTCACCGCGACATACGCTGAAAGAGCGGGGTCGTCTATGACGGTATACGCTCTAAGAAAGGGACCGTTCAATATGACATGCACCTGAAGAGAAGGGTCAATCATTGCGACATACGCTCAAAGAGAGAGTCGTCCATCACGGTATATTCTCAGAGAGGGACCGTTCATTATGAGATTTGCTTGAAGAGAGGGGTCGTTCACCGCGATATACGCTCAAAGAGAGGGATCGTCCGTCATGGTATACGCTCTGAGAAAGGGACCGGTCATGATGACATGCACCCGAAGAGAGGGGTCATTCATCGCAACATACGGTCAAAGAGAGGGGTCGTCCATCACGGCATTCGCTTAAAGAGAGGGACTGTTCACCATGACATGCAGTCGAAGAAAGGGGTTATTCATTGCGACATACGCTCAAAGAAAAGGGTCATCGACCACGATATTTTTTCTGAAAGAGTGTCGACCATGGTATATGCTCTAAAGAAGGATCATTCATTATGACATGCTCTAAAATAGAGGGGTTATTCGTTGCAAAATACGCTTAAAGAGAGGGGTCGTCCATCACGGTATAGGCTCAAAGAGAGGGACCGTTCATTATGACATGCACTAGAAGAGAGAGGTCATTCATCGTGACATACACTCAAAGAAAGGGGTCATCGACCACGGTATACGCTCTAAGAGAGGGACTGTTCATTATGACATGCACTCCAAGAGAGGGGTTATTCATCGCGACATACGCTTAAAGTGATGGGTCGTTCATCACGGTATACGGTCAAAGAGAGGTACAGTTCATTATGACATACGCTCAAAGGGATGGGACATTCACCGCAAAACATGCTGAAGGAGAGGGCCTATTCATTACGACATGCGCTCGTAGACATAGGCCATTAATTATAAGAAAGGGCTCATTCTAAGAAAGGGACGGTTTATTATAACATGCACTTGGTGAGAGGGGTCATTCATTGTAACATATGTTGAAAGAGAGGGGTCGTCCATGTCGATATACGCTCAAAGAGAGGGACCATTCATTATGACATGCACTCGAAAAGAGGGGTCAATCATCGCGATATACGCTCAAAGAGAGGGGTTGTCCATCACGGTATATGCTCAAAGAGAGGGACCGTTCGCCATGATATGGACTCGAAGAGAGGGGTCATTCATCACGACATACGCTCAAAGAGAGGGGTCGTCCATCACGGCATACGCTCAAATAGAGGAATTGTTCATTATGACATACGCTTGAAGAGAGTAGTTATTCACCGTGACATACGTTCATAAAGAGGGGTCATCCATCACGAAATACGCTCTAAGAATAGGACCGTTTATTCTAACATGCACCGAAGGGAGGGGTCATTCATCGTGACATACGCTCAAAGAGAAGGATCGTCCATGATGGTATACGCTCGGAGAGAGAGAGACCGTTCATTATGACATGGACTTGAAGAGAGGGGTCATTCATCACGACATACGTTCAAAGAGTGTTGTCGTCCATCACTGTATACGCTCAAAGAGAGTAACTGTTCACCATGACATGCACTTGAAGAGACGGGTCATTCATTGCGACATACTCTCAAAGAGAGGGGTCGTCCATCACAGTATACGCTCAAAGAGAGGGACCGTTCATTATGACATGCACTCGAAGAGAGGGGTCAATCATCGTGACATACGCTCAAAGAGAGGGGTTGTCCATCACGGTATACACTCAAAGAGAGGGACCGTTCACCATGACATGCATTCGAAGAGAGGGGTTATTCATCGCGACATATGATCAAAGAGAGGGGTCGTCCATCACGATATACGCTCTAAGAAAGGGACATTTTATAGTGAAATGCAGTCGAAGGGAGAGGCATTTCATCGAGACATACGCTCAAAGAGAAGGATCGTCCATCACTGTATACGCTTTAAGAAAGGGACCGTTCACCATGACATGAATCAAAGAGAGGAGTCATTCATCGCAACATATGCTCAAAGAGAGGGGTCATCGATCACGGTATACGCTCAAAGAGAGGGATCGTTCATTATAACATACGCTTAAAGAGAGGGGTCATTCATCTCCACATACGTTCAAAGAGAAGGGTCGTCCATCATGGTATACGCTCTTAGAAAGGGACCGTTTACCATGACATGCACTCAAAGAGATGAGTCATTCATCGCAACAAGTGCTCAAAGAGAGGGTTCATCGATCATGCTATACGCTCAAATAGAGGGACCTTTCATTATGACATGCACTAGAAGAGTAGGGTCATTCATTGCGAGTTACGCTCAAAGAGAGGGGTCGTCCATCACGGCATACGCTTAAAGAGAGGGATTGTTCACCTTGACATGCACTCGAAGAGAGGGGTTATTCATCGCGACATACGCTCAAAGAGAGAAGTTGTTCATCACGCTATATGCTCAAAGAGAGGAACTATTCATTATGACACACGCTCGAAAAGATGGGTCGTAAACCGCGACATACACTAAAAGAGCAGGGTCAGTCATCATGGTATACGCTCTAAGAATTCATTATGACATGTACTCGAAGAGCGGGGTCATTCTTCGAGACATACGCTCAAAGAGAGGATTCGTCATGACGGTATCCGCTCAAAGAGAGCGACTGCTCATTATGACATGCACTTGAAGAGGGGTCATTCATCGCAATATACGCTCAAAGATAAAGGTCATCGACCACGATATTTTTTTTTGAAAGAGCATCGACCATGGTATACACTCTAAAGAAGGACCGTTCATTATGGCATGCTCTAAAATAGAGGGGTTATTCATCGCAACATACGCTTAAAGACAGGGGTCGTCTATCACGGTATAGGCTCAAAGAGAGAAACCGTTCATTATGACATGCACTCGAAGAGAGGGGTCATTCATCGCGACATACGCTCAGAGAAAGGGGTCACCGACCACGGTATACACTCTAAGAGAGGGACTATTCATTATGACATGAACTCGAAGAGAGGGGTTATTCATCGCGACATACGCTTAAAGAGAGGGGTCGTTCATCATGGTATACGGTCAAAGAGAGGGACAGTTCATTATGATATATGCTCAAAGAGATGGGTTATTCACCGCAAAACACGCTAAAAGAGAGGCCCGTTCATTACGACATGCGCTCGTAGACATGGGTCATTCATTATATGAAAGGGCCCATTCTCAGAAAGGGACGGTTTATTATAACATGCACTCGAAGAGAGGGGTCATTCATTGCAACATATGTTGAAATAGAGGGGTCGTCCATGACAGTATACGCTCAAAGAGAGGGACCATTCATTATGACATGCACTCGAAGAAAGAGGTTAATCATCGCAACATACGCTCAAAGAGAGATTGTCCATCACGGTATACGCTCAAAGAGAGGGACCGTTCACCATGACATGCACTCAAAGAGAGGGGTCATTCATCGCGACATACGCTCAAAGAGAGGGGTCGTCCATCACGGCATACACTTAAAGTGAGGAATCGTTCATTATGACATACGCTTGAAGAGAGCAGTCATTCACCGTGATATACGTTCATAGAGAGGGGTCTATCCATCACGGAATACGCTCCAAGAATGGGACCGTTTATTCTAACATGCACTCAAAGGGATGTGTCATTCATCGTGACATACTCTCAAAGAGAAGGATTGTCCATGACGGTATACGCTCAGAGAGAGAGAGACCGTTCATTATGACACGGACTCGAAGAGAGGGGTCATTCATCGCGAAATATGTTCAAAGAGAGGCGTCGTACACAATGAAATGAAATGCACTCGAAGAGAGAGGTCATTCATCATGACATACGCTCAAAGAGAGGGGTTGTCCATCAGTATACACTCAAAGAGAGGGATCGTTAATTATGATATACGCTTGAAGAGAGGGGTCATTCACCGCGACATAGGCTCAAAGAGAGGGTTGTCTTTCACGATATACGCTCTAAGAAAGGGACATTTCATAATGACATGCAGTCGAAGGGTGAGACATTTCATTGCGACATACGCTCAAAGAGAAGGGTCGTCCATCACGGTATACGCTTTAAGAAAGGGACCGTTCACCATGACATGCGATCAAAGAGAGGGGTCATCGATCACGGTATACGCTCAAAGAGAGGGGTCATCGATCACGGTATACACTCAAAGAGAGGGATCGTTTATTATAACATACTTGAAGAGAGGGGTCATTCATCTCGACATACGTTCAAATAGAAAGGTCATCCATCATGGTATACAATCTTAGAAAGGGACCGTTCACAATGACAAGCACTCAAAGAGAAGTGTCATTCATCGCAACAAACGCTCAAAGAGAGGGGTCATCAATCACACTTTACGCTCAAATAGAGGGAACGTTCATTATGACATGCACTCGAAGAGTGGAGTCATTCATCACGACATACGCTCAAAGAGCGCGACGTCCATCGCGGTATACACTTAAAGAGAGGGGTCGTTCATTATCACATGCTCTAAAAGAAAGGTTGGTTTTTCATCGCAACATACGCTTAAAGAGAGGGGTCGTCCATCACAGTATACGCTCAAAGAGAGGGACCGTTTATTATGACATGCACTCAAAGATAGGGGTCATTCATTGTGACATACGCTCAAGGGGAGGGGTCATCCATCACGACATATGTTCAAAGAGAATGGCCGTTCAATATGACAAACGCTCGAAGAGAGGGGTCATTCACCATGACAAACTCTCAAAGAGAGGGGTCGTCCATCATGGTATACGCTCTAAGAAAAGGTTGGTTCAATATGACATGCACTTGTTGAGAGGGGTCATTTATTGTGACATACGCTCAAAGAGAAGGGTGGTCCAACACAGTTTACGTTGTAAGAAAGGGATGGTTCATTCTGACATGCACTCGAAGAGAGGGATCATTAAACGTGGCAAACTCTTACGGAGGGGTTGTCCATCACGGTATACGCATAAAGAGAGGGACCGTACACCATGAAATGCACTCGAAGATTGAGGTCATTCGTCATGACATACGCTCAAAGAGAGTGGTCGTCCATCACGGTATACACTCAAAGAGAGGGACAGTTAATTATGACATACGCTTGAAGAGAGTGGTCATTCACCGCGACATAGGCTCAAGGAGAGGGGTCGTCCATCACGATATACGCTTTAAGAAAGAGACATTTCATAATGACATGCAGTCGAAGGGTGAGGCATTTCATCGCGACATACGCTCAAAGAGAGGGGTCGTCTATCACGGTATACGCTTTAAGAAAGGGACCGTTCACCATTACATACAATCAAAGAGAGGGGTCCTTCATCGCAACATGCGCTCAAAGAGAGTGGTCATCGATCACGGTATAACTCAAAGAGAGGGATCATTTATTATAACATACGCTTAAAGAGAGGGGTCATTCATCTTGACATACGTTCAAATAGAAGGGTCGTCCATCACGGTATACAATCTTAGAAAGGGACCGTTCACCAGGACAAGTACTCAAAGAGAAGTGTCATTCATCGCAACAAACGCTCAAAGAGAGGGGTCATCGATCACGCTTTACGCTCAAATAGAGGGACCGTTCATTATGACATGCACTCGAAGAGTGGAGTCATTCATCGCGACATACGCTCAAAGAGCGCGGCGTCCATCGCAGTATACACTCAAAGAGAGGGGCCGTTCATTATCACATGCTCTAAAAGAGAGGGTGGTTATTCATCGCAACATACGCTTAAAGAGAGGGGTCGTCCATCACAGTATACGCTCAAAAGAAGGGACGGTTTATTATGATATGCACTCAAAGATAGGGGTCATTCATCGTGACATACACTCAAAGAGAGGGGTCGTCCATCACAACATATGCTCAAAGAGAGGGTCCGTTCAATATGACAAAAGCTTGAAGAGAAGGGTCATTCACCATGACATACTCTCAAGGAGAGGGGTCGTCCATCATGGTATACGCTCTAAGAAAAGGTTGGTTCAATATGACATGCACTTGTTGAGAGGGGTCATTTATCGCGACATAAGCTCAAAGAGAAGGGTGGTCCAGCACGGTTTACGTTGTAAGAAAGGGATGGTTCATTATGATATGCACTCGAAGAGAGGGATCATTCAATGCGACATACACTTAAAGAGAGGGGTTGTCCATCACGGTATACGCACAAAGAGAGGGACTGTACACCTTGAAATTCACTCGAAGAGAGAGGTCATTCATCATGACATACGCTCAAAGAGAGTGGTCGTCCATCACGGTATACACTCAAAGAGAGGGACCGTTCATTATGACATATGCTCGAAGAGAGGGATCATTCACCGAGATATACGCTTAAAGAGAGGGGTCGTCCATCACGGTATACTCTGAAAGAGACGGACCGTTCATTATGACATGCGCTCGCAGAGAGGGGTCGTTCACCGCGATATACGCTCAAAGAGCGCGGTGTCCATCGTGTTATACACTCAAAGAGAGGGGCCATTCATTTTGACATGCACTCTCAGAGAAAGAAAGAGGTCGTCCATCACAGTATACGCTCAAAGGGAGGGACCTTTTATTATGACATGCACTCGAAGATAGGGGTCATTCATCGTGACATTCGCTCAAATAGAGGGGTCATCCATCACGGCATACGCTCAAAGAGAGAGACCGTTCATTATGACAAACGCTCGAAGAGCGGGGTCATTCACCACGACATGCTCTCAAAGAGAGGGATCGTCCATCACGGTATACGCTCTAAGAAATGGTCAGTTTAATACTGTAGCGACCCTTCCGCTAATTAAAAATTTATGTTTACTAAAAAGGTGCTATTTTTGAAAGAGTGAAAATTAAAAATTTAAAGTGCCTCAAAATTAGGAAATTTAGGGTTTAACTTTAAAAAGGGGAATTTGAAATAAAAATTGAGAATTAAAATTTGGGCTTAAAAATTAGGAATTAGGGTTGCAAATTGAAAATCGATTTGAGAAATTGGGAATTAGGAATTTAGGACTAAGAATGGAAATAAAATTAAAAAAGAAATTAGGGCTTGAAAACACTTAACATGACATAAAGTATTAAGGATTCGAAAAGTAATTTAGCTAGGGGAAGGGCTCAAAAGCAGACAAAAAAACACGGGGGGACCCGTCTACAAATAAACCAAATCGAAAAAGAAGATTTCGGGTTGATTCAGGACCGAAATGAAAGAATTTGAATACTTGCAAGGGCTACGGGGTGAATTAAAGGGACACGGGTTGGTTTATATGGTAATAAAACCATTTCCTAATAATCTAATGAGTATAAAACTGATTTAATCCGGCTAAAACAAACCTTTTTCTCATTTTTCAACCAAAAATAAAACACCTTCCCCCCATTTCTCTGTTCAGTTCTTCTAAAAAGGATGAACAAGTTGGACGTTCATCCTTTCAACCCAGAAACCACCGCATATTTCAGAATCCGACCACCATCCACGGTGGCCGACGAAGTAAAATCTATCCCTTTTCCTTTAAAAAAACTTTCTTACTTTGAAACAGAACTCCTCTTTTACAAACAAAACAAAATCAGAGTCAAAGCTTCCACCTTTTATGAAAAGAAACCAAAGCAAGAAAGACATTAGAACCATTTTTGGTTCATTCAGAAGAACGGAAAGCGATGGAGAATCTTTTTCCTCTCGACTCACCCCGAACCGACAAAGCGGCCATTGGTTTATTATCGATTGAAGGAGAGTGTTCCGATGACCTCTAAATCGAAAGGTACCAAATAAAGAAAACTACTCTACTTTTTGTTTTGATTCTATACTGTGAAAAAAAAAAGCGAGAGTATTTACCATTGAATTTGTGTTATTTTGATTTCAATGGTGGTTCCCCCAATGAATTACAAAGTTAGGGCTTTTCTCTTCTTATAGCCCTTTTTATTACACTGATTAGAACTTAAAATATCCTTCTTTGCTTTGTTTAAGTCTGAAATCCCTGATTTTGGTTGTGATGTTTTTTTTATTCGCATTCTGTGAGCTTCTGAAATTGTCGGTTCCATGTCATTTACTGCTCTGAAATTTGCTGAAGGATATTGATTTTCGTCGTAATTCCTTGTACAATTTTGATGTTTTGTTTGTTTTTGCTCATGTGGTTGAAACAGGGCGAGAGGGGACCATGGGACATGGTTGTCGTCGTAGTCGTCGGAGAAGAGAGGGACCACTGAGAAGGGATCTATCACGACAGAGAGACGAGCGGACTCCAGAGTATCCGAAAGGGCATATGCGCGTGATACACGCGCTCGTTGAGTTCTCGAACAGTCGCACGTGAGGAAAACCAATTAGCCGCGCGTTGGAGCGTCTGATTCTGGACGGTTATGCTCCCCTTAATCTGAGCCATTAGATTAGATACTTAGATCTAACGGTTGGGGCTTGACGGCTGCCCAAAAAGATAATAAGGGTATTAGGGTTTCTCTTATTAGATGGGTTTTGGGCCTTAGTTAATTAGCTGGTGGGTTTTATTATTTTATTAGATCTTAATTGTAAATAAAATGGGCTACTGATATATATTTGGTTTTATCTTATTTAATCATATTTTATAATAATAATAAATATAATACTATTAATATTAATAAAAAGATGATAAAATAAATTATAATAATAATAGAAACAAAAACGAAAGGAAACTAAATATTTAAAAGATTAAACACAACAAACAATATATACTTTTTTGAATTTTGCTTTAAATAATACATATTATTATATTTGTAATGAAAATGAAAAGAAATTAAATAGTATAAATAATATGCACATATAATATCCTGGACCTTTTATATATATATATATATATATATAGTGTAATGATAATAAATAATAATAATAAATAAAATAAACAAAGAAGAAAAGATCATAAAAAAGGAAAACCTTTAATATTTTTATTTTAACTGTAGAACATTATAGTTAGTGTCACAACCTAATAAGTTTTTTGGTTTTTGATTTTAAATAACATATGATAACGAGAGAAATAATAAAAACAAAATATACAGAAGCTAAATAATATTTTAATAACAAAATTGCACTAAATTAAAAACCAGAAAAGGAATATAAATATATATACAAAAAGAGTAATATAATATTTTTAGATTTCTTAAAAGAAAATAGTAACACATATAATAGTATATATTTAGAAAGTCAAAGAAAAGAAAAATAGATACAAATTAACAAATATATTAATATAATGTTTTTAAATTTTATCGTATTTTAAAAAATAATAAAACCATTATTACAATTTTTACTCATTTTGATTTTTATTTTTATTTTTTTTCATTAACACTACAATTAACTAAAGCCCATTATTTAAGATAAAGAGAAAAATAAACGGGTTTACCCCGGATAAAATTAGTGATTATAGTTATCCCTTTGCTTATTGTTGTAAAACAATGATAAAGCAAAGGCTACAAGCACTAATTTTATCCGACTTCCCTGTTTGGAGATGCTGATATAAAAGCCCTTTCTCCATAATTTCGATAGCCCTTCTATCCCTTGAAACCCTGGTAGGCTTTTCCACGAGCAATATTTTGACTTAAGGCCACCTGTACACATCAGAAAAAGATTTATCAAAAGCAAACTTTAATTCCCCTACTTAGATATTTTGAACAAAATTTAAATATTCTGAGTTGTGGGTCCCCCCTCTATGAAACTTTAAGCTCTGAATCTTTCTGAAATGTTGGTCCTTCCTATATAGAACCAGTCTCGGAAAATCTTCGAACCTTTCCTATATAAAGCTCTTCGCAAAAGTCTTTGACTTGAGTCTCTCCTATATGAAACCCTAAATCTAGAATTCTAACAATGTTGATCCTTTCTCCATAGAATCCACATCTTCGAGATGCTTTGATTTTTGATCATTGCAGCATCTGACGGTCCCTCTCTTCGAGCGTATACCGTGGTGGGTAACCCCTCTCTTCGAGCGTATATCATAAATCATGACCCCCCTCTTCGGGCGTATATCGTAAAGCATGATCCCCCTCTTCAGACGTACATCATAGTGAACGGTCCCTCTATTCGAGCGTATACCATGGTGGGCGACCCCTCTCTTCGAGCGTATGTCACAAAGTATGACCCCCTTCTTCAAGCGTATGTCATAAAGAACGGTCCCTCTCTTCAAGCGTATACCGTGGTGGGCGACCCCTCTCTTCAAGCGTATGTCGCAAAACATGACCCCCTTCTTCAGGCGCATGTCATAGTGAATGGTCCCTCTCTTCGAGCGTATGTCGCAAAGTATGACCCTCTTCTTTAGGCGTATGTCATAAAGAACGGTCCCTCTCTTCGAGCGTATACCGTCTCGGTATTAAAGAAATCCTTTGTTGGTTTCTACATGTTCTCATTTGGTCGATCTCGACCGTTTCTTTGTCTTCTTCTTCTCCTCTTTTTCTTTTTGCTTCCTTTTTCTATTTTTCTATTTTTCTTCTTTTCTTTCTTTTTCTTTTTCTTTTCTTTTTGTTTTTTCTTTCTCTTCTTTTTTTTCTTTTTCTCTTGTTTTTCGTTCTTCTTCTTCTTATCTTTTTCTTTTCTTTTGTTTCATTCTTCCTCTCTCTCCTCTTCTTTTTTTCTTTTCCTCTAATACCCTGAATATAAAAGCATCGATTTCTGACAGTCTTTTCTCATATTTTCTCTCTCTTCTCTTTTCTTTTTCTTTCTCTTTCTCTTTCTCTTTCTTCTTCTTCTCTTTTTTTTCTTTTTTTTCTTTTTTTCTTTTTTTACTTATTTTTCTCTTTTTTTTTCTTATTTCTTTATTCTTTCTTTTGGTTTTCTCTTTTTCTTTTTTCTTTTCTTCTATCTTTTTTTTCAAATATCCTTAAGAAAGAGTTTGACTGAGAAGTTTGTTTTGGGGTAAACATCCTTAAGGAAGGATCAAATTGATGCTCAAATATAGAGTGGTACCTTGCTTAAGGAATACCTGAATATCTCGTAACAAAGTGGTATCTCCCTTTAGAGAATACCTAATATTTTATCTGGATATCTTGATATTTGATTGCCTTGATACATAAAAAAACTTGTTGCCCCCAAATAACTAGAGGTTGGAAGGCTTTTCATGACGTTGGATTCTTTGTTGAGATCCATCTCTTTTCTCGCGGAACTAAATGATGCATGAGTGTCATTATATTTTTCCTCTTTTTTCTTTCTTCTTCTCTTTTTTTTTCCTTTCTTTCCCCCTTTTTCTTTCTTCTTTTTTCCTTTTCGTTCTTTTTCTCCTTTTCTCTTTCTCTTCCTCATACTGTCTGTCGTCGAACAAATCCGCGAACTCATGATTTTTCTAGAGTTGTTTCTTCTTCAGTGAGCTGTAGATCAAGTTTCTGATCCATCCTCAGAATTTCTGTTTAAAATATACAAAATGCAATGATGGGATGAAATGAGAATGCCAATGAGGCATGAATATATAACCTAAATGATGCATGAACATTTAACCTCTATGATGCATGAATGTTTAAAATAATGCATGAATGCTTAACCTAAATGATGCATGAATATTAACCCTAAATAATGCATGAATGTTACTTTCCTTTTTCTTTTCTTTTTTCTTCTTTTCTTAGAGGATAGATTCTCGCTTCCTATCGCATCGGGCTTTCATCTCTTCTAGATCTTCCTTCTTCATCTCTTCTAGATTCTCACTTCATATCGCATCAGAGCAGGATGTCTCAACTTGCAATTCAAATATCCTCCTTTTGGTATAGGTGTAGCATTCACCCGGGGGTCTTTTTCTTTCTCTTTCTTTTCCCTTTTTCTTCTTTTTCTTTCCTATTCTTCTTTTCTTTTTTCTTTTTCTCTTTCTGAAGGACTAAGGTGGACACATGCCCCAAACTACCTAGAGTTCAATTTTGGACGAAAGATCATCCTTATCTTTGTTGTTCTTTTTTCGATTCTTCAAAAGGCTAAAACTGACTTGCGTTGATGGGTCAAAACCTTCTATTCAAAAATGCCTCATTCCTTTAAGCTTTGTCCCAACCATAGTTTTTCATTGTGTCTTTACGATTAATCTTAGATTGCAATATTACGGTGAACACATGCCCCCACATCCTCAGGTCTGTTTCTTCAATTAAGATCGATCTGTATTTCTGAAAACATTCAAAACATTATGGTAGAAGACTAGCTAGCATCTAAAATTTGACATCTTTTCCCTTTTTCTTTCTTTCATATTCTTTTCCTCTCAAATAAACATGGTTATTCTCTTATTCTTAATCCGCTATAAGATTCTGAAGTATCAATCTCGAAAAACTCATATTTCCCGCTTGTAGTAATGGCTCTCAATTCTCAGGCTTGAATCATTTGAGGTTTATTTTCAACCAGCTTATTTGGGGTTACCCTCTTGGATTCCACTTTGAATTCTATCTCTGGGCCTTCTGATCGACTTTCTTTATTACCCCTAATATACTTTTACCCCAAAGTCTTGATGTTTATCTTTGCTCAAATTGTAACCTCAATAGGCTCAAGTAATCCTTACTTATTTACGCTGTCCTGACCTCTCGAAATATATCACCTTACAATCAAAGTAATCTTTTCCGACAACACTTAATATCACACATTGCCCCTTCTTCTCGATTCATATCAAAGATGATCGTTTGCATTAATTGTCTTGTTCATAAACTTTTGGAATAAAATAATTTAATAATTGTAAATAAGACAAAATTTAAATGTGTTTTGGCAAACACAAAAGAATAATAAAATGTAGAGAAGAGGTTCCTTGGATATCAAGTGCTTTAGACTCAACCCTCAAAGTTGATGTTTAACCTTTGGAAGTTGTGGTGATATTTGAAGTTTTGGGATTCCCTTCAGATTGCTCGATTCATCCTCATGATTATCGTATTTGATCAATCTATTCGAAAACTACTCCTTCTAGTTCTCAATATTTTCTCCTCATATGTATCCAAACTTTTCGTACTTGTCCCACTAGTATCTTCTTGAGAATTCGAAGTATGCTTCAGACTGCATCTAGCAATAGGAGAATTTTTCTTTCTCTTTCTATCTCTCTTTTTCGGGGGGTTTCGGGTTTTTTTTTCTTTTTTTTTTTACATCTGTTATTGTTTTTTTTCTTTATTTTTCTTTTAAAATTCGGGGAAAACAAATCATCACAGTCCTTTGTCTCGAAGAACATGGTGGAGCATACAACTGAGCTCCGACTTACTCGGCATAGTCATGAATTTGAAAATATTACCATCACTCATGAAGCAAAGACTTCGAATGGTGCATTGCTACCTTATTAGGCCTATCATTTCAGAGGAGTGCCCCAAATACTTTCACACTCTTGTTCAAATATACCTATTATCAGGTTTCGAATATTGGAGTGCTTTTTTTTAATATTTGTTTTCTCTTCTCTTATTCTTCTTTTTTTAATCTCTTTTTTCTTCTTTTTTCTTTTCCTTTTTTCTTTGTTTTTCCTCTATTTCCTTCTTTTAGATGCAATTTGAATGCTCTTACGGGAAATTCTCAAGATCATCTAATATCATTGGGCCTTTTCGAGGAGATTTTCTTATCATTGAACATCGTTGAGGGAGTAGTAGTCTCATTTCTCGTGCATTACTGACCAAAGTTACTGATTGGGGTATCATTCTTCATCATGATCAAAACATTCTGGTAACTTCATAATTGAGTCATAAGCACGTGACATCCAAGGAACTTTAAAGATAAAGGGATATATACACATTTTAACAAAAGGCATATCTTAATTGAAATTAAAAACATATGGCCTTTACATAGATTCATTGCTACTTTTAGGCCAATAGTAGCAAGATTGACTAAAAATAAAGAAACAAAGACAACAAGTGCAAGATTGTTAATGCAAAATATCATCTAGGATATGCAAAGTAAACTGAGATGCGCCTAAACCTCCCCTGGCAGGAGCATTACTCCTGAACCACCCTAATCGTTTCGTCTCCTTAGCGTTTACCATAATTAGATGAGGAGCTGGATGCCATGCCTGAGGAATCAATCTTCAGAACCCCGGTGTTAATCAAGTTTTGCACTGTCTTCTTGAACATCATGCAGTTCTCTATCGAGTGTCCTGTTAAGCCGGCGTGGTATTCGTAACGTACGTTAACATCGTACCAAGCAGGATATGGCGGTATGAAGGGAGTGACACAAGTGGGTCGAACTAGATTTGCCTCATACAGAATAGAGTACATCTCCTTGTAGGAAAATGACAAAGGGGTAAAGGTCTTCTTTGCTTTCTCTCTTAGGAATTTGAGTTGTATTTCTTGCGTGCGGTGGGAAACTCCTGATGGTCTCAGGAGTTGGATGGGTAACTTCATAGTTCACCTAACGTTCTTGCCCCTTAAAACATCCTTTGAGGCTCCCATCCACCAAAGAGGACAAGATTTTCTTAAGAGTGGCATCGATTTTGTCCAACGCTAGTTTAGTGGGGGCAGACAGAGGCATTATAAGCTACCTCATATTGGCGAAAGATAGCTTGGTCTTTTTCGATAGAGTCATCTCTTCACAATCCTGACTCTTGCTTTCTTGCACGAAAGAGCCTTCTGTCGGACCTTTTCCCCTGATTGCGACAACCATCATGTCCTTTAATTCCCTGAACTGTGCTCTAGTTTCATCTTGAAAACTCTTCATGCCTAATAGTATCTCATTCTGATTCTTGATCACTAACTCCTGTCGTCCTTTGAGTTTGCTCACCTTTGCCGCAAGATTGTTTAGGTTCTTGAGGTTGTAGCTCCGAGGTCGTCCCCTTATCCTTCCTAGCATCAGACATGAATGCCCCTCTTGGGTCCACTCCCCGCCTAGTGAAATTTTTACCTATTCGGTTGGTGTAGTCCTTGAAAAGCTGTCACATGGTGCCTACAATTAATCCTCTTATGTTATTAATTAATGCAAGTTATATGCTTGAAAATGCATGAGATGAAAATACATGAGTAAATGCATGAGATGAACAATGCATGAATGCACTTAAAGGTATTGATCACGCTAGTGATCGCCCTTTGAGCAACTTTCATCGATTGAGAGATCTCAATACCCCTTTGTTATTATTATTATTTTTTTTATTTTCTTCTTCTTTCTTTTTCTTCTCTCGATTTTTTTCTTTATTTTTCCTTCTTCTTTTTCTTTTCTTCTACCCTCTTTTCCTTATATTTTTACTTCCATATTCTTCTTTACAAAGTCAAAGAAAAGGAAAATAGATACAAATTAACAAATATATTAATATAATGTTTAGCTTTCGTTTAGCTTCTTCTAAGCTGACTGAGCTGACACCGAGCTAATGTTTACTCCTTGAGCTGTAGGTAAGTCTTATGAAGAAAACATAATAATAGAAATAATGAGAATACTTAAAATAACTTAATATAAATTTAGATCTAAGCTGAAACTTAATAATGTGGTTATATTAACTGTTCATATTTATAGCCTAATTTATATAACTCTTAAGTAGCTTACTATAAAGTATATAAAAGTAATAAATACTAAGATCAGTAAGGTAACTCACCTTTGATCCCTTGCGTGAAATGAAGCATGAAAGAATGAGATAAATGAGAGGGGTCATTCATCGCGACATACGCTCGAAGAGAGGGGTAGTCCATCACGGTATACGCTCTAACAAAGGGACCGCTCACCATGACATGCACTTGAAGAGAGGGGGCTTTCTTCGCGGTATACACTCAAAGAGAGAGGTCGTCCATCACAGTATACGCTCTAAGAAATGGATCATTAATTATAACATGCACTCGAAGAGAGGGGTCATTCATAGCAACATACACTAAAAGAGTGGGGTCGTTCATCATGGTATACGCTCAAACAAAGGGATCGTTTACCATGACATGCACTCGAATAGAGGGGTCTTTAATCGCGACATACGCTCAAAGAGAGGGGTTGTCCATCACGGCATACGCTCAAAGAGAAGGACCGTTTATTATGACATATGCTCGAAGAGAGGGATCATTCATCACTACATACGCTCAAAGAGAGGGCTTGTCCATCACGTTATACGTTCAAAGAGAGGGACCGTTTACCATGACATGCACTCAAAGAGAGGGGTCATTCATCGCGATATATGCGTAAAGAGATGGGTCGTTCATCACGGTATACGCTCTAAGAAAGGGACCGTTTACAATGACATGAACATGAAGAGACGAGTCATTCATCGGGACATGCGCTCAAAGGGAGGGATCGTCTATCACGGTATACGCTCACTCTAAGAAAGGGATCATTCATTATGACAAGCACTCAAAGAGAGGAGGCATTCATCGCGATATACGCTCAAAGAGAGGGCTCATCCATCAGGTATATGCTTAAAGAGAGGGACCGTTCACCATGACATGCACTCAAAGAGAGGGGTTATTCATCGCGGCACGGTATGCGCTGCTCTAAGAAAGGAATCATTCATTAAGACAAGCACTCGAAGAGAGGAGTCATTCATCGCGATATACGCTCAAAGAGAGGGCTCATCCATCAGGTATATGCTTAAAGAGAGGGACCGTTCACCATGACATGCACTCAAAGAGAGGGGTTATTCATCGCGGCACGGTATGCGCTGCTCTAAGAAAGGAATCATTCATTAAGACAAGCACTCGAAGAGAGGAGTCATTCATCGCGATATACGCTCAAAGAGAGGGCTCATCCATCAGGTATATGCTTAAAGAGAGGGACCGTTCACCATGACATGCACTCAAAGAGAGGGGTTATTCATCGCGGCACGGTATGCGCTGCTCTAAGAAAGGGACTAGAATAATGAGTCTTTAATATTTGTCTAGGTCAATCAATTTTTTGTCATACACCTATAAATAGGCACTCATTCCATTGAAAAAGATACAACTTTTGGCATATATTACAACTTGAGTGTGTTTCTCTTTTATAGTTCTTTTTGAACTTTATCGGCTTACAAGATTGTTCTTGTGGAATTCATCCCTATTCATTTTTTTATATTGCTGGTTCCTAGTTCTTATAACTAGAGGGTCACAATCCAATTAACCTTTAACCCAAGTCACGGTTTAAAAAATCTTAAGGAACGGGTCTTCACTTTTAATGTTGGTTCCTCCTTTGTTTACACTACACCACCAATTACATTGCATCTCTTCACTTTCATCATCCATACATCCTTATTTTCCATATTTCATCCTAAACACAACAACCATCTTATCATCATTCCATTTCACCATACTATCCATCCATTTCATATCATCTTGTGAGTTTCATTTCAAAATTCCTATTTTTCATTTTAGTTACTTACTAGAATCATGATCGGGAAAACACAAATATAAATTCGGATATTCCGCAGCCAGATTCGTATCAATCTAAATTTTTTAGTTTTTTAGTCAGTTAAAACTCGAACGGATTCTCTATAAAGCACATTTAAACATGCACGTTTTAATCGCAACAAATCGATAACATATGTTATTAAATCAAATTGTATGAGTTCAAATAGTTAATAATGGGCGTTTGAATAAAATTATACAGATTAATCTGAAATTTTCAGCATTTTACTTAGTTAAAAATCGAACGAATTCTTTATTATGCCCTTTAAGACATGCAGGTTTTAATCACAACAAAACGACAACCAAATGTTATTAAATCAAATTTTATGAGTTTAAATAGTTAATTATGGGCGTTTGAACAAAATTATACAGATTAATCTCAAATTTTCAGCCTTTTACTCGGTTAAAATTAGAACGGATTCTCTATAAAGCCGTTTTAGACATGCATGTTTTACTTCCAACAATACGACAACCAAATGTTATTAAATCAAATTTTATGAGTTTAAATAGTTAAATATTGACGTTTGAAAAAAATTATACATATTAATCTAAAATTTTAAGCTTTTTACTCGGTTAAAATTCAAACGAATTCTCTATTAGGCTCATTTAGACAAGCATGTTTTTAATCCCAACAAAACAACAACCAAATGTTATTTAATCAAATTTTATGAGTTTAAACAGTTAATTATGGGCTTTCGAATAAAATTATATAGAATAATCTCAAATTTTGGGTTTTTTACTTGGTTAAAATCCGAGTGGATTCTCTATAAAGCCCGTTTACACATGCACGTTTTAAACCCAACAAAACGACAACCAAATGTTATTAAAATCAAATTTTATGAGTTCAAAAAGTTAATTATGGGATTTTAAAGAAAATTATATAGATTAATTTCAAATTTTCAGCTTTTACTCGGTTAAAGTTCGAACGGATTCTCTATAAAGCCAATTTAGACATGCACGTTCTAATCCCAACAAAACAATAACCAAATGTTATTAAATCAATTTTATGAGTTCAAATAGTTATTATGGGCGTTTGAAAAAAAATTATATAGATTAATCTCAAATTTTCAGCTTTTTACTTGGTTAAAATCCGAAAGAATTCTCTATTAAGCCTTTTTAGACATGCATGTTTTAATCCCAACAAAACGACAACCAAATGTTATTAAATCAAATTTTATGAGTTTAAATAGTTAATTATGGGTGTTTGAACAAAATTATACAGATTAATCTCAAACTTTTAGCTTTTTACACGGTAAAAATTCTAACAGATTCTCTATAAAGCATATTTAGACATGCACGTTTTAATCCCAACACAACGACAACCAAATGTTATTAAATCAAATTTTATGAGTTCAAATAGTTAAATTATAGGAGTTTGAACAAAATTGTACAGATTAATCTCAAATTAGCTTTTTACTCGAATAAAATTCGAACGGTCAAATAGTTAATTATGGATTCTCTAAGAGAGGGACCATTCACCATGAAATGCACTTGAAGAGAAGGGTCATTCATCGCAATATATGCTCAAATAGAGGGGTCAAAGATCATGGTATATGCTCAAAGAGAGGGATCGTTCACCAAGACATGCACTCTAAGAGAGGGGTCATTCATCGCGACAAATGCTCATAGAGAGGGGTCGTCCATCACGGCATACGCTCAAAGAGAGGGACCGTTCATTATGACATGCACTCGAAGAGAGGGGTCATTCATCGAGACATACGCTCAAGGAGAGGTGTCGTCCATCACAATATACGCTTAAAGAGAGGTACAATTCGTTATGACACGCATACGAATATAGGGGTCGTCCATCACGGTGTACGCTATAGGAAAAGGACCGTTCACTATGACATATGATGAGTGTCCAAAAGGCAATTATTTACTACACTTCTCATGGCACTTTATGCATCTACTATACTCCAACTTGAGCTGAAATATGGACTCTTTGCACAATATTGGATATTCCGTTATCACTACTTACAAAGTCGACATTTATAGAGAATGCGGATATTATTACATATTCAGTACATGTAGGAATATCCAGGGCCGAAGCAGCGGTGAAGCAGTGTTGAGGCCGAGGTAGAGACAAGGCCGCGACAGCATCCTGAGTAGCAACACCAACATGATAGGCGACTGAAAGAAAAAAATATAGAGAACATTCTGGAAGATGCATCGCACCAATTGGACCATGCTAGCGCACTAAAAGCCCAAGTTAAAGACCGAACGAGAAAAGCTTTCTAGAAGGTTGCAAACTTGGAAACATCAGATCTCATGTAGAAGACTTGCTCCCTACTCCAAGTTAGAGTCTATTTAGGAAAGGTTTCCCTAGGTTAAGACTATATATAGCCTAGCCGGCCACATTGTTAAAGAGAGACGATTTTAGAGAAACCCTTCCACTAAGATTGGTACTTATCGACATTATGTTCTAAATCTCTTAGGGATTGGTGAAGGTTGTAGATATTAGTGAGAGGTGATTGTTTCTTGTTTCTTTGTTTTAATGCAATAATAATATCGAAGTTTGCTTATCCTATTGCCATTCCTTATTCTTGCATTCAAGATCGAGAGAGAAGTTTGTAAGTAATCTATTTATCTAGCACCGAGAGAGTTAGATTCACGAAAGGGATAAATGCGGTGTTGATGACACTAAATCGGCCTAGAGATAGGTTAAGAGTTTCAAAAGCTAAAAGAAGTGTTGGATTGGTTGGTGATTATCGTTGATTCACGCCGAGAGGTATCGTCAAAGACTAGTCATCAACAACGCTCTGACTTAGAGATAAGCAGAGTCAACTGCAGACACTTTGCTGAACTTTGATGCATCTGCCCAAGATCAAGAGATTGCCGCGGCAGAGAATATCAATGCTGTCGAGGTTGTATCTGCAGTACTACCGAAGCAGTGTTGTGTAATTGAATTGGACAAGAAGAAGATCAATCAAATCCACTAATTGACGCAGCTGGATCCTACCCACTTTCTCCATATCGTTCTCCATCCTTTATTTTATGTATTGTTATTTAGTTACTTAGTTAGACAATTCCACTTATCTGTGTTTTTACTTTATTTTTTAGGAGCAAGGGAACAAGGGAAGACATATTAAGTATACCAATCCCTGTGGAGACGATATACGATATACTTATCACTTTATTAATTGCAACGTGCACACTGCACAGTTGCGCTATTATTACACGCATCAAGTTTTTGGTGCCATTTCCGGGGATTGACAATTAAATTTTTGTTTTCTTTTCTTTAACCATTCTTTATTTAACTTTAATTCTAATTATTTATATTTTTTACTAACTTTGACCTATCTAGTGTATGACCAGGGCAAACCCGAGTGGTCCATTGTATGATTTGGATCCTGTAATTAAACGCACAGGACACCATCTAAGGCGCAACACTCCCGCACCCATGGTCCGGGTTCTCCCCGATGGTGACCGAGTATTCCCCAACAACGTCTCGGTTCACTGCGATGGCTTCCAACGCTACCGCACCATAGCGTTTGATATTTCCCGATGATATGCCGTACTCCCGCACCCATGGTCCGG